>QUSF01000005.1:9335380-9392908 GCA_003676055.1 Chloebia gouldiae | reverse complement strand
GGATGGATGGATGGATGGATGGATGGATGGATGGATGGATGGATGGAGCCAGAGGTTGTGGTCAACAACTCTGTCATTGTGTCTAAATGGGGACCAGTAACAAGAGGTGTCCCTCAGGGGTCTGTCTTTAGCCTAGTGCTCTTCAACATCTCTGCAAATGACACAGACAGTGGGATCGATGGCACCCTCAGCAAGGTGACATGAAACTGAGTGGTGCAGTTGACACATCTAAAAGCTGGAATGCCACCCAGGGGGACCTGGACAAATCTGAGAAGTGGATCCACAGGAGCCTCACTGAACATAAGCAAAAATTAAGTTATAGCTTAGTCCCTTAACAGTTTAGTTACAATTCAAATACAGAAAGAGAAGGTCAGATTCAATACTCATGGAGTGAGGCACTAAAATTAATAGAGCTCAAAATATATATATGTGAGATATTAATCTCTCTTTCCAGATAAAGTAAAACAGGGGGGAAGAAAGAATTAATGGTGTATGGATTAAAAGAAGAAACAAAAGAATGGAGAGAAATCCATTGAGTTAGACTCGTCCCCAGACCATCTTTTCTTCAAAATTTATTTTATTTTTCACTGTTTTCACAGATTTGATTGTCTCTCTTTATTTCTAGATTCCATACTCCTTGTATAATATGGTATGTCCCCAGAAGCAGTGTAATCTAAGTTTTGTTATGGCTACATTATAAACTATAATGATGTTTGCCTAACTCTGGGAATTCTTAATTTACTCAGTTATACAAGAACCACATCTGAGCATCTCAAGACTAATAATGCTGTGTAAAGAGCAGTATATTTTCTGAAAATGACAAGGTAAACACTGTCCTGGTCAGATAGAGAGTTAGGGTTTTGGGTTTTTTCAGTAAAATGGATCAAACTTCAACATAACTGGAAGTCAACACATATATAGGAAATCAGTCAGACTAAGTAGTAGTGACAGTGTGATTTTGTAAATCATTGGAAGTGCTCATACATAGAAATTAAGCTTTTGCACTATCCAGTTCTCGGTATGAATTAAGCTATTTGCTTTGAGGAGGGACAAGTGCAGAGCAATATTATGTCCTAGTATTTTGTCAAATGGAAAAATGCAACAAGAAGGAAAGGAGTCCAGGTCTGAACTGAAATTGATAGGTTCTTTTGGAGGGTTTTTTGGTGTTTTTTGTTTGTTTGTTTTGTTTTTTTTTTAATATTCTACTCCTCTACCAAAGTGTACAAGATATATCTCTAATGCTGTGAACTGTGGAGTAGCTAAAAATGAGTCTTGATGATAACTAGTGTCTTGTATATTGTAAGACATTTTAAAGAAATGCTAAGAAATACGGTTTGACTTTCAAAGGATAATAATAGAAATTTGTATTTAAATAGTATATTTAAAAATGTTCTATGAAGTGTGTGTTAATAACATTGCTGATAATATCTAGTTGACAATTTTAGAAGTCCTTAGTACTCCTCAACTCTTCTTATGATACTTATGACTATTTTTTGTAGAAGTACTGCATCTTGCTACTAATCCTTCTCTTACTGAAACTGATGGGAGGCAGGGATAATTAGCACCCATCTGAGTGAAATTATGAAAAATTATATGCCTCTGCATAATTTACTTAAATTGTAATATAATTGTGCTGTGACTCACTACAGAACTGATATCACAGGGTATTTTGATGATATTTCAGTACACATATGGAAAAGCTTTTTTTCCTTGCTGTTATCCTGCATCTTAAATTTAATATTTGGCTTTACACTTTCTTCTTTTTTTATCTAACCTACTAATCATTAGAGATAATAATTCCTATTTATGAAAAATAGCAGATATATTTCCCAAATGCAATGCATATTACATTTTTAGTGTTAATTCATTCACTGTTTTAAGTCCTTGTAACTTATTTTACTTTATTGTTTTTCTGATACTTTATTCCAACTTTGCCTTCAGGTTCTTTCCAATACATGTGAGCAATCATACTTATAAGATCTTATAAGATCTTGGCCATTTTTCATACATTTATTGAAGATCTACTGGGATGGTTTGTTCACGTTCAAAGTTCAACAGTAACTTTTCAAAGTAGTGTAGCTCAACTTTTTCCTTTTGGTAGAAGATCATTGTATCTCTCTTTAGGCTGCCTTCATGGAAAGCATGTAATATTTCCATTTTGGGGTTTTTGAAGTTTTATATAGGTTACTTTTTTCTCAAAACTTCTGATTTGTTTATTTGTTAAAATTAATTTACACATTAAAGTTGACCCTTTTTTGGTGGCAGTTGGCATTTTCTTCTTGGTAGCTATGCCCTTCACCCACCAAGAAAACACAAAATACTATAATGGAGAATATCAATAAAAACTGACATTCTCTAAAGAACACAATAGCTTCCATTCTGTAGTGTTGTTATCAGAAACTGATGACAGAAAGGTTTCCAGATTGTCCAAAACACTAAACTCCTTTCCTAGAAAGGACTTTAGACATCTGACCTCTTCTTTTTCTTCCAGCTTCTCATTCTGTGTTTCCCCTTTTATTGTTCTTGAGAAAAATCTCAGGAGAACCTCATGAATTATTCCTTTCTGCATTGTTTTCTCCCATGAGATAGTATGGGCCTACATACAAGCTTCTTTATGCACTGTTGAATTTTTCTTAATACAGCACAGTTATGACTTTGATACAATATTAGAAATATGAATGGCCAGTCTAAGAAAAATGTGTGTGTGTGTGTGCACGCATGTGTGTTTGTACTTCTGACAGAATCCCAGGTGAACCATAAATTTCAGAGAAATATTCTTCAATCTTTTTCCCAAATCACATTAAAGAACCCTTAAAAGTAATTTTTTTTTTTAAGTTAGGCTATAAACTAGAGGACTTAAATTTAAAGAAAGCAAAAATTAATAGTCAAAACCAAATAGTGTCCTGGTTCTGGCTGGTCATGTTAAATTTTTGCAGTAGCCAGGAGGGAGCATGTCTAGGACCCAGACAGTATTCTACCACCTCACATCATTTTTTGAGAATGGGGGAAGGGCTCCCTTCCACATGGAGTAGCATGGCAAAGGGAGCAGTCAGCTGTTTTGGGGGTTTCTGTGGAGGCAGGTGAGCAATCATGTGTGAGTAGTTCACTTCTTTTCTTCTTGCATAATCTGTCATTAGTATTGTTGCTGTTACTCATTGTTTTATTTCATTGCTATTTCCAGTAGATTATTCTCACCTCAACCTGTGATCTTTCCCTCTTGCTCCTCCAATTCTCCTCTCCAGCCTGCCACATGGCAAGGAGGGGGTGATATAACTCTACATGGTTTGGCAAGTCTCAGCAGGAACATTACATCAGGGAATACCATTCCTAGACCTTGACAAAAAGATATTCAAAGTTTTATTTCTTTATTCTCAAATATCCTAAAAGAGGGAATGCCTACTTGCAGTCAATGCACTGACTTTGTGATTTGCTGTGGCAAGCTCTGCGTGCTCTTGTTTTATTCCTGAGGAGGTTTTCCCTCCTCCCTGAAGTGTTCCCATGGGCCATCTTTTTGCTTGTGTGAGGGAAAGTGTAGAGGTCCTATGACATGAAGGGAGCCCCAGAACCTACTTCTCTTTGGAAGTGATGCTCCTAACCTCATCCTTTTTGGATGTAACTCATAGTCCAACAATGAACAAATACAATGCCATAGGCAAAAACCTGGCAGTCTTGTTTAATACAAAATCTGGATCCTGGTCAGTTTATTTTGAGCTTTAATTAGTAAATTGCAGTGCAGCAATTTTGGTGTGTGATCTTCTAGGTGGTATTTTGTGTGTTAAAACCATGACATATATATATGAAGTTGTATATATATAACTTGATTGCATATGAGGTTCATTTTAAAAGCCTAGGTGCAGGTTTTCCTTGTACATTATGCTTATGACACCTCTTAAACATATTACATCTCTCAGATATTTTCTACTAATTTTTCTGATGAGGTGGTTGGATTTGATTAACAGTGACTCATCAAAGTCAGCATGTTTCTATTTTTACCTATATTGAATTACCCTTTATCTGTTGCACAGTTTTTCTTTTAAGTAAGATGCATTATTACATTTTCTTTTGTATTTCATGAGTTGAATGCCAGTTTTGTTTTGTTCTTTTCTACTCCACTTGTTATGATCTGATTGTTGAGTGATGCCTCTGCCTGAATTAAGTTGAAAATGAGACCATATGCCAAAATCAGTTGTATGGATTTTGTTTAGCAGTAAATGTGAGGTACAGAGACAGAAATAGGAAAGAGCAGGGAGGAAGTGAAGGAGAGAGAGATCAATAAGAAAATAATCACCACACTGTTCATCCAAAGGCCTCCTATTGGTCCTTCTTCACCCTGGTCTTCTCAGTATTGGGGGGTCCCAGAGTCATTCTGTAGGTGACACTTTTATTTAGTCCAATTTGTGGGTATCCATGGGTGTTCACAGATGTTCCCATTACTGAGGGTGGTATGTATAAAGCAGCTGTTTTGTTTCCCACAGTTTGCCATAGTGGGAATTTTTGTCTGGATGCATTAACCAGGATGTGTTAACCAAACTTGAGCTCCTCTAGGCCTGGAATAAGCCTCTTCCTGTTGCAAATTCCTGTCTTCTGTGGTTATCTCAAGTTCATGCTGCTGTGGCCTTGACAATATTTGAGGCAATTGTGGTCTTTAAATCTCTTACATCTCCCTGTGGCTCAAACAGTGTCTTCCTGAGACCTTTTTTCATTTCACAGGCTGTCCATGGGGGTGATGTGTAGAAAAGTCAGAGAAAAGATAAAAAAGGCAGGAAAATGACACAATCATACAGTGTACAATAGGTATCCAAACAATTAAAAATGAAATTCCAGTTGCAATCATCAACCCAATTTTCATTATAGCCCTTGTCCCCACCCCACAAGTCACAAGGATTAGAATATGGACATCTGCCAGGAAGCTAGCCTTGATTTTGGAGTGATTGGAAATGCTCTGATATTTGATCAGTGATTTCCTTGTTTTTGGCTTGGGCTTCTTGAAATGATGATGCTGCATTCAGAATGATAATGCAACACTCAGTTTCAGTAATAGTTAACATTCTACATATTCCTTGTTCCTTTAATAATAACATATCTAATGCCAGCTGATTTTGTAAAGCCATTTTTGACACTGTTGGTCTTGCAAGTTCAGCTCTAGGAGCGGATACTTGACTCAATTACCTGGGGGCATGTACCTGCCTTGTAATATTTCCCAAGTCCCATTGGTGTTGTATGAGAACTATAGAAGGTATAAAAAATATTAGAAGTCCCAAAGCTATATTTTTCCCCACTATATAATAATCACATCTATTACTGATCAATTCCCATCTGTTTTCAGGAGTACATGTGTTCTACTGTGTCTTTCCTGATAATGAATAATGAAAGATGGAATTTGGGTAAATGGATGGGAGTACTATCCTTTACCTTAGACCAGAGTACTCAGTTAGGAACATCCCAAACCTAATCCAGGTAGTGCAGGATAGCTGCACATCCAGGTGTCTATCAAGAACATTTGGGGCTTGAATTTAGGAGTAACTTCTACTCTTTTCTGTTTTAGGCAACAGAACTTTTATCATACTTTTTTTTTTTAACTCTTGCCCATTTTCCCTGTATTTCAAAATTACTGGAGCTGTTTTATATTTTGTGTTACAAGATGACTTCTAAAATTCTTAAGCCTCTTTTCTTCACGCCCATAGTATCTTTCTTGCTTAAACTTTTCTTTCAGTTAAAATTAATTTTTTTCTCTGTTATTTTCTATATATCTATATAAAGATGCGGATTATGTCTGCGTTCAGTATTGGTGTTACTAGCAAATTCATTTTGTGCTATTAATTTCTGATTAGGTCATCAAAAAATTGCAGTTCAATTTTTTTGTATGGTTATAGACTTCACTTCTGCTGTATACATCCATCAACTGGGTGAAAAACAGCATCATTTCTGAATAATTTTATTACTAGTTACATATTTATTTCTGCACCTTTTCCAGGTCATTTTGCAGTAGTTTTGCTATCCTAGTAGACTTAATGCTTTTCACAGCTTTCAGAAGAATTATGTGAAAGGGTTTTATAGCACACAGAAAGAATACTGAGTTTTTCAGGTTATTATTTTAGAAAAGAAGTCTTGAAAGAGCAACCTGACTACACTACAGCTAGCAGTAAAGGTCATTCCTTCTTAAGAGCATGAGAGAGATGCTTTGTTAATAATGGCCTCCTGTGGCTCACAGTCCTGACTTTGCAATCATTGCTATAGTACATTAAATAGGAGGGCTATATCACCAGCAATAAAAATGCTTTGATATTCAGGAGTCAGTTTCATTGAACAGAGTGGCACAGTTGCTTAAATACAAAAAAAAAAAAAAAAAAAAAAAAAAGACAAATCCTGTCGGGCCCACCCTCACAAGCAGCCCAGAAGGAAAACTTAGGATAGGTAGGACATAATTACCTGTTGGGAATCTGGCTTAACTGGCATTTATATATTTTCAAAAATAATAATAATTTTAAAAAATACCACAGAAGTGTACAAGGGCATTTACTTAGTACTGACTTAGGAAGAAAATTTCTACCCACCTAAAATATAATTGGTACCATTACTTGCAAAAGTGAACATGAAGCAAATTGTTTGTCTAGACCAAGTCTGATCATTTTGTGAACTCTGACTGGATAACAACAGAAGAGGATATATCTGCCATGATTTTCAAATTATGATATTTAAGATTTCTCTGAATCAAACTGTCCAGTGATCTATCTACTTATATACCTGACACCATGTATCCAGTCACATCTAAATTTACTCAGATCTTCAGACTGATTTATCTTTCACCTATTCATTTTATCACCTTCATGTGTATTTTACCTTCTTTTTCATTTTTGTACTGTTCTTACATTGCTATCTTTATAATCTAGGGCTGTCTTTTCAAAAGGATTCATTCAGAACTTTTTCTGTTTCTGTATATACAAGAGCCTTTGTATCCATAGCAGAATGTTTTCATTGATCTGTTCAAAAGGAGAGATAAAGTAATCTAAAGGTTTTCCTAATTTAGTATGATTTAGGAAACAGATCTATTAATGATGTCCATCTGATTCTCCTTTCATGTATGCCTGGCTTAAAACTACAACCAGAAGTAGGGAAGTTGAAACAGTGCTTCTAAATAATATCTAATTTGGTTTGATATAAAAAAATTGTCCTTGAGTAAGGAGAATTCAGGTGAGTTTATAGAAGATTACTGAATCTGCATTCTTTATTATACTTTTATAGGTAAAAAGATATAGAAGTGATTGGATTTTTTGACCCTTACTCAAAAGCACGTGCTAAGTATGTTTTGGTTTTGCTGATGAACATTATTTTCTAGCACTTTTGAAGGGAAATATAGTAATGTTTTCAAATTATAAGCATTTCCTATAGTTAATTAAGTCTTGAAGAGAAAAAATATTTTTTTTTACATAGAAAATAAATTTCAGAGTACCTTAATAAAATCACACAGTCTTATCACTCTCATGTGAAGTATGTTATCTTGTGTGGTTCTAAAGCAGATTTTTGTGCCCATTTTTTTAAGCATTTTATTTCAAATAGTTCTGTTATTTAAGTGGGAGGAGGCTATGTCTTCCTTTCTAGAATATGTGCTACTTCTAGGCAAAAATCTGTCTTTACAGACCTGTTTGTGTAGAGAAATAGAATGGAATTGCCATACTCTGGCAAAGTAAAATAGCAACTCCATCTGACTTTTGTCTGCAAGATACTTGAAATTTTGTGCAGCAGTTTGGTAAATGCCATGAATTCTGTGAAGTTCCTACTATTGTCAGCTACAGTTAATGAAAGATGACTGAAATCCTATTTTGCCTTCACATTTTTAACTTGATATACATAACTGTAACATCAGACGAGGAAGTCATTCATGAAAAAGACTTTGAAGTTTAACCTGTGATTATTGAACAATTAACATGTCAAAAGGAAGGCAGGGAAGAAAAAGCTGCCTTTTCTCCCACCCCTCTTTATTAATAGAGACCTTATTTCTGACATGGATTCTATGATTAGTTGGCAACAGCTAATGATAGAGTTACAACTGGAGTAAAAGATAATTGAAACCAAGGGTTAGCTAGAGAAAAAGAGCTTTTGTACATTTCAGTTTTCCAAAGTAAGACTGTACTGTATATAAGAAAAATATCATATTATGGTATTTCAGTGATACAGTTTTATATGGTGACAGTAGCATAGGATCTTTCTAATGAGTAGTGCTGTCTCATTGTTTAAAATAAAAGCAAAGAACAAAGGTGAAAAAAAGAAAATATAGTGTATATACCTTCACGTTTTGTAAAGGACTTGCACTTCTAAAAAAATTTTGGGCCCATTACAGAAAACACTATTATAAAAGCAAAAATTAATTACAGGAGACAAATAAGGGTTTACTAAGAAGTAAAATTATTTTGATACATCTTGTAGAACTTGAAGTGTGCTAACCAAGAGTTAGCTATTGTTGCAGCAGTAGAAAACTGCTTATTGTGATTGGCAGAGCAGTGCTAAAATTGAAGTAATGGATGTCTCAGAGAAGAGGGAACCTGTTAATTTAAAGGGAGCACAGTAATGTGCTCATGACTCAGTGTGATGCTGTCGTTTGCATATAAATTTTTATATAAGCATTTCATTTAACTGGAGTTTGTGGTCTTATTTTTAAACTGTGCAATTGAAAGTACTTGTGTTCAGGGTTTTTTTTAGAACTATTGTAATGCATGGGAAACACGTCTGCCTCTATTAGGTACTTTGCTTTTAAATAATACACAGTTTACCTGCAACAGGATATAGTAAATATTTTATGTATAACAAATTTAATAATAGCAAAGTGTATCAACAATATTTAATTCTTAATAGCATCCAGAAAATGTTTGTTATGACTATTCACAATCCCTTTTGAAATGTGGAAATTCCAACTTCATTTTATGACTTGAACACAGACGTGTTGTAGCAGAAAGAAGAAACAGATATATCTTATTGATAATAATGTATAGAAAGGAATAATATTTTGCTAGTTCAGCATTATGCTATTGCCTTTGTGTATGAAAAACCATCAAACTATGTGATACCTGTAGGCTTATCATAACATCTTGGCTTCATATCCGTAAAAGAATGGAAATCCTACTTGCTACAGCTCTAGAAAATATGTTTGTCGGTGCCACTATATGCTGTAAAATTTTATTTTTTTACTGAAAACGGAAGTCTAATTTTTCTTGCTTTATACCAGGATGTTCTTCCCATGTCTTACAGGATGATACAATGATACTAAAAATATCAGAGTTCATTTCAGTATAAACGGAAAAGAAAAGAAAAAAACTAACTCCAAAGCAAGACCCAAAGAATTTTTCTTGAAAAAATAGTTTCTGCGTTTACTGTAAAAGGTTGCTGCCAATGACCTTGAAGTGTCTTTTCTGTCATTGACATCAGGGAATCAATCTTGCCAGTAAAGATTTCTTGTGATAAAGAATTAGACTGATGGACATGGATTGTTGTATTAGTGGTTTGAGCAAAGGCAGTGTTTGTGATGCTTAGATAACCAAGATTAATATTAAATGTAAATTGTCTCAGCTTTCATTATTTTATTAGTCTAAATTCAGCTTCATTTATGTAGTACTTCAGTTCATACTGAGGGCTTAGTTCAAGAGACTGGAATTTGTTGTTTATTTAAAAGGTTCTAAGAAGAATATTTCAGAATTATTGAGTGTGCCAATCTTGGCCAAACCCTTATTATGTGAAGCTGCTGTGCTGGCATTCAAACTGCCAATATTTTGATTTTTATAAGAAAAGAGAAAAAGATGGCAAGGAATTGGAAGTCATTCACTTTGTTGTATGTAATCAGGTATGTAGCTGAAAAAAAAAATTGTTTAGTGTAGGAATTACATACAGAATCTTCTTTTGTATGTGCCCATTTCTTACATGATGTTCTGGAAAATAAACTGACACAAGTGGGATTGTATTAATAATCCAAGTAATGTGTGACTGGCCCTGTTTTCTTTCTACTGTTGTCTTTAGATAATACATTAATGCTGAATTTAAAATGAGAGATCAAATTTAGAAAAACTGTGGGAGTTAAAATACGCTTTTCCCCCCCCCTAGTATGCTAAGATTGGGCCAAAGTGAATAATTTTGATTCTTAAATAATTTTAAGGTAGTAGGTTTACTTGTTTTTCCCTGCCACCTCCCCTGATATATCCTCTTCAGCTGCCACATAGTAGGGGATTCTCAACCAATATCTGTCTGTTTTGGTTTAGGTAGTTTTGTCTGCAAGATATTTGAAAGTTGTTTAAAAATATATTTTTATTGTTTGTTTATTGGTTTATCACATGTACATAAAGGAGTTTGTGACAACCTGAAATTTATCCCACAGGGCTTTTGTGGATTGCATAAACCTTGAAGACATTCTACCTACTTGTCTGTCTCACTCCTGGGTAATTCATAAATACGTGAGATTGACTAGATAATAATTGGATGAAAAACTGAGTAATACAAAAAATTTAAGGGTTATTTGTTTTCTTTCTTTTGTAGATTCTCTTGAGTTTGTAAAGAAACATCTAGAGAAATTTGTTTCTATGAAATAAAATGTTTTTTTTTTTTGTTTCAAGATTACTGCAGTTCAGGAACCAATGACATTAATTATTTGCAATATAAGAAAAGGGATTTGGACTGATTCAACTAAAATGGAAATCCAGTGTTTTATGTAATAACAAGATAAAAAAATCCAATAAACTTTATAAATTTAAAACTAAATAGTTTGTAGTATAAGTATTTGAAACCAGATTAAATCTAAGCAAAGTCTAATTATATAGTGTGATATTTTTAGAATCAGAAAAATTTAGGGGATATTCAGTGATTTCTTTGCACTCTTTCTACAAATAAAATGTCTTTAAAAAAAGGAAAGTAGAAATGGGGATGTGCTTGCTAAAAGCTCATTCCACAAATCTAACTCTAAACTGAGTCACATTACAGGGTAAATTACGTCACTGCTTCTGCTTCTCTGGGCCCTCCTAACACTTAGATACACTTTGGAATATGATCCAAGTGAACTGCATAGTGCAAAGCTAGTTTCTCTTTGCAGAACTAGCTTGGGGTGTAATAATAACTACATCTACAATTAAAGCTGACTTAAAAACATGGAACAGTTTGGGGGAATGATAATAAACTGTGGTAATTGGGTAATTATTATAAATTCATCTCATTGGTTAAGAGCTTAGCTGGAAAAATATGTGAGAAATTAATGTCAAATAGATTTATCCGATTAAATTTGATTATATAACAATTTGGTTTGTTAAAAAGGAGTAAAAGTTAAATGGTATATGAGTCATTCTGAAGATTTCCCTGTAACATGAAGCAATAAAAAAGACAGCTGTATCAGAGCATGCTGAATTTTCCATTTAAAATATACTGCATCTACTCAGTTGGAGATTTTGAATGTCTAAATAAATTAGCAGTCCTTATTGCCAGTTCATCACAAGATAGCATAAAATTACGGAGTTTTTGGGGAAGTAAAAGGTTAGTGATGTTTTATGGCTAGCCTCAAGAGCTCTAGTACTTTGGCAAAGCTCTCACTTATGTCTAGTGTCTGCCATAAACAAGAAAAAAATTCCAAATTCTCTTTACATATCTACATATCAAATGAAGTCATTATTCTCACTGGTGATCTAACACTGAGGTATTTATTTCACTTTTCTGTGTCATCCCTCTTCAGGTTCTTAATAGGCTTGAACATTATTGGATTTCAAAACCACAAAACCAATTCTTAATCATCTGGCATTTTTTGAAAAGCACAAAGCAGTTGCATGTTTTGTGTAGAATAATGGATATTACCATTTATTAGCTGTTACTATTTCCTCATGAAGTTAAATTGCAGTCCTTACTGTATCCCAGAGAATAAAGGGAAAATCATACATATCTAATTAATTATTTAAACAGGTACAGTGTTCTTACATTCATTTATAGTCAGAGAAATAATCTTATTCTCATATTTGCTGAATATAGCCAAATCCTGCTCAATTCAGCTACTGGCCTGGGCTCATGCATTACAAAAGCTTATTTCAGGAAGCAAGAATAGAGGGTGACCTCTGCATTGAGCATTTGTAATACAAGCTTAGGAAGGCATGAAGACTTTCTCAGCATGGGAGATTTAGTTTAGATGTTCTGAATTACTCACCAAATGTTCACCACTTTACCCAGTCATCAGTAGAGAAAGGCTAGTAAAGCTATTTTGAAGTAATGAGATACAGCCTCAGTAAAATTCAGTCACTATTTGCTTTTTTCTTTCTGTTGTCCCCATTGTCAAGAAAAGAGGAACCAATGAAATGCTTGGAATGTCTAATTGTAGCTAGGAAGTTTGTTTTCATGGTCAGCAGAGAGAGGTGGGTGGCAGCTAAAACAGTGAGCAGTGACAGGTCCACTGAACCATCTCATAAAAGGATTTTGCTACTCTGAGCTTTCTCAAATGACTGTAAAAGAAGCTTAGGAAGATTAATTTCCTTTGACTAAAACTAGTCTGCATTAATGGTCACGAATTGGTGTCTGGTGTTATATTCTTGAGAACAGTGTCAAGATTTTGTCACTTTCTACTGCATACACTGTACCAGTGCTTATGTTAGACTGTGCACCTTCCTTTTTAAGCTTTGTCATGATTTGCAATTTTCTGTCAGGCTGATTCTTCAACCAGTGGACTTACACTAGATTCATGATTTGTTCTTATTGCAGCTGTAAAATTTGAGACTGCAAGAAGGTGTGCAAAATTTGTGCTTATGAAATGTAGGTTTTATTTTCCCTCCTAATCTAGAAGGAAAAAACTTGGACTTCTGCCAAATGCAATTTTTTTTTTCAGTGTTCTTTGTGGAATATAGTTTCTTTGTGACAGTCAGGAGTAAAGTGCAGAGTTGCGTTGTTTTGCCAATGTGAACAGAGAAACTGATTACTTGGAAAATAGGAGTTGTAACATTAGCACAAAAAGCACGAGCTGAGTTTTTCTGGCAAATGAACCATACATTAATGAGTATTTTTAAAAATGTTTTCAGTTAACCCTCAAAAGGATATCTACTCTTTGTGTCCTTGTAATAAAGGAAGTTAGAGATACTGAAAAATATGTAAAATATGAGCAAGAATGTGACATGAGCATTACTGGTACTTTCATGAGTTGACTGAAATAAAATGCAGAAAGCTGGGAGTGTTGTAGAGGAAATAAAGGGGAACATGTATACTGGTTGTGTTTTACAAGCAAGCAACAACTGTTCTGAAAATATCTGTTTGGTTTCAGTTCTTGATACAGCCTTCCCCTAGGAAACCAGTACAAAATTTTAACTCTTATCTTCATATTTTCTACCTGATAAGCTCAGAGACAGATGATGTAGAGTTTTTTTGCCTTTCCCCATTAAAAAAAAAAAAATTTCCTTTAAAAATAAAGGAAATGCCCCCCTCCAAGAGTGTGTTATCATTATAATTTAACTATTACTGATAACCATCAATAAAAAAATGCCCAAACAATATATTTTTTCTTTTGTTGTGCATTTGTTAAAGACTGCAAATAGAAATAAAGGTAATATGAAAACAATGAATTCATAATATTTGGTGTTCACTGATTCAATTTATTAAGGACACAATAAACTATTTCTGTTTGAGGATAATGTAAGTAAGAATTCACATCTTCAGTTCACATAGACTATATACTTTTCTTTCTTTTTTTAAATTTATTTATGCAAAGCAAAAAAACCCCAAAAAGCTATTTAGGAATGCAATGTATGTGCAAAAAAAATGCTGGGAAAAAAAAAAAGAAAAACCAAAATGGCATGAACCAACTCCTAGCTTCTATGATGATGAGCAAATTCAAGCAGTCTGTTTCATTATATGTTCTCCTATGTGGAGAAAGCTAGGAACAGTCTTCCTAGAGCTGTTAATGAAGAAATGCTGGAAAATGGTCATAAATTCTTTCATATGCAAAGCGTTAACATATGAAAGCAGGTCACAAAGCCCAAGGAAATAATTGCTGATTCAAAACCAAAAATCACCTTTAGTTTCTGTTTTACAAACAGTAAGAGAGCAAAACAAAGATTCACTATCAAATTGAAGTGTTTCTTTATTATTTTATTCATTATTTGTTACATATATCACAATTTGTAAAATGTCAAGTTCTTCAGGAGGACAGATTTGCAGTGGAATAATTATTAAGGTAATTGTTCAATTCTATCTTTTCATGTATGACAAAAATAATTAGAGTATCTCAATGTAATTTTAGAAGTACCTTACCATTTCTCTTTGAGCAGTAGGAGAACAAAAATTGAGCTTGTAGCAATTTTTTTTACTGTCATCAAATATTTTTTCCAAAATGTAAAAAAACCCACTTTTCTGTATTTGTTGCTGTGGATTTTTGAAGGCTCTGTTTCAAAGATGTTTGTGTGTCAGTATAGATAATACAGGGTTTCTTAAATTACTCAGCTTGTGAGTTAGTCAATAAAGCACTAAAGACTTGTCAACATGCAGTGTCAAGTAGCTGTGTTGGTAATTCACCATCCCTTTTCAAATGCTGCTTACAACATTAAGTTCACTTTGTATTGAGTGCTTTGCTTTAATTAACAAAACAAACATTGAACTCAGTATAAAAATAAGCTAGGGACATTAGTTGTAAAAAAAACCCAAACTAAACAACCAGAAAAAACTCACCACTACCAACAAAGCATACTATCCATAAAATTCTAACTCTCTGAGTGTCATCGTGTGTGAATTCCATTGAAATACTCATATAAAATAACCACAGGTGTGTTTCATCCATGGTTTCCATGAAAAAGAAGGGAGGAACAGTTCACAGGCACGTATTTACTTCGAAAACAGCGATGGTACCTAAAGATATCATATGCCACAACTAATCAGTTAAAGAGCTGAAACAGGTAGGTGTGCTTCAAAGCAATATCTAGTAATTGAGCATAAGGAATGTTAAAGTAAACTAGTCTCCAGACTGCATTGTAGCAGCTGAATATTTATACATTCCATCCTATGTCCTATTTTGTTCACAAATATTTTTGGCAGGGATTAGGGAAAAAATTCCCAATGGCAATAACAATACCCATTTTCCAGATAAGATGTAAGTACCTGTAGTGTGGCTCTTTTGAATAGCTGTCCTTTCATCTTCCACTAATAATGCTGTTGAAGAAGAATGCTTTGAAAACATGTCTTCAGCTAGTAAGGGGGGGAAAAGTAAATTGATCTTCTGCTTCATGTATTTTAGAAAGATATAAAGATCAAAACATCCAAGAAGGAAGTTTTTTGAAGTTTGTCAGGTGGGTTATTCTGAAGGGAAATTACATTGGTTTGCATCATCAGTTAGAAATTAAGTCTTAAAGAGGGTGCCTTTTTTGATCATTTCAGTGGCAACATGTAATGGTGTATTGAAGATTTCATAGAAATATTTTGTGTGTAACCAAAGTGCTAATATAAAAACCTATAGTTATCTTGAGAAAGTCAACTTACTGGTTGTATTACCAGACAGGTTTATTTTTAGGTGAGTTGTTTTCTTCTCCCAAGGACCAAGTAGCAGACTAGTTGGAAGCACAGAGCTGTACAATGTGAAATTTAGCTGTCCAGATGTCTTTGGGTTAAGAAATACAGTGAGATGTAAGTTTTTTGAATATTTTGTGTATTTAAAGAAAAAAAAACAGAAAAATTAAAGGGAATTCTGAAGATATTTGTTTTCATGCTTTAATTTTAGTCTACAAAAAGACTCAAGATATTATAGTGAAAGTCATCATGAATGAAATGTTAGTCATAATGACCCAGAGGTTAATGTAGTCCAGTATTTTGTAATTTTTAAGATCCAAAGGACAGAATGTAAGAATAAGGCAGCACATGGTAATATTTTTCATCAAATTTCTTTTACTGTGCAATTTACAGTGGCTGAGGTATAATAGCTGAAGGTTTTTGGTTTGCAAGCTTTTGATAAAGTCTTCATGGATTTAAGGACTTTATAGAGAAGGTTACAAAGTTTGTGAAGAAACAAATTAGGAAGAACTGGTTGGGGATATAAAGCTGAGGACAACCTTGGCTACAGTTACCATGAGATGTCAGAGTCAAGGAGCCTAAGAGGGGCCAGCAGGCCAAAAAGCAATACAAACATGGACTTCAGGAGAGGAGACTTCAGCCTATTCAAGGATGTGCTTGGAAGAACTCTATAGGAGATCACACTGAAAACAAAAGGGGTATAAGATAGACGGTTGGTTTTCAAGGATGACCGCCTCTATGCTAAAGAACAGGCTTTCACAATGAACAGTAAATCAAAAGCAGCAAGAAATCTGTATTATTCAACAAGGAACTCTTGACATAACTCAAATAAAAAGAAAAAGGTGTAAGGAATGACAGGTGACCCAGGAAGAACCTGGAGACTCTATTTGAATGTGCAGATAAGGGAAGATGAATTGGATCTAGTCAGAGATGCGAAGGTCTACAGAGTTTCAGGACTATATCAGCAGCAAAAGGAAAGGGAAAATATGGACCTTTTGCTGAGTTGGCATGAGACCCAGTGCCAAAAGAAGTAGAAGATGATGATGTACCTCTTTTGCCTCTTTTGCCTTGGTCTTGATCACAAATATTTGCTTTCAGGAATCCAGATCCCTGAAATCAGTTTACAGTAGTGCTCCTGTAATGTATCAGTGAATCTAATGAGAAGAACTGAAGAAAAACAAATACTTTTTTTTTTTTTTTGTCACATCTGCTTATTACAAAGGATGGCAACACTTCCACAGGATGTCATTTAACTTGAAGATTTAGTTTTTCTCTCTGATCGGATTCAATTCTCAACAGCTTTTCTTCTGCAAATAATTGTCATAGCTAAGTAAACATATTGCTTCTGCTGAGTTTAACTAGTTGTTAAAATAAAAGTTTTATTTTCTTTTACAGTTGCAATATACATAGCAAGATTAAACAACTCTACCATTCACAAGTATAATGTTTGGATTTCAGATTACTGTCAGATATGTTGGTTTAATATTTGTGATGTGTGATGCCTGATATTTGAATCACAGCTTTGTTGCCCAGATGATGAGCATAATTACTGTAGAGATGTGGGTTTAATTATGATAACCTTGTTTTTAATCTTTCCTGGTAGGATTTTGGAGATGATGGGTCCTTGTACATCACTAAGGTTACCACAACTCATATGGGAAATTACACCTGCTATGCTGATGGGTATGATAAGCTCTACCAAACTCATATTCTCCAAGTGACTGGTAAGGAAAAATGTTCTAATTATCAAGTCATAAGAAACTTGACTTTTCTTAAGCAGATATATTCTTTCTGTTCTACTTTTTTTTTTTGTACTGTGTTACATCATAATAGAAAAAGGTATATATCTTCATTGCTCTCCTTCAAATAACTTTAAAAGTAATGAAACACAACAATTTTAATTTATTGCTTCCATAAATTATAAATAAATAAATAAATAAATAAAAATGGTAAATATAATAATATTCTATTATTCCATAGAATAATAACTATTAAAATGTGTAATGATAGTCCAGAGGACTTGCTTTGCACCTGTGATGTTATGCAGAAGAGTAAGTTGTTTATATATACATATACACACAGATAAAATAGGCTTTAGTATTAATTTAGTAACCTGGGTAACATGATGGGAAAATTAAACGTGTAAGATTCTTGTGTTAAGAATGTTTTGTTGAATATAAGATTAATAGAATGCACTTCCCTGAAGATTTTGTAATTGATGTAGGCTTCTAAATTCACATTTATGTCATTGAAATCTAACCATGATTTTAATAGATTAACTTGAGGCACCTGGATTTGATAACTTGATCTTTACATTTGCCTACATTTGTTCAAGTTCCATTCATTGAATTCTGTACTTGGACAAAACTTAACTGCTTTGTTACTGGTACCCTGAAGACAGGCCTTTGCCTTCTCTCGAGCAGGTGTACCACCTCCTTTTTCTTGTATGCAATTTATTTCCTAAAGTATTTTAAGGAATTCTTTTCCACTGATGAAGCGTCTGCTTTATCATCATTGAAATTTAATGTCTTTTTTTTTTCTTAGAGTGCTTTCATGTTATTTCAATTCATATTTATCTTTGACTCTTAAGAATCCCTTTCTGCTGTAAACTACCAGTGTTTGTAATTCCATATTGTTGTTTAATCCTATCCAGAATCATGTTTGACCTCAATCTTTTCCAAATTTACTTTGCATTAAGAGGCTCTATTTCTCTCCTGAGGCATACTCTAGCCCTAGTGTCCTGGCCACTGCTGCTACCATCATTCTTTGTTTTGTTGACTCTTAATCAGTTGCAGAAACCCTTATTAGGCTGACTTTTTTTGACATCCGAGAATGATGAAATATTTTCTTTTATTCTTATCTTTCATGTATATACATATGAAATTCAGCTTCCAAGAATATTTGGGCTTTTAGTATGATTTGTTTTTCTTTTAATAGCCTTTCCCCCACTTTCTGTTCTTAATATCTTCACATTTTAGATTCATTTGACACTTAGTACTTGTTTGCAGTTTTATAAATATTTTGTCTCTCCTGTTATGTTTCTCCAGAAATCTGGCTTGTAATATTTCTCTATCCATATATTTCAGATTTTTTCCCCAGTTTCTTCCCCTCTTGAACCACAACAAATTGTTCATTGAGTGTTGTCCCTGAGCTAATGGGGACATAGCATCAACATCTTTTCCTCCAAATTTTTCTTCTGGGATTATTTTCTGTCATTCAAAAAGCCAGGTATCATCTACTGGCTAAACTAGTGAGAAATGCAGTTTATTAAAGTTTTAGATCCTGAAGACATAGCAGAATTATTGTCAAGCTGAACATATTAGTGGGTTCTTGACTAACATTCTCCTTTGTTTCATGAGGTTTGGTTTACCTTAAATTATTAACAGAATTATATTCTTATCAACACATTCCAGGCCAATCCCAATGTGTAAACAATCCCCCAGAGGTGTGTAGCAAGAGTTAAAAAACTGGAATCCATGTTTGGCTCAGTTCAGAGCATAATGAGGCAGACTAGAAAATCAAGAAACATAATTTGAGAGAGGTGAAGGAGGACAAATGTGTTTTTTTCTGGTGATAATGTGTCTGTCAGGAAATTGGTTTTTCATCTGGAAACCACTGTAAACCTCAGATAGCTGCTATTCCAAAAGCTGGCACTGGAGTGGTATACCTTCCTAAATGATTTTGGATGTTGATATTTTAGGGAGCAAGAAACAGGAAAAGGAGATCTTTCGAGCAATAGGATTATTTGCTGTGCGTGTTGTGGATAAATTGAGTTAAATCCACTGAGATTAAAGGTCAAATGAACATCTCTTCCACAGTTTAGAGCTGTACTTCTAAGGAATAATCTTCTTAAGCACAGGCATGATGGTCAGTACTTGTAGCTGTGATAATGACTAATTAATATAATGATACTTGTATTAACTGGAGAATCAGTCAAAAGGTTAATGGGATAACGAGACTACGTTGATCACAAAGATTTAATGTGCAGGTTCAATGAAAACATAGTAATTAGATTTTTAAGTTCTTTCTTGGTTTCCATTTATGTACAGCTATATATTTTTAGAAAAAAATTAATATATTTTAGGCTAGTATGCAATTATTATATATATAAATCTCATTTACTTTTAAGATTAAAATCTAAGATATTTTTCAATTTGAATTATCTGGCACAGTAGTAAAGAATAATGAGCTTCCTTTGGAGTCTTAAAAATGCATTAATGATCACTGTAAAAGACTTGTTTTATAGTGAAATAATGGGTCTACTCTTATACAAATAATACAGTAAAGTAAATATTGTGAGCAACCCCATAAGTTGATATTTTAAGCCTTTTCATATAAACTTAAAAAGGAAAAAAAAAAAACTGAAATAATGCTCAAGAGGTTTTATAGCCAGTGCTAGAGCTACTGAATAGTTACGTATCCACCATATTTGGAACCAACAGTTTCACACTGCTTTTTGAATTGAGAGATGAGGGATATAGAATTCACTCAGTTATGTGTTATACTTTACTCTGCTAAATACAAGCATGCAGTGTCTCCCCTCCCATTTTAACCTCTGTCATGATCTCTCCCTTTTAAATTAAGCTTTTTTAGGTTAAGATGCTAGAACATATCTCTTTGAAAGTCAGTGTGAACAGTCACACTAATTGTGTACTTAAAATTGCATTTCTGGTGATATTTATTTATTATTTCTTGGTCAGTTAAACCAAAAAAATCCAAACAAAACCCAACAAAATAGACAAAACAAACTGTTATTCAAATGAACCCCAAAGACTTTACATTGAACTTGTCTCATCAAATTAACTTCTTAGACTGAGCCCACAACTGCACTTATATCTCAGTTGTCTGCAGCATGCCTCAGTGGCATGGTTCTTAGTGGAATATTACAAATAGTCTTCAGGGTAATATGAAATAAAAATTATAATGCAAAACAAGGGTTGAAAAACATTTCTAATTGTATAGATAACCTATCAGACACAGAGTTGCTGAGGAAGAGGAAAATGGCAGCAATAAGAGGAAAGACCTGGCAAGAAGTAAACCCTACTGTCATTCAAGAACTTCTGTTACTAGAAAAACAGTGTTAAAAGGAATAGGATCTACTATAGAAATAAGGGATGGTAAAATAAAACTCAGACATATTTTCACCTGAGCAGGTTCTCTCCTCCCTTTCACATCTCCTAACAATCCTTAAGCAGGTAATTTAGCAATAATAACATTTTGTCATGCAGGGTGAGATTTTATTTGTTGGTTTAGGAAGAATGAAATTTTAGTTGTAATATTTTCTAAAACTTTTTTTTAGCAATAATATTGCATCAGAAATATTGCATGCCTTTTGTCCAAATCAAACTAATAGATTCCTCTTTCTTGACAATGAAAATTCTTTGAAATTGAACTGTTGAAAAAATTCTCTTTACATGTGCTCAGTAGAAGTCTGTCAAGGTGAGGTAGTTAAATACCCATAAGGTTTTATATGCAAATAAAATATTTCACTGACACAAAAAGAGACATGAAATATCCTGGCATATGTAGTCAAGACACAACTAATTGCAATGCCTTGCTGTTGGTCCTAAAAGTTGTTTGTGCTTGAGAGCGTTCAGCGACAGCAGTCCAGTCTCTAAGGAAGGGGAGGCCCTTGCCTTTCCAGAGACAAGGTGGAAGGATGAGCCATTTGGCTTTGCTGCAGTGGGAAATCTACAATGTGAGGCAGGCTGCCTAAAGGACCTTGTGTCAAGAAATGCTGAACATGCAGACATGAAAATTGGACTTTAGTGAGTGAGGTGGAGCGAGACTGGGAGCTGAGGTGCTGAAAAATGTTCGGACTACTGAATGTGCAGTCAAGCAGTGCCCACTGAAGAACACAGTGGGAAAGGCAAGCTCTCAGTATGGAGCACACAGATGCTATGCAAAAGGAGATAGAAGAGGGAAGAAATGGAGGAGAAATAGGAGTGGGAATGTCAGGCTTGAGATGAAAAATTAAGATCCACTTCCATGAAAGAAAAGTCCTTTCCAGAAAATCAATACAAACCTTAAATCTCTGATATTTATGTGCTCTTCCTCTCGCTGGTAGTCTAAGAAACTAAAATCCATATTATCTAATTTTTAACCTTTTCCCATGTTATTATATAACATTTTTGCAATTTGCATATTGGAATTATGTTCAGAAGGCTATCCTCTCTAACTGGATTTAAAATATCCCTGAAGCCTACTGATTTTTGCATCTCGTCTGAGACAAGGTAGATTTGTGTATTTCTTGCAAAGTAGAAATGTAAGGCATTTCTATGATCTAATGGGATAGCATGCTGTGACATCTCTTGTAAACAGTTGAATAGGATTTGAAAATATTTAATCTCATGCCAAAATAAACACAGGTTATTTTTTATCTTCTTTCATTATCAACTGATACTTCATCCTCTACCTAGCTGTGTTTTGTGACAACCTAAGTATTCCACGTTTTTAGAGTTGCATTAAACAAAATTTTGGTGAATAGGAAATACACTTCCTTAATCTTATTACAGTTAATATTTTTTTATTCTTAGAAACAACCTCATGCAAGTTGTCTCTATAAAAAATATACCGATATATAGATAAATATATAGAGACTATAGATAAATAGTTATTTATCTGTGTAGCAGAATTTTTAAATCTTGCTTAACCATTGATCAGCAATAGGAATATGTCCACTGTGATGTCATATGTCCTCTCTCTGACACTATTGGTATATGTAGAAGATTTTTAATTGGTAAGCAAATACTGCAGCAAGTTTTAAACCCTTGGGAAAGTGATGTCAACAATTCTTATATTTTGTTAATAAAGAAAATCATAAGAATAGGTTTATACATAGGATCACAGAATCTGCTGAGTTGGAAGGGACCCATCAAGATCATTATGTCCAACTCCTGGCTCTACACAGGACAGCCCAAGTTGCACCATAACCCTGAGAGCATTGTCCAAACAATGAACACTTTCAGGCTGATGCTGTGGCCACTTCGCTGGGAGCTTGTTCCAGTGCTGAGACAACTTCTGGGTGAAGATCATTTTCCTGATATCCAGCTTAAACTTTCCCTGACACAGTTTTCATGCCTTTCATTCAGGTTCTGTCACTGGTCACCACAAAGAGATCAGTACCTGCCCCTCCTCTTCCCTTCACAAGGAAGCTATAAGTGCAGTGAGGTCTCCTCTCAGTCTTCTCCAGGCTGAACAGACCAAGTGCCCTCAGCCACTGGTCGTATGGCTTCCCCTCAAAATCCTTCATGGTCCTTGTGGCCCTGCTTTGGGCATTCTCTAACAGCTCAATGTCATTTGTATATTATGGTGTCCAAAACTGCACACAGGACTTGAGGTGAAGCTGCCTCAGAGCAGAGCAAGACAATCTCCTCCCTTGCCCAGCTGGTGATGCTGTGCCTGATGCTCACCAGGGCACCCCAGGTTGGCCCTCCAGGCCACTGCTGACTCCTGTTCAACTTGCCATCAACCAGTACTCCCAGATCCTTTTCCACCACACTGCTCTCCAGCACCTCATTCCCAGTTTGAACAACCAACCAGGGCTGCCCCACGCCAGGTGCAGAATCTGGCATTTTCCCTTATCAACAGCTTCTCCCAGTTTGGTGTTATCAGCAAAGTTAGTATTCCTTCAAGTCCTGTGCTGTGTCCAAGTCTTTAATGAAGATGTTGAAGAGAACTGGGCTGAGATTGAGCTGGGCTGTGGAACCCCACTAATGACTGGATCCCAGCCAAATGTCACTCCATGCACTGTAGCTCTCTGTTCCTGACCCTTGAGCTGGTTGTTCACCCATCACATGGCATGGTTATGCATCTGTGTGAACATTTTGTCCAGAAGGATGCATGTCTTGTTTAACATATTAATTAAAGATCTGATTAATGGGGCAGAGGTCTACCTTCAACAGTTTTGTAGATGGCACTAAACTGAGAGGAATGGCTGATAGACTTCAGGGTCATGCTGCTATTTGTAGAGAATTGACAGGATGGAGAAATGAACTAGAAAGAATTTAGGAAGTTTAACAAGAAGTGCAGGAGTCCTGCACACAGGGAAGAACAACCCTGGTGCACCAGTATATCCTGAAGAAAACCTAATGGAAAGCATCTTGGCAGGAAAGAACTTTAGTGGGAAATCAGGCTGAACATAAGCTAGTGATGTGTCCATATGTTAAAGAAGGAAAGTCGTGTCATGTGTAGAGAAGGTCCTCTCTGAACAGGTACAGAGAATTGTAAACCTTAACAGACTTTAAGCAGGTAGAAGGGATTGTTACTAAATGTTTTGGAAAGAGGGGAAAGGTGGGGATGAAATGTTATGATTTGTGAAACAGGACAATTAAAATCTCTGTACAACATATCATGACTCACTTATTGTACATTTAGTTATATTTTATAAAGAAATCTAAGGAAAAATAAAAATCTTATTTCTCAACCACCAACTATTGAAGAATTAAGACATTTTTCTTTGATATCACAGTGAAAAGAGGTTTTTCTCACAGAATATTTTTTTCTGCTTCATAAGTATTGTGAGACAGAATTTGGCATTGAATGTCACTGAATATCTGACAAATACCACATCTGTGTGTAGTTATATATAGCTGTTGGGGTCTTCAGAATTGCTTATACTTATTTTTCTTAAAATGAAGATTACATTCTCCACTAAATTATAATTGTTTTCTGTATTCAGTTCCACCAGTTATCCGAGTCTATCCAGAAAGCCAGGCAAGGGAGCCAGGTGTGACAGCTAGCCTTCGGTGCCATGCTGAAGGTATTCCCAACCCACAACTTGGTTGGCTGAAGAATGGAATTGATATCACTCCTAAGCTGTCCAAACAGTTAACTCTCCAAGGTAAAGGGGTATATTTATTGTTTTCTACACTTTGCTACTCTTTTATCCATGCATAATTTCCATACTAGCTACCCTTTTTCTATAGTTTTAACAAAGGCTAAGCTAAAATATTTCAAAATGTTCTTCCAGTTACTCCCCAAGACACATCTTTCTGCTTTCTCTTTGTTAGAATAATGATTTTATTTACTGGAAGGATTACCAGTAAATTCCAATATGTTCTTCTCTGTTTGAAAATGTGCAGTATCTGAGTTGAGCAAGCAGTCCAAGACCTGGTCCCAATCAGAACTGATAAGAATCTTAATGAGATTTGGGGACCTGATAATAGAAAGGACTGGAGGAGAAATACCTGAAATGGATGTGCTGTTTGATGAAGTATCAACAGGCCTCTGGGAGTGCAAAGACATTGCATACACACACAGAAGCCCTACCTGCTCTCCAAAAAAAATCCCCAAACCCCTTAAACCCCAAAAACCTGAAAAAAAACCCCAAACCAAACCAACAAACAAACAAAAAAAAAAAAACAAATCAAAAATCCCCAGCCAAAACTAAAGGAAAGTCTTACCGTTAGCACCAGATTATTTCTGTGAATCTTCAGGGCTCAGCAAAATTAGTGGACCTGTCCAGCATAAAATCTCCATGCTTCTTCAGTCTTTCTGGTAATTTTTGATCAGCCACAGGAGAAAAAATCTCCTGGTTCTCATGTTCCCTTGGAAACTTTCTCTTATTCATCAACACAGTCAGGATGTGTAGTTAGGATAGGACAGCACTCAGCTTGCACTGTAAGAAGCAGTGGGAGAGATATGGCAAGTGCTTCTCTGAGGTGTTACTTCCACTGCAGGTGTCATAGTCCCCTCTTCTTTCATGTACAACTCTCCTGGATATTTGTGAACAATTGCCTTGCAGAAACACTTTCTACTATGTGTAGAAAGTGATGAACTTCTCATCCATAGCAACATTCTCTTATTTTTTCCTCTAGGGATTGGAGGATTTTTTTTTCCTTCCTGTCTATTCCATATATTTATAACAAATAAATTAAAAGGATACTTCTCTAAGCAAAAATACATTTAATTCAATTTTCTAACATGGAATTATTTGAAATAAAATTTTGAAAATCTCATTAAATTTTCCCAGAGATTTTTCTGAGTAAAACTATTTGTGCACTTGCTTCAAACTAGAAGGATGCTACACCACAGGACAACACCCGTTTTAGTCCATAGTTTAGAATACCTACAAAGCTTGGTTTTTGTATAGTTCCTACAGCTGAACAAGTATACTATACTTAAAATTCAGTGAATCATTGTTCACACAATTATTTGCATCACATTATTTAAAAGACCTATGCCCATGAAACATGGGTTGTTTTTTGACATGCCCATGCAATCTGACACACAATTCCTGAGGTTTCTGTAAGCTTCTACATTGACGTAGGTGAAAAATTTCAATGCATCTGTTTTTCTGTTGTTACACTGCAGTCACACAAAACCAAAACTAACTAGATGCCTCTGGCTAGGAGCAACAAATTAAAATTTTTATTTATATTTTATGTTTGGCCTGTGATATTCCTTGGGTTATTTTGTGTAAAGGAAATGATGGTGTCTAGTAACCAAATGCAACATAATCAAAACCTAATATTTACCTGACTTTAAAAAAAATCATAGTAATTTAAATATATATAAAACCTCAGATTGATAGTTGACTCTGAAGTACAAAATCAGCTGAGGCACTCTGAATAACTGTGAGATGAAATAGTGCATGTAATTCACTCGCCAGTTGAATACCTTTGGACTAATTTGGCATGCCTCCAAGTTATGAACTCAGGAATGAAAATGGTTTAATTAGTGTAAGCAGAGAAACCCTTCTGAATTTATAATCTGAAAGCACTAGCATGTCTGCATGTTGATTTTTTCCTCTCCTTTCAGCAAATGGTAGCGAGGTTCACATTAGCAATGTGCGCTATGAAGATACAGGAGCATACACTTGCATTGCAAAGAATGAAGCAGGGGTGGATGAAGATATTTCTTCTCTCTT
Organism: Chloebia gouldiae; assembly: GCA_003676055.1. NCBI lineage: Eukaryota > Metazoa > Chordata > Aves > Passeriformes > Passeridae > Chloebia > Chloebia gouldiae. The sequence continues at coordinate 9,366,546 of QUSF01000005.1, read as the reverse complement.
TGTGGAAGATTCTGCTCGAAAGACTCGTAAGTATTGTGAGAAGTATAAAAATACATGTCGCCCACACTCAAACATTTAATCAGTATTAAAACTAGGAAACATTAAATAAATTGAGTTTTTGTAGATAGCTGATTTAAAAGGATAAAGTTCAATTAAAAAGATTAAGTTCAATTAATGGCATCCGAGAGTCACTGAAGGCAGAGTGTGCAATCTGCAGTACATTTAGAAGTAAAATGACATCTGTAATTCATTGTGTGAACCAATATATTTTTTAAAATTGCTGGTAAATTTTTGATAGTTTCCTCATGAGAAATGGGTTGCATACAGAGGGAATGTGAAGGGAAAAAGGAAAGGGATGTCTGTATATGGCAATTATTACTGTGCTTTCCAGTGGTCGATGAGGGTGTGGGAGGAAGTCCTTTTCTTCCTGTCTGTTCTTGTGATACACCAAGAGTCAAAATCAGCCTCATGATGTGACAGTAATCCTATGGCTTGATCTCACCTACTGAAGTGCCTGGCAGGTCCAGATCAGTTCCAGCCTGCCCATGTTGTCTTGTGCCTGGAATATTGAGGAACAATGAACACATTCATTTCTATTTAGGGAGTTGAATGTGCTGAAGAAATCAATCTCACTACTAACAAGCAACGTTGTTTATCCTCTGTTAAATGGTAGTGGGATTTATAAACCCTGTTTTTCTATTATTTGTCTAACAGTATTTTTTTCCTCTTACCTCATTTTGCTTAGAAAAATCCATTCCTGAGTTTATACTTCACCCATTTTTTGTTTGGTTTGATTGGTTGTTTTTTTTCTGTTTGTTTGAGTTTTTTTCTTTTAAATCTCTTATTTTAATGAATACTACATTCTTATTAGAAATGCATCCAGTAAAATGATGGTTATCTTACTAGTGAGTGTGATTGCAGTAACTTAAGACATTCCTGTTTATTTAAAAGCAGCAGTGTCAAGTACTCAGCAGGATGCCAGAGGCAGAATGAGCAGCACTGCAAGTCTGCCTGACACTCACAAGCCACAGGACATTGAGTTCAGTTACATATAGGTTTACTATGCTTCAAATATTTCAGAGAAAATCTCCATGCAGGAAAATTTTATAATCCTAATATTGATATCTTTACTTATCTGCTTTAAGACTAATTATAACTGTAATTCTTCGAAAGCCTTAACATGGACTTTTTTAAAATGTCATGATAATAACTGCTCAGATGTTTCTGGGAAGATACCTGAGGATAAATAAGCTGTTTGATTCATGCAGATTCATGCAGATTCATGCGGAGTTTCTGGCAATCTGGTAGTGTGAAGTAGCTTGGCCACTTCCATTTGCCTACTGCATTGTGTGAAAAATATTGTGAATATTGCCAAATTTCAAGACTTTGACGAACTCTAGTTGGTATATGTTTGGCTAAAAGTTCTTTGGCCTTAACAACAAAATATTTGTAGCCAACTAGCCAATATGCAAGTGTTTTAGTTAAGTTAGTTAGTTTAAGTTTAATTTAGTCAGTTCAGTTCTGAAGACCTGATCTGCTGTGAATATGTATGGATATCCACAACAATGCAGAACATTTTTTTCAGGACTTGTAATGTGATGGAATAATTTTAGATCTGCTACCTTAGCAGGATTTGTAAAATCACATACCATACAGTGAACACAGCTTGTAACAAATGCTTTAATATCTACTAGTAGTAAGGTCTTAGAATGACCATTGGTGTCATGAAAGATGTAAATGAAGGAAGACAGAATATAAACCAAATTATTTCTAAGACAATTCATCCCAAAGATATAGTCATCTTCCTTCCTATAACAGTAATGTACTCTGCGAGTTCTGTGCTCTGTGTTGGAGGGAATCATTTTACTATTATGTTCCTTGGCATTTGAACATGGTTTCCCAAGAATTGATCCATGTGTAAACATTCATAGAACCCAAAGATGTATAATTATAACATTCAAATTTAGGTGTAGCAGATATTTATATGAAGATATACTCCAATTTACTCAGAATCCCATTTTGGTACGTGCAAAACTAAGGTATGTACTAATAAAAAAAGCACTCACTGTCAAAATCATTGTCAAAACTATATGAACAAATTACAACAGATACACAATTTTATAGATTCAGTTTAAAAAGCTGTTGCTGTATTTTTTAAAAAAAATCTTTGTAGAGAGGAGTTGCTAGCATTGGAGTCCTGCTATTAGAAGTGGAAGAGCTTCATTATTAGCTCTTTTCTGCTTGTTTTTATATTTCCTCCAACACTCTTGTTCATATATTAAATTAGGGATTATAAAAGAATAAAATCACATAGGTAAAACCACTTGGATAGGATCGTGGCTTTTTTTTTACCCCACTCACACATATTAAGGACAATGCTACAGCTACTTTTATTTCAAACCTATTGATTAGGTCACAAGTTACATCCTAAAGATCGTTTCTGATGAATGCAAATGAGTCTGTGTGATCTGATATAAACTTAGCCTGTCATTTATGATATTTTTATAAATTATTTTGCTTTTCTCATCCTTTAAGAGAATAAAGCAGACACACTTTTAAATATTTTTTTTTTAGTTCCTTATTAGAGGGCTCCCTTTTGGAAATCTTAGGATACAGTTTTGAATAAAATAAGATCAGATTCTCACTAGCTTGTCAGTTAATCTGGGCTTTTCTCCTTTGTGATGTCAGAACATATAAAAATCAAAGGAAAATAAAAGCATTTCTGAACATTGAGTTGATTTTCTATTGAGAATTTAGTGAGAACTTCACAGCTGAGTTCTAAAACATAAAGTACAATTGCACTGCCTTGAGCATGACAGTAATTTCAAAAGCCACATAAGAAATGCAGAACATTATTCCATTACCATTGCATATATTTTATTTCCTAGAAAGTGTAATAGTCAATGTTCACTTTTGTACTTATCTGACCCATTGTTTGGGTGCATGGAAAAACTTCGGGGGTTTAATGTTACTACACAAAAACCTACATTTTCATTTTCATTATTTTTGTGTGGAATCTTGCTTTCAATACATCCCTAATTTATTAAAAGCTCTGTTTAGTGCTTTGAGAAAAAAATAGTATCTGTGACAGAAAGGGCATGGCTAGTTGCTTTCTCTGTAAATTGGTAATTTAAACAGCTCCTAAGAGAAAATACTGTATTTTCTGCTACCTTGGACTAAATAAAAATCAGTCATTATGGAAAAGTAGATTGTTAAATAATAAGCAAACTTTTACCTCACCTGTCTGTCTAAAAGTGCTATCAGATTGCTAGGTTTTCATAATTCATAGGATTGTTACAGATGCATGCAATGCATGTGTCTGTATTATAAAGAGAAAAGAAATGAAGGCAAAGCTACACTGAAGTGTGGGAAATATGATGCTAGTAGAAAAGGTAAAGTTACACAATGTGAAGAATGAATTAAGGATGCTAGGGATTTGTTTATTTTGAAGTTTCCACTTTCAGAAAATTGAAGTCCACTTACCAAAAAGTCAATATACTTTGATGATAGTGGTTCATCATCAGTATGGTAATCTAGATGGAAGTGAATGGAAAATACTCTGAAAATGCTTTGTCATCCAGATCTGTTCAGTAAATGCCAGCACTGAACAGGGGAGCATTGCTCTGTCTCACATAGGTAAAATTTTGAATAGTGGATGATAGGCTCAAGGACAGTTTGACCTCCTTTATTCTCATCAGCCTTTTTCAGTGAGCACTAAAAATAAGACTTCTGAAAACATGCTTTTATTTTAAAATTGTCTTAGGTGAGAGAAATTAAATTACAAGTACTTTAACTTTAGTCATGCCTCTTATCAATTAACTCATTCTGTAGCTGAAATTTTATTTATTTATTTAACAACTATGTCCCAGTACATGGGTCCTTTTTGCTATATTTGTGAATATAATGGGGAGTTTTATTTTATATGTTACCTATATAATATCTCTTAAAAGTACTGGTGATAAATTTCTACTGCTCTCTATTATCAGATCCTGTTTAATTCCTCTGATGTTGATAACAGCAGTAGCATCTAAAATACTTCTGAATGTGAGAACTGTGCTGTTTGGATTCTCCAGGGACTGCACATTCTCTTTTTGCTATGAATTCTGCTGTGAATTCCATTTTCCCTCAAGCCTGCAGTTACGGCCATTGAGAATGAGATAGCTGGTCTGGTTGATAGCTGAATAACCCCTGTGGTGACTGGTAAAAACATTCTGGGGATTAATGACCTGGTCTAAATCTCATTGAAAACACAAGAGTCTCCCCTACTGTCATGATCCTCTAATAATACCTGAGACAGCTCAGCTGTGTTGGAAAGACTCTGGTGTAATCACATTTGTAAATACAAATAGCAGTTCGAAATCTGGTTTTATTTTCATTCCAACATTTTGTATTTTTCAGAACTGGTATTTCATGGATTCATAGATTTAAGCATGAAGGAACCATTTTATCTAACTCCTTTCTATCTTTTACATTTCACAAGACATTAAATTGCATTCTGTTCTGCCTGAATACAGAGATAATGCTTTGTTTGCCTGAGGTGTGTCCTTACAGAGATGCATATACCTGAGTCAGACATGCAGAAAGTCAAAAAATCCCTCATTTCTCTTGGTATTTTGCTCTATTTATTAATCAATTTCACTAATACAGAATAATGCTTAGTTTCCATTTTGAAGTCAATTTTTCCTTCTCTTTCTTCCTTTGAGTCTCTCTCTTTTTTCCCCTCCAATAAACTGACTTCTTAAGAATTCTTGTCCTATGAATATATGAATATTGATTGAAAATTCTCACACACACAATATATAAGTTTCTCATAATAAGACAGTTACCATAGTACTCAGTCTTTTTTGTCTTGAGAATTCTAATTATTTTGGTACGGTTGTTTTTTTTTGTTTTTTTGGTTTTTTCTTTTAATGAGAACTGCTCTTTGCACAAGCAATGTTATTTGCACAAGCAAAAAGTTATTTGTTTCTTTAATATTCTAGAAAGAGAAATATATATTTGATATTTTTTCTTCCACATTCACCAACTAACGAATAGCACCAGATTAAACATCTGAAACTTTTAGCAAGTATTCTATGCACTGTATTTGGACCTAGTTATTTTAAATATTTATCTTGACTACACATGACTTACCCTCCTTTTTAGTCCTTTGTAAGGACTAAAAGAAGGTATTCAATCAGGCTCTGGTTTCAGTTATTATCCTGCTCCTGTACAAATACAGGTCAAAAAATATTTGTAGAAGAATATTGTCAACAGAACATTAAAAAACCCAAACTGATTCATATGAGTACAATTTAAACCTTGAATAGCTCTTATGTGACAATGCTTTTCTTCTACTTTTGGCAGCAATCTATGATGTTTTCCAGGGTTTTTGCTGTTGCAACAGTATAAAGGAAGGTCAGAGTGCTGGAGCCTCTTCTGCTAGCAGAAGAATGGGATTTCATCATAACTAAGACTCTGTCTTTTCTTTAGGACTCCATTTTCTCTCTTTTTGTAAACAGGTTCATTTTTCTATTGCCCAGCATCTCTGCAGCAACTGATAAAAGATGGCTTTTCATTTTCTAGCTTGTAGTACGTGCAGGTACATTTTAAGAGACTCTCAAATCTTTTATTAACAGATAGCCTTCTCCTCCATACTACTGGATTTAGCATCATTTAAAGCATGAACACACAAATGGACAGCACCACTGTAGATCCCTGTTGATGGCTACATATGATAATCACAAACAAAGATTGGATCAGCCCAACTCCTAGAAGCCATATGGCAAACCAGTCATCATCTTGCTGTTGTTGTAAAACTGTTTGGAAGCTGAAGAATTTAAATACAGGACAAAGATAATTTGGCAGTGTATCTTGACAGTATATTTATGAGAAAGGTGGAGTGGGAAACATGTTACTGCATTTTTTGTTGATACACAGTAGAATAATAACTTCAAAGAGAGGAGGAAGAAATTATGACTTCCTTCTATGAAATTTTTTTAGTGAGATTCCATTTAAGTAGCATTAAGGCCAATGGAATTGGTCTAAATTTTAATTTTTAATCAAAGTTACATTAACAGACTATGGAATATAATGCATACATAAATATACCAAAAAAACCATACTGTTAACTTAGAAAAAAGCTAGGAAGACTTAAGCTAATAATGGAATATTTAATATAAATAATAGAGTAGAATATATCACTGTAATTTGATAAACATATGGAATTTCAGATTACACTGAATATTGTTGTTTTTTTTTTTCCAAAAGAAGAAAATCTGGTAGTGTAGAAAACAGGAAAATAAAAAATAGTCATCACCAAAGACAAGTGAATATTTTCAGGGGTAATTTTCAAGTACTTAATTTTTTTTTCTTAGCTACCAGTCGATTATTTGAAGTAAAGTAACTTTTTAATCCTTTTTTTTTTTTGGTTCATTTCTTTATAACTTTGACAGGAAGTTTGGATGTACTTTAGTTTCTTTTCTGTTTCAATTTAAAATAATTCTACTATACTGGAGCCATAGATCATAAAAACTCATGCTGTTCCCTTTGAAGTGAAATAGTTCTGTGGGTTTGGTTTTTTCTTTTTTTTTTTTAATATTTTAACTTCTCCTAACTATTTCTAAAAAATTATGTTACAAAGTGCAGTTCAGTCTGTGATTGATTAATATGGTGTTTCTCTTAATTTTTTTTGAGATATATGTACACCTTGAGGAGACAGCTGTCATGATAGAGAGTTATCAAGTAAAACTATTAGGACATTTCCAAGACCAATTTGAAAGTACTTGATGAACTTCTAATATATGGTATCTTTTATTTTAGTTATCAACCACAGTCTCTTGTGTTACTGAATTTACCCACTATGACATCATCATATGTGACAAAGTAATTTATACTATGGTTTCTTTCACTTAGTCACAAAAAGCTGAACAAAATTTCTCTAACTTGTGCACTGTATCTTAGGACTAAATTAAAAATAAAAACTGCTCCATGCCATTAAGTAGCTCTATTTCTAACTGTGCCTTTTTTAGGTAATGTCATACTCTTATCACCTAAAAAGATTATTTGATCTGAATGCTACTGACTTGACAGGTTTATGGCCATCATAAGCAACAAGGCATCTCCACTGTCTAGAACTGGGAATAAGACTAAAAGCCTTTTGACTGTGATTTATGGCCTAAATTCTCTCTGAAAGGCTTTATGCAATTTTAATAGAATCTTCCTGTCACATCTGATACTGAATGGTACCTATTTACCTAATTTTCTCAGAGATAATTTATGCTGGCATTTTTTTTAATGGCAGAGCTAAACAAGTTTATACTTGTTGACGGCATTGTGGGCAAAGACTTTATTTCAAACTTCCAAGTAATTCAGCTCATGAACCATTTTATCTTCCTGCTGGTGTACACTGGATTGAGTTAATGTGCTATGGGAAAGGACTTATTCATGATTCATTATAAAGAGTTATACAAAACATAGAAAAATAAGGTAACATGTTCATATTTGAACAAAATTAAAGTGTCAGCTGTTGACTTTTACCTAATAAATAATAGTCTAATATATATAAACCAGATCTTCGGTTATTGTATTAACCGAAAATGAAATTGAAGTGCATATCACATAAGAACAGACTGGAATTTGGATAGAATTTGTAATGACAATTATTTTTAAAATACATAAAGCAAGCAATAGATAATTTTTTAAAAAGTGTTGGCTTCTCAAATAAATTAGGTTTTATATATTTGCATTTGTATAGAAACAAAACAAATCTGAATTTCTTATAGAAAAAGAATGATCTAAAAGGTAGGTATGTGATTATGGAATCTCAGCAAAAATATAATTCATGTCAACCTCATCTTCACTTTTAATGCAATTATTTCTAATATACAAATAATAATTAAAAACTTACGTGGTTCAGCAAAAAGGTAGTAATTATGTTTTAGATTTACCCTGTAACATAAGGGCAGGTGTTTATACATTAGAGATGTAAGAACAGAGAGTAAGTAACATATACACTGTCTTTATCCTCTGTTTAGGATTAATCAAAACAGTTGACAGTGGTGGTGGCTATGAATGAAGTAAGGAGACAACATCCCTTTAAACATCTTGAAATTACTCTTTAATGTAATAGAAAGTACAGCAGATTATGATAGCACAATTCTGAAAAATTATGTTGAATTACACATTTTATTCATATGACTTTATTGCATTTTTCTCATTGTCCTATTCTCTATTACACCTACTTGTGACCTCTTGCCAAAATGGAACTGAAAGCACTGAAAGGGACAGTGGCTTTTTATTTTTTAATTGATATCCATTTTGTTTGAGTATGTCTGAATATATAGTATTGCATGCTTATTATTGAAAATTTGAGCAGATAATAATGCCAGAAGGAAGTAGAAGAGTTACATTTAGTCTTCAAACTCACTCAATGTCAATTTTGCCTACACACATACACACTTTATTTCCAAAATGCATTGAATGTTTCAAGAAAAGAAAAGTAGGGAGGAAGAACACTAGTTAATAGTTGAAATCTTTGAAATTGTCTATTGAGACAAAAAAGTAAATGTAATGAAATTTATTACCAATGCAACAAGAAAGAGAAGGATACAGAATTTATTTGCAAAGTGATATTGCAGCACCTTCATTCATTTAGTAATAGAAATACCATGGATTTTTTGCAGTTGTTTCCATCCAAATAAAAATTTACACTGCTATTAGTCTGTTGTAGAACTTCAGGAATTATTCAGGACAGAGTTTAGTGAAATATGTGCAACCTATTACCATTCAACCAGCACAATGTATAACAATGATGAAGAACAAGCATTCAGATGTTATGTTAGCTGCTCCTAATCAAAGGCTTTGGCTGTACAGAAAGACATAGAATAGCAGTGGAAGGACCACACAGAGTGATTTTTATGGAGCTGTAAGTGTGCTTAAAAAAATAAAAGAAAAGAAAAAGAAAGAAAACTTCTTTCAATTGGATTCTACCATGTTTTGCACTGCTGGGGGATAAGGGAGAAGGAGGAACAATGCAGACTTCTTTTTGATGACAATATAAAAGGCCCAGCAACAAATGATGTAATAAAATAGCTGCTTTTATAAGATATAATAAAAAGAGGAATACAGTGAGTTGTGAGTAAATCTTGCAACCCTTCACGTGCTAGGCATCGCAGATTTATTTATGCAGCATGGGATTAAGTGTGGGTGGATTTTCCCTCATCAAGCTGCACAGATGCTCTCCATTGGGATGTCCCTGGTCCCTCTCATGCTGTGATGGTTTTATCTGGTGTAACAACGAAGCCATATATCATCTGGCAGGTTGCAATCTGTCATAAGGCCCATGAGTGTGCAGCACAGGTTTTTATGAGCATTCCAGCACCTACCCTTGCAGCAGGTACCATGGGACAGGGTACCCTGTGACAAGGCCCCGTGTAGCAGACATAGCCTGCTCAAGGTCATGAACTTTTGGAATACAAAATGTCTTCTACAAGGCTCCCAGGACATCTCCTAATACTATTTAATAACTCAGTTGAATCATGGCAAAAGAGAAGATGGTACTCTGCCTTGAAACCAGAATATTTTGCTGAGATCTATCAATAATTCTGTATGCTTACATTGTGAAGTTTACAAATGTTTGAGAATTTAGTATAAAGTGTGTCTGAAAAATATTAATTTTTGCTTAACCTAAAAGGAAGGCAAACAATATGTTCCTTAGCATACTTTAAACCTATACACGCTGTACTTGTTCCAGCATTGAACTCTATCTCAAGACTTGACATCTTTCCTGAACAGAAATTATAGGTCTGATTAAAAAAATAGGTGAGGTTTCTTGATCCATTAGGCGAGATTGAGGTTGTCTTTTATGATATTACATTGCATTCTTAAATTATATCTCAATTTTCTTCTAGCTGATTTGCTAATTTTAAAATTAATGTATGATGCTTTTAAAGCACTTTTATTATACTGCCCTTTTTCTTGAGCAAAGCTCAGAATCATACATATCATTTTGCATTAACATAAATTAAGGTGTTCTGTACTTAGCATTTTAAATCATTTTGTTTGATCCTGTATAGCTCCATACAGTTGTGTAATTGTAATTACTTTTTATTTTCTTTCCTATGTCACCCCTAGAAAAACACTGATAACTGTAGAACATTATGGCTGAATTTATGGGACCTCAAGTGTCATGTATTACATGGTTCGTTCCTCAAAATGTGAAGAGAAAATTAATTTTAAAGGAAATCCTCCAGATTGCCCTGGGGAAATTAATTTGCTTTATTTCATAAGAAAGGCTGTGTAAGATAACACAGGCAAATACAGAATTGTGATCTGCAGCTGGAGCCACTGTTGAGGTATGCAGGGATAAATTTTAGAGTTCCAGAACCCATTTGTAGCTGAGTCTGGTGGATGACATAAAGAACAAAAGATGGGCTTCTACAAAGACATCAGCATGAAAAAGAAAGTTAAAGGTGAATGTGAACCTGCTGAGGGGGATAGGGACCTGGTGGAAAAGCATATGGAAGGGGACAAGTTATACTGAAGGTTTCTTCACATCTGTCTTTCCTGGCAAAACTATCCCCAGGAATGTGACATCAGTGGGAAAGTTTAGGAAGGAAGTCATCCTCTGGAAGGGAAGCTTTCTTTTTCCATGGTGTAGTGGATCTGATTGAGACCATTTAAATGAAGTGGACTTTCACAGGGGGAAGGGCCTGGATAGGATATATCCATAAGCACTGGGCAAACTGGCCCATGGCATTGTGAGGTGACTCTTGGCAATCTCTGAAGGCTTGTGGCAATCAGGGAGGTTCCTGCAGACTGTAAGAAAGCCAGCACTGCTTTTCAAGGGCAAGAGGGAGAATCCAAGACACAATAGGTGCATCAGCCTCACGTTGATTTCTGGAACAGAAATGGAGCATTTCACCCTGGAAACCATTCCCAGTACTAGAATGTGTTTAGGAGCAGTCATCATGGATTTGCAGATGAAAAAAATCCTGGTCAGCCTGATGGTCTTCTGCACTGAGATGACTGGTAGGGTGGATGTAGGGGATATTGTTTAGCAGGTCCTTAGAAATCTTTTGGACATGCTCAAAGACATAACCATGAAGTTCAGGCTAGATGCATCAACAGGAATGTGAATGCAAAACGGGCTGCATTACCAGACCCAAAGGCCTGCATCATATTCCAAGGTTGTTTTTCCCTCTCCTGTCTGTTGAAGTAAAATGATATGGGAAAATCTTAGTATCCAGACCTTTCCTGAAGTGATAGTTCCTATTTTCACTCTCAAGCTTCAGCTGTCAGCAGATGAGGAACTTTTGTATGCAAGCATAATTTTTAATGATATGTCTTTCATTACTTTTTCTAAACTTTTTTTTTTAAGCATACTAATGTTTTTAGCTTTTCTAGCACTGTGTTTCAATGAACCTCCCAATTTCATTATGTGTGTGTGTGACAGATGTGTTTTCTCTGTTGTATTCCTTTCCTTTGGGATTTCTTAAATTTCTTAAGTTCATTACTTTGCTATATGTGTTAGTTTTCAGTGATGGTGTTTAAAAAATTTTATTCTGTTGCATGCCAAGTTCTAAATACTTTAAATTTGAGAGACTACATTTGCTTTTTTTTTCCCTCCACAGATAGAAAGAGGAATATTAGGATATTATAATTTCATTGGTCTCAAAGGTCTAAAATCCAGTTGTAAACAAGATGGCCGAAAAAAATTTATGTTTTCAGAGAAAAAAAATCAATGTAAAAATTTAGTTGGTTGCCATGCCATCTTTTACTGCCATTCTTAGTCTTCCAAAGATAATGGTGAACATCATACAGCATGACAATTTTGGTAGCATGGTTGAGTTACATCTATACAGAAAAAATATCTTGTGGACATTTTAATTTTGCATATCTCTCTCATACCTATGTTCTGAAATCAGTCTCTTCAAAGTCTGGAGTTTAAAGGAAATAATGAAAATTGCATCACCTATCATTAATATGTATAATTTATGTGCATGAAAATTGCACATGCTTTTTGTAATGGATTTTAAAGCACACTGTTGGTAATGGCTAATGGAGTTAGCTTGGAGGGGTTTAGTGGGAGTCTTGGTGTTTACCCTGTCCCAAATAACTACTATAGCTAATTGCAATTTGGTCACATTTTGCAGAGAACTATTTTTAATTTACTGTTTCCAGTGGTTTACCTGTAGGAGTATTTTAGTGAATCAGAGGTTAAAGCAATATAATTATTTCAGATTTGATGCATAATTTCTTGTTTTCCCTTGTTCATCTGTATTTTCTGTTCTTTCTTTCTCTTACATGCTGCAGTTGCAAATATATTGTGGCGAGAGCAAGGTACTAATGGAAATTACTTTTATTCATATTTTCTGTGTTTTGATGAACACTCATCTGTTGCTTTTTTTGTGTGTGTATTTTTGTACAAAATTTTCTTTTGTACTCTACACTTAGAGTAACTACCTACTCCCTTGCAACACAGAGGAATTTGACTTTAAAAAAATTAAAATGGAAATTAATCCTATAAATGCTTATACTTTTGTAAACTGCTTTTCCTTTTTGGGAGAGAGAAGGAAATAAGCTGTTCGTGATTTTCAGACAGTTGTTTAAAGGTACACAAGAAGTTCAGATTTAAAATGTAGGCCTTTAACTTTTGATTGTTGTCATAGCAAAACTTCTGAACAGTCAGCCTATATGCTGTTGAGATTGATTTTCTTGTATGAATCTCTCTTATTTGACAAAATTATAATCTTAAACAGTTTAAGATTGATATTCCTGTTGTTGCTTAATTAAACTAAGCATTGTATTCTTATACTTAGGAAAGGTTTGTAAATAAATGTTGGAGCAGGGAATGGATTTTTGTGATAAACTGAAGGATAAACATAAATAAAGACACAGTCAGGTGTTACTAACATAAAAATCATGGAGATATTTTTTAAAAGCAAAAGATAGGTATTAATTTTTATATATATAATATGATCTCAAAAATTATCCTCATATTCCAGAAAAATACCAAAATCTTAAAAGCTGTCATAAGTTCCCATTATGTTGCTCTAAGTAGCCTGTTATTCATCTAAAGTTGCAATTTAGGAATTAAAATATTTCAGTAGTAAGAAATTATTTAAATTATTCCCACTGGAAGATTGATAATACAAGATAACAAATCAGGCTTTACTGTGACTTCTTGCTAGAAATAGTATTTCTGTAGACTTTTAAAAATTTTGGTTTTGATTAATTTAAAGATTTAAAAATCTGACATTTCATTTGCCTGTATGTAGTAACCTTTGGCATTCCTGGTGTATTTATAAATATGAACTAGTTTTATTTTTTTATTCCTGTTTAATCAGTTGTTCAGCTGGTACAAACAATCATTTCTGTGACTGTAGTGGAGCTCAGCTGTGATACTCCTGCTCTATTGGCCTTGCAGAGTACAAATGATGTGTTTAGAGTTTCATACAGTTCACTGCTAATGATTAAACTAATATGCAACAAATTTGTACCAAATTCTCAAAAGTATAATGTTCTCATCTCTTGTTGGGAAAGTATCAAGTATGGTTTATCTCAAAACTGAAAACATTATTAGAACCCCCTTGATTTTTTAGTTTATTGTCTTTTCAAGTCAATTTGTTGCTTTCAGTCATTAGAATACACCTAAGAAAATTTAACTTCTGTGACAAAAATACCAATTAAAAATAATAGCTTACCAGAGTGCTTATGGTAAAGACATTCGAATTTCTCTGCGACTAATGTGAAATTAATCAAAAAAGCAATGTATAGTAGCAGATTTTGTGTCTCCTAGAGCAGATATTCTCAATCTCTCTGCATAGAAATGCAGGTCAATCGTTGTGTTTCCAATAAATACTGTTACTAATTACGACGTTGGAAATATTTACCAAGAGAGCAATACCCTAAATATGCCAATAAACATCACCACTAACTTCTCTGGGCTATCCATACTCTGCCATTTTCTGTTATGAAAGTATTAACAGATAGGAAGGGAAGGATGGGTGATCAGTAGGACAATCAAGATCATGAAACCATGCATAGGCCCCAGTGCTTAGAGATATTTCTGGTATCAAATTCACAAAATCTTTATCACAACCACTTGCATCAGAAAATCTGAAAGGGTTTTGAAGGTACATGTGTATTACAGTAATAATGTAATATATAAATAAATAAATATACATCTATTCATATATACGCAAAAGAACCCCAACCACCATCATTTAAAAAAAAATTGGTGTTAGGTACTTTTAATTATCAATTTAGTCGAAATGAAGCAAATCTATTTATCTGTTGCTTTTGGCACTGCTTTACAAATGTACAGGATTGTATTTAGTGGGAGGAAGGTTGTAAAATTAAGACTTCAAAGGAATAGCTCCTGTAGTTCTGAAAAAGTGGCTTGCCAAGGTGATTCGATATTTATGCAGATTAGATACTTGTACAGGTATCTGTAGCCACTCACTCAAATGAAGAGTTTTGGGTTATAATAAGTTGGAAAGGGGAATTAACTAATTGGATGCAGAGATAAAGGTTTGTTATATGAACTGACTTCCTTAACTCGGTATTGATATCGAAGAAAGACATTTCATACTGTATGCCCTTCACTGTTTTGTAGAACAGTTTGGTGAACATTATTATCCATACTTTTGAGATAAAGCCTTAAAACTTTGGGCTGTTTATTAGTCATAAATTAAATCTGTACAGTAGAAATCTTAGTTTGGAGTATTGGCACCTGAGGTGGAGGCTTTAGGAGGCTGATTATCAAATGTTTGGGTCATCTGGGGCTATCATCTGAGCTACTTCTTCACATTCTGATATTGCTTATCCTGCTAATAAGTGTAATACACTTCAGCCAATGATAGGATGGAGAAGGGAAAACCCTATTTTGTCCCCAGCCGTGTTCACAATATGCCATTTGCTCAGCTATAGATCTCTACACTGTGTTCACTGGTGCAGGCAGCCTAACATCAGTCAGGCTTATCTGCAAATTTCAGCTGTTCTTGCATGATACAATGTCAGGCATTCTCTAAAGAGAGACCTGTACATTCTGTCTTATATAGACTGTGTGTTTTATCTGTATACAAGGCATACAAAAGTGCCCACTGGCCAGAGTGGGCATATTGCCCTGAGTACATCCTGTGATCTGAATAGACATGACAGGAGAGTTTTCCATGAACCTAAGCCTACTTCTGTGTTGCACCTAATGCAGCATAGACAAATTTCTCTCCCACTTTTTGCTAGTCTAGTAATAGATAGATTCAATATAAAGTGAGGAAAACCCTTCTTGGAGACTGCCTCTCTTTCTGGGAAAATTTGGCCAGAAATGGGAAATGATTCCACAAGATTTCCCAAAGATAATTGAATGTGTTTGTTCTGGGCAAATCCTGACAACCTTCTATGTATTACAACCTTTAAAGAACTGTGTTAGCTGTGTGATTCCTAACAGGGACTGGAAACTTTTATGTACGTGTGTACATAAACACATATAAGTTGATACACAAACATTAATTCCCCCTACCCCCTCTTGAATTTCTCATTGCTTTATTTTGTATTGAGACCTGTTCTCTCTCTATTAACATTGATTTTTCCCCCAGAATTTAGGATAAGCAGAATTTTAGTTCAAATTTCTTTTTCATGTGTTTGACTCATCTGTGTTCCTATACCAAATACTGTTATTTCAAGTGAAAGCTTAGGTCCTGTGCCCAGGATGGATGCACATTTTTACCATTGTAGCCAACAGTTTAGCTGTCAGAATGGTTATAGTTATGATTTTGTAAGTACTATGATTTTCTTCAAAGAATGAATATGAGCTAGTCATCCATTATAGCATCCACACAGCACTGTTGTCTTAGTTGGCACACAGAAGACTAATGAGATTGTCCTTTTCTGTGGTCATGACTGATCACAGATATTGTGAGACTTCATGCTACAGATCTAGTTCCCACCTTCTCCACAAAACTTAGCATCATGTATTTCAGCAACATTGTGGAAGAAGGATTGAATAGTTCTGTAAATACCTGTGGCCCTTCAACACTGTAATCAATATCTGCTCACCTCTGTCTTTTAATAAAATAGAGAATATTTCCTTTTCTGATGAAAGTATTTTTATAACAAAGACTCAAGTCTTCTCTTTTAATGTTGTACAGAAATAATGCGAAGTCCTCCACCCCTAAGCAAAAGTTAAAAAAAAAAAGCATATATAGAGAATTTATATTAATTTGACTTCAGTGTAGATGATTTCACAAGATCACTTTTATTTGCTGCAGCTGTCAAACTGTATTTCTAGATCTGTATTCATAAACACACTGACTTGCCAATGGGAAAAAAAAAAACTATGTAAAATTATAAATAATGTAAGAGTTTTATTTTAGTTTTACAACAAAAGATCCCATAGGTTTAGCCATATTACCATTATACTTGTTAACAAACTGATCTCATACCGAACTGTGATTAGGTTTTTAGTTCAAGACAAGGATTTTCTTTTTTGTCATTATTTAATTTTATACATTTCAATGTGTTTTTGTCCCTAAGGTCTGGGAATTGGGAACATGTTTTATGTTTTTTATGAAGATGGCATCAAAGTAATACAACCAGTGGAATGTGAATTTCAGAGGCATATTAAACCTAGTGAAAAACTCCTCGGTTTTCAGGCAAGTTGTTTTTAAAAATCTATTTGTATTGTTTTCTCATTTATAATTTTCTTTACATAAGAATTTATTATTACTCAATCAGTGTTTTCTGCTTGATAAATTCAGCCATGTCTTTTGAATTAATAAATAGCTTATAATGGTGATCTCAAAATTTCTCGTCTTTTCCTCTATTAAATTCAAGCTTTCAGTCCCTCTTTTCTGTTGAATATTCCCTGAATACTTTGCAAGCCTTTTCTTTCTTTGGCTATCTTTCTCCTTTCCCAGTTCTTTAACAACTCTCTATTTCTGGATTTGTTGTTGGTTTGTTTTTTTTTTTAGTCCCCATCAGCTTCCCACCTCCAACCCACCAGTTTTAAGTTCACCTTAGTGACTCAGGGATTGGTTCTCTCTATATTAAATATAGGATCTTTTGGGGAGCAGGGAAGTATTGATGGTTTCTTTTTCTCCACTGGATGTTTGTCTATATTCAACCCATGAGGCAAATCCCTGTCCTGATAAACGCTCTCACAGCTTCCACTGAAGTTAGTAGAGATGATTGATGCTTTGGTTCCAACTTCAAATTCATATTAGCTTCCATAACTTTACTGTTAACATATCTATAGCTGATTTTTTCCCAAACTCTTAGAATTTATGATATAGTTTCCCTGAGTAGGATGTATAAAAACACTAGTGTATTCTCCACTTCCATTTATTCTTGTGATGTTTTTCCTTTACTGCTAATCAAATTGCCAGCTGACATGATGCATGTTCCCACAGGAACACTTGGTACTAGTCACTACATTAAGACTTACTCTATATGATACATCAGCTTTCAAAAATAATAACTTTTTCTCATTTGGATTTGAATGAGTGACCTTGAAATACATGCTAAGCATTGAGCTGTACAATTTTTTTTTCTTTAATGACTCAATGACAGCAGAGCTAGAGCTGTCTCAATGGAGATTGCCTCTTCTGTTATCATTATCAATGTCAAAGGCTGCTGTACTTAGCAACAAGATCTATTTCAGTGTGAATAATTATGTTTTGAACAGCTAATCATACCTTGATTTGTGCTGCTTAAGTGAAATTAGGTTGACACAGTCAAAAATAAGCCAGAAAGCTTTTTTTTTATGGCTGTTTAATTGAAAAGCTAATTATTTAAGAAGTCTGTTGAAATTGCATTGATCTAAAGTTCAGCGTAGATTTTAAGAGTATTTTTTTGAAATGTGTCAATAATCAGGATGAATAGGTAAAATTTGTTTCCTTTTGGAACCTTTCAAACCTGGAGTGGCATAATAAGTATTTCTTCTTGGGGGAGAAAAAAAAAAGGAAAAAAAAGAAAAGTCCAGGAGAATAGGCTACTTGATAACTTTAATTCTAAAGTTGTTTTAAGAAACTTTTTGTTAAAAAAAAATCTTCTTCTCCTTTGAAGACTATCATATGTTCCTCAAGCCTCTTTGGAAAGTCTATTTCTTCTGAATAATACTAATAATAAAATAGCCCAGTTCTTTCCCAGGATCAGATTCTTATCAAGTTCACCATGTGATTTCTTAGTGGTAACAGCTTATGTCATAAATTGCTGGTTAGTAATTATCTTTGGCTCTGTCATATACTTTCACGAATCAGAGCTGTTGGTAAGTATACCAGGCATGTTTTGGTGTAGCTTTACATAGACTTTCCCATGAGGGCACCTCCATGACCCAACTATTAACATATGAATTAATAAAGGAAACACATGCTTGCTTAAACCTCTCCCATTTCTCATTTCTTTACACTTCTCTGCATTAGCTATTCAAGTGGTATGTAAAACCCCAGGAGAGTGGTTTATTGCCAAACAGTTGCTAAAGCGTAGGAGCATTTCTAAATTCAGCAGTGCAGTTTAGCTAATGACTGGATAGAAAATCCAGTTTAGAAAATGTCTGGATATTACACATGACACGCCAGTGTTCCTCCACAGGTTTCCTGTTTGTCTGTCAACAAACTTGAACTGAGCTGCTGTAAGAGAGAGCTCAGGTGTTTCTACACAACATTGCACTCTATTGTGAACACTGCAGTACTTATACATATACATATTTAAGTATGCTAATTTTGCTAAAGGTAAATATATTTTCTCATTTGCTATATACTTGAGAACCCTTATCTAAATATTTAATTACCTCTTGTGCAAGTGAGTGTCAATACAGCAAAACACTTTGGTGTATATCTAGCATGGGAATCAATTAGACTCACTGTGTTTAAAGTGAAGCAAAAGATTTAGTGCTTTACTGGATCGTCATAGGTCACAGAAATTGTAAAGACCTCCTACCTCTCCTTCCCAGAATATCCTAAATTAGTTGAATCTCCTTAATGTCAAGTGCAAGTAGAAATTTATTAGTCTGATAGTGAAAATTCTAGATGCATAGAGACAGAAATAAACAGATTTCTATTTTCTGATATAGGTTGTTGCTTAGTTAGACCAGCTTTGACAGCTGTTTGTTTAATCTGTTCTCAAATATATTCTTAACCATGGTTCAAGTAGAGTCTCACCTCTTTAAACACCTCATCATTGGGAGGTGCTTGGGACGTTTTCCCCAGTTACATTCAACCACCGTTTATCCCCTGCAAATTAATTTTAGCCGAAGACTTAAATTCTAATTCTTATGCAAAAGTGTTTTTATTTTCCTTTCACAATGAATCCCAATTAGAATAATTATTTCCAGAAACTGGGAAAAAAACAAGTGAAACAGATGCCTTTTGGAGACTAATGAAAAAAATCCTTTTGGCTTCAACATAAAGCTGATTTTCTGTTTATTACAAGAAGTAGCACATAATGGCCAAATTTCAGTGAAATATGCCATCTTACATTTGAATATATGCTGGAGGTGAGAGCAAAATATTTCATTTCAAAATAATTAATGTGATTACATGGCAGGCCAAAATTTCCACAGGAAATTAGATTGAAGCATACTTTGTAGTCCACAGAAACTGCCTTGGTATACACTCTTACAGCACAGAAAGTCTAGTAAATGCTAACCTTTGTTTGTAAAAAAAAAAATGTTTAAGAAAAATACAGTCTGATTTTTAGTAAAGAATGTCAAGAAAACCATGAATTAATGTAAAGAGGTAATACATAAATTCATGTCTTAAAACATGCACTGTTGCAACCTGTTGGTATCATCTTACTCTCAGGCAGCCATAACATAGCTGGACATTTCATTACAGTGCCTAAAGAGTTTGACTCACATCCTGTTAAAACACTGAGGATCCTTGTAGTAAGTGTAAGCTAATAAACACAGAATTTGCACATATAAATCTGCAAGTACATATTTCCTCTTGAGATTTTCTTGCCTCAGACTATCTTGAAAAACTTCCTCTAAGGATTTATTTTCCTCCATCTGCTGACTTGTTACAGAATAAGTCACTTTTTGATTAAAAAGTCTGGGAGGAATACAACAATGAAGTAAATTAATGTTTTATGAGATATTAACTTTTTTTTTTTCAGAGAGGATAAATTAGGAAATAGTAAATTGCTCACATTTTAATTAGAAGAAGAAAATGGTGGGTTTATGCTTATATTTTAAGGAGAAATAATTTTAACAAATACCCAACCACTGGGGAAATTATTATGGAGCCTCAGAATAACTGCCTGTAGTGTAAAAGAAGTCCAAACTGTCTAATGAGATAAATGTTATATTTTCAAAAGCAAAATTTCAGTTCTGTTGAAATAGTTTCAAATAAATTTAGATTTGAATAACTAGAGAAACAACCACATAAACCAGTTTATACTGGGAAAAACACTCTGTTTTGGATATCAGAAGTTTAGTGCATAATTTTCACTGTTACATTGAAAAAAAAATGCTTTTATTTTATTTTCAGTCTTTTCAGGCAAGTAAGAACTGGAATTGGATTATAGACATTTATGACAACTTGAAAAATATTTTAAGACCTTTAAAATACATTTGCATATGTAGATATATATATGTGTGGTTGTATATATATCTATATATATATAGATATAAAAGACTATATTTGTACTGATCTTACAGTGAAAAAATCTTTAAAAATACACTTCTGAGTATTTTAGACTCAGATTCAGGAAAATGTATATGGCAGTAGCTAATCTCTGGATATAGCTGTATGTGCTTAAGTTATTTTGCTATTCTGCTATACATCCCACAAGGGGAGGTGGTATCAGAGAAATCATTTACACTAATCTATATGATGCAATGTGAGAGAAACACAGATTCCTTCAGCAGAAGTCAGCATTATTTTTGAATAATATGTTTAATATGTCCTTGTAGAATTCAGTCCCAGAAACTCATGTAAATTACTGAGTCCCTGAGAGATTAATGAAAATAATGTCTCTGTGTAGATTTGTTACAAGCATTTGTGGATTCACTATTTGAAGGTGCACACTCTGAGGAATAAAGAGGATGATGCAGAACAATCTAGATGTAATTATCTGTTTAGGTAAAACATGGAACTAAGAAAAGGTACATTTAGAATAAATATAAAAAATAATGAGATCAGTGAAACAACCTTCCACTTAAAGTAACAATTACCCAAAAGGCAAATGACAATTAGAGATATACTTGCATATGTTGACTTTAGGTAACAATGAAAAGCATTTAGCTACTTTTAAGAATGAAAGTCCTATTTCTCCCATGCCTGTCATTCCTTAAAAAAAACAGATTTTTAACTTCTCCCTTTGATCTTCATGGCTTTTTATCAGCTCAAACTAAATCTTAGTTCTTATTTATTTCTAAATTCTCCTGAAGTTACTGATGATGTGGTATCACACAGCACCTGAGTTTAGTAAACTTTTCTTATCATATCATTCCTGAAAGACCTTCCCTTTGTTGAGGTTTAAGGGCCATGTAAAAGCAAGCAGTGGCTTTCAATCTTCTGCAAAGAAACTCCCTTTTTTAAAGCTGGAAATTTATTTATTTCTTCTTTTGACATATAAAGATTGAGTGGATTTTTGAAAATGTAGAGGCACAGCAGGCAAAGAATGTTGATGATACAGAAAAGGAAGTGTTGAAATGCATCATCCTCTTGAAGAGTATTGCTTGGTGCCAGAGATGGTCTTCTGCCACATAATGTTTCCTGCGCCTTTCAAAAGGCATTTGATGCTTAGAAACAGAATTCTTGTTTAAGAGCTCATCATATCTTGCTGCTCATTCTACATTGAGTCATTATCTGCTGACATAATTATTTTCACAGCGGCCAGTTATGATGTATCAGGCAGAGCATTCTAAATTAGGAATAAGCAGCAGATAAGTGGCAGAAAGAAATAATACTTATGATTTGTTGAAATTGTCCCTTTAAAATAAGAGACAAAAGAAGAAAAGGTCACGAAAACAAAAACACTTGATACATCCTGTACTTTTCTAAGTTTAGTGTTTTTCAAGTCCATATTTTTAAATAATTACAATGTCTATTAATAGGAAATAAACCATGTTATTTCATAAATGGAATTTTCACATAGAGTAATATATTTGACCAAGTAACCTTTAATTTTGATAAAACCAAGATTTTCTGGGAGAAAATATTCACAAATAGGTAGTTAAATACATGATGATTTGCCATATATTTCTACAAATTAGGAATAGTGAGCATGTAAAGTACAGTAGGCTATTTTGACTGAGAGTGTATTATGTATTATGAAATGTCAGTTCAGTGAAGTCAACAGATTTTTATTTTTTTCAAATTTGTCCTTTTGGAGGAATGGAAGGGCAGAGAGGACAGGATGGTAGTAAGAAGACATTTGGTATTTATTTGGCTTAACACTAGCAAGATAGGCCATCAAAATATCTCATTGGCAGATGTTGCCAAACTTCTTGATCTTTAAAGCAACCTATCAGTACTCCAAATGACCAAAGCTGATCTCTCTGACTGCTGCTTTGCCCCTATGCCACGTGACAATTTGCACCACACCACCTCCCCTTTCTCTTCATGTGTACATTGTCATCTCCCCAGTTCCATATTTACCTGGCTTACTGCTGTGCCCTCAGCTCAGGGTAAGCCACACCTGCACTGCCTCCCTTTGCAGGGCACTGTGATGCTGCTCAGGTGGGAGCTGACAGCTCCTGCAGTAACAAGGCACCGTGTGTCTGGTTTGGTTTTCTGGTTTTAAGGTCTTCTGCCCCTTGCTCGCTTTATTTCTACATGTATGGTTTTTACAAATTCGTTTCTTTCTCGGGTCAACAGTACTTCTTGAATTTCTAGAAAACATCCCATGGTGTATGAATTATTTTATAGTGAGTTGTGGTGCTTACAAATGCAGTTTGGCTAACATGAGTTTATGTCCTAATGGCAACTGTCCTTTTTCCTCCCCTACATTTTCTGAGATTTTATTTTACAGTTAAAAAATAAGAAAATGGGTATAATTTGTCTTTCTATTATGTTGTTGACTGTTTTCATTCTTACACTTTTCCTGTTTCTATTGAATTATAGGATGAAGTTTGTCCCAGAGCAGATGGTGATCCTGTTCAGCGGTGTGTTTGGGCAACTGCTGTTAATGTAAAAGACAAGTTCATATATGTGACTCAGCCCACACTTGACAGAGTTCTCATTGTTGATGTACAGTCTCAGAAAGTTGTACAGGTATTTATTTCTCATTTTTTAAGTTACTATTAATTTACACAAAAGAATTTAAGACCTTTTTCATATTTCAGAAACAGAAATACAGTTATCTTGAGTTTAAACACATTATTTAGTAAAAATTTCACCTACTTACAAAATTTAGCAGCAGTTTCTGTTTAGCAACTGTTCTTCTCAATAGACAATTGTAAGGAAGATAACATGAAATATAGCTTATATAATTTATATAAATATTATTCGAGTAGTTCTGTAGGAAGTTTCTGACTGGAGTTACCTTTCACCCTAAAATGGTGATTGGCTAAAATCGAGTCTTATCACAAGGATGTGTTTATCAGTTTTGACAGAAAGGTCAGGTTTGGTTACAGAAGGTGGAGGACTGTTGCTCTGTATGCTTTTAGACAGAGAAATTATGGAAATAGTAAAAATAAACAACACCCTTAGCCAAGACTGGAGACTTTGAATTCAAGCTTCTTCTCTACTCTGCTTTCTTGGTCTCTGGGAGGCTGGAGACATTCTGCTTAGTGAAAAAAATTCATTGAGTAAAACAGAGAAATCAGTGCTATGCAACAGCAATTAAAACAGTCATAGAGTCTGAGCAAAACCAGATGTGGTGTGTTGACCCTGACTGGAGGCCAGATACCACCAAAGCCACTCTACCACTCCTCTCCCCAGCTGGACAGACCAAGAAAAGGTTCATGTGTTGAGATGAGCAAAGGGAAAGGTCACTCACCAATTACCATCACCAGCAAAACAGACTTGACTTTGATAATAAATTCAGCTCGTTTCCCTACCAAAATCTAAGTAGGATAATGGATAGTGTAACAAATCATAAACACCTGTCCCCCAGCACTCCCTCTTTCCTGGGCTTAGTTTTATTCCTGACTCTCTGCCTCTTCCCCCACCAGCAGTGATGGAGGTGAGGAATGGGAGGTCAGTTTGGCAGTTTGTCACACATAATTTCTGCTGCTGCTTCTTCCTCAGAGAGAGTAGTCTTTTTCCTGCTCCCTCCTCTTCTCTAGTGTATTTACCATGGGCTTCAGTTCTTCACAAACTCCTCCAGTGTGGGTCTCTTTCCATGGGACACAGTCCTTCAGGAACAGACTGCTCCAGGTTGTGTCCCCTATGAGGTTGTGAGTCCTGCCAATAAACCTGTCCAGTGTGGGTGCCTCTTCACAATCTCACAGGTCCTGCCAGGAGCCCGCTCCAGTTTAGGCTTCCCATGGATTCATAGCTCCTTCAGGCATTCATCTGCTGCAGTGGGGGGTCCTCCAGGGGCTGAAGGTGGATCTCTGCTCCACCCCAGACCTCCATGGGCTGCAGGGGCACAGTTTTTTCAGTGTGGTCTTCACCACAGGCTGCAAGGGAATTTCTGCTGGTTCACCTCAAGTGTCTCCAGCCCTTCCTTCTTCACTGACCTGGGCATCTGCAGAGCTGTTCTCCTGACATATTCCCACTCCTCTCTCATCTAGTTGCAAGCACAGTAGCACTTTTGTGCATCTCAGCTATGTTATCCCAGAGGTTCCACCCCACCACTGGGTATTGGCCAGCAGCAGGTCTGTGCTGGCACCAGCTGGCACAGGCTCTCTCGGGCATGGGGGAAGTGTCTGGCATCTTCTTACAGAAGCCACCTATATAGCTCCCCCCTGCTACCAAGAGCTTGTCAAACAAACCCACTGCACACTTAAACCCAACCACACTTCACACTTAAATAAAGCTTTTCTTCATGCCTTTTGGTTTTCTCACTGATAAGTAAATGAAAAATCTTTTAAGTATAGATTATATGTTAGGCTCCAGGGAGACAGTATTGTATCCCTAAATGGGACTTATAAGCAAGTTGGAGACAGATTTATTAATAGAGATAGTAACAATATGCAAGGCGCAATTATTTTAAACTAAAAAAATGGTAGATGCAGACTAGATATAATGAAGATATTTTTTACAGTGTCTTCATTGTGAAACACTGTCAGGGGTTGCCTAGAGAGGTGGTACAAGACCCATCCCTGGAAACCTTCAAAGTCAGTTTACATGGGGCTCTGAGCATACTGATCTAGTTGAAGACGTCCCTGCTCACAATGGAGGTTTTGGACTAGATGACTTTTAAAGGTCCCTTCCAGCTCAAACTATTTCATGATGTAAATGTACACATGTATTCTCTGTAGGCATATAAAATTTAAAACTAAATAACAAAATTGCATTTATAAAATTGCACTAATTTCAAAAACTTGTTTTTAATACTTTTGCATACTTTTGCTTTCTGAATTCTGTATCAGCTGACTCAGATATGACTTCCTCAAAACTTGAATTATCCAAATGGTGGCAAGGACTTATAAAATATTTTTATTCACGAAGTTAATAATAAAAAGGTGGGGTTTTTAACTTAAATTTACCTTATTAAAATAGAGATAACATGAGTGGATAATGAATTTTTTTTTTCCTGGAAACTATACTTTTTTACAACGGATTTGATATATTACTTCAGGAAGACAGAGTGAAAACCCACAGTCTCAACACAGTCCACAAAATTGAAGGACTGGAAAATGTTTTCCAGAGTCTCTGACTGACATTCAGGTGTCAACTTCCTTTCCTCCACAGGAGGGATGAAATATCAATATAATTGAATTTATTACCATTTAGACTTCAGTGTCAAAAGCACATGATTCCTCTTGAGCTCATTGAAAATAGATTTTAATTTAGTTTTTATGAAATATGGTCATTGGTAGGCTCTTCTAATTTGTCTTCAGTTACATTATTTATTGTTTTAAATATGTAAAAATATATGTCACTTTACCATTAAAAATTGCAAAGATACTTACTGAAAAGATGTATGTTAATTAAAAAGTAAAATTCAGTAAATTAGCCACTAATTAAAAGTTCAGCCTTTCCCCAGAAATATGTAACACAATTGTGCAGTTTTTGAATGTTAGATTGTTCTATCAAAAAATATTCAAGTTTCTGTAATGATCTGAAATACAGATGTACAGAATGCCTAAGCATAGCAAAGAGCTTTGTGCATTGAGTCTGTGTTAAATATTGAGCTAAAACCAGGATACTCCTGCAGCTTTCATGTTATTCTGGGGGAAGAAAAAACACGTACAAAGGAATATTATTTTGAGGGATAGAATAGTATTGCTTTCCCCCTAATTCAATGATATCCAGATTACAAACTATGGAAAGTACAGAATTGAATTTACCCCAGCTGTGGAAAACTTTTCAGGAATGGAAGTCTTGGTTTGATGGTTCTAGGTGTTAAAGTAGTCATAATAAATTATTTTTCCATTTCTCAGTACCTAACAAAGATTTCTGGTGAGACAATATAGCCAGTTTAACCAAACATAAATAAACCAGACAGTTTAACCAGATAAAGAAATTAAATTAGATTTGTTACTGTCACTTTTGAACACCTAAGTAGAATTTCTACTACTTGTTACTGATCTGAATGTTATTTCCTAGAATACACTTAGCCAAATACATGGGAAAAGTACAAGGGGACTTGTTCTGTGTCCAACTTACCCATGCAATTATTCAAAATAGACTTAAAAACCAAGCAAAACAAACAAACAAACAAAAAAGAGATAAAAATAACAGTAGTTGCAAACAAAACAAATAAATAATGAGAGCATAAAGTCTATACAACCTTTTTACATATAATATAAAACTATGAAAAGTAAAACCACTATTGACGCACAGATGGGTTTAAGAATTGAAATGAGGCTAATTTGGAATTTAATAACAAGTCAAGAGATACTTTGTTTAGCATTTCTTAAAACATGCATGGCTCTGTCTTCTTGACTTTTAAAAATAAGCATTTATTTTCTAGCTTTATTTTGTGTATGCAGCAAGAATGTTCTAACCATTGAATGTTGCTCTAGTCATATGATGAGCACTTACAAAAACATTTTACAAACAGGAAGCACAGAAGGGAATTTAGTTTTCCAGAGCAGTCTATTTTCATTACTTAGAGTACTGCCTAGCACAGAGTAAAATAAAGATTTAATTCATTTTTGGAAAGTAGAAACTCAGCTCAGAACAGTTCAGAAATGAGAACATTTTCCTTGTTAGACTGCCTTTTTCCTGAGGATCATATTAATACAGAGGATATAATTTTCGTACATGTGCATGTAACTATTTCTAGTCTACATCGTAATAAGAAAGATGTCTAACAAGAAGGTACATTCTTAATAAGAAGCCACCTTGCAGAAAAAGCACATAGGCTAGTGGGAATAAATGTGGAGATAATTTCATATTTTTAAAGCAAGAGCACTCTAATGAAACTCCCATCACTGAGCAAAGAACCTAAAGAAAATTAAAAATTTATTTGAAAGGACTTTAAGTCATGTAGTGATGCTGTTTTCTGTGTAAAAATAATGTTTATTTGGTTTTGCTTATTATAATGTTTTCTCTGAAGTACTACTATGCATGTTATTTCTTTCTTCTGTGAAAGTTAATGTAAAAGGTGTGCACATCTGTGACAACTAGATTTGAGGATGATTTATTTTTATGACGGGTATATTTATCAAAGTACTTTAGAGGATTCTATAGCAGACTAAATTGAAATGTATTGGAAACATGAATGGTGTATCTTTAGAGAGATATATAGAAGGAGACTTTTTGACTTATCCAGGTAATTCTCATTCTAAAGTCAAGGGGAGCATTTACTTTCATTTTTAAATTCTTGAAAGCAGGAATTGTGCAGTATTGCATAGCAGCACACCACTAAGTGGGAAGACTTAGAGGCTGAAGTAAACAGCCATTGTCTTTCAGTCCTCAGCGTGCTGCTGGCAGATCAGCCTGGTCAGCTAGAAACAGCTGTGAAAGTCTGCTTCTGAGATGCTCAGCTCCTCTTTTGCTGCTGGCTTCCCTCGTGGGAGCTGTGCTGCCTGTGCCTGACCCTGCAGGCAATTCCTGCTGCTCCTCCTGGCTGTGCCACGACCCCAGCTCTGAACGCAGCTGGAGTCCTCTGGCAGAACATGTATGGGTCAGACCTTTGCCTGGGAAGCCAAAAGGAAATTTGACATGCCTTGACAAATTAGTCATACAACAGTTCAAGTATTATTTTAAACAACTTGTTTTCTTTCGTGTAGCAGAAAGAAGTTATCAAACACAAACAACCTTTTTCAAGGGGTAACTTGTAATTTAAAATGAGCCAGCGAGCAACCTGGCTTCATTTTCCATTTTCAAAAGGAAAAACAAATTCTGTTTAGATGAAGTGGTCGCTTGCAACACCTCAGGAGTACAGTTAAGTATCATCAGCAGTCTCAGCCAGCCATTAGTGCATTATCTTGAGGATCTACATCATTAGTTTAAATTAGGTTCACTTAATTAGCCAGCTGGTACTCTCCTTGACGTACTGATAAACAAGCTCTGCTTTACAGTTCCATAATGGCAAGACTAAAAAACAGTTTCTACCTATTTTTTCTTTAATGGTGAAAATAAAAACGTAACTCCCCCACTTGTTTAGCCTGTGCATAACATCTCTTAATCAAAGATGTTATCCTCCCATTTAATACCTCTGAATCCTTCAGTTTTTGTAACAAAGGAAGTTTAGATCTCAGCTGTCTAAAAGGTTCATGGTCTCAAGTGACAGTGCTTAAAGCTGGAGGGAAAACACTTTGGTTCTGATCACAGGTCTATGAAAAATAGCAACTATAATTGGAAAACATATGAAAACAATCCTTCCTACTTCAACAAAATATGAACATTTTAACTGACAGGAAGCTTTGGGCGCAGCAACATCATGTTGATTTTTTGTGGTAACATGTTCCAGTAATTCCAGTATGTGGCTTGAGAATACTCTTCCCTTTTTAACCATTTTTCAGTATATGGTGTAGTTTCTCAACTGATACATGTAAAGTGAGAGTGATGGCAGGAAAGGAAGATAAGTAGTTTTGTACTTGATTTAAAACTTTTGTTTTCAACTTTTTAAAGGCTTCAGTATAATGTAATTTTGATACCAAGTGTTAGAGTACATAATAAAAAACACATTTTCAGCAATTCACTAACTCTGAATTAATCAGAGGACTGTTTCAAGAATTGACAACGTAATTCCTAAATACGGATTGAAAATATCTGAAAATGCATATCTACTCATAATTTCCATTCAAGCATATATATTATGTTTCCTTTGAAAGTGTAACAAACAAAGCATTTCTTTTTCCATTCTATTTCAGGCAGTGAGTACAGATCCTGTTCCAGTGAAACTACACTATGATAAATCGCATGATCAAGTTTGGGTGCTGAGCTGGGGAAACATGGAAAAGAATTCACCAACTTTGCAGGTGAGGTGATCACAATGATTATATGTAAGGAAATACAGACAAGTTGAACCTTTGTGTAATTGCAATGTGTTGCATATTTTCCTTTAAGCTTTATTACCATGACCCCAGCAGGGGCAGGGAAATTATTTTAGTCAAACAGAAAACAAGTCAGACAACTGACCTCACCAAAAAAGTTGATGATTAGTTTCAAGACCCTTAGTCTGATCTGATAATGGCAAATTGATAGAAGGATAAGGAATGCAGCTGAAAACAGCAGCATGTTCTGTACTGCCAGGCTTTTGAGAGTAAACTGTTGCTATTCATGATATTTTTGTCCCTAATTAGAGGATAAATTGGGCTTTAGACATACTTCCATTTCATTAAGGTCAGATTGACATTCTGGAGGTGTCAAGCTCTGTCTTTATTGTTTTGGTTTTTTTTTTTCAGATGAAAGATATTAAAAATCTTGATTTTTCCCATTCCTTGAAACAGTGACAAACCTAAAGAAACATCTTAAGAAGCTGTACTTACCTTACTACTTTTTTAGTAATTTCTGTTCCTTATTTATACAGATCCCCCAAGACCATGATGATCAGCCTTGTATCATAATTTAAAAATTCATTTTTCTTTTAATTTGTTTTCCTTTTCTTCAGAAATTAATAAAATCCTTATGCATTTAATATATACTTATATATAAGAAAAAGAATAAAATAAATTTGAAAAGCAAAATTAGTTACATTTGAAATCACCTTTTCAGCACCTACAGATTCTTAGTAACTTTGAGCATACAAGGTAATTTGTGGAAGTTTAGTTGCTACTCCTCCCCAGAACTGATAATTGAGTTGGTCTTGCCATATTTTAGAGTGACGGATCAGTCACACCCTCATTTTTAATTACAATATAGATAATAGATTGTCTCCTTTTCTTAAAAAACAGTTCCACTCTTAAATACATATATATGAAAAGCATAGCAGATAACATACGGAATTATCTTTTATTCACCCATAAACATTTGCTTCAGAGAACGTCCAATATTTTGGAATTTGGATAAAATTGGTTCCTCACAATTTAAGGAATATTTAAACTTAATTCAGCTTGGTCTTATGAAATATGTCTGTGCTATGTTGAATTCTCTCATGGTTGACAAGAATTGGGATTATGCATAGCCATATGTTCCAGTGGATTTGTTGATAGCATCTTTTCACTCTGGCTGAAGTGCTTAAAAATTTTAATCTCACTCTAAGACCTAGTGTAAAAAAAAAAAAAAAAGATAAACAAAAAACTTAGTTTAAACTAAGAACTGTGAAGGGGTTTGGTAACGTAAATGAATAAATATGGATTCAGGGTTGATAAAAAAAGATAGAGGGGAAAATAAGTATGAAGACGTCTTCTAATAGTTCTCTGAAATCTGTAATGTTAATCATCTTTATTCACTGTTATTTGCACTCCTTTTCTTGGTAACGTGAAAAAGACAAAACAAGAGAATACAGAGGCAATACTGCATTCATTTGGATCGAGATTTGAGTTTTAAAGAGTACTTCTACATTTTATAATGATGTTACTTTATGCAGGTGATAACACAAGCCAGTGGGAGTGTTTCTCATCACACAATCCATACTCAGCCTGTGGGGAAGCAGTTTGACAGAGTGGATGACTTTTTCATTCCAGCTACAACCCTTATCATTACCCATGTACGGTAAGTTCATCTGAATGAAGG
>QUSF01000005.1:8875463-9334980 GCA_003676055.1 Chloebia gouldiae | reverse complement strand
TACCCTTCCCTTCCCTTCCCTTCCCTTCCCTTCCCTTCCCTTCCCTTCCCTTCCTTTACTTTTTTTTCCATAACATTTCTACCTCTAGGTATTGAATAATTCTGCAGTCTAGGATTTTTTCCTCTGAGTATTGCATTAATGTCTATTAGTAGTTTATATATTTTGAGCTTCTATGTTTTTTTGCAAGTTGACACAGATCCATGTCACCTCAAAACAGCTCTGCCAACTATTATCCATTATTTATTCTGATATATTCCAAGTTCAAGTTTCTATTTCTATTCTATAGGAATATCTTCATTAGATAATCTTGACTGTCATCATTCTGTTCTAGCAAAATTCTCAAATTACAGGTGTAAATAGGCATCTCCATTAAAAAGGACAAATATCTGATCATAGTAGTCTTTTAAATGTGAAAACATGCAATTTAGGATGATTTTACAATTGATTTTAAAATTCACTCTGTATGTGCCTGGGAAGAATCTAGTCTTCTGTATCAAAGAATGTTTGGCTTCTTCTAAAGATGTTGCTGTTGAGAGATTATTTTTTTTAATTTCCTACAAAACTCTAAACTAACAAGTAAGTTAGCAATCAGCCATATGCAGTTTAAAAAGAAATGCATAGATTTATATATCTGAATAATAAATTGACTCTTAAGTACCACTATTACCATATTTCTTGAACTGAGTTCAAGAGGCAAATTACTGTTGTGTCCCTGAAGTAATCTGTAGTCCTCACATTCAGCCTTAGAAAAACATTAAATATTTCTGCTGTATTTGGAGAAGATATGTGTTGTGAGGGCAAAAGTTACTGTTTCATAAACTAGCAGGCACTAGAGGTACTGCCCAAACAGAACTGACATTAAGATACTTTAATGTTCTAGTAAATAGGAAAGTAAAACCATGGATAGGGATAAACATCATACTAGGAGGGGAATCAGGACTGGGAAAAGAAAAATAGGGCCAGTCCAAAGCTAGTGTCGGATTTGCCTTGTCTAACTCAAACTATTTTAGGTTAATATTTTGCCCAAATAAGTTAAGTAGGTGCTTCCTGCTGTGCATGTTACCTTCAGCTGCTAAGCCATTTCACATGTCCTGTATGCAACTCAACAGAAAATAGAATGAAAGAATAAAAGAAAAAACACAGGAATAATATAGGGGTATGAAATCAATTGAACACTGAAAGAATAAAATCTGTTAAGTGCCTAAGTGCCTGCAGATATACAATAAACATGTACATCAGTTCAGGGCTAGTAAAGTGGTTTTGGTTTTTGTTGGTGGTTGGTTTTTTTTTTTGGTTTTTTTTTTTAATAGTCACATGCCAGATAAAATTACTAAGATTGCCAAAATGCCAAAATAAAATTCCTGGTCTGGCAAAAAAGCCTGCAGTAGTTTGTCCACTGCTAAACCTATAGATTTGGAGCACTTAATGAACAAAATCAATTTGGTTTTATCAAATAATGAACTTAAGCGAAATGCTATTAATTCTGAGTGCCTTTTCTAAAAAGAAAATTTAAAAAAAACCAAATCACTGTGTAGACAAAAACACTGCTTTTCTTTCAATGTATTCTTCAAGAGCTGTTTATGTAAATCAGTTGTTGAAGAATTTGTCTTCCATAACATCTGGCCTACCAGTACCTTGCTTTTTCTGTTTAAATTAGAATTCAATATGTGAACAATGTTACAGGAAAGATTTTAAATTAACTGTATTTATCAAATTAGTAGTGATGTAGAAAATCCCAGTCTATTAAAGTTAATATGACCAGTCAACACAAAAACACCCCACTCAATAACAGCATGTGTTTCTCAAGGCTGTTAGGCAACAAACATAAAGCTTGAGTTTATTATTCTTAGGAGTGCACACCAACCAGGGGAGCAATTTGTGAGTATGAATTGCAAAAAAGAGCTAAGAGGGAAATAACCCCACTGGCTAAGTTGGCTGGTGTAGTTAATTGCCCAAGGGCCCTATTTACTCTTTGTCAGAAATCAGCTCCCTTTGGCCATGCAACACCAGCTCCTTTCAGAAAAATGAAAACTTTCTGTAGCTAGGTGCATTTGTCACTTGTAAACTAAAATTTTGAATAATGGAGCAGAAGACAGTATGCATGGCTTAGCAAATTAGCATCTAGAACGAAACATACTGTCCAAATAAAGGTAATTCTAAGCAAAAAAAAAAAAAAAGGCATATAGTGATATGAAAGAATTAAATAAGTTTCCTAACAGCTAGCACAAACCATCTGATACTATTTGCAGTGTATTAGTATCTACAGCATATTCTGTCCAATAGGTTGGCTTGTTGACACATAAGAACAGAAGTAAAGGCAAATAATTTAAAGCCATGGTGAATTGTTATTTTTTTAATTTTTTAATAATAGCTAAAGTGGTAATTACTACTAGTATGTATATAAGAATTTAAAACTTATTGCAAAATAATTTATTTAAGAAGTGCTGGAACTATAGTTTTGATTTACCTAGGTCAGTTATTTTTATGTATGAAAATCCAAATGGGCTGCTCATTATTAGAAAAGAAAATTCCACATATTTTAATGCTCCTTTGGGCAGCAGATAATTTAGGACACACTTCCTCCAGACCAGACATTTGAAGAGATACTATAAATTTTGGTCTCAGGTAAAAAGTAATTCATTCCAAGAAAAAAAAAAAATGGTTTTCCATCTTTTCCCTACCACTGACTGGGTTAATTTTTTCTTGTACTTATCACACAGCAGGAGTCAAAGCAAATCTCTTTTTGGTTTGATAACCAGCAGGCATAACATTCATTCATGCTCTGAACAACTGTGATGCACCATCAACACATCAACTAACCCAACTAAGTACGCATGAGCCAAAAGAAGTAGAGGAGGAACAGATTAATTTATTGTCATTAAACTTTCTTTTGTAATTGTTGGACAGTTGGTGTGTGTACAGAAGAGGTCAAGAAAAGAAACTTTAGCATTTTGGGGAGAAAACTGTGGTAGGTTCAGTACCACCAGTTACTTTTGGGATGTTAGGAAGGTGTCCCTGTCTCTTTTATGTTCCAGTAATACTATTTCTTTCCACTCAAACACCATTAGGAATCAAACAATGTTTTTTCTGTAATTCTTTTGTATCTGCATTTATAAAGATATATATATATATATGTGTGTGTGTGTATGTATATATTTACAAAGAAAAGAGAATATCTCTTTGTTTTAGTGAAAATGTACTAATTGTTGCCCTAATAATGTCTGTAGCAACCCCACTGATGTTTCCAGATAGCAAGTTCATGGTTCTACAGAGAGTCTCAGTTGCAGATAGACCTGACTGGCATCCCATTATTGAGCTGACTTAATTCTAGATTTTTCTGTCTGTTTTTTTTTGACAAGACTAGTTCATCTGCTGATTCTAAGGGAGGAATTGCATCATGCCTTTGAGTATTCCTTCATGATGGAAAGAAATTTCCTTTTTTTTTTCTCGCTAAGCAAGCTCAGCGTTTAGAGAAAGTCAGTTTCCCATGAGGTTTCATTAGTTTCTTGTGCCAGCTAGTTGTAGTTGCAATGTGCAACAGATCTTAATCTTAGAAAAAGGCGCTATGACACAGAACAGTAAAACTTATTGTTTGAAAGAACGGTGACAGAAGTTCATTGCAGTTGAAAATTTGAAGATTTCAGAGGGAAGAAATGACATATTTATCTTGCCTATCTTGAAAAACAGCCCATCCTGCTATCATCATTGTCTGGGCATTCACTGTCAATCTACTTTGAATTATACAAAGAGAGTGAATGAATGGATATAAAGCACTGATTTTCATGCACACTTTCATGCCCATATTTTCAGTACGCACAACTGGAAAAAGTCTCCCTTTCCCCCTAGTTCTGCTGAAAAATTAACAAACACCAGGGCCACAAAAGTAGGTAGGATGAGATCTGTTACAATGTCATAAATAGTACAAATCCCAAGGTGTTTTTCTTCAGTTCTTTCTGAAGATTTGCCTTTCTGTAGATGCACCTTATAAGAATAGGATATATGATTTCAATATTTGTCCTTATACACTGAATAAGGAGAAAATTTTATTCAGCGAGGTATTTCTGTTCCAAAGCAATTCAGGACAACCAATTGTCTTGTCCTTAATAGTCTGCTAATACCACTTCTTATCATAAAAATAGACTTCTGCAAGTAGTATGTGGGATGGTTGCAAAAAGATGACTTGTACAATACTCACGAAAATATATTCTTGGAAGCCTAAGGAGCAAAAGGTCTGATTATTTGAGCTCCAGTGTTCATAAATTGAAGTGAACAAAAGATAATTGAAATAAATTAAGGTCTTTCACTGCACTGCAAGATGTTTCAAAAGCAGTATTATACATACAGAACTCACTGTAATGGAGTAACTCTAAGTTTTTAGATGCTTTAATCTTTGAGCAGTGTTTTAAATGTCACACTGTTACCTAAAAAGTGGAAAAATGAGCAATCAACTCACAGGTGAGATGGCTCAGGATCTGAATAGAGTTTACATATTCTGTTTGAGTTTTTTCTCTCTTTTATGCCTCTGTTGTGTATGACAATAGGGGAAGCAGTCTTTCTAAAATCACACTTATTCATTTGCACAAAACAATCCGAGAACTAAGCTTTTCTTTAAGAGGTAATTGGAATGTGCTGCCAATGCATTTCTGTGAACCTTCTTAAATGAAACCCATGTGGAGCAGTGAGTCAGTACATTCACATTTCATTCCAGAGTTTAAGCCCCTACAGAGGTGTGAAGTAGCTGACAGGGTGTGGAGAGCATTTTCAGTGTTTCTATGCAAATAAGCAAACAGAAGATATTTTTTTTGTTGCAAAAATCCTACATAATCAGGAAAAGCTTTCTATTCAGTAGTTCCTGAGTGAACCAATGGAAGCAGTGCATGCTAAGTCAGCTGTAGATGAAGCATTAACAAAAACAATATAATTAATTCAGGGGTTCACTTTTCACATAGACAGTATGATTTTTTACAAAAATATGGACAATTTAATATTTTACAAATTCAGTTAACAATGCACATTAGGGAGCAGAAATTTTGAGACAGTTCTTATAAGCCTATAATGATACTGAGAAAACAGGGAAAGAGCTTGTAATCTTGAGGAAATGGAGACAGCTCAGTAGTACGAGGGCAAGAAAAGAAGATTTTGAAAATATTCTGCAATTTCTGATAAGGTTTGTGGAATCTGGCAGTGAATCCTACATAGTGGCACCACACACAAAGAAGGGATAGGGGTTCACTCTGCATCCTCCTACTCTGTGTCTTAGTTAAAGATTCATGCTAAATGACCTTGAGGTCATTTTTTCCCCTCTCCTCATATTTGCCCCCCAAAAGAAGGACCCTTCTGGTCCATAAATATATTGCTTTTGAAAAATAGGGTTGTTTGGGAAAGATGGAGAGGAGACAGCAAAAAGTCTTTTTCCCTATCTGTTTTTGGCTTTAAACAGTGGATTTTAGAGCATCTTTGTTCCAGAGGGAATCTAAAGAAAGAAAGATTGAGAGACTCAGCTCAGACAGTTTTATAGCATTGAAACTTAATTTGTCCAACTACCACCAGTGGCAACAACAACAACCATTAAAATAAGGGACTTTTTAGAAATGTGAAGTCCTATTAAGTGCATCAAACCTATATTCTCTACTTCAGTCCTTCTCTGCTCACATGTTCCCACCCAAAAATTTCATAAATGTAGCCACTACATAGCTCTAAACTAAGAAACTCTCAGTCCTTTAGGTAATTACAAGGTATACCAAGTGCCCAAATTTACATCTGCATCCTCTTTTAGCTCCACTCCTATAGTTGAAGTGACAAGGAAGGACCAGTGTTTACAGGCTTTAATATGTGCTAGGCAGTACAGATTCCCAACTGTGTCTGTGGGAAAGCACCTACAGAAATCACAAAAATGAAGATAATTTCCATCATTCCACAAGTCCAGTTAAGATTTACTGTCACTGAAATGATGTTCAGAGATGTACATAATGTTTTCGAAGCCAGGCCGTTTTGGAATTCAGGAAGAAAATATTTTTGAAATATTTTTAAAGATCATTTTCATCTTGGTGCTATGAAATCTAATAAATAATTAATTGCACATTTGAATGTAGCCAAAATAAAACTATTTTAATATTTTTATTCAGTGTGACTGCTTCTAACCTTGCAAAATAAAGGTATGCACACATAGACATACAGACATGTATATAAGGAATCCGTCTGAACAACTATCTTGTTTGTGGATTCACTTATTCTGTGTGCCTTTTCCCACATCAGCTGACAATTGAATACTGCTTGACCAATTTATTTTACTTATGGTCCAAATCTTTTCCTCTTAGGTACCTTGAGTAAAACTTCACAAAGTTCCTGAACAACAAATTCCAGCTGTCAGCAGAAAAAAAGATTATATAAAAAACCATTTCAACTTCAGTGTGACTATTTAGAAATGAGAGTTCCCTTCAAATGTAACCTGAAACATGAGATTGCAGCCAGCCTTTCTAGCAGTATAAAACAACATCAGTCAAAAACAGACAAACAAGAAAATAATCTTTTTGTTCTACTTGACCTTCCCCATTAGCTTAGAAAGTGCTTGGAACCTGACTTAAGTAAGTCTAGTCACCTGTAATACAGCAAAAGGTAATTTTGCTAAATTGTAATTTTTTTTTCACACAGTATCATTTCTTCTCTTTTGCATGTGCAGAAATCATTACAGGAATATTTATCTTTGGAAAAAATACAATCTTCCATCTGAAGTGGACAAACCATTTCTAAAAATAAGTGTTCTACATCTCTCCTATAACCTATCTGCTTTTAAAAATTCAGCGTCTACCAGTACCAGTATGTAGAAATACATGAAACAATTTAATGTTTAAAAAATAATCAACTATAAGAAGAAACTAATCCCTTCAAATATGGCACATAATTTGTTGTACCCAGTGGATAGAAGTTATTTTAGTGCTGCCTTAATTACCTGTTGGTTTACAAAAAATACTCCAAATTATAAAGACTCATTTATTAGCTTGGAGACAATCTTAAAATGATGAAATCAACCTCTTTTTTTGGTGGGTTTATTTTTTTTTGGTATGTTTGTTAAGAAACAACCAGAACACAATTATTTTTAAAAAAATTGCTGGGTCTGGCTTAGATGGAGCTAGTTTTCTTGATAGCAGCAAGAATCGTGCTGTAGACTAAGTAAAAATGTGATTGGAAATTTTCATTTTTTCACCTGTATCTTTTAACATTTAGAATGGATTTTTGCGGATTGTGTTTAAACTCTCCTATTTGTTATGTTGCAAATCCACTTTAAATGGATTTAAATCATATGAACCAGACTGTAAGGAAACTTCCAGATCTACACAAATTTGTTTTTGTGTTCCTTCCATGGGTCCTCAGCTGTCAGCATATAACGTCTTATGGTGAATAAAACATCCAACTTCCATCTTAAGAGAGCCACTCAAACCAACTCCCTCCTCCAGTACAATCTACAAATTAGAACACAGAAATTTGCCCTGACATGCCTGATCATTTTTGCCATGATAATCTTACATTTTTAAATCAAGTGTCATCTCTGATGCCTCTATGTGCAAAAAAAAATAATATTTTATCATGTTTTTTAAAAACAAAAATTATAGGCTTTTTTTTTGTTGTAGGTTTTTCTTTTGTATGTTTTGTTTCTGTTTGGTGTTTTTTGTTTTTTTGGTTTTTTTTTTGTTGTTGTCATTGTTGCATATTTTCTCAGTTTGGGTCCCTAGTAAAAATTAAAAAGAGATAAAGGAATTGTGGTAAAGATCAGTATTTGTTCTTGAGAATATTCACATATCCCCAGCTGTAACAGGGTGTGGGCTTCATATTAAAAATGAAGAAAAAGATCTATTGAGAGTGTTTTGCTGTATGTTAGTTGCCACCTTTGTAGTCCTTATCTATACCTTATTATTCATTCTGTACTGGTGCTGACTATTTCTTTTGACATATATTAATTTGACTGTTCAGTCCATATGGCATCTGCCCACCTTGATGTTACCACATTTTCTGGAGTGCCAGATTTTCTTAATCCTCTCCTGCCTTGTACTGACATTTAGGAGCATCTTTAGAATGTCTTTTGTTTGCTGTGTCTGTATAGCTAGCCATTTCTGTGACTTTTATTGCTTTAAAAATGATTGGGGTTTTTTTATTAAATTTCTCCTTCCCTAGATAGTATGAGACAGAAAAATGCACTCACTGCCAACACTTAAAAATAGATTTTTGCTGTGTGGGTTCCTTTATAATGTAATAAGAAGAGTTTAATATATTCCTGGATACTAAAAATGTAGAAATTAAGTTACTTCCCTTTGTCCTAAAATTTCTTGGACTATTTGTTGTCAGCATTGGACAAGAATTTGCAATAATTTAAAACCTTATTGTAATACACATCCTGCAAGTGCTCCTCCAGGGAGACTTGAAACAATTCATAGACACCTACATCAGTAGTACCCTAAAATTCAGTTTATCCTTAAGCTGTGCAAATGTACACTAAAAGTTAGAAGTCCTGGGCTTTGTGCAGTGTGTTAAGAGAAATCATCTCTTCCCACAAGGAGTGCTTGCAAGCACTTACTTGATTTATCCAGCAGAGTTAGAGAAGACAACTCACATAGACTTTCCCCAAATAAATGTTTATTTGGGTTTTTCCACCCTAGTGAAAACTATCCCAATAAAAGGGAGGATTTTGTTGATGACACTTACAATGTCATTTACTTCAGCTCGGCAGCATTAAATTTGTGGTGTTCAATTTTTAATCAAGAGCCTATCTTATTAAATATGATGTAGGATAAACTCAGAAGCTGGAAGCTTACTAATGTGTTAAACTATCTGTTTTATAATGTTATCATCTGTCTCTGTTACATATTGTCTAGTAATGGATTTTTCTTCTATTCAATCTCAGAGCACAAAGTTTAATTTGAGATCTCTTTATTCTAAGAGCAAAACACTTGTCAGGATTCCTTCAAGCCCTTGCTGAAATATTTCTTCTCTTCTGTCTTGCATGGCTGTCTTGAAGTCCTTGATATCCTTATTTTTCAAAATAATGGTCAGCCTGTACTGAGAGAGTAAAAAAAAGAGAGAAAAAAATCATTTTAGTATATTTGGTCATCATTGTGGAGTCTGACATCTAATTTAATCCTCTTTACACTGAGCTCCCTCACTAAGAATGGAGATAGAGACACCATATTCACTTCTATGAAGTATATAAAAAGCAATATCAAAAAAGAAAACGATCTTCAGAACAGATCTGTGAATATCCATCTCTGCAATCTTGGAATACTTACTATAAAGATCACTTTCATTCATATCTCTCAGGTGATATTCAGCACTTGTTATCCCCTTTGTGTGGGACACCAGGTCACTTTCAGTTTTGTTTTTCTTTTGCCCCTAGCTCTTGCAGTGTCCTTTTCTATTATATTTTCTATTATATTTGAATTACACTTGAGGATCTAATCAGGAATTTTTTCATTACTAAGACTGTCTGTTCCCATAGATCTAAAAATGTTAATTTCATACTACTTACAATTGAATATTAAGTTCTCTTCTGAATTAATCTATGAAAATCTGTATTTATTTTTATCAGTATTATTAAGCAAACATTTCTGATGGATAAGATATCTGCTGCCATCTATTTTTATAATAAAAGATATTGCTTAATCCATAATAATAATAATGAAAGCAACTTTTATCTGGCTATATATTAGTTTTCCTCTTTTGTCCTATATATCCTGTAAATTTCAAAGGTTACCTTTTGTTGGATAGATATTTTTTTCTTCTAGTTGGAGAAGAATGAGATTTTTAATGTGCAAATCTATAAGAACACAAACATTTGGGTTCGTGTTTTGAAACCCTAAGTTTTCAAAACCCAGAATTTCTTCCCATGCAGAAACATAATAAAAGAGTCAATATTTTTAGCAAATTAGACCTGCAATCAAATTCTGTTCTTCATGTAACAGAAATTATAGTGATGATCTTGTTTTACTCTAAAATTACTCATTTTCCATAAGAGTGGCCCCACAGCTTTATATTCTGTAGGTTTTGATTTTTTTCCCCACTCCTAAGCATACAATATGGGGAAGCTTTAAACAAAATTTTTATTTACTTAGGATAAAGTAGATAATAATTCGGGGTTTTTTTCTTGAACAAAATTATTTGGTTAGAAAATTTCTCTTTTGTACAAAAATACTCCTCTTTGCTTCTTGTACAGATAATTTTGATTGTAGCTTATTTAATTCTCTTCTGTTATATGTACTTTCTATTTTGAGGACATAATTTTCCTGAAGTGATTGATTTCAGGCTTAAAAAAAGTCTATAGTCTTCATAAGGGTAATCTCTTGGGGTAGGCCAAAACCAGAAAAGATAGAGGACATCAGTTTTTATATTATCCTTCTCCTCCTCCTCATTTTCAATTCTTTTGATCTTCCTGAAGGGAAGACTACATTTCTCAAATTTTTATGTTAATATATTGTTTAAAAGAAATGAAAAATCAAATTTGTCCTCATTTTCAGCAAAAAAAAAAAAAAAATCCCAAATATTTTTCTCTATTTCATCTTTTTAAACAATCCTTAGATATTTCCTCTTTTATACTGGCTGCGGTTGGAATGGTAAGCAATATATATGGCTTGTCTAAAAGAAGAAAATAGCATAGAGGAGCTCAGGTTGTTAGTTTGCCAACTAACAACAAGTTTGGCAGCTCCATACTTGCACCTTGCTTGGGTATGTGTGCATGTAAGAGGCAGAGTTGCTCTACCTGAAGGAAGAGGGCAAAAAAAAAAAAAGACACCCTGCAAATTTAAAAAGCAGGGTCAGAATTCACATGACTTTGGCATTTTTATAGTACAGAATTAAGTCCTGCATTGAGTTTCTTCTTCATGCTTTGTTTTTCTCTTGTGACCTTTGCTTTAGGGTGTTTTGCACAATAACCCAGTATACATTTCAGTATTATAAAGACAATAAATATTAGCAAGACCGTTTAGATCTAACTCTGCTATAGTTAATTCAAGTAATTGTGCCTCAGTGGGCTTTAATTTCTTCCTGTGTTACCCATGCTTTAGAATGGGAAAAGTGTAGCATAGTCTGTGTACCGTTCCCTTGCACAGCTTTTATAGTTCCTGTCCACAGAAACACTTTAAAATCATTCTTTATGAACCAGAAAATTTCCTGAACTTTTAAAATCAGTACATATAGCATGGTTACTAGCCACATTCTATTATATTTAGTTTTCTTGAAAAATACTAATTATCTTTTCTAAAGCCATAGTCTGAAGTGGATTCCATCTCGATATTTTGCAGTGATGCTAGTTCTGTCAGAGTATGCCAAGTAGTTCAGTAATGTCATGAAAACACAGTTCTTTAAGATATTGTGATAAACAAAGTTGCTCTTGGAAAATTCATACATAAGATTTGCATGCAGTTCATAGACGTCCACAAAACCGTAAGACAAAAATGAAAGACAGACTCAGAAGTGTTTCTCTTTGTATGTTTGACGACTCTATCCTTGAAAAAGTACTGAAGTTTATTGTTATGACTGAAAACTTATTCTTTTTGTGGAAAGAATAGTGATGGTTTTCTGTTAAAGCTACACTTTGAGAGTGGTGAAAAATCATCTTCAGAGATTCCTGAAGATTCTAGGAGAGACATCTCTGTTTTTAGGGCTGTTTTGCATGGAGACTTATGTAACATTCTTCACTCTCTGCAGGCACTTTCAGCAGTGCTAGATATTCCTCAAATCCGTTGAATTTCTGACTCCTAAGGCAAACTTTAATAGCCCCTACTGCTGTATGATACCTGAACTTGTTAAAATGGCTTGGAGAAACAATTACATTTTAAATGTAATTCTAGCTCTTCATCACATTGTGATGTAATGTCAGTCATTTAAGCCTCAATTGCCCAAATATGTGCGAAGTTTTATGAGGTTATATTTGGATATTATGTTTTCATGCTGAGAGGATGCTTATGGCGAGTGTGAGGTTCAGATTGTAGGCACCTACATTTAGATGTGAAAATACAGTGTATCTGTGGGTGTAAGCTCTCTGTCTTCAGCAATAGTTACTGGAGATTTAGTCTCTACACACAGTGGAGCATATAAACAGTATTTCTCACCCCCTACTCTGGGGGTATGACTCTGGCACTGGTTATTTTTAAAAATTCTTTGGACCCTGTTGACTGTATGGTCTAGATTTCTGCTGGCAAAAAATAGCAGCTTAGTTTTGCAGCTGCTATTTAGACATACATAGCTGTGCATAGAAATGTAGGTGTCCACAGCAGAGGAATGCTACCTGTAGAGAATTTTTGCACTTAGGAGGTGTGGTGATGCTCTACATTTGTAATGGCAATTCTTGACCCTCCTTATTGATGAGTGATATGATTGAAGAGGTGGGAAGCAGCTGTGTTTGATTAGAACTGCAGAATTCTTTTTCTTGTTTATTTCAAAGCAATAAGGGTATAAATATAAACAAATTGATATGTTTATATACTCTGGCAGAAATACAGTTAAGACATATAATTTTTGTTTTTTTTTATTTTCTGGTTCATATATCAATTTTTAATAAACTGATGAAAAGAACAATTATAAAAAATACAGTATTTAAAATTAAACTGGTCATTGTGGCAGAGCACTCATTTTGCACATGTGCTTAATCTAAACAGCTCTTTCTTTTTAAATTTCAAAGTGCATTACTTGAAATCCTTATCAGAACCACCCAGAACTCAACTCTGCGTGACTTAGATCTAGCACTGCTGTCCTAAATGATATGTGATACTGATATGTAGACATTCAACTCTCCAGTTCATCAGCTGAAAATGAAAGCATTTATATTTAATCCTAAGAGAGAGCATGCTTATCCC
The DNA here is from genome assembly GCA_003676055.1 of Chloebia gouldiae. Classification (NCBI taxonomy): domain Eukaryota; kingdom Metazoa; phylum Chordata; class Aves; order Passeriformes; family Passeridae; genus Chloebia; species Chloebia gouldiae. Next base: position 9,322,141 of record QUSF01000005.1, on the reverse strand, counting down.
TTGAGAGGAAAAGGAAAAGTTGTCACTTTCAAGGATACTACTACTGATATCAAACAGCATCAGTGGGGACTTATATAGACAATTTGGAAGATACAGGATTGTGCAGAGAGTAGCAGTGAAAGTATTTGGAACCTTAGGATGGAAGCCCAGAATATGTGAGGCAAAAATTATTTTTACTTTTCCACTTCTTATCTTAGAAGAAAAAACAGTGAAAAAAGAGATGTCCTAGTATGTGATTTTCTTCCTATTCTTTTCTTCCTACACTACCTGTTCTATATACTCATATGCACATATACATGTTTATGTTTTGAAACATGCTCTTTTTATATCAAAAAATACATACATCCATTAAAACTCTGCAGACTGTCAGTAAATAAACTGCAGGTATGTGAGAGTTGTATTTCATGCAATTTCAGCACTGGTGTGGGCTTTTTCCTGTTATCCCTCCCTCTGTCCCTTAGGGTTTGGATGGCAGAAGAGGGGTCCAAAGGGGAACCCACGGATGCTTAAGAATTTTTTGCTACACACCTCTTAAGAGTCATAACAAAATCATAGCAGAATCCTTGCCGGTGTGAAATACACCAACTCACAGGATGACTGTATCAACTGAATGCAGAAAAGGCTTGACAGTAAACAAGCTCCTTGTGAAATGGCTATGTATTTTGGTTTGTAAACAAAGTCAACCCTTCTCAGATATGCAAAGAGCTATCAGAATGTAGCAGTGCTGAAGTTCAGGCAACAAGTACTGATCTTCTGGAATAAGTTTCTTGTTAAGCCTTTTCTCAGTAATAGAAAATAGGAAAAAAAATTACTTAGGTACTACAGTGATGAAGATGGAGAGTTATGCACATAAATGTGACATCCTGTAACCAGGAAACCTCCCACAGAACTGGGTGAGTCACTAAAGATTTCAGCCAGATTTCTGTTTTGCAGGTTTGTTTACAACTACCCGTACATAGCACATTCTATCCAATGATACTTCTACAACACGTTTTCTAATTAATTTATTGCAATCAACTTTCTTGTTATGAAACAAACCCACAAAATCCAGAGCAGGAAGCTGTACACCTTTTAAATTCTTTAATGACATTCAAAGCATTTTTGGTATAGCTATAAAGAGCAATGATATAACAGATACGTAAGAACAGTGAGATATTTGAGAGGAAAAATATGTTTTGTTCATTCCTCAAAAGCAAAACACCCTTCTCGAGCTCTGCCAGAGTCAATGCTACTTAGGCTGAACAGATTTGATAAAAAAACTCAAGAGAAATTTTATGTAAAACCATCATTTCTTGTTCTAAACCATAATAAACCATTTTTCTACATTAACAAAGTTTGGGGTTTTTTCTTGGTTTGAAAGCCCCACATCTTAAAGGACAGTGATTGAATAATTTATTTTGGCCAGTGAAAGGGAGCTAACTGTATAAATCCTGTGATATGCTAATCTGCACTTTCACATTTTCTCATAAGTGAAAGTTGTATAGCATGTAAGGAAAATTAGGTTTTTTACCTTTTATACTTGTTACAAATGATGGAACTTAAGGTGATGGGAATTTTGCAGTTAAAAAACTGAAAATTAGGTGTGAAAAGAGAGAGGATGTTAAAATATTTGTAAAAACTGACAATATTTATGTGTAACAATAATACCTAGTAAGGTTTCCAAAACTGATACCTTTTTAAATATAAATTTAATGTTGGTGCCTCATGTCATAAGTTACTTCTCAGTGATGGGCAAGTTCCTGTGAGCACATTATTCCAAAGAAAGATTTGATAAAATGATTTCCCTCACTCTGAGACATTTGATAATCTGATAAGAGCAAGAAAGAGAACTAATTTTAGTAGAGCAATAATCTGATTTGCTATAGGGATTACTTTGGCAGCTTGGCAATGAGAGTCTTCAGGTTGTTTTTCAGGAAATAAGAAAGTGGTAATTATGATAATTACTTTGGGGAAAGAATGATGGAGTTCTTTGGTTTACTGTTCTTTTTTTTAATGTGTGTGTTACAAACAGGCATATAGGTTCATAAAACATGGAGTGAAATCACATATTTTAAATACCTTTAAAATGCTTTAAAAATACTTTAAAAATATGGTCTTGAATTTATTTTGCAGAACTGATAATCTATAGTGTTATTAACTTTGTCACTGTAATTATGTAAATTTAAATATTTGGGCATGGTTTTTAATTTTTAAACAATATAGCAATCTTCCATATGATCTGCATTTTTCTTAAATTGCATTTTGCAATTACCACATGTTAGGGTACTCTTCCCATCTCTTTGAAGTTGGTTTGGACAAGGAAATTTGAGTTACCTCCCTTTGTCTGGGACCTGTAAAGCTCATTATGGAAATCTAATGACTCCCTGTGGAGAGCTGTCCCCAGCCAGCAGCTGAGCTCCCACTCAGCAGGAACAACAGCTACTTTGGAAGAAGTTTAATGGTTGAACATAATGTTACTTGTCATGGAATATCCCTGGCATAGCCCACTGTGTCACCTCCCAACCTTACCCAAGCCTGCAGAATACTCATGGGAAAGGCAGAGTAAGAAACAGAGAAGGCCTTGATGCTGTGTCAGCAGTGCTCAACAATAACTAAAAAATTGGTGAGTTATCAATGCTTTTATTCACAAATTTAAAACACAGCACCATGCAGGTTGGTATAAAAAAAATTAACTCCATCTCAGCCAAATCTGGTATACTCCTCTTAGAGAAATTTCTATAGAGCTGCTAAGTATAATTAGCCCTATTTCTTTTAAACTTTTGTCACAACATGTGATCAAAAATATTGAAAATCTGGGATTAAAATTTTTATTGTTTATTCATATGGAATAAGGGAGGAAAGAAAAAGTCACAGAGTTCACAGTTCTAGCATTTACTCCAATTGGAGTGATATGCCTACAGGCTACAGTTCCCACTTGTATTAACTGTACAATAAATTATTGGAAATCTAAAGATTTGTCTCTCATGTCTGGCAGGTTTAAGTTACACATGATTCCAGTATGCACTGTGAGAAACACCTTTATGTGCTGATATTGTTCATTATTTCACTAGATAGAAGAGACATAAGAGTTGACATTATCATAAATATTAATCAGAGATTAATGAGCAGTGGGAGGCTTCTACACACTAAGCTATGTGACAGGAAATTTTGTATTGAATATTCCATCAGACATATATAAAACATTCCAGAAAATGGAAGGTGTTCTCAACTATCACTTGCTGTTTTCCAACAGCCTAATCATAAAAACCAGGCTAAATGAGCAGAGATGACTGTCACAATTTGATGACATAATTATAAATGGCTGTATTTTTAAAATTTTTTTTAGCTAGCCAAGTTCTTTGGAAAGTTACAATGTTATGGCTACTTTGGGGGTTGGGTTCCATCTCTATAGAACATGGAGTAGTAATGGAGACTTCTTTACTCACATTTAATAGTTTTCCTTTACTCAGAACAGAAAGAGAAATCTTGGGATAGTCAAAGCTCAGCACATGCACTTACACATTTGGTTTTTAGAGTCCTCATACAAAAGTCTCCTAATATAAATTTTGTGAAATGTCCCTATTTTGCTGGTTCTGTAGACACCACTGGAGGACAACATTTTCTTATCCTGTTTCATTACATACAGCTTTTTTGCATCCCCCATTCTACTTGCCTGTGCAATCCAAAACTATCAGCTTAATGACTTGCAATACTTTTTTCTCACAAATTTGGCAAGTAATATTTTTTTAATAGTTGTTCTTGTCTCCTTATCAGAAAGATGAGACCCAGTCTGGGAATGGAAGCAGAGTTAATAATCTGACACTGATATGCTGAGATGGTTCATAATGCTGTAGAGAAGGGAAAACAGATTCATCTTTTAGTTAGAAGGCAGCAATTAGGTTATGGAGAGTTGACTGAAATCTGTTTGCAACTGATCATTGGTGTGTGTAAACAGACAACTCCTCTGAAGCATTTCTCCATAGTCTAACACCATTCCCCCAGCCTATCCACTATGATCTTGTACAGTTAGATCAATAAGACTCAAAAGAATGACCTTTTATAGCTTTTATAGTTGTATAGAAATATTACATATTTGAATATGAAATACTGCAAGCAATTCATAAACCTTCTGTATTTGGAGATGAATGTGTTGTCAGGGACGATGCTCATTTTCAAAATATATGGGTCTATGAAAGTAATTTTAAAATTATTAGTAACTCATGCGTGAAATTCACAATTACTTAAGATCAAAACCAACTGTTTTCTATACACTGGATGGAAAAGTGGCACCCCAACCTTAGGTTTGCAGAAGAGCAGATTCCTCTGCATGCTACTTATGTGTATGTCTGTGAACTAAGGGATTGTGTCAAATCACAGTCATTTCATAAGATTTGAAACCCTTGGTTGCTTCTTTTAAGGCTTTACCATAGGTTGCCCTGAGAGGTGGTGGGGTAACCACCCCTGGAAGTGTTCAAGGCATGTCTGGATGATATGGTAATGTGGTTTAGGGGTTAGAGTGGTAGTGCTGGGGGAGTGGTTAGACTGTATGATCTTAAAGCTCTTTTCCAACCTTGATGATTTGATGATTTTATGATGGTTAATATCTCATCATCAAATGAATGAGTAGTATAAGATTAAAATCTGCTCTACCTCTGCAATTTTGATGATATGAACAAAGACAAAAAAATGGTGTTTCATATATCCATCAGCTAGAAGAGGTCATGAGAGTGTTTTCTCTGCCTTCTGCATGTACTTTAGGTTTTATTTCAAATAGTCATTCAGTGATTCAGGTAATAAATCTGATATTTTTGAAGCTACATTTACTTATCCAAGTAGATAGTAGTATAATCTTTACCTGGAGAGTCCCACCACAGAAAATTCATGATGTCTATGGCAGTTGGTTGCAATGGTGTATTGTCCCCGTTGTTAGGAAAAATTACCTATTCCTAATTAAAGTTGTCTGGTTTCAGTATGCAATCATTTTTATATTGGACTCAGACTGTAGCATAAAACCATTGTCTCCATTCCTAAATATTTTCAGGTTTTTCCTTGCCTCTAAATTTTTTTTAATGCGTTTTTTGAAGGGCAGAAATGAAGAAAAAAAAGTCATAAAGCATTCTTACTTTAGTCTTCCGAGTGTAGAATACAGCTGTGTTGAAATGAGTGTGTTGTATTATTCTTGTTCACCTCTCTTTTGATATACCCTTAAGCACTTTACAGAGGCTTTTGGGTCTTGGTTTTATTTTTGACTCATTAGACTCAGATTTTGTATTGACTTGCATCTTTGCTATGATCATTAAATCCTTTTATAGCAGCTTCTTTTTAGGATACTGTTTTATGTTCATGTCATACATTCCTCATTCACATGTGAAGCTGCTCAACTTTACACCTGGCCACATTTGAACACATTTTGCTTGAATGAGCAACTGACTATAATGATTTTGCTGTCATTATCTACAGCCTTATTGTCAGGGACATTCATAGACATTTACATCCAAATCATCTGTAAAAATTTTGTGAAGTATCAGCTTTTGTACCAAGAAGTTTCCTATAAAATGATGATTCTGCATTGACAACTACCTTTTATTACAGCTAAATTATTTTTCTTTCAGGTATGAGTTTTTATTCGAGGAAAGCTATGCCCTCCTGATATTCAGTTACCTTCAAAAACTTTTCTAATAAAAAAATTAAATTAGGTTTGTCTGACAAAGCTAAATTTTTCATAAACCCATGTTGACTGCATTATAGTCACGATTTTCTGTAATTTGTTCTCATATAATCTATTTTATTATTTCTCTTGAATATGCATCAAGCTGTTCAGCTTAGCTGGGATACCTGACTTTTTTTCAAACTTTCCAAATTTTCCTGTTATTCTGAGATTTATTAAAATGCTAAGAGCTAGTCAATCCTTTCAAAATTATTAGGAACAAATTATCTAACCAGGCAGATATATGTCCCTATAAAAAAACTGTTTATCACCTTCCTCAGTTGCCAGTGGCTTGAAAAGTACTTTCTCATCTTAGGTAGCAAAAGTATATTTTATCTCATTCTTTGTTTTTTGTTTTTGTTTTTTTGTTTTTTTTTGTTTTGTTTTTTTTTTTTTTTTTTTTGTTGTTTTTTTTTGTTTGTTTTTTTTCTGTTGGGTTTGTATATTTTAAACTATACTAGACATGAAATTCTTAGCTTTTCTTATCAGTTTTATTTACTTCCCTTTTTCCCTTCTGTAACTTCCCTACAGATCTTCATTACTTTTTCCATCTTTATGCCTCTGCCTAGCAATATTCAGAGACTAAGAATCAGCCTCACAAACCTCACAGGCACAGGAACAGACCTCTCTTGATTTGTTCAGCTTTTCAAAACTCCAGCCACGGAGCTCTCACTGAGACAGGCAGACAAACATATGAGACACACCACTTGCCAAATCCTTTTACACCCAAGAAGACTGGCTGCTTTAAATTATTCCCCCTCTCCTTATGTTTTATCTATGTTGTTGGGCTATTGGGGTATTTACATCCTTGTACAGCTTTACTGAATTTTAATTGGAGCACTGAAATGTTGCAGCAGTATGGCAGCCAAGAAAGAATTGTTTAAACAGTAGCACTGATAAAATCCTATTAGTTCTAATAAATTGCTTTTGGCAGCTATACTCCTGATTTTGGGAAGGGTAGGTCCTTCATGAAATTTTACCAACTTCTCTCCCAGACAGGTCCAAAGTTCTGTATTTTTAGCAATCAAGAACATTACTTTGATGAAGTGATTTTGTATACTCTTCTTCAAAATCACATAGTTTTATTTGTACTTTCTCACATCTGTCTCTTTAGTACCTCAGTTGCAATAGTAACCTGTACCATGATAGGTTAGAAGCCATGCTGGGCCATAGATAAGCTGTATTTTCACCTGGACTATGCCAATGGATTATTATATAGCCTTAGGCCAGTAATTTAGCTTTCTTTACCCTCTCTAATATCTGTACAGTGCTTTGAAATCAATAACTAAAAACTGCTACATACATTCTGTACATTATTCTGCTCACATAACTGATCTCTCAGTGTGTTCAGCTCTAGAGACATTACACTGGGCTAACTTTACATCTGTGTCTGAAGCAGTGACTTTTTAAAGTTTGAACTAGAAAACATTATAAAGCAAAAAGTCTTTTGCATATTAATGTTACAAGAAAATGGAGTTATATTTTATCAAGGCTGGAGAAGTCAGTTCTTTAAGGAAGGAAAGAGAGCATATCTCCCAAACCAGTTTTCCAATTTAGAAGTAAATAGAATGCAGTGAATAGTACAGATAGCTGTAAATAATTGTGAGTTGAAAATAAATAATCACTGAAAAAAATGCATTAAACTGCTCTTTGCGCACTTTATGAGTAAGATTCATTGTAAACAGGCATTCAGGTATAACTGATTATCAGAATACATATGGTTAGCTGCTGTAGCATATAAAATCAAGTTCCTTAATAGCTCCAAAGCAAGGGACAATAAATCTCTCAAGTGCAATAAAAATACAACATCAAATAAAGTGGGTAATATGTTGAAGCCAGTTTCTATAGTTTTCAGTTAAAATCAGTCACCAAAGCTGAAGCCACTGTTTACATCACAGGAACAGCCTGTCCAAGTTTCTATGAACTTGTGGCTTTTTGAACCGTGAACTAAATATTACAAAGAGATAGATAAAGCTATAAAAGAAATTAGTACCCTTATGTTATCAGCTGGTTTGTTTTAAAATGTGTTTGCTGACTAACTCTGGAGATCTGGAATCCCTTGCTGTGGACAAACTATTTAATATTTAATATTTATTATTTATTAAGTCTGTCTGTGCTAGTGGGAAGGTTTACAGCAACATTCTTCTGTGGCTCTTAAGATATTTCATTCACACTAATGAGGTTAGTTAACAAAAAACATTTAAAGGATCTTAATTATTCCACAGTAGTTAAATTTATCCTGATGACATGCATTGGGGAGTGCTTACACAAACCTATTAAGTTTAAGGGATTTGTGTGAGAGAAGGTACCAGCAAGGCAATGAGAAGCTGGAGTAGATCCCAATGGAAGGGTCCTCTGTGGGGAAAGCTAGATGTCAAACAGGAGTCTTCCCATAGGTGCAGTTGATGTTACCTCTAGGGAAGGTAGACCACACCTTTTTTGTTGACCTTATACAACACATTCAGATTTGGTAATCAAAGAGTTTATGCAACCAAAGTAAACAAGTGTAGCTGTGGTTCAAAATCATACATTCTGGGAATAATATGTGAGAAAAAAAAGATTAGTAACTTATTCCTCTTGAAATCAATAACCTTTGGATGCAAAAATATTGCATAAATTGATCATTAACACTGCTTAATCAAATAATCATAAGCAAGGCAGATTTCTTTGAATCAAAATGATTTAAATACTTCATTTTAATCACAGTTAAAATCAGCAAGTAAGATCTGCTGATTTAGATAATTTATACTAATCTTGTTTTGCATTTGTATTTCACTTCAGAAGAACGTCATTTTTATGACCTGGAATAATCTTTAGAAAAAAATGAATTGTCAAGCAGCACAAAAATTTCTTCTTCTTCTCTGATATATGATCAATGAAAAAAAAACTTGATTTAGATTTTGACAAGTTTAAAATATATGTATTTAAATTTTTGAATTTGCTTTGTGGTGTAAAATGGTTAGGAATTCATTAGGGTTTTTAAAAAACTATTACCTTTTTTTTAAAAGGTGGCTTGTGTTTTTTCTTGTGCAGGATAGAAACTAAAGTGCAATTTAAAACATACAGTCAAATTTTAAGTCTTTTTCCTGAATTAAATAAAGGTACCATTAAATATGATGGACCCATATATAGAATAGAATGTAGAAAATATATTAAAATGTAAAATGACTGATTTTTTTTTTTTTTGCAAAAGAGAATTTATTAATATTTTTAATACAGTTTCTGAAAACAACAGGCCAAATATTTAAAAACATTTATAGATTTAATCAAGTAGATGATGACTGCTGTATTTTCAAAATCACAGTAAAGATTTTGTATGTTTATGTATATTGGAAAATTTCACTTGGATAACAGTCTGTGGCTTAGTACCTATGTAAGCTAAAAACAACTCAGTGAGAGCCTTTTCTTTCACTTTTAAAAAAGATTTCCTGACTTTTTCCATGACAATATATTGGTATACTGAAAGAGAAAATAGTGCTTTCAAACCCAAGGTCAGCAAGCCAGTCTCAAACACAAAAAATTTACTGTCTGTTTGCAACTGAAATTGAGATCAAAAATAGTTAAAGCAAAAACTCTCTGCACTGTGTACTTTTATTAAAATAGATTAAATAATATTATAATAGCTTAAAATTAAGTTATTCAGTGCCTGTCATCACATTGACCTTAAAATTAGGTATTTTCCCTTTATCTTCTTGTGAACTCCTGGATAGTTGCTTCACATTGTTATGTAAAAATGGAATCAATAAACCATTCTATTGTTCTTTTGTAACCACTGCTCATGTGTCTAACACTAGTTATTAAACATGGAGGTGTGAAATATCACTGTTGTTACCTATTTAACCTTTTCTGTTACAGGATGATTTTGTACAAAATACAGCATGGGTCTGTTTCTTATAGCTGAAAAATACTGTTAATAATGAAACCAGGAATCAGGGAGTTTATGGCCACCCAAAATGATTAAGAAACAAATGTTATGTGGTCAAAAAACCTGAAAATCAAATTCTGCCTGATGATCCTAATATTTTTCTATGACACAACAGCAGACCTCATGAATAGAAAAGTAACATTAAGTAAATTATCCAGACATAACTTCCAAAGAAGCTCACTCAACACTTTCCTAACCAAGATAATTGAATTAATGTATTTATAAGTGGCTGAATAATTAAAGACAAAATTGATCTCATAATCGGATCAACCTGTAATCGTGGACAGTGTGATTCATACTGAGCCTTCTTTGGGCAGCATTTGGACCAAATGAAATCCTAAGGTCCCTAACAATTGAAGTAGTTCTTTAGTTCTGTGCTTTTATGATACTGAAACAGTAAGCAAGGATTTTGGAAGGTGGGGCTAAAATCAAAAGTATTCTTACATCAATTCAGTAGAAAGTGCAAATGTAATTTACACTATCTTATATTGAGGAACTGCCTGAACAATGTCCTGAAATGTGTTTTGCCTGTTACTTTGGTGGTTAACTGATTTGTAAGTACACTGGGGTTACAAGTATAGTGTGAAAATTTTATGTTATTGTCAACTCAGTTGTTGGAAGATTCTGGCTGTCATATGGCTTTATATCAAAAGGATGTGAAAGGTATTTTTAGATTATATTTTTCATCATGCAGCCTCATTTTTAGGATCAAAGATTCAGAGGAAAGTGCCAAGAAGTATGTCAAAAGAAAACAGCTGTTTAGGAAAGGTGCTGTGAAAGCTACTTAGATAAGTAAAGCTAATATACTTTCACATGATTCCATAATATTTAGAAGTATCTTGTTTTGCATATATATAGTAATTGATTATGCAGTCAGAACATATACATTACCATAAAAGCATAGTGATATAGTTTATATTAAAAGGTTACAATCAATCAGCTCTAGGATTTTAAAATTTAACCACATTATTCATGTTCAGCGGAAGTTTTCTGATGTATGAAAGAGCATAAGGGATTATTTAAATTGTAAGAAATATGGTGTTTGGGTCATTAGGAGGCATAAACTTAAATCCTTTTATGATATTCATTTCTATTGAATTAAAATAAGGAAAATTCAGATAATGATCTGAATAACAATGAGGGCTGAGTTAAGCTGATGTTCCCAAGTAAGTTGAAGAGCTCTATGAACTGAATTCAAATATGTGGGATGTGGTATCTATTGATATTTAATTTCTCCTTTCTGGCTTTTGTAAAGTTATAAGTGAATAGATACAGAAAGTAATGGTTTACTTTTTCCCTTGTGTCAGTGGGAAAAAAGAACTTTCCCATTAATCAAATAAATGGGTTTTAGGCATTTTTTTAATACATTCTAAATTACAACACTAAAAATAAAATATTATAAACTGCTTAATATCTGAAACATCTGAAGCTGAGATATATAGCAATACACCGCTGCACATATTATCTCCTTTGCTCATAGTGTCTTTCTCCATTCATATATAATGCACACAGTAGCTCTGACTTTGGTTTTACGCTTTTCCTTTCAGGTTTGGATATATTCTTCATAAGGATGATCCCATGCTCCAGAAAATTGATCTAGAAACAATGTCGTACATCAAGACAGTTAGTTTAAAGGATTATAATTGCATTCCTGAGTCGCTGGCTTACACACATCTTGGAGGATATCTTTTTATCTGCTGCAAGCCTGACACCACTGGGGCCGTCCTGCCGCAGCTCATCGTGGACAGCGTTACTGATTCCGTGGTTGGGTACAACGGCGACGTGACGGGCACGCCGCACGTCTCTCCAGATGGACACTACCTTCTCAGCATTGATGATGCAAAAGGCCTCCTGAGGATCCAGTCCATAACAGTGAGAGGAGAAATACAGGATGCATTTGACATTCACACCAATTTGCACATATCTGATGTAGCTTTTCAGCCGTCCTTCACTGAAGCTCATCAATACAATGTCTACTGCAGCTCCAGCACACAGACTGATGTTCTCTTCTTGGAGCTCTCTTCTGGCAAGGTGAAGATGGTGAAGAGTCTGAAGGAACCCATGAAGGCAGAGGAATGGCCTTGGAACAGTAAGAACCGTCTTATAAAAGACAGTGGCCTTTTTGGTCAGTATCTCATGACCCCTTCCAAGGAATCTCTGTTTATCCTGGATGGACGGCTCAATAAGTTAAATTGTGAAATCACTGAAGTTGAGAGAGGCAACACAGTAGTTTGGGTTGGAGAAGCATAGGAATCTGTGTTAGATATTTATTGAGTTAATAGTTTTACAGTACATTGCACTTAAATTACACCATTCTTCAAATTTACACAATTTTAATTTTAAATTGTTAGGCCCTTCCACACCTGTTATTTCTTTGACAATGTACACAATTTGAATCAGCTTCCACATAAGATCACTAAAATGATGGCTATTTGATAATGGTACTCCTTATTAATTATCATTTGAGATTTCGTTGTTTGAAATAACTAAATATTGAAATTGATGATAAGTATAATAAATTAGTGTAAAAAAAGAATAAAAAAAACAAGCAAAAAAGTTTCAGGAAATTTAATATGATACTTTGCATTTGTAAATGGAAGATTTAAATATTATTCAAATGTTGGGTTTTTTGCTTTAGACACAAAACAAAGCTGTTGTACAATAACCTTTGACTCCTTAAGCTGAAATGTTATGTCCTGTCCAATCCACTGTTAAATCTTTTTGTGCCTTGAAGCAAAAGTTTCACAAGAAAGATAAACTTAGAAATTATGACATTTATTCCCACTGTGGCTACAGGATTGCTTGTCATTGGAAAGAAAGTTCTGCTATCAAATTCCAGGTGACAAGTTGTGCAGCATACATGGACAGGAAGAAAAAAAAAAGAAAAATTATATTTGCAGTGTTTTCTGATCACTGCATTTTGGAGTTTATTTTTATGCTGTCTTAGTTGAGAAAGCTGCTTGCATAAGCTTTACCTTTTTTTAGAAAAAAAAATACATGCTAGGTTTTTCAGCTATCACAGGGTGTCATTAGCAAGGAGTTTCAAGTCTACTGAAGATAAATATTGCACATCCTTTCAGAATATAACACACTCTAAAAACCTGGCATCACAAAGCTTCACTTATATCATTGAGGAAATTGTTAAATAAACATAAAGAAAATGCATTTTAAGAAAATGAAAATGCAAAGAACTGAAGTCTGTGACTGGTAGATAACATTTTTGCTTATTCATTGTACCATTGATTCCTATTTGTTAAACCATTTGGTTAGCTCAACAGATTTTCTAGTTCTTGCATCCAGCTGGATTAGTTCAAAAAAAAAAGGCAAAAACAAAAAAACAAACAACAAAAACTTTGTATTTTTTATAGTTTGTTTACTTAGTATTCTAATATAATACTGGTTAAACATGTAGATGGGAAAAATAAGATTTCCAGAAGTAGAATAACAAATCAATAGAAAGCCAGCAGTGAACATCTATCCAACTCAGAGCAATGACTTAGAAGTTTGAGAGTATTTTTATTTTTATTATGTTTTTGCTAAAGAATGCTTATAAGCTCTTAAACTGACCTCCATTTACTGAAGGCAATCAGAAAAAAAATATCTTTTTTTAAACAAAGTTTTACTGCAATTTAGATTGTGTAAAATGGCTTTGAAATCTGGAATTTTCTAGCATTGTAATCTTGTGTGCATTGAGCATTCTGCCCTGTGTGGTACAGTAGATCTCTCATTAGCTTGAGTGAACCTCCTGGTAAGTAGCTTTAACTGAGATAAAAATTTGCTTACATTTCTAGCTACTGAATCTATTTTCCTTTTTAAGAATTCCTTTCCATTGTGAACAAATAATAATCATGTAAACTGTCTGTTACTCAATTGCAGTAGTCTGTCTCATGCAGTTTTTGTTCTGTAATTTATACCATGTGAATGTTCTGTATGTAGAAAATGCTTGACAAAAGGAGAATAAACCCCATAAATTTTAAACAGTCCTGACTTTGGTGAATCATCCAATCAGCCACTGAGCTGACAAGTGAACTGACTATTTGAAAGCACATATTATTTTAAATAGATGTATGAAAATAGATGTATTTTTATATATGCAAAATAATATGTAGTGTGGAAAGAAAATTTTTTTAGAAAAGCTTAAGTAACTGGAGAAGTTTCCTTTGGCTGCTACAAAGGAAAGCTTATCTTATACCACAAGCTCATTATTAGCACATCTGAAGCACAAGTACAGGTTGAGTGGGTAATGGGTTGAGGAAAGCCTTGGGGAGAGACTTGGGAGTGTTTTTGGATGAAAAGCTCAATATGACTCAGCAGTACCTGCTTGCAACCCAGAAATCCAACTGCATCCTGGTCTGCATCAAAAGAGGCATGACCAGCAGGTTGAGTGACATGATTATTATTATTTGCCTTCAATAATTCTATTTCCTTTTTGACAATACCGTCCAGACTGTGTGTGTAAACAATGTCCACAACTTCTCACCATTGTTTTTTCAGTGAAGTTAAACAAGTACTGGATGACTGTGGTTGCTTTCATAGCTCTTATACTTGAAATTCAGCTTTCTCAAATACAGATGGCCTGACTGAAAGCTTTGATCTAAAAGAGAGGAAGAGATGGAATCTGTTTCCATTTTTTGCTAGCAACTCTAAGGGGGCTTTTTCAACCTGAAGAGACAACATCTCCAGGGAGGCCTAATAGCAGCCTGCCAGTACCCATGAGAGGTTATAAAAGAGATAGTGTTAGATTCTCCACAGCTGTGCATAGCAGGAGGACAAGACACAAACATAAATTAAATCAAGAGTTTCAGGCTGGATATAAGGAAAAGCTGTGATGACAGTCAAGCATGGGAGCAGGTTGCTTAGAGAGACTGTGCAGTCTCCATCCTTGGAGTTTATTAACACCTGTGTGGATTATGCTCATCTGACCTTTAGTGGAAATGGCTGTTACTTGCAGTGTTGGACTAGAGACCTGCCAAGCACCCTTCAAACCTCAGTTGCCTTGTGATTCTATCATTACAACTTGGGGATGGAGACTTAATTTGTTTCAGTTTAAGTTTCTGATTCAGTTTAATGTAAAACCTGCAAATGTTATGGTTGGGCTAAAGTATGGCCTAAGCAAAACTCAAAAACCAGTATCTTTTGTCACTTGAAATCCTTAGCTTGGAACATCTCACTTTAAATCAAGAATATTTGCATTTTAAATCTGTATTCCAGGAAATCCTAAACTGATTGTAGAACTTGCACAGGATTAAACATGCAGAGGTAAGTGCTCCTTTTGATGTATCTGAAAAATAGCTATGGCAGAGGGAAGGAGGACTTGAGAAAACCATTGTAGATGAGATCTGAATATGTGTCCAAATGTGAACATAACCACTTAAGTGTATCCTTAGTCACATATTTTCTAGTAAATCTTCCAGACTATGGTCATCTCTTCAAAAGAAACACTGTAACACAGACCAAATCCTGTTCACCCACCTCTCATCAGTTTGTCCTTTGCATTTTGGTCTTAATCTTAAGCAGTTCCTAAAGAATGCTACGGAAAACCTTGTTTTGAGGTTAGCAACTAAGATGCAGAAAACAATAATTTTTAAAAAAGATATACTTAAGCATTATTTAGCTGTAATGATCCATAAGTATGACTTATTTTTTTTGTGAATACTGTGGTTACATGAGAAAAAAACTTAGTAGCAACTTAGAATATAAAAATCCTAATTTCAGTCAAGTTTAGAAAGCAACAAGAGAGAACACATGAGGTGAGAGAGAGGAAAAAGTCATTCTGGACATACATACACTAATTAGAGAGATGCGAGATGGAGCCCAGCAGTTGAGAACCTTTGCACTTGCACCACACTGATACCGCTTCACTGTGACCGGTCTCCCCACAATTGAGGAAGACTTGGAGGAGAAGGGCAAAAATAATGAGCTCAGGGAAGAATGTCAAGAATGACCAATTATTATTAAAGAAAGCTGCATTTTTAGGGGGACTGAAAAGTAAACTTCGGCTTAGATACACAACTGTACCAGTGAGCCATCAGGTTGTATAAACAGCTTTCACTGAGGTAATTAGTGGAGACCACTGTTTTGAGCTAGCCAGAGCTGCATGGGGGCAGAAAGTGTATGTGTGGCTCAACCTAAGGTTGAGTTTGAAACCTGGTTTGCTACTAAAATGAGCTTTGAAGAGAGTTATGGGCTTGACCTGGTTCATCCTTTGTACTCCTTTCTGGTGACTTGACACACCCAGAACCATGATGATGAGAATACAGGGACTGGTAATGGGAACCATGTTTGCATGGTGATTCAACTGCATATTGTAATAGCTACATCGTGCTTCTGGTATGATTTCAGAGTGCTTCTGTAATATTCTACAAAATCAAAATGCCATGAAGCAACAATTATATCAAGTAAACTTGGTATTAAACTTTAATTCCTCCTATGTGGAATCCCTAAAAGAACCTAGTCAGAGGGTGTCAAACTCCTACCTCCACACGCTATCAGTCCATTTTATGATATACTGGAGTTTGAGAAAAAATAAAAATCAGCACTTGCAGTGCTTCATGGTATCACAATAATAATTAAATTTGGAAGAAATGGGTGAAATCCTACTTATGCTGATGTTAGGAGCATTTCATTTTATAGTCAGTGAGTATCACATTATGCAAAAGACAGTGTGGTGAATTATTTCCGTTTTATATTGAGGAAGGAAGAGATTCTGACAGGTCTTTACCTGAGAGTTAAGAGATAATCCTCTAAGATATGTTTACATTCCTTAGCACAGGTAATTCAGCTTTGAGATTGTTCAAGGGGTTTTATTTTGGGGTGTGTTTGTTTGAATTTGAAGGGCTGTTTGTTGGGGTTTTTTGAGGGGGAGGGGGACAGAGGTGTTTTCTTTGTTTAAATAATAAGAAATTTTCAGAGACAGTACTAACAAGACTATATGTCAAAAATCTATTGACACTACCAATAAAAATTCAGAAACAGGAGTTAAAAATACATATTTCACTTGAATCTGTCTGCCTGTCACCTCTTAATGGGTTAAATGCCCTGTTGGTGTGCCATGACTTTAAAAATGATTTAAAGCCATCTTCAGTGAGCTATCTTTCACAAAGTATGACAAATTCAGTTACTGATAAAAGTCTGAAAGATACTGAAATTGCTTTTTTCTATTTAGAACTAATGCATGAAAGATTGCTTCTTCTAGCTTATGAATATTAAACTTGTTCTTATTTTAATCTAAAAGATTAAAAAATAGCTTCCTGTTATTAGTCATGATGTTAATGTTCTTATTTTTAATCTTCTCAAGGTATGTGTCCTTTACATATGGATGGTTCTCTCATTTTGCAATGCTTCTTTTTATATTTTTCTCTAGTAATGGAAACTTAGGTATATATATGTTTTCCTTTTACTTTTCATTAAACCTATGGCAAAAAAAAATGTATTTGCATGGTAATATTTTTCAGTACTGTCCTTGTATAAGATTCAAGAAGAAAGCAAACCTCAATTCACCATACCCCAGTAACTTCCTGGAATCTTCCATAAGAAGATTCCCTTCCCTTCTCTGACGCCCATCTCAGTAGAGCTCTGCTAAATTATTGCTAATCCTGCAGCCAATACTGTGAAGAAGTAGAGCGTAAGGAAAAATTATTGCATAAATGAGAAGGGAAGAAGAATTAAGTCTCCAAGTTATGGCAAATTAGTTTTTAAGTGTCTTAATTAAAATTGTAAATAAATATCCATTTTCTCTCTGTTGGCTGTAAAGATTAAGTGAGATACATTTGTAAAATGTACTTGGATACTCTTTCCAAATAAACTTTCTCCCTGTACTTTGAGAGCAAAATAATATAATTTAATACTGTTCAGGCTGGACCTCCATAGCCTCTTTTCCACCATCAGTGGCTCCTGGGTCCTTTGAATTTCCAGTTAAGTGGACATCTGGGGAGGCATTCTTGCTATTTTAGAACCATAGAATCATAGAATCGGTAAGGTTGGAGAAGACCTTCAAGATCGAGTCCAAATTTTAACTGACCACCACCATATCAACAAGACCATAGCAGTGAGTGCCATGTTCAGTCATTTCTTGAACACTGCTCACTTCCATGAGCAGACCATCCCAGTGTTTAACTACTTTCCGTGAAGAAATCCTTCCTAATGTCAAACCTGAGCCCCCCTGGTGCAGTTTGAGACTGTTTCCTCTTTTCCTGCCACTGATTGTCTGGGAAAAGAGGCTGAACCCCATCTGGCTACATCCTCCTTTCAGGCAGTTGTAGAGAGTGATAAAGTTACCCCCGAGCCTCCTTTTTTCCAGATTTAACCAGCTCCTTCAACTGTTACTTGTAGGACTTAGTCTCTAGACCCTCCATTAGCTCCAGTGCTTGACACATTCCAGAACCTCAGTCTTTCTTGAAGTGAGGGGCCAAGAACTGGAAGCAGTATTCAATGTGAGGCCTCACAACTGCCAATACAGAGACAATCATTTTTCTGGTCGTATTGGCATTGATATGTTGTCCTCTTTTACCTTGTAAACTTAAATGCAACATTTAGCTGTGGGAGTGAACCTCTTTCCCACAAGATCAGCATGACCTTTGGAGTTGTATTTGATGCTCAAATAAATTTTGACTAACATGATTAATCATTTTCATCTTAAATTGTATTACATTTCCACAAAATATGGCTTTTATTTTACCTGTTTTGCTAAACTCTAATTACCTTGGATGATCTCAGACTTGTGACAAAGAGAGATTTTCCTCCTTCTGACTGTTTTTAAAGCCCAAATAAAACACCTTTCACTTACTTCACTAAAGAGAGGTGTTTGCCTAAGTTTTCTGCATCTCTTTATTACTCTGTAGGAGAATGGGTATCATTGTAGAGCTAGTCTTTTGTACCCCTAGCAGCAGCACTTTGTGTGTACTAAGGAGGAGAGCCATGAAGAAGAGATATTACCACATCATTCAAGATCTGTGTGGGACACAAAAGCCAGAAGCTCTATAGTAGTTTCATCTTATGTTTACCTCCTGCTATTTCACATGCCAGTTGTGATGACATGTGCAGGAAGATAGAGTAGTGGAAGTTGGTCGGGGCACTTCGTGACTGGGACCAGGAGGTGGAACATTATCTTCACTTTAGTACAGGAATCTTCAGTGGTTTGGGCTCAGAATGTGATGAAGACAAGCCTTGATTCCAGATTTCAAACCAAATTTTACACACAACTCCCTAAAACACAGGGTCTAGGAGGATTCCAGTCAATGCCATGGCACTGCTGTTTTGGGTTGAGGTTGGAGAAGTTAAAATGTTGTTTGAATTTTTCGTTATTATTTTATTTTTCATCATCACTTTTAATACTAGTTTTGGGACCCATAACCTGTTGTTCTGTAACAGAAATCTTCTGTAACAGAAATCTTGCTACTTGTGCCATCTTCCCTTGTGCTGATAGCAGAAATGATTGTGTGTTCCTATTTTTGTGCTCGCCCTCATTTTGTTAACTTATGTAAAAAAGTGTGCACGAGACACATGATGATGTTCTGCACATATGTGAGACACTTATGCTGTTCTAAGGGTAGAGGCCTCCTAGGAGGGGATGAACTACTTGCCATGATGGAGAAAAAAACAGAAATATTTGTACTTAAATGAAGCCTTTCTTCAAGAAGAACTAAATACCTGATGAGCTTTATCTTAAAAAATGAAAGGCTTATTTGACCATCACACATGCATGAGACTGTCTAATACCCTACCTGGTGTTCCACAGAGTATTCTTCTGGTTTTCTAAACATTTTAAATGTATCAAGGACTAAATATTCTCAGTTCAACAAATGTGATTTTTCTTTAAGGCTTTTGTTAATACTATAGTACTGGTATTGCTATTCCTTTTTTTTTTTAATATTTTACTAGAAAAATTATCTTTAAGATCTGCTAGACCTTATTTTATTTAGAGATTCAATTACAGACTGTAGATTTTTATTCAGTGAGATTCATCATGATTTACATGCATTAATGAGAGATGATAATTTAGTAATATGAAACTAGAAAATTGAATTTCTTCATTGCTTCTCCAAATGTACTTCCATTTAAAAGGGAAACTTTTGCGAAATTGAGGACATAGCACTCCTATTCTAATCTCTTCATATCAATATAATTCCAAATCACTCTTCCATTCATCGAAAACCTCTTTCTTCCTGACACATAGGCATATAATAGAAAGCAGGAAAATAGAAAACTCTTTTCCTCTTCTTATTCTAAGCTTCAGTAATTCTAATGTATTTTCCTAAGTATTAGTTTATACAAGTGAATTGCATGGTTGAAATTCAAGAACTCTTCAGATAGTGTTGTATTTCCTCATGCCTTCTCTTGTTGTTCAAGGCAATCTTTGTTTTAAATTGTGACCCTCACATTTGTATAAGTGTTTGAACCATTATATGTACCTAAGAACCACTTAGCTTGTAGAACAAGCATGATTTTGTAATATTCCTTTTCATACTGACAAGAACAAGTATGAAGTGTTTCCTTCAAATTAAAAAAAAAATTTCATCAGAGATTTTTTCGTATCTAAAGTCAGGATTTCAGAGTCCAATTATACTTTACCTGTAACATGGCTTTCCCTTTCACTATCCATTGAGTAACAAAGTATAGTTACATCAAAATATTCTAGTACCAGACAGTCAATAGGAAGAATGATATTAATGTTGTGATTACTGATCACAAAAAAAAAAATCTTAACACAGAATCTATATTCAGAAAAATAATGAAATATTTTAAATTTTCAGCTACATTCACACCATTAAATAAGAGTACCCATAGTATAGAAGGAAGACAAAAGAAGAAAATACGCTTTTCTATGGACACTTTGCCTTCTAATTCAAAATGTTATCAGGTATTCTTGATTTAAATACTGTAATTCTTCTGGCTTTTTCAAATAAACTGTGTTAAGGATATCATAGATGACTAGATAATTTCCATAAAGTGCTGTTAAATGCATTTAATTTTCCTTTATAATTTTAAACTGTATGTTAAACTGCTTCTTAGAGGTTTCCCTTCACAGTGTTACTTATCCCAACATTTTACTTTGTGCATATAGTTTATCCTCTGTCTTCTCATAAGCAGTGATTCCATCCAGAATATTTGTTTTAGTCAGTTTTAAGTATCAAGTAAAAATTTTTGTCTGGGCAGAAATAATTCACTCTGCTTTGTTCCTGAAAGTTTAAAGTCATCTAGTTCAAAGTTGTATGAGCTCTCTTTCTTTCTCATCTGACTGAAATGTTGATAGTTTTCAGTTCAAGAAAGGTCATCCCTCTGTCAGGAAATTTTTGTCAGAAATTCTCAGAGGAATTGCTTTGGCATTGTAGAGCAAATCCTTAAAGCAAAACATTTGATAGACAAAATAGGATTTGTTTTCCTTCTGGCTGTTTGAAAGATATTATTATATCAGTAGATGAACAGAATCAGAATTTAAGAGCAAAAACCTTAAAACACCTTTCTTGCCTTACTGGTGTTCATAAGGCCATGTTGACAGGAGAGTAGGGGCATACAGTTTATATTTGTAAAGAAGTCTGAGCATTTTGGATCATGAAAAAGAGCTGGAGAACAATTTACCTTTATTGAACCTGTTTTTGAAGTGCATTTAAACCAAGATAGACTTTTCATACCCTTCAGTTGTTTGGTAACTAGGACAGGAAAACACCCTTGGCACAATCCACTGGCAAATTCCTGAATAGACTTGAGAAGAAAACATAAAATAAAAATGTATTTTGTTATTACACTACTTAGTCTGCTTTAACAATCACAAACAAGGGGCAGGCTTTTTCCTATTACCAAATATACAGCAATCTGCTAAGATTTCATCTGCTATTTATTCTGATTTAATTATTTTAATGAAGTTGTTCTTGTCTTCCAGAAGGATACATTAGACTCAGTTTCAACTAAGTCTTTCTGAAAGTGCTGAATGTCCAAAACTTGTAGAGAATAAAGCAAGTCTGTTGTAATTTGAGAAGGGTGCCACAGAGCCACACACTACAGAGTCATTACAGAGCAGAAAAACAATGTAAACCATTGTTTACATCCAAAGTACATACAACGTGAGGATGCCTGAGGTTTCTCTAAATGAATTGAAACATGTAATTTTATGTCCTAGACTGCTGAAGGGAAAAATTGATATTCAGGCTTAACTGTCATCTTGATGATTATATGTGGTTAATATTGTTTGAGCATTTTTGTAAAGCAACAAACCTGATGGAGGACTGAACTGAAACAGAATTTGGCCTGAACTTTGGAGCTGGGAGTGACATTCACATGCATAGATGAAAGCCCCAGATCTTCTAATGCAGCATGGGGACAGTTGGTGTCTCAGGAGAAAACGATATAAGCCATTGAGCTGAATGGGTTTTCTTGTTTTATTCATTACAGTGTAAGTAAATTAGGTGGCAATTTCCAGGCTTTTAGATTTATATTGAATATTGCAGATGGATTTTTAAATTAATTTGATCAGATTATGTTAGAATTATATCAGGGTAAGAGCACCCTAAAGGATTAGACCCCACTATTTGTCTGAAGAATCTACTCTCTGCTGACATGAGTCTGAAATAAATTCTCAAATTGCTCAGCATTGTGAGAATATAGTCAGATCTTGATATGCCCCAGAAACAGACACTTTGTCTTTTGGTAATAATATTGAGGAAGCTGATATGCACAGAAGAATGTAGAGGACCAAGAGAAGGAAGCAGGTAAGCACAGCTTCTATGGATCTAAATTTTGTATTCAGCCATTTTATATGTTTCCTAAGTCTAAAAGATAATCAGGAACCCAATGGAATTCACAGGATGTGAACGGAAGTTTTTTGAAAAATGTAAGTGTATGAAGCATCATAATACCTTGTGCCTCAGTAGCCCTATTGCAAATTACATTTTCAAATAAATTCTAACTAACACAGTCCACATGTTACTACTACAAGCATTAAAAAAGCAAATATTTTCTTCTAAGACATTGGTTCTGTGCCTGATCTCAAGGCAGGTCAAGTAAGCCCTGACCAATTCTGACCCTTGAGGTTTAAAACACTGAATGAAAAAGTACAGAGAGAAACAATGACATACCAGGAATGTAATTCAGTTTATTCTTCCCTTTTAAGCAGTATAAGTGACAATATGAAAGAAAGCTGAGCAAGCTGTGTGCTATTGCACTGCAATAGCTGCCATTTGGTTTCCACACTTTTGCAGATTATAAGAAAATGCCAGAATTTCTAAGAATTGCTCCTCTGCTGCACAAAGTAACTATTGTGGCTTTCCCCTTAACTCTGGAAAAGCATGCAAACAAGGCCCTGCAAGCAGGAAATAATGGGATTTCTTCAGTTTGTTACATTTATACTGTCAGACTCCAGTTAAAAATTCAGCATGACTGGGACAAACAAACTTTAATCGGTTTACTGGAAGCCCCAGTCACAATAGTGCCACTGTTTTCATTGTTAGCATTCCTTTGTTTTAAAAAGTCTGAAAGGTTTTCTTTTTCTCAATAATATTCTCTTGATAATACCTTATTTGGAACAGTATGTGGCTGTGTGCC
Source organism: Chloebia gouldiae (assembly GCA_003676055.1). Taxonomy (NCBI): domain Eukaryota; kingdom Metazoa; phylum Chordata; class Aves; order Passeriformes; family Passeridae; genus Chloebia; species Chloebia gouldiae. The sequence goes on along the minus strand of QUSF01000005.1, from coordinate 9,298,994 downwards.
ATATCTCATTTTTATGCCTAGCATACACATTGTGTGACATTCTCAGGCAAACACCTTTATCCTGGAACCCCACAAGGACTCAGTGGGACCTTCTGGCTTACTCAGCCCACAATGACAAATTATATTTGAATTTGTCAGCAACTTTTGTCATAGTCTCTGGCAAGATATTACCAGCAGGGTCTTTCCAGTTTCTCCTTTTTAGTGTTCCTTCTTAACATACCCTGAAAAAGCCAGCAAGGGCAATTTTTTCTGGGAAGGAAAGATCTCGCAAACATTTAGATTTTCATTAGCCTGTTTACAGTTGGACTCGATTTTAAAAGTATTTTCCAACCTAAATGATTATTCTAGCAGCTTTGAACTTTTCCATATTGAAAATAGAGATTAGAAATACATTGATATTTTGACATGACATTTCATTATGCCTTGTCCAATGGCATTAGCATTTCCATATGTTGCTTGGAAATACCAAAACTCACTATATTCTAAGATGCTTTTTCTATAGCTCTCTCCTCATCAATGAAATTGGGCTTGCCTACATTCAACTAATTCTCCTCTCTGCCTTTCTAGTTTCATGCAAAGTCCTGAATCAGTGCTCTTGGGTTTCTAGGCACCACACAGAAACTGTTCACTGTCAAAATTGAACTGTTTCTGTTACAGCAGTCATTTTGCTGCCCATAGCTTTTCATACAAACCTTTAATCAAGAGTTCTGCTGGATTCAGCGTTTCAGGGAAGCTCTATGAGGGATTGCTGCTTTCTTGACCCAGATCATGTTGTCATGAGTGCAATGACACTCCATTGCTATCATAACTGAGGTACCCTTGCAAAGAGCCAGAACCTGAACTTTTCAGGATGGGGAAAGTAAAACTGAAATGTAGGTTACCTGTCTCCCAAGTTATGCTATATTTTAAATAGTGTTTGTAGGATTATACTTTTAGACATTACTAATATGCACTTTTTTAAAATATTTGTGACTTTTAGATCTTAAAGAATAAAACCCCATTTTTCTTCTGTGAGGTTTTATGAGGTAATTGGCAGCCAGGTCAGCAACAATGCAGTCAGTCTAAGTCTGGGTAGACTCTGTCTTAGCATCTTCTCTGCTCTCTTGAGAGTTTTACTGAAGGAACTGAATGCTGGATTGACTTCTTTCCATCTTTATATTAATGTGGCACTCTTGTATTTTCAGATTTGTAAAACTTTAGTAACTATCATCACTGAAAGGAATTTCAATGAAATATATGCAAAGGGGCTTTTCCCGCAACTGACGTTTTACATTACTCTACAAACTTCACAAGAGAGTTTGCTTGAATGACTGATGCAAGTACAATTGAAATTGTTTAAGAACAACAAGTTGTGTTTCTTGAAATAATGTTTTTACCTTTCCTTTTCCCCAGTCCTCACACGTTCATTTTGCCTGGAATGTGTTCAAAAACATATTGATGGTAGAAAAGCATGTTCCAGGAATGAGAATTCACAACATATCAAAGACAAGTTCAATGGTGCTCTGAGCAACCTGACCAAGTACAAATTGTCACTGGCTAAGGTGGAGGGGGTTAGAACTGGATGATCTTTAAGGACCCTTTCAAGCTTAAAAGAATTCTATTATTAGAAATGTGTTGTTCTACATAAGAATAATTCATCTAGGTCTGTATGTAGAATTAAAACACTTTCTGCTTTCACCATGGACTCACATACAATTCTGCCTGTGATCAGTGTGCGATTTTCTAATACAATTTGCTTTTTCATTGGACATATGAAACACAAAATGCATTCAACAATACCCGAGCTTCCAAATTCATGTGCAGCCTACATAGAAATCATAGAAATTCCAGCTTTTTTTGTTGTTTTGTTTTTGTTTTCTGTTTGTTTTTTTTTTTTTTTTTTTCCCCAGATGTGCATTACCTCATTTTAGCCGTTCACACAGTGGTAAGTTGTCACTTCCCAGGGATCAGAAGCATCCCTGGAAAGCCGTTCCGCGCTGAGGCTTGGAGGCAGCGCCATCTAGTGCGACATCAGACCCGTCCTTCCCGCGCCTGCAGCACCGCAGGATGCATCCCTTGGGGTAGGATCTTGGATGTGACAATTTCCAAAGCAAGCCCCACACCTAAGATTCTTGCACAGACATCCATATGTTCAGAGAAAATTCTTCTCAGTGCTTTTAAAGCACAGCAATATGACATTCAGCTCATGGTAAATTTTAAATGTGTCAGCTTGTGTAGGCTTTTGTTTGGGTTTGTGAGGGTTTTTTGCCAATATTACATTTTTTTTTTTCCTCACCTACAGAGTGCTTTAACTGCCATAATACATTTTTTACCTAACTTTCTGACCTATCAATTTTAATGTCTTATTCAGATACCTCCATTTTTTCCTGCATCCTTGGCCTTGTTCAATGATTTTCTTCTTTTTGATCTATAATGACTGAACAGTCAAATTCTGTCACTGCATAATCTACTAAAGAAATTTGCTCTTTCAGTGAGTTTTACCTGACCATTATTGCTGTACTTTCCCTGCCAGTAGGATGGTAAATATGGCCTTTTCCATGACTAGTAAAAGGCTACAGATTTTGTGTCGACCTGATTGTGCAGTTCTCAAGACTTGTCTGGACTTGCCTTGGCCTGAGCTACTTTTATCACCTTTCTATACTTCTCTGTTGATCTAATTCCTAGCTTTAGTTACCCCTGTGAATAGAGTTGACTGTAAAGGTCTGACAGACCAGGTTATTCACTCTTTGCCCCGAGATCAGTAGCCCCTTATGGCAAATGAAGTTGAGGGAGGCCATAGTGCAGTCTTCAAACTTCAGCTGAGAATCAATGAATGAAGCAGACCATGAAGGTAGTCCCAGCTGAATGCCAGCAGTGAGGCAGAAGGGTTCCTGTACACACACCTAAACTGAAACCCAATTTGGAAACACCTTAGGATGCTGATGGTCTGCCAGGACTTCCATGGTTGATACAGATAACTAAAATAGACCCTGTGACACAACAGATGTGAACAGTGAGCACAACACCAGAGAAAAAAGTATTTGTTAGTAAAGTGTTGAATAACAATCTTAGTGACATCAAGAGTAAGGCTTTTCAGTATGAATTTAGACTGTAACTTAATACTATTGTGGCAAGACCAATCAGTTGGTTCTATTTTATTTAGACTGTTAAGATTATTATTAGGTTAAAAATAAATTTTTGGCTCTGCATGTACCTTTTTGGGTTCTTTTTTTGCCATAACAAATCTTAGAGTATAACATGCCCATAACAGGCATTATCAACTCTCCTTGGAACTGAAAAAATCTGTATCTTCTTTCATCTAACTTATTTACATTTCATCCTTTTACTATTCCTGAAAAAACAATTAGTCTGCAGGACCTGTCTTCAACTTCCTCCTATTGAACAGTTAAAATTGATTATATAGCACACCAATACTAAAGGAGAAAACACTGGAAGAACATTTTGGATTTTAAAGCATTTTTTAGTTTTGGTTTATGAAACTCTGGAATAAAATCTAGGTTATCCATGAGATCTGTAGTGCCAATTCTATCTTATTTGATCTAATTTCTCATAATAGGATAATCTGCATCTTCTATTAGTTAGAGACATAAGTGGCAGCACTAAGAATCAAGTGCTGAGCTACCTGAATTATATCTTTCCCAGCTACAACTTTTGGGGATTTAAAGGGTTTTAAAGTGATGTTAAACATAATCTTTTTTTTTTTTTTAACATTTCATCCAAATGCAATATTTGTTATAAATTCCACAGATGTATACAAATGGCTTATTTTATTTTGACTCCAGTTCTTTAGTTGTTCCACTATTTGAAAATAAATAAATATATTAATTAAAACAATATTTTAAAAATGAAACCATATGCAGTTTTCATAAGGATAAAAGTTTAGAGGATAATTATTTTCAAGAACAAACAAAGAATTTCAGGTATGAAACATAGTTATATCCCTTTGTCATACACAAGTCAATAAGCCAGTATGTGTAGCTCTTGAGAATACTAAGACATTTTCTCAAAAGTTTCTTAGTGTCTTAACATCTTCTAGATGCTTATTCTAGAATATAATGCTATAGTCTAGAAAATATCTGCTGTTGGGTTCCTAAGGCTCCTGGGTAGCAAGAATTCAATCACATATTTCAAGAAGGAGCCATTAACAAGAAGTTTGTCATACGCTGTAAACTCTTTCTTCTGGAAGAACTTTACAAGAACTTTGCTTGGCATTTGCAATTACTGTCATGATGAATAATACATCATTTTCTTCTTTCTCAGACTTTGCTGAAGAACTGTCCTAAAATTCTCAGAAATTACTAGAAACAGTGTAATAGTTCTCAAGAATTTTCAATGCAATAATTATTTACCTATATACCTACCTACCTTTTGGCCCTGCCTCTGAAATGAAAGATGGGAAGAGGGTTAGGATGGGATGCAAAGGAGGGGCAGACTCTTCAGGATCTTTTTATGCTGTTGAAGATGAAATTGAGATTCTGGATTTTCAATTCTTTGTAATTTACTACCATACGCAAAAAATTACCAACTACAAAGCTACAAAGTTGCATGAGAAAGGCAACCATTTTCCAGAAAAAAAAAAAAAGGCATTGCTCCTACAAAAAAATACTTTTGTCCTCTAAATTTGCCTCACTCTTGCATCGAGGTAGAATTTCAGCAAAACCCGTCACTAATCTGTAGCTAAAAATTATTTAGCCAATGCCCTAGAATTCAGTCTGAGGTCATCTGCCTTACAACCATTTGGTTCCAGGTAGCATAGGCAAAATCACTTTTATTCACTTATTTAGTGTGAATAAAAACAACCAGACAAAAAAGACCCAGTGAAATCAGACAGGATCTTTTTCAGAAATGCAGTTACACAGCAAAAAACTTGCCTGGCAGATGAACTTTCAAGTCGCCTTTACCATGAGCAAATTAGGAACCAGGATGGTTCTCTTAATCTATTGTTGGTGAATTGAATTTGAGGTGATTTTTCTTCTTATTAATACAGTAGTACTCAAATTTTATTTGGACAAGTGACAAGTGGGAAATCTGTTTAACAGAAGGTGCCTGAGTTCTTAGAAACTCTTTAGAATTTGTGGAGTATCAAAGAGAAGGGTTAAGTCAGGACATTCAGATATGAAACATTCTGCAGGTGCTAGCTGTAATGGCATCCCACAAACCTGTCACTCAGATTATTCCTTTAAATAAAAGTATATATATACTTTTAGAGTGACATTTGTAATAACCTCTTTCTTGTTCACAATCATATATTTCATTCTGTATGATCCTAACTTCCTTCTTTCTTCAGCTGTCTCAGAGACTTCTGTTTCACCAGCAATTTCCCAGAGTACTGTCTTTAAAGAAAAGTCAAAAAATGTCACAAACGGTGACTTGCTTAATACATTCTTGATATTTTGAAAAATGGTTAATCCTAATTTCATGAAACTGATTCCAGACAATTTCAGAATCAGAACACCTTTTATGATAAATGCACAATTTTCCTTTCTGATCTGATTCCTCTGTTTATATACTGCTTCCTGATCAAAACTTTAGATCTATTTTTTCACTAGGTATTAAAAATAATGCTATAGATCAGGTCTCTAGTTCAGAGAAGCCCTACATTCTAATAAGAAGATGGAAAAGATTTCTCTACTTGCCCATTTCTTAACAATGACTACATTCTGCTACTAAAATATGATATTAATCTTTGCTATGAGTCTGTAAGAGTTCTTACAATAACTAGAGCACAAGATAAACTGACTTCAGCCTTCTCCCATTAGTGTGGATAGCCTAAACTATGATACCACATATGAAATTTGTGGCATCAAAAAAAGACTATCATATCTTTATGCTACTGAAGTCATACTGTATTATAGCATTATCAAATTTGAATTTTCACTAAGGAGTTGGGCGTTTTTAACAAAGTATTTGATAATCTTTGCTTACTGTCTTTCAACAATGCAATAGGGAGGGGAAGTATCAGACCTACTTTCTCACTATGACCAAAATATCAAGAATGCTTTTCATTGACAACCAAAAAAAAAACCCAAAAACCAAAGAAAATTTTTACTCTGCCATAGTGACTCCTTTTATTTATAAAATGCTTTATTGTCCTGTTGGGATGCCAGTGAGATGCTTCATAAATGATCATTTACATAATGATTCCCCTACCCATCATTATGATTAGCAGTACCAGTTGGTTAGGGTGTTTTCTTTTATGGCTAATGCAAATGTTTGCTCCTTAGGAGAAATTTGTTGATAACATTCGTACAGCAGGGCACAGCTAAAAAATATTTTTCCCTTCACACTGTTTTCAAGATCTTATTTTTTTTTTAGAAGACATGCAAAGAAATGTTTAATCAAAGAACTTCAGAATTCTCTGTAGTCCAGCCTCATATTTGCACTTGCAGTTTGAGAGCAGGCATTGTTATCCTTCACTGAGGTGTGCAAGCTGCCCACCAAGTGAGGGTGTCCTTGAACATGGAAAGGAGCAGCTGCAAGGCAGTAAGTGAGCAATTGCAACAGGGACTGCTTGAGACAACTTTAGCTTTACTCAGTACTAAGAAAAAGCAAATATTTGGACCAAGATCTTCTGCAACTATGTGGAAATCCTTGCCTATTTCTTTTATCTTTGTTGAGTTTTCAACTACTATCTAGAACCAAGAAACATTTGTTCTGCTGAAACAGATGAATTTCCATTGAATGTTTGAGACTGAAAAGATAGGGGTTTATTTTATACATTTACATTTTTCTTAATTAAAGACATTTTCTAACAGATATGGTATCTGTATATGTCTAAATAGTTCACTTGTTACTGACAAGCAGAATTAAATTTGCGTCCATTTTTTCTATTACACAAAGAATGAGGATTTAGAAATTAATCCGTTTAGTTTTTTTCTCTCTGTAAATCAATAAATTTTGAAGAAAGTAAAGATGTAAGAATATGCTGGGACTGCAAGCTAGACAGAAAAACTACTGTTAGCACAGTACCTGAAGTTCTATCATATTTTTAGTACTAAAGTATGACTTAGTTGGAAAAGAGGGCCATGTACTGGCACTGTAGAAGTTATTACAAATGCCATTCTTGGCTATTTATAAACATTTTTCTCTATGGAATTTTAGGTTTTTCCTTTTTACTTGCCTCTATATTATATGACTAATTGATACATCAGAGATGCTAGGGCATATTTAACTCTTCTTAGCCACTGAGGGGTTAGGCAATCTTTTCTTATGCACAGAAACACTTCTATAATACAGAAGATTTTTGAAACATGTGGTCTGTACAAATGCCATTAAGGAAAGGAGTGTGTATGCAATTTCCTAAGAGCCTTTTAGGTTTTTCAAATATATTTGAGAAGTAATTATAGCCTGATTGCAGTTACTGAGCTTATATCATAGTAAAATGTCATAGTATAATGGTACTGAATCATTTTAATGAACAAAACTCATAACATTGTAGATACGAATCAAATCTGAAGTTTAGCAAAGGAGACATCATAAGTATCATTCAGCGTAAAAATGCTCCTCCACTCTGATGTATTTTCATTATTCTTCCTTTGAATCCTGTCATCAGAACCAGCTTCCTTTCAGTTGAGTAAGAACTGATGCCTCTCCCATTGGAGTCTGTCTCTCTTATCCAGCCAGAGAGATCACCTTTAAGTTCCATGAGGTAAGAGGTAGTCTCTTTCCCTATGAAGTTAAGTGAGCTGTCAGTTTTAGCCCCTGCTGACTGAAGAGCAGAGAACTCGGATCACAATAGTACTTCTGATGCGCTTGGATGTCAGGAAGAGATTCATTAGAACTAAAATGCCACTCTTAAAAGCACAGCCTTCTGTGCAGCAGTAGCTCTTGTTCTCTGCTAGCCCTGTGCTTTCACTCCTTGGGATAGCTAGACCACATTTCCAACAGAAAAAGAGCTTTAGCTTTCTATTGTAGACCAGGCAGACATCATGAGGATAAGTCATGAAAACTGGTGGAACAATATATCTATATAATTTGCTGTATCTATGTGAGGTTAGAATTAATGCACTGATGCTCTTTGGTACTTTTGTCTTGGCAGCTTTTAATAGGTTTGATTGAGCAGCAGTATTTCTTACAGCTTCCAGAGTTTGCTAATAAAATTAGAAGCACAATGGAAACTTTTTCCTTGATTTGATTTCCTTTAAACTGTTCAAATATCTCACTAGAATCATAATCCTTTTTTTAGAGAACTTAACAGATCAGAGCATATCTGATGTATGTTAGAATTTATAGATGCCATATAAACTTCATTTTTACAATACTTTAATTTCTAGAGGATTTATAGAAGCATAGATTTTCATCCTGAGACTTAATAAGGCTGTCTCTTCTTACTAAATGCCAAAATAATGCAGCAAAAGCACAGAAGAAAACATATTTTAGTTTTGTACCCACATGTTAATATGAAGAATTTTGAGCTGTTTTCTTTTTAGCAATGGAGTTTTCAGGTATCTACTAATCATATTAAAAATTATTAATTCTTCCTGTGTTTAAGGAATAGACATTTAAGCCAGTTATGTAGTTTCAGGACTCCAGTTCTCCATGTCTTACCTTGTGAAATCAGGCAAATAGTCTCACAGATATGATATAAAGAGAAATCCATTGTTGATCATGAAACTGTGCCAGCTTTGGAATGGGAGATTATTAATATCTAAAATAGACATATAAGTTTTGTGGCAAATGTAAACTTTTCACTGGAGTTTTGCGTGGCTTTTAAATGAGGAAAGTCTGAAGACTGGAAGACACCTTGATCTTTTACACTTGGGAATTTCTGATTATGCTATATATGTAGTTGTGAAACAGCAATACATCAGATAACCTCATGAGTCTGCCTAAGCTCAGAATCTTTCATTTCTTTGTAGTGAAGGAGTGAAACAAGTTGGCAGCAGTTTTGGGGACACAGCATCTTGGGAAAAGTGGAAGTATGTGAAAGTATTGGCAGGCTGAAATTATTCAAACACAGCTGTCTTTGCTGGAGTTCTGAAAGGGATGTTACACCTGTGAATTGTAAAATTTGCTGCTGATGTTGCTATCAAGACACCTGCTCAGGCATGCAAATAATTGTGAATAAATCAACCTTGGGAATTTAGTGTTTTCTGCTGTAATCCAGTTATTTCTTTCACAATGAATTAATTACAGCACCTGGAATCAGTTCTTTTCCAGTCACTAGGAAGTTACAGCATTATTTCCTTCCCCAGGGGTTTTGTACTATTATATTTATCTTGTTCAACATGCTTTTTAAATTTATACTTTTAAAATTTTTATGATTGTGGTTTCACTATTTGATGTACGTGAAATTCTCCTAAAAATAGGAGAACCTGCCATTTACTCCTTGTTACAAAAGACTATTCAACTTCTTGCAGTCTGAAGGAATGTGGTAAGAACCCTAGGAAGGCGAATCACCAGTTTAACAGTTTGAGAGCTTTTTTGCTAGTTAATGTCAAACACTAACAGATTCTCTTCCTGTACTTATGTCTCACTCTCAGCTTTTCTATTGCAGACAACCAAAAATGCTCTACAGAGGCAACTGCTTGACTTTATCACAGTAATCCTTTACTTTAGGGCTTACAACCAGGACAGACTTTTTTATTGCTTTTTTATCTGGAAGCCACTGGTTGTCGTAGTACTATGAAAACAAATTGTTGTAGAAATTGGAGTTCTTCCCTTAGGCTGATACAGCTTGGGATATTTGTGAATATTGGCAGGTTTTATTTACATTCTAATTTCACATAAATATTTTTAGAAAAGTTCTATAATTTTCTGTAGACATGATAAAACTTAGCTTCATATGATTTCTTTTAATTTGCAGTTTTACTCCAGTGTTCATTTGAAACACAGAACATATTCAAGTGATTTTTTAAAGGCAGATAACTTTTCATGTTGTCAATTCAGACCTATAACAGTGTAAGCAAGCAAAGTTAAATTACAGCTCAGTAAGGCAGGGCCTTTTGTGCTCTTGAACAAAAAGCTGTTAAATTCAGGAGTTAGTAATCTCAGAGTCTTTTTTCTAACCTGTTGATTCCTGCTTGCTGAAACTAAAGTAACTACATCTTTGTGCTGAGAATTGTCTCTAAGAAGTGGAGAGAGAATTCTGAAAGTGATATTTTTATCAAATATGTTGTTAGGTGGATGGTACTTTCAGATAAAGCTGAGTACCTGTCTTCCAGAAATCGCGCTCAGATTGGAAATCCAAAATCACTAGTAGTGAAATTGTAGGCAGGTTAAAAGGATGTTTACTTTCATTCAGGTCTGGATGCTGTCAGGAACTAGTCACTGACATTCACTTAGTGCTGTTTTCCACAATGCTGATATCAGTTGTCATTGAATAAATTTCTAAAGAAGTGCAATTGGCCTGATTTAAAGGTCTTATGCATAGCACAGGAGCTTATTGATCTTCTGTGTCATTGCTGCAGGAAATGATATTGTATTAGCCTTCTAATAAAACAATTAACTTCTATTTTTAGATTACTCTGGAAGGCTCTCCAGAGTTCTTTGTGGCTAAATAATTTTTATCATAGATCTGCAAAATTGTGGTGGGTTAACCTTGGCTGACTGTCAGACCCCAACCACAGTGCTTTCTTGCTCACTCTCCTCAGCAAGACAGGATAAGAAAATAAGGTCAAAAAGCTCAGGGGTCAGGATAAAGACAAGGAAATCACCTGCTAGGTACCATCATGGGCAAAATAAACTTGACTTGGAAAGATTAATAGCCAATTAAAAATAGAATAGGAGAGTAAGAAAGACAAAAGTAAACCCACTTTGCCCTCATCCCTCCTTTCTTCCCAGGATCAAATTCACTCATGGTCGTTTTGCATCCTCTCCCACCAAGCATCAGTGTGAATATCTGCTCTGTGTTCCTGTCCATGGGTTACAGTTGGATAAGCACCTCCACACTGTCTACATGGGCTGCAGGCTGATCTCTGTTCTGGTGCCTGGGGAACCTCCTCCCACTCCTACACTGACATTGGTGTCTGCAGGGCTTTTTTGCTCACAGTTTTTTCACTTTTCATCTCATAACTGGCATGCAGCACTTTTTGCCCTTTCTTAAATACATTATCACAAAGGATAATGTATTTAAGAAATACATTTTCCCTTGATAATATATTATTGATGGGCTCAACTTTGAACAGCAGTGTGGCTGGCTGGGACTGGTTCTATCTGTGGGGGTGGCTCCTGTTCTCTTGTCACAAAAAGCACCCTGGCAGGTCCCCACAATCACAAACTTGTTGCCTAATCCATTAATAACATCTGCTGAGTAGTAGTAGGCTTTATCTGCTCTTTGCTGTGACAATTACCCTGTGGAGCTGTAAAAGTGAACTGGCAAATACCTGTGTGACCTGATGTACACTTAAAGCAGAAAACTTTTCAAAGGATAGTTTTCTTGGATTTTACCAGTTCATGAAGGAATTGTTTAGTACTTTCTGTAAATTAGATTTAAGTATCACTGAAGAATATGTGAAGAAAGAGTACTGTAGGGATTAAGCACCATATCTTCTGTAACCTTGCTAAGATATTCCTAGGTAAACTAAAGTTACAGGCTTTCCTTTTGTTATAATAAGGCACTTTTAAAAAATGTGGCTATGCTCAACTTATGTTTGACTGAAAAACTCATAACAATTAAATTTCCTGACATGTATATGCATATAACAGCTTCTTGCACCATGAGTTTTCTTCCAATTTACAGATTTCATTGAATAAATTAATTTTACAACTAAGACATTGAAAGTAGTTGCAATTATATTGTATTTATTAAAAATATTCTATTTCAGTAGAAGAAATTACTTGTTGTTGATAAATGTTATTGAAGTAAACCTACTCTGAAATTTTGAAACTTGCTATACCACTTCCTGTTAAAAACAAAAAAAAAAGTACTTTAAATCAAAGAGTGTGTTCTTAATATTGCAATCACAGAAAACTAGTTATTACTAATTCTCACAAATAATGGAAATTTTACAAAGCTTTTAGGTATGGTAGTAGAAAGTTTAATCAACTATGAATTATGGATTGCTAAAAATTCTTGCACATTGAAAACTGAAGGTCATACCAGCTATTCCAGTGGTAGTTCTAAAACATTAAATAGATCTGCTTCTATAAAAGAATGTTTTCATAGGATATGCCTCACTTCTTTCTCCATTTAGGAGTGCTAACCTTTATTTGATTAGTTAAGTCTGCTAGAGTAGATACACTATTTCACTGAATATTGGCGTGGAAGGCCCATGCAGCTGCATGCAGTCCTTGCTGCAGAAAACTCATACCATGACAGTCTGCATGTGCTTCCTTTTGTTGATTAGTCCTAATTCATGGTATTTATTTCAGCACTCCAATGAGTTTACTGAGCTATTTATAGATCTCTCAAGTGCACCCTGACAGTAGGGAATTGAAGAAAGAAGTGAATGGAAGACAATATCATAGACTATCCTGAGTTGGAAGGGTCTGACTAGGATCATAGGCTCCAATTCCTGGCTCTGCACAGAACACCCCAAGTGTCACACCACGTGCCTGAGGGCATTGTCCAAATGGTTTTTAAACTCTCTCAGGTTTGGCACTGTGACCACTTTGCTAGGGAGCCTGTTCCAGTGCCCAACATAAAGAAAGTGTGAAACACTTTCTTTATATCTAATCTAAACCTCCCCTGACACAGCTTTGTGCTTTTCCTTTGGATATGGCATCATATCTTGTACTTACTAGAGAATTTCAATACCTATTATGGGAGACATGGTAACATCTAATTCCTTCATGAAACCACTACTTTATTTCCTCTTTACAAATACAAAAACTTGAAGTCTCCTTTGTTATATATTACCGTAGGATCTCTATGATAAAAGCTTTATGTTTTTCTATGTCTCTATGAAACCCTGATGTGAGGGACAGCTTTGAGCTGTGGAGCAAAAGAAATGCTTCCTTTTTTTGTTTCATGCCTTTTTTGTATAAATATTTCCGTGAATGTTTTTGCACATTATGCAATGATTTATGCATCCTGCAACTTCTGTTTGACCAAGGGACGGGCAATAGGAATGGATTTACACCAAGTGAGGGTTACAAGTAACAGCACATAAGTGCTTACAAAGAAAGCCAGGCATCCTTTTATAATTTTGACTGAGTTAATTAAGTGTTTCCTTTGGCTTTACAGACAAAACAAGCATTTAAACCAAAACTCTTTATTGGCCAAGAATTCTGATTTTCTTGAAATGTGTAGAGGACTCTAAAATAGACGCTTGTTGGTTCATGTTTTAGATGTTACTGACAAACAAAACATTTTCAGGCCCCTGAATAGTTCCACTCTACAGGCTATATCCTCTTCTGGTGACAGCATTGAGTAAACAACCACATTTAATTGATGTTTTGGGATCTCTGTAAATCTCAGTGGTGAATGACAGTAAACATATTCTCCACAGAATTTCTAAGCATATCATAAATTACCATCAATGATGACAGCAACAACAAAAGATTCAAGACTAATTGAAAATAAGATTTCCCAGAACTCAGCAGCACTTACTATTAACCATGAGAAGGAAAATGTAATACTTATTTTATTGTTTTAATTAGAGTTCTCCCCTTATTTTAAGTGAAAACTTCACTTCTTTTAATCTTCAGGTGAGCTAAAGAGACAACATTCGTGGAGTTTTAACCTGTCCTGGAGATAAGCATGCAGAATAGAGTTTACATTTAAAAATGAAGTAGAGGACTTGAGAAATAAATACAGAATAGCTAAGCCAGATATACTAATTAGTCATCTGATGTCACTGGTGTCAGGTACCATGCCTAATGATTCCTTACTTATTGATAGTTTCATTAGTGCTGGGAAGGACGGCATCAGCAGTGGGCACATACCTCTGCCTTAGGTGCCTTTAGTAACCCATCCATGGAATTTTCCAATTACTGAGATAAGAAGTTCATGAAAGACATATATCCACATGAATATAAGGTGTTTTTTTAACTGTACAAAGGCAATGCCTTCAGATATTTTTCACACCTCCACAAAGCCAGTATACTTGAAATGAAAATGTATTCTTCCTCAATATAAAGAAAATTCAGCTTGAGAAAAATGTCAGTCTTTGAAGCTATGAGATTCTTCATGGAACACTGTCTTTAATGTCTAACACATACCAAAACATAGTTTTCAAGAAGCAACTATATGAAATAATCCTCCCCATCAGATGTCACAATGTAATATAAGCTTTGGAAAACCGTTTTTGCTAGTTATAAAATGTGACTGATCAAATAAGTTTTCACATTTTGTTGAAATGTTTGCATATTTTGTTGGTTTGATTGTAGTTGCTGCTGTGAAATCCAAATTATCCTAGGGTGGTTGCAGAGGTTACTGTACCTAGAATGGAAGAAGTTAATACACTGCATAATACTCTATTCTACAAAGTTTTCCTTTTCTGCATACTTCCTCTGATGTTCAACAAAACATCTTACACATTTTTTTCTGTTTGAAAAGTCTTTATAATGCTCAATACTTTGTAAATATTGAGATGCATGTGTGACTTGTGCTCTAACTGTGGGTCATACTCTAGGATTGTTTGTTTGGGCTTTTATTCAGAAAATATGTACCTGAACTCGTTACTTTACCAGAATAGAAAATAAAAGTGTAGTATGTACCTGGTGGAAAGCTTGAGAGTTTCTAGTTTTGCTCCAAGCTACACTCCAGACTGCTCAGACTTCTCAACGTAAGGTAGTGGACACCATGAACCTGAGACTCCTTATTAGAGATCATTCCTTTAACCCACAACACTCTAGCTCCACATTTTAAAGGCTCTGCCTGAAATTAAGTGTTTGACTTCAAATATTCAAGGAGTTCTATTACATTTGAATGCATGGAGTAATTTTGAAGATCAAGAAGTATTCTGTTCCTTTTAACTATTTTTGCAACATCAAAGTAGGAAGCACAGTTGGGCAACAAGAGAGATCTGCTAGGTAAATGACTTTGACTAGTAAAGTGGCAAAAAATTATTAATATAGAAATAATTATATCCTACTTTGAAATAAATTTAAAAGGACAGACCCATGTGATTTTTTTTTTCTAATTCAACCACAAATATTTTTGAGAATATTTAGGAAAGTGAAATATTTAATACCAGAAATAAAGCTTTTCGATGCAATACTTCAGAAGAAAAGCCCATAAAAGACTGTCACACTCTTTCTATTAGTTAAGGGCAAACTCTCCTGTCAATTCAAGGCACTAAGGTAATCAGTACAATACAGAAAATGCATCTTTTAAACTTTTGTGAAGGAATAAAATGTTGCTCTTATGGGTTTTTCTGCTGACCCCTGTGTAAATGAGCTCAGGGGCTATGTGTAAACTTCACTGTTCATAGGAAGATTTTTGTTGCACTATGTTTGTTGAAAGAGACTTTCTTCTTTACCAACCTATTTCTTTTGATGCTGATGTTAATACTGTGATTACTGAAAAGTCATTCCACACAACTGGCTTCTATTATGTTCTGAAAACAGCTGACATTTGATAATGGAGTTTTCTGAGCACCTAATTTATACTTCTTTAGCTTCTACATTTTTAAGAGTTGTATTTGAATCTAAATAGTTTCACTACATGCTTTGTCAAGCACAACAACTTTTCTAACAAAGTTTATTTTGACTGCTATTACACTTTAAATGTCCTTTTTTAGTTTTTTTTCTTTTCTTTGTTTTTTGTTTTTTTCATTTTCTTAGAATTATCCATTGTAGCCCCAGATTTTGCCTTCTTTTAGTACAGATAGTCTCCTTAACTATGTGTAGGTGCTGGAATTATTTTGTTGTTGTTGCTTTTATCACATCATGTTAATGTTCCAATTTATATAAAGTTCAATTTTATATAAAATCCAATTTTATATAAAGCTGCCAATTTATAGTACTGTAAGTTTAATAAAATCTATTTTAAACAAAGTTGCTTCATAAACAACCTTTTCCACTTCTTTTATTTTTCATCTTTAATGTTTGTAGTGTTGATTAGCATGTAACCCAGTACATGTGAAGCCCTCAACACATTATGTCTCCACTATGAAAATTCACCTTATCCAATCTTTCAGCAAATTGTACAGGACCATCCTTTTATGTCATGTCTACTTACCTTCTTTAAGATGCTTTGGCAGTTAATCTCCTTGAAAGCCTGTAGTGTTGGTTAGATAGTCCTTGTCCATGAACTAAATTATTTTAAATGCTAGTTCCCAAGTCGAATAGTGCTCCTTTATTTTTCACAAGCCATTCTGACTTTATCCAGTATCATACTAAGCAGTTTCTTTTTAGATGTTTTGTGTTCGGTATTGCATTTCTGTTCCCCCCTCTTCTGTTAGTTTCTGCTGCTTTTCCCATTGCAGATGGCAAGCTTACATGAATTAGTTTTACAAATTGATGCCACATTTTTTCATGGGACACTTTTTGTTATGTCTACCTAGTTACCTGGGTACTATCAAACTGTGCTGTTTTGGTAGCATGTAGCTCAGCAGTTGAGCAGTGGTGGCAGTTATTGTGATACAGGAATCACCTTTCTGCTTTTGAAATTGACTCACATATCCAGGTGAGTGAGCTCTGGTTGCAGCTTCACCTCATAAGGAAAAAATACCTGAGATTTGAACCTCATTTTAGCTTCTGAGGGACCTCAATAAGAACCAGAGCAACAAAGGAGTTCTTCCAATAGTACTCACCAGTTCAAAATGTTGATTTTTTTTTTTGTCTGGTTGGTTACATGGTATACTTTGTGGGCTAAGATCTTAGATTTCTTTAAAATTGAGAATATGCTTTTAACTTTTGAAGAGTATTAGGAAAAAATTCTTCACTCATAGGGTGAACTGGACTTGGAACTGGCTGTCCAGAGAAATGGTGGCATCACCATCCTTGGAAGTTTTCAAACAATATGTGTGTGACACTAGAAGACATGGTACAGTGGTAAATGTGGCAGTGCTCAGTTAATAATTGGACTCAACAATCTTAGAGGACTTTTCCAACTTTAACAATCTCATGGGTTGTCAGTGAACAAAATATAGTTATGTTAAATACTGTTAGTTCTTCAGTGAACAAAATATAGTTATGTGAAGTACCACATACTGTTTTGAATGTCAGTGTGGAAGAAATTGACCTTTATATTTCATTCATGATATTGAATGCCCTTAAAAAAAATCCAAGGAAACAATTAGATTTTCTTCCAGATAAACAGAAAAGCTTGGTGAGGATGCTAGACAGAGTCACAATTTTGTATAAGGTGATTATCAGTAGAGTTCTCCACTTCTTTCACACTGAGAGATAATGTAATACTTTGCTTTATCATGCTATCTTGGGCCAGTGAAAATACAAGTTTTGTTGACTGGGACCTTTTACCATTGAAAGGCTTGAAAACAGCAATCCAAAAACATAGGTATAACCACCAACATGGTTACCATGAAAAGTTTTATCTTATGAAATAAGTGAACAAAAAATTGGCTTTGTGCTTATTGCACAGACCAAGATGTTTCTAAGTTGTGATACATGTTATGTGTGGGATTTTATCTGTCAAGTCTTTTGGGACTGGAAATTCAAAAATGATTTTACCTTAGGACAAAATTGCAATGCTTTGGCTCAAATTGTACAATCAGGTTTTGGCTGTTACTTTTAAATAAAGTTAGTGATGTTCAAGTGTCATTAGCAAATCTCCTGCTGTTAAATGCACCACGTGAGCATCTGAGCTAGTAGGTTATAGTGTCATGATCTCCCTTGCTTTTCACTTATGACCTGAAATGAAAGCATTACAAATGAAAGCATTACAATATGAAGAATTATCTGCGTAGTTTGAATGTTTTCAAGTAGAGAAGAAAAATGAAATAGCATCTTTGCTTTAATGATCTTTCTGTTGATTAGCTGAAAGACCTGTCTCACTTTATTTCCTAGAAACTTTTTTGAAAAGAAAACTTTTTGAAAGAAGGGATTTAGACACTGAAGTCCAGAAAAGATTCAGGGATGTAATCCCCAATTAAATAAATAACCAACATTAAGAAACCTAGGCACTAGAGAAAAATGAATTTTAAGACTCATCTTTCCTGAAGAGCTGTTTCAGCCTTTTCAATAATGTAAGCCATATCTGAAACTCACTGGCCTAAGGAGAAAGAGAAAATAATTTATTTATTTCAGGGACCTTGAGGGAGAACTGTTTCTGCAGCAGAAGCGGTTTTGGGGTTGCTAATACATATGGTTCTGAGATGAGTCAGAGAAAGTTGGAAAGGAGCTTCAAAATTACTCTAGGAGGAGACTGAAGGAGACCGGAAACTTTAATGCTCTGTTAAGAACATTAGATCCCTCTGCATTCTACCACCTCCCCAGCTCTGCCAAATCCTTCACTTACCACTCTACAGGTCCTCTCCTACAAACCTACCAAGTTCATGCTACTTTAAGAAGCTCTTCTGCCACAGGAAAGGGAAGTGTTTTAGGAGGAGGCTGAGTTTTGCTGTTACAGCCAGAAGGGCTGAATCACTAATGTCACTTGCAGAGCCACAAAGGAAATATAAGCTTGAGCCACAAACTAATTTTAAACATACTACTGCTCCTACATTTCCTGAAGAAACCGGTAAATAAATTTTAAAAATTAAAATAAATGGGGTTTTTTTGCTACTACATCAGGGAAGTAAAGTATCTATATTTGTCAATGCTCTGTCTTCTCTATTTGAGCTGTTTGTTTTGGGTTTTGTTTTGTGGTGGTTTTTCCCTAAGCAAAAGAAGATCTATATTTCACTTTATGCTGGGAGCCAATATAAAAAGTATTCAGCTAGTGAGCAGGCTAACTTATTGGAAATCTGTTTCTAAGTGCCAAGTACTTGGTGGGATGACAATTTTATTGGTGACACACCACAAATACCATAAAGCACATGCAGACTTCAACAGAAGACTCCTGAACACAGGGTTCTAACTGCAGTATTAGGCGACTGCTGAATGATGTGCTGGTACCTCTGTGCTGGAGTTTATACAGATCCAGTCTTTTCTTCTTATGCCATGGTTTACTGCATTGATTTTTTTTTTTTAATTAGCATGAGAAATAAAGATGCAGGACAGGACTTGACAGAGAAGGACTTGTAAAACAGCAGGAATACATCAGAGGATCACGAGCTAGAACTGATTATGGGACTGCCTTCCTGAAGATCACATCCCTGGCTGGCTGGAGTTGCACATACGTGGTGTGTCAGCCCTTCAGAGCTGTTGAGGAGAATCCAAAACACGTGTCTGTTTTGAAAAAGTCTGTGCTACCTTTGATTTAGCAGCTCCATGCAGTAGAACTCGTCTGCTCTGAATGTGCATCACCCAAGGTGATCTCCAAGTAGATTAATTATGAGGTTAAGGCAGGCAGTGACAAAAAAAAAAAAAAAAGAACTGTAAAGAGGAGTAAACAAATAAAACAATGCAAGTAGAATCTTCTAAGCAGCATATAACTCAATTTAAGTCCTTTGCTTAAAATATTTATGTGGCTGCATAGTCACTTGAGCTAAGAAACTTTTAAACTTTTTGTGAGTCATCTCTGATCTTTCATCCAAGGAGATAAAAAGTACACTATGAATAATCTCTGCAGTTTCTGCATTGGTTAAAACCAAGAGATGAATTAAAGACACAGTGATTTTGATTTCAGTTATGGCTTAAATATCTATAAATATGTATTAGCTGTTGTGGTACAGAAATAGTGAAGAAGTAAAGACTTTTTATGCTGAGAGCTTATTCACTTAGAATAAAGATATGAAAGTGCATCAAGGTGGAAAAAAGGTCTAAAAATTGAAGATCATAGAAGAACAAGACTTACCTAACCAACTTTCCTTCTTTTTGATTCAAATGAGGGTATTGAGGAAGAGGTGCTCTTAGGAAGAGGTATAGTCACGCTGCTATGGAGTCAGCATAGTTCTGTACTTAGAACTAGAGCAGGTCAATATCTCCTCTGGGAAGAAAATGCAGTTTTAACATGGTAAAGTGAAAGTTTTAGGTCGAATATTTTAATATTAGCAATATGGCTAGGGGTTTTTTTCTTAACTTCAAGTCACTAAAATTGTACTTTCTTTTACTGCTTTCTGCAGCTCCACACGTGTACCTTTCTTTGTCGATGATTTTCAACTTGTAATATGCCTTCCTTATATCTTATATCTTCCTACTACCCTTTGATCTCAGACAGCAGTTCTAGTCCAGCAGTAAATACCAAAGCTAAACTCAGGAAATTTGGGATTCAGATTTGATTTAAGCAATAATTCAATTTCATGAAGCGTAGTTATTAATTCTATTTTTATATATACTTTGCATGAGGTAAAAATAAACTCATGATTACACTTCTTGTGGATATACTACTACAATTTAAGCAACTTGAGGAAAGAAATATAGAGGGTATGGTTTGCATCATTAAGAATCTTGTCTGTCTGCAGAGCCTTGAAAAAATATTAATACTTATATTGTAGAGAAACAAGATATAAATGGACTGGAGTTTTTATTGTCAACAGGATTATTTCTAGTCCTAGTAGAGAATCCTCTATTACAATATACTTTTCCTTGAGAGAAGTGCCATTAGTGAATCATATGTCCCTTTCTGCCTCTATCCAAAAATAATGTACATTAGTGGCTGGAGTGGATTGTTTTGGGAAAAAACACTCAGGGTTTTTCTTCTTCATAATTGCATTAGTTACCAAGCAAACAAATGTATTTTAAGTTAAGGTTCAATAACTTTAAACAGAATATAAACTTGGTAGTGTCTGACATGCAAACAAAATTTTTAAATTCAATAATTTAATATGATTTTTAAGATTTTTTTTGTTAGTTAATTCAACAATTATGCTAGAAGTTGTCTGTTAGATGTAGAAATATTCGACCCCTAGATGATCTTATAGACAGACCTCATCCAAACCATTTGAATATATACACGTCCAGAATTTTGGTTATACATGTTTTAATTTCTCTGGCAGCAGACTTGATTTTATTGTTTTTTTATATGCATTTGGAACTCCACTTGATCAAGCTATTGTGGTTTTGACTATTTGTTTGTTTGTTTTAAACTATGGTTGTGGAGAGTTATGTTAACATCCTGAAAAATCAGGAGTGAAGGTTTTGTCTCTCTGAATCAAATAGGACTTGAAATGCCTTCTTAGATCATTAAATGTAATTCCATACTGACACAAAGCATGATCTCATTTATCTCTAAATTATCATTTTGCCCTCTGTGAGGTAATATTTCTCTTATATGTAGTGATAAAGAAGACTCTGGACCTCTGCCATCTTTCAATGTTTGACAGACTGCCATTATCTGAAGAGACTGTGTGAACTTTTATAGGTGATCAGATGGAGATATTCAGAGTAAAAACAGGGATTCAGCAATGCCACTTTGTTCAACTGGTGATGCAAACACCAAGCTATTAAGGATAAGATATCTCCAAAGAATTTTATCACTAAAATGTTGAAGAATGCTTGGCAGATCAAAACACATTATACACTTTCCAATTAAACAGTCCTGCTTAAGTTGTGTGGTAAGTAGTGTGTGCACTCTTGAGTATTTCTGCTCAGTGATGCTTTGATAATCCTGTTTTTTCTCCTATTGAGACATTTTATCACATCACATTAACCACCTGGGAAAATTCAAGACCAAAACTAGAGTTTTAATAGAACTTTGGTTTTGGCATTACACTTAATTAAAATACTCAGATGAAGCCCAGGAGTTGTCCTAGATGAAGGCTTCATTGCTTCAGTGGAATAAGTCTTCCTTAGAAATGTGTTCTGTGGTGTAGCTACTTATGTGCTCTGGGGGTTGTAATGCTGCTCTACTATTCTGCAAAATGCTTGGAGGTCAAAGAAAATGCCTACATCATAATAGCCTCAGGCAACACTAGCAATATCTCACTTGAAAAGGCACCTTGCATCCAAAGGACTTCAGCTAAAGACTATAGGAGCAATTACATGCAAGTTGCTGGGAGGAGGAAACCTTTACAATTTTTCCTATAATTTGAAAAGTGCTTTGTTAGCAGAGAACAAAGGCTGAAGAAATTTGAGGGTGGTAACTCAACTGATTAAAAGACTGTTTTGTATTTTTATTTGTAAAAAACTGCTGAAGTATCAATTTGAAGTGTGACAACTTGAGTAAGACTCCTTGTCCTTCAATATCTTAATTTTCTCACCTGATGCATTCAGTATATGAAGTTTCTTTCCATTTTGAAGCATGCTATATTTTAGTACTAGAAAGTACTTGTATTACACATATTAATAACAGGGGAAAAAATTCAGTTTTAAAAGAACATCAAGCCAAAGCCTGATACTATATGTGTTCCAACACTTTTTTAAACAATTTCAAAAAGTTATATGTCAAACTAAGGAGAGGAATCCATTAAACATCTGGAGGAAGAAAGGGAGAAAGAATAAGGAAACAAAGGTAGAATTAAAAGAAACTGAGAAAAATCGTGTTAGATAGACAAATATGTTAGAAAGAGCACAAAAGATTTAGAAACATAAGATCATGTTACAGCTGGCAGCCTCTGTTTCTGTATCTAACCTCTTGCCTCAGGTGCCCCAAAATTTAGGGTGGTCATAAAGATACTTGAGTCCCCTGTCAGGCTTTAACTTCCAAGAAAACTTTTCTAGTAAACATCTTATTCTATTTAATTTTGAAAGTGATGTGTTAAAAAAAAAAAAAACCAAAAAAACCCCAAAACAAAACAAAAAAAACCCAAAAAAACAACCAAACACCCAGAAATAGTGTTTTCATGGGGAAAATAATTTACTAATAACAACAGTCTAGAACTATAGTTTATATCTTGTCACTTGATATACACTAAAAACACATTGTACCCAATGGGTCTCCTGACAATCTTGGCTGTCTATAAAAAATATCTCAGTATAACCTGAAAATTGAAAGTCATCAAATGCTTCTTAACATCACATAAAATGCTTCAAGGACATTTTTTTTCTACTGAAGACCTTGATTATTGCATTTGCAACTGAAGTGTGTGTGCTTACTTTTATATGCAATATTACATAATTAAGCAATATTACATAATAAGGAATAAATAATTATTATTACTTTTATATCGCTTGACTTATGACCATATCAGCTTGATGTTTAATAATTTTAGGTGAGTTTTTTTTAAACCATAAGAGAAGCAACATATATTGTAGCACATTTATTCATATTAATTAAACATGGAGATACCATGTTCTTTATTATGTGTCATTGTGGTTTCTTCAGATGGATCCTGTGATTCACATCTTTTGAAGGTTTGGGTCTGAATCTTTTATTTATTTATTTTTACTTTTTAAACTGAACGTTACTCCATGGGATTATTTTTCCATCGGTGTTCAGTTGCTGGTCTATATACAAAAACCTGTGAAGACTTTAGTTTTTTCAGAGTCCTGTGATTAATTATTTAGTAAGCAAATCTCAGGCATAGATGAATCATTACTTCAAAATAGTGTGCAATGATTATTTTTTACTTGATTTTTCTTCAATCTTATTGTAACAAATTAACTAGTAGGAAAATGACTTAACATTTAACTGTGAATGATGATTATTTAAAAATAGCATTACACTGAAAACATTATTTTCAATGTTTAATGGAAAATAAAGGGCACCATTAACATAGGCTAAAAGGGCTAGGGACTATATATGGAGGCTAAAAGAAATTCCCTGTAAAGTAATGCCGATTAAGTTTTTGTCTGCTTTTACTAGTGACAAAAGGAATATGAAATTTAAATTATAGAACAAAACCAGATTATCTCTGAATAGTTGTAAATTTTTTAAAATTTGTATACAAATCAGTCATAGAATAAATTCTAGTAATATGATATATTAATGTATTCATAGAAAGTATGCCTTAATATGTATAATGTGAAACTAATAAAATAGATGTGATACAGCTTGTATGAAATTTAAAATAAATATAAAAGCTCAATTCTGCTTTTAATTTTTAAGTAGACAAAAGATTTTTTTTCTGTATCTGTTGACACTAAGTACAAAAGTTTTATTAATTTAGTTTATATCTTTTGCATTAAATACTAAATGCATTTCATTATAATCCATGCTGAAGCTGATAATTTCCCTGATTTTCATTGCATCTCATATTAATTCAAAGCCATCTTGCAAGAAGTTATACTCTTTTATGTTGCTGAAGAGATCAGGATTGTGTAGAAGGTAAAGTTCAACATGCTACCTTTACGTGTTACGTTTAATTAGTATACGAGCCTGTGTAAAAATCTTCAAGTTACCTTTGGAAGTGAAAAAGATATCCAGAAACGTCTGTAATAAAAATAACCTTTACAATGTGAAGTATAGATGATTTATTTCTGAGTTACTGAGTTTGTTCCTGGAGTTGGCTAACTTGCTCTGGAAGGTCTGTGCCAGACAAGTGAACTGTAAAGCCCTGACTTCTGTGAAATTCGTTTTAGTGCTTCAAGGAACAGACTACTGAAGTGAAGAACTACTTGCAATGCCTAAGAATGTTTCAGAAATTACAATGAAATTTGGAGATTTAAGGAGGGGTATTGTTTCATTTCACCTATATCATTGCAAAGTAAAATCACCCTTAGCAAATCTTGATAAATATTCTGAACAGGGACTTATTATTATCATTATCATTTTTTTTTACCTAGTCCCTCACCCTATAAAGTGTAAAAGACTTGGTTATCTAATGCATTTTGTACACCTTTAATTATTATCTGCATTTTGTTTTAGAAGCTCAGTTTGTTACTTGCAGTCAGCCAGATTTATTGGATAAGAGCAGTATTATAAGCTTTTCAGATTACTTCTTATCTTGTCTATGTAATGAGAAAATAATTTTGTTTAGATATTGTGCAATTTTTTACACCTACATCATTTTATCTAATGCCAGGGCACCCTTTGAGTGGTTAACATTTTGATATAGGTGCTCTATCCATCAGTATCTGATAAACAAAATTGTGAGTGTGGGAATGGGGGAATAAAAGTTTTAAATACAATGAAATCAGTTGAAACTGAAGGATTGTGGACAGACAACAGCAAAATGTAGTAATTCTGTTTAAGAACAGGAACTGCTTTTATTTTACAGAAATAATTTCCATGTGTTTGATTGTTTGATACTGTTTCTTTAAAGAATTATTGAAATTTAAATAGATACCCATAATAGAATAAAATACACAATATATGAGCAATATAAAAAAAAAGAGTAACATTAAAAGTTTTTTACCCAAGTGTCCTCAACTATTCAGAGCAGCCCATCCTCGTGCTCTTGTCCGTTCTGTAGCATTCTCTTTACTGCTGCAACCATAGTTGTTTTATTTCTGAATACATCTCTCACTGGTTGACACACCACATGCAGTTGCCACTCCAGAGAAATTGCCACTGACACATAAAATAAAAAATAAGTGTTGACAACCAGCTCACAGGGAAGTGATGACCTACCTTATTAAATATCATAGTGCTCTGTGTGTGAGAACAACCTATTAGTGTTCACTCAGCCAAGTAAATATTTCAATAAAAATGTGGTCTTAAAATTCTTCTTTAACCCCTGTATAATGCAAGTCCATCCCTATAACATCTTCCAGAACCAAAGAGGCATGTTAAAATCATCTAGATGTAATTCTTGTCTTTTCCTAGTGAGATTTAAAACCCAAAATGATCATGCTTTGTGCAGCTCGCTTTGAAAAGCACTGATTTAAAAAAGAATGAAGTCAGCATTGCGTGGGTTTTCCCCTGCAAACCTGGAAGTGTTACTTCGAAAAAATGATGATGTTTGTCACTGACATGTTCTTAACTGAAGTTATTTTGGGTGGGTAGACGGGCACAAAACCCCTTCTGTAGTTACAAAGATGTTAGCCTGTGTGTATCCATAAGAAGCACAAGGATATAACTTTCTATGCTCAAAAACATTGATCAGAAATATCTCCTTATGTTAAACGTCTCTGCATTGGTGGGGAGCTTTTCTTCTGTGGGGATGTTTTTTAAAGCTCCTAGAAAAGGAGAATGGCATTCTACCATTAACACTGGTATTAGTATTACATTGCACATAGTTCTGAATTTCTAAATTTTCTAAATGCATTTCTAAGGGAAGTAAAGCTTCAATTTTCCTTAAAAGGAGAACAAACTGTTGTGATATCTTTCAGAAAGAAAATATATGCTGAAATAAAATCTTCCCATATCTCTGATGAGAAATGGAGAGATGCACTTAGGCAGTGTTCCCGTAACAGGTGTCAGCTATGGAAAGAAAATTTACAACTCCTCTAGAAGCTTCAACAGGATATCACTACTATTAAATAACCAATAGAAAAATACAGGCTTATATCACTTGATTCTGTTGCAGCACAGCAGATTTAAAGGAAGAAATACAGTACAGTAGAATTCTTTTGTGCAGCTGGGTGTTAACACTCAAATACCATGAAATTGCAAGCTCTGTGGAAATGATAAATTTCTAAAAATTGACCCCATAAAATATACAATACTCCTGAAAATCTAAAATGAGCATCAAGTGTTATTGCCACTATATATTACCTGTGGTAATCCAGGGCTATTCCACAGATGAGACCAAAAAAGAGTACTTTAACAACACAAACCTGAGAAGATGCTTAATAATGAAATCTTGGTAGGATTTACACATAAAATATTTATTTGTTCCTACAGAATTTTCTAACATTAGCAGCCAAACTGTGGGTGTATATAGTCAGCTGTACAAAAAGACAAACATTCATACTGGATCTTTATTTTGTCCAGCTAAATAAATTAGAATCTCCATTCACCAGTAATAAAGTTATTTGGTTTGAATTGCAAGAGAAAATGATAAATAAAGGTTCAGTAACCCCCTTCATCTTATAAGGAAGATTAAAGGAATTGATTACTGTTATTACATACATCTTGAAATCCTTTTTTAAACTGAGTTATGACCTACACGTTTCAGCAGGATTTAATGAAGATTTATAGATTACAATTAGTTAGAATTTAAATAATCTCAACCATATGTAAATGAATTTCCATTCTGCACTATATTGTATCAACAGAACATTTCAATTTTGAGTAAAATTTTTTCATTCATTCCTGCATATTTAATTGTCAAAGTCAGTTTACATGCTCGAAGCATGAAGTATTCTTCTTGTGCAAGGCATAATATAAAGTAATATAATATTTACTGGACATTAAAACATAGAGAGGAACTGCTTAATCTTCCCTGATTAAGATCTGTGTTTGTGGGTTTTAGTGTTTGGCTTTATATTTTCATTATGATGAATTTAGTGATGTAAAAGCTACCAAATGCATTCAAAGGATCTTTGGTGCATTGATAATAAAATATACAGTAATTTTCAACAGGAAAAATTAAGTTGTTTGTCTTGTTCTTTGAGGAATTTGATCAAAGTACAAAAGAAGAGTTATGTGAAATTTTAAAGGGTGTTAGATTTTGTTTTTCTAAGGAAAAAAATATAGAATCCTTTTCTTTATACATTTAGAATCTTGAAAAGTGGGAATAATTTAAAAGTGGTGTAATGTATCTACATAAAAAGTGCCAATAGAAAGGAATTGATTGCAAAGATTTAAAAAAGTTTGGAAGAAAGAAATATCCATAACAAATCTTGTTGTTAAGAACTTTGAGGTTTTAATTATGTCTTCCTCTGTGTCATCAAAATCCTTTCTCAAAGTCATTAAAATATGTAGTAGATAACTTCCTTTTGATCTCCCATGTCATCATTTTCTAATTATGTATGCACATTTCAGTCCTTGTGGTTGAAATAGCAAAAAAGAAATCACAAAAATGGATGGTGTATTTTGATATTCAGGATTAGAAATATTTGAGGATTAACTAAACTTCCATAACTTTCTTGTGGCAATCTGTCTTCTTGACATTGGTTTGAGAGGAGAAAGTTTTTCAGATGGCAGTCAAAAATGTGTAAACAAGTGTTTTGGTACATGTGGCAGGGGATTATTGGTAGTGGTTGTAATTTTTTGTGGTGTTTTGTCTTAGAGAAATTGCTTGTATGGTCCTTGTATGATCCTGGATTTAAAGGAAAATATATGGATAATTTAAAAAGAAGGGAGAGCACAAAAAAGACACAATGCTCATAGTTCTGAGAGAAAATAGTATTAACTAATATTTCTATGAGTTGGTTGAATTGTTTCCTGTTCCACCACTGGTGGTTTATAATTTTTTTTTTTATGCTGTGCTAGGAAACTGTTGGGAATCAAAAACCTGCCTTCCTGATGATCAGTTCATTGATGCTTGAAAAATATTAATAGTGCAAATCCTCCATGTAGTCAATGACAAAGGGCCCTGCTCATTGTGGGGAGATACAAAATTGCTTCATGATGCAAAGATTGATTCCATTTCAATGGCAGTGGCTGAGATTTCACTGCTAATTTGCAGTGGAGTTACTGGCACAATCTCCTTCACTTTCATTTCTAAGTGGAAATTGTTACAGAATTTCTGAGCGAGGGAGGGCATGATTTATGTGTGGAGTGAGAATTGAGCTACCCCTCAGACTAGGCCCCTGAGAAGCGGCCTTGGTGAGGCCTTTCAAGCCTTTGATGCAGTAAGAAATTAGTTGTGGCGCAGTTAGAAATTATGTTAAGGTAACTACAAAGTAATGAGCTATCCGAGTGTGAATTAGAGTACAGCTGCAGTGTGAAAAGCCTGACCACCTTAAGGCAAAGGTAAACAATGTTAGCTTGCCAATCAGAGTGCCTTTGTAAACTGTAAACTATATAGAAGTGTATATAAACTGCCATCTTCTCTCGAATAAATGAAGAACGTAGCATTGATCATATTGGTTGGATGTGCGTTCTGTCCTGTCCAGCTCTTCTGATTTATGAGGTCCCTGGCATTGGGAAATTATTTTCTTTGCCCCTTCAAAGGATGGCTCCAATATAATGGAATTGCTTTCTTCAGTAACTTTGTGTAAGATACTCACTTTCCTGTCTTGGCTGATAAAAAGGATCTGGATAACTGGTGGTTCCACAGAAGCAGGTTAGTTCTGAGCTTTCCCTGTAAGTTTTATTAGTGCTGTGCCTGGTGTCCCTTCATTCTATTTTTTCACCGGGATAGCCACAGCAGCACAGGGCTCATCTCATGAAATGTAGAACTCTCGGACGAGGAGATAACCAGAAGTACAACCAAGAAAAAAAATAGATGAAAAAGGAGCAGGTAAGGTCCGGGCCCTTTTGTAAGTCTGTTCCAGGCTCTTCCAGGAGTCAAAACCCGACTACTGCATAAATTAATCCCTCCACAAAAGGTCATTATCCATGGAGGGCCAAAAGTTTGCAGTGATTAAGATTCAACAGTTTTAAGATTGCTATATAGTTACAGCTACAAAAATAATCTGTAAAACTAAATTTAAACTTTGGCTAAGAGTTTGGTAAACACTGTTGAGAGAGGGGAAGAAAAGGCGTTTTGGTTATTTTTCACGTGGCATGAAAACACAAAAAATGCATTACTAACTTGCAGAAATGTTTTAGTTAGTAGGCATTAACTTTGAAGTTTATACATCAATACATTCAATATTTTGGGATTTTTAAAATAAATTTCTGAGCAACATGTTTATAGTTTTCTAGGTAGATATTTTCAGTGTCAAAATCTTTTTACTTTTGTTTTCCTTATTGAGTTATTAATTTTAACTCTATTAACTGGATTTTAAATTTAAAAAATTCTAAAAATGGTTGAATAATAACAATTTTTAGTATTTTAAATTTATCTTCTAAAATTTCTTTAATTTGGAGTTTTTTATTTTGATCATAAAAGTAGTTAGCTTGTTTCTCTCCAGATTGCCTTTTAAGCATATTATGGTAACTGGATAGACTACTTAGGTTGTTAAGACAAAGTAATTTTTTAAATAAAAACAACAAATTACTTTTCTTTTCTCTGTTAGAGTTAGTGATTAGATCTCAGTGCTCCTGTGAAGAAAAAAATCTATCGCAGATTGCACAGAATGCTGAAGAGGATCCTGGTGTGATGCAAATAGACCAACAAGCAGCTGAAAGTTGAATTCTGACAATAGTTTAAACACGTCCTTTCTTCTGGGATATTAATATTAAAAACTGCAAGTAGGACTTTACAGGACTTGACTACTAAAAATTTTAGTCAGTTTGATATTACTTACAGTTACTGAATGGCTTGCCATATTTTAAAGGCATATACTCAAAAATTTTAACAGTTTTCAGAATAATGCAAGATTATTGTGACATATGTCATTAGGGGACAGGTAAAGAAGAATTTAAATACCTAAATAATTTGGTGTTTGCTTCATAATTTCTCAGAAACAGTAAAAGTTGACAATTTTATCATTGGGATTAATTTAGCCTATTAATGTAATTACATTGATGCTGGTATGTGGAGATAAACTAATAGTAAATGCTTAAAAATATCTAAAGCTTGCAAAGTTGAGTGATATACCATGTAGTTCCCAAAAACTGGTTACTCTAAAGTCTGACTTATTCAGATATTCAGGGTGGCAGAAAAGGGAAGGGTTCTGTAAAGGTATTATATTTATTGAGTAATATATAAAACATTGACTATTCATGTTTTCAGTGAGTGAAAATGAACTCTACATCACCTTAAGAGTTAAAATGCTGTCCTAATAACAGAATAAGTTATGGAAAGGGTACACATGGTTCACATATTGCAAGTACTAACTCAGAGATATAATGACTATTTGCTTCACCCTGGCTGTCAACTTATGGCAAGGTAAGGACACTCCAAAAGTTTTCATCTAAAAATATTCTCAGAATTGAAAAGTACATAGCAACTCAAAAGGACCCAGGCATGCTGTGATAGATTTTCTGACAAGTTGGATTTGAAATTTTGTTTAATTGTGCATTTAAAATCTAGCTGTTTCATTGCATATATCTCATATTAAAAGATTCTGAAAAATTTTGTTCAAACAATTAATTTTAGGAAAAAAATTCAAAGTTTTTCATAATAGGGAGAAATCTAACTTAGATTTATTTTCTGACACACCACCTGTAAATCTCTGTATACAATGGCTGAGCTGAAAAACATCTGTCAAATGTTAAACATCATTAAGAATTGAATGAAGTATACTCTAAAGTCATTATAAACCCTCTTCTTTCAATTAGTTCCCTAAACAGTAATGAATAGGGAGTTTATAAGAGTGTCTTCTAGCTCTTGCTGTTGATTCTTTGTGAACAGATATTTTTATTAAAGATTTCAAACAAAATTGAGGGGCAAAGCAAAGGTGTTTATAAAGAAAATTTCCTGGGTTAAAACACAAATCATCAATATATTTGATACAGTTCTCAGTTGCAGGAAACAATATTGCTTGTCTGATAGAAAAATAGTGATGCAGAAAATTATGAAACATAATACTTGGACATTTAAAACTGTTTTTTAAAAAATGTGTCTAATCAATTCTTCCTAATGTTTGTGTTGACTGTCCAGCTATTCATGTTCATAGTTGTCTGAAATTAAATGTCGTGGGTTTTAATTGACATTTTTCTGGTAAAGAAGCATAAAATTATATCTGGCTATTAAGGAAATTCTCTGTTCCTGCATTGAGTTTGCATGATCAAAGTTGTGTAGCAGGAGAGATACATGGGTGGCTTCAGTGAGAAGCTGCCAGAAAACTTTCTCATGTCAGCTGGCCCGAGATAGACCTGCCACTGGCCAAGGCCAAGCCAGCCAGAGGAGATGGTAGCAGGGAAAAAACTGCTGCAGAATAGCAGCTGGAAAGAGTAGAGAGAATGTGAGAAATACAGCCCTGCAAACACAAAGTCAGTGCAGAAGGACGGGCAGGAGGTGGTCCAGGCACTGGAGATGAGATTCCCCTGCAGACTGTGGTGAAGACCATGGTGAGGCTGGATGTGCCCCTGCAGCCCAAAGGAGAACTACTCTGGAGCAAATATCCACCTCCAGCTCATGGAAGACCTCATGCTGGAGCAGGCAGATGTCCACAGGTGGCTGTGACTCTGTGAGAAGCCCATGCTGGAGCAGGCTTCTGATAGGGGCCTGCAATGCAATGGAAAGAGGAGCTCACCCTGGAGCTGGTTTGCTGAAAAGACTTGTGACCCCATAGGGGAAACCACACAGGAACAGTTTGTTCCTGAAGGACCTTGCTTTTAGAAGAGGCTTGTGCTGGAGCAGTGTGTGAAGGACTAAAGCTCATATGGAGGATGCACACCGGGGAAGCTCATGGACTACTGTCTCACATCAGGGAAAGAGTGTAAGGAATCCTCCTCCTCAGGAGGAAGGAGCAGCAGAAGCAATGTTTTATGAACTGACCATAATCCCCATTCCCCATCCCCCTAACTGCTAATGGGGAGAGGGAGAGAAAATAGAGATGAAGTTAAGCCTGGGAAGAACAGAGGGGTGGAGGGAAAGTGATCTAAGATTTAGTTTTATTTCTCGTTATCCTACCCTGATTAAACTAATTTCCCTTAAGATTGTTTTGCCTATGGCAATTGCTTAGTGATCTGTCCTTGTCCTTAACCCAACCCACAAGCCTTGAATTTTACTTTCTCTCCTGTTTCCAGTTCAAGAGGGTAGGGACAGAAAAGCTTTTGTAGGCACCTAGTGTCAACCCTCCAGAGTTCCCAAGGGCAGTGTGGACATTTTAAATGTCTGTTTTCGTTAGAAGAAATTTGTGCTTAAATTACTTGAAATTCATGCGGGGATAAAACTCTTAATAGTAAATGATCTTTGATAGATAGCTTAGTTACACTTGAAGATTGAAATCTCTCTTAAGGTCAAATATTTACTCTTTCTAATTATGCACACTTATATTATTAGTTTAATTATCTGGAAAGAATATAAGCAACCATCTAGATGCTGAAAAACTTTTTTCAGTAATGGGAAGTGACTTGAACCTTCAGTGTTTCTCAGCATTTCCCCATGTGATCTAGTAGTTAGGACATATCTAATGTCACTGGCATAAATCCTGTTAACACAATATTTTGTCATAGCAAAATAGCATCTGGTGTTATTTGTTTCTTGCAAAGTATTTGCTTTCTTCTTGCAAGCTAGGGAAGGAAAGAGACAGACACTTTCCTTTGAGTGACTATTCCCACAGTGCCAAGTATTATTATATCCAAGTAAGCCTGAAGCTGTCTTAAAGCTTACATTAAATGTCTGCAGTGGATGGATGCCAGACACCCACAAAAGTCATTCTGTTGCCCCCCCACCACCCCCTTTCAGCTGAACAGGGGAGAGAAAATATAACATAGGTTTATGCGTTGAGAAAATACTACAAACATTCATGAGTCCAGAAGAGATCGCTCATCAAATACTGTCACGGACAAAACAGATTGAAATTGGAGATATTAATTTAATTTATTATTAGCAAAATCAGGATCATGAGAAGTAAAATAAGACCTTAAAAACACCTTCCCCCCACTTTTCCTATCTTCCTACCTCTACCTCCTCCCCCCAGTGGTTCAGGGAGGAAGGGAATGGGGGTTATCACCATATGTTGCTCCCACTGCTCAGGGAGAGGAACCCTTCTCCTGTTCTAGCACAGGGTCTCTCCCATGGAAAGAGCTCTCCATGAGCTGACCCAGTGTGACATCACATGGACAACCGTCCTACATAAACTGCTGTAGCACAAGTCACTCTTCCACAGGGTGCACTCCTTCAGGCACAGCCTGACCCAGCATGGGTCCCCCATGAGGTCACAAGTCCCACCAGGAAACCTCCTTCAGCACGGGCTCCTATCTCCATGGGTCTGCAGGTCCCTGTCAGGAGCCTGCCCCAGCACAGGACACCCATAGGGTCACAGCCTCCTCTCTGGCATCCACCTTCTCCAGTGTGGGTCTCCCCAACAGCCTGTGGGGGGATGTCTGCATCTCTGTGATCCTCAGTGGGCTACAGGACCCATAGAGCTGCCTCAGTCATGGTCTGCACCGCGGTCTGCAGGAGAATCTCAGTTCCGGCATCTGGAGCACCTCTGGCCCCTCCTTCTCCACTGACCTTTGGTGTCTGCAGAGTTGTTCCTCTCACATATCCTCACTCTGCTCTTCCTTAGCCTTAATCACATCTGTGCAATATCTCATTTTCTGCTTCTTTTTAAATATGCTATCACTGAAGCATTATCACCATTTCTAATTGGCCAGTGGCATTGGCTCTGCCAAACATGGGGAAGTTTCTGGTGGCTTCTCTCAGAAGCCACTCCTGTAGCTCCTACAGCTACCACAGCTTGACCATGCAAACCCAATACATCTTTCACAGACAATTGTATTTGTTGTTTACTAATTATGTCTTTTAGGGCAATATA
The DNA here is from genome assembly GCA_003676055.1 of Chloebia gouldiae. Taxonomy (NCBI): domain Eukaryota; kingdom Metazoa; phylum Chordata; class Aves; order Passeriformes; family Passeridae; genus Chloebia; species Chloebia gouldiae. Next base: position 9,264,854 of record QUSF01000005.1, on the reverse strand, counting down.
TTTAAGAGAAGCACCATCTGTTTTGTTTTTTTTAAATGGTCTGAGTTTCTTTGCTTTCAATACTGCCAGCCTCCTGTCCCATCCCTGTCTTGTGATGCATAAGACATGTGCATGCACAAAGTCAGTCAGATAAATGACTATAAAACTCAGTCAAACAATGCACTAACAACAATACAAAAAAAAATTCCAAACAAAGCAAGAGAGATGAGAATATTATGAATCAAAATGAATTGGAAATTTTAATTAATGAACTTTATACCTTAACGTACTGTTTATTTGCATTTTAATTCTTTGTATTTATGAATGGAGGTTCCCATTTCTGCATAATTAGCTTTGCTAGTGACTTGTAAATGCTTGAGATTCATGACTGTGGTTCTGTCTTTCACACAAGCACATAGGAACTGGGTCAAAGCACAGTGAAATCACTTTGCTGACCTCACAAGAATTCAAATGAATGTCTAAAGACACTAAGATAGATTTCAGCATACTCAAATTAAAAATAATTTTTCCATCAGTTATTTTTAATTTACTTTGGTAAGACATAAAGAAAAGTGCTTGAAATTTATACTTTGCTTGGCCTCACAGAGCTTTGCAGATTATGCACAAGGAGTAACTGGATTACAAAAGTTGAGGTTTTTTACTTCTGTTTTTTTTTTTTTTTTGTATGATTTTGGTTGTTTGTTGTTTTGGGGGTAAGGTGGGATTTGTAACTCACATAAGCAACTGCTTGTTCTCACAGGAACAATAAGCATAATTTTGTTCCCTAGTTCATCAGCAGAAAAACAGTTAAGGCAGAGAGCTGAATTTTTCCTATCCATGCAGATCATAGGTTAGGCAGAATGGGAACTAGAGCTTCATACATGTATTTCAGTGCTTTCATGAAATAAAAGAAGTTGTTCTGTATGACGAGAGTAGTTGCAATCATTACATGACTGCAAATGCTTTTTCTCTGCCTGGAGCATTCTAGTGTCCGCTAGCAGAGTTCTTTAATCCTACAGCTTGCTGACTTTCTCTCAAATTCCCAGAGCTAAAAACTATTTCTCTATGAGATTATCTGAGGATTGTTCATTTTCTACATAGATCCTGGTTAGTGAAGTACCTGTAATGCCCTTCAGCTATCTAGTTCACATTGTGACACACAAAAATACCTACCATCCTTCCTTTTCTTCACCCCTTTTGAAAGCTGATCTTTGAATTGCTAGTGAGTCAAAACCATTCTGAACATCTTTGATGTTACTGTTTCTTCTTCAGCAAATGCGGTTTTCTCTTGGAACAGCACGTTTTTCTTTCACTTGTATATTTAAACAACTGTACATTACCCACTAACAGGAGATTGGTGCTATGCAAACTAAAGTATGAAAAGCAACCTGAGTGACGAAGGGCTCCATTGTTTGATTCCTATCTCTCACCAGAGGCAGCATATTGTGAAACTGTGTAGGGAGAAAATTAGAACAATCAAAGCCCTATTAGAATTTAGTCTGGCTATTGCCATAAAAGACAACAAAACTTCTTTCCATAAATGCACCAGAAATAAAAGGAGATGTAAGGAAACATTTATTTCGTATCAGCCGTCCTGGCTAGCCTGGGAGGATCCAGTTGACAGAAAGCCATCAAATGTAATTCCCACATACAAGAGAGACTGGAAGAAAGATCTGGTGAACTACAGGCCTGACAGTCTGATCTCTGTGCCAGGGCAGAGATCATCTTGAGGGCTGTCACAACCCAGGGATCAGGCTCAGACAGCAGTGGTTTATGAAAGGATGGTCCTGCTTGACCAACGCAATCTCCTTCTATGACAAGGTCACCAGCTCAGTGGATGAGAGAAAAAGTGGCTATTGTCTACCTGGACTTTATTAAAGCCTTTGATACTGTTATGATCTGCTGGGGGGTAGGAAGGCTCTACAGAGGGATCTGGATAGGCTGGACCAAGGATCTGAATCCAGTTTCATGAAGCTCAGTAAGGCCACATTCTGGGTCCTTCCCTTGGGTCACAACAGCCCCATGCAGTGCTACAGAATGGGGGAAGAATGGCTGGAAAGCTGCCTGGTGAAAAGAGTTCTGGGACTGACATTCGACAGCCAGCTGAACATCAGCCTGTGTGTACCCAGGAGGCCAAGAGAGCCAATGGCATCTGTCTTGGATCAGCAATAGTGTGGCCAGCAGGACAAGGGCAGTGATTGTCCCCATGTGTTTGGCACTGGTGAGGCTGCACCTTTACCCCTGTGCTCAGTTCTGGGCCCCTCACTAGAAGGGTATTAAGTGCTAGAGAGAGTTCAGAGAAAGGCAATGGAGCTGGGGAAGGATCTGGAGCAAAAGTCCTGTGAGGAACAGCTGAGGGAGCCAGGGGTGTTTAGCCCAAAAAAAAAGGAGGCTCAGGATGACCTTGCTGCTCTCCACAACTGTCTGACAGGAGGGTGAACCAGGTGGGCAGCAGAGTCTTCTCCCAGATATGAAGTGACAGAGTAAGAGGAATGGGCCTTAGGTTGCACCCGGGGAATTTTGGACTGGATATTATGAAAAACATTATTCACTGAACAGGCTGTTAAGCCTCAGAAAATGTCCAGGGAAGTGCTGAAATCACCATCCCTGGAAATGTTCAAAAAGATATGGATATGGTATCTCAGGACATGGTTAGTAGTGGACTTGACACTGTTGGGTTGGACTCAATAATCTTAAAAGCTTCTTCCAGCCTTGAGTTTTTTATGATTCTGTGGCATCATGTCCATCTTTATACTGTTTCAACATATCCCAGATGCCGGAAGTGCAATCAATGTCAACAGACAAAAAAAATCAGATGGAATATTTTTGAATTTCAACACAAAGTCTAAACAAAAGTCTTTTGGCAATTTCCTGCAAGTTACTTAGTAGTGATAGCCTCTCTCTGATATTAGCTTTGTTGAACATATCAAACTGTGAGGGAGCAGAGGTCATCAGGGGTATGGATTTTGATTAATTATAATGGTCAGTCTTGGTCTTGCATCCTTTGCAGTCCAGAAAACTTGATATAATTTTTTACCATGTACAAGCAGAGAATACAAGGAGTTTCTAAACAACAGTCTTACAAAGCACTTGGATTTTGGCAGATGTACATAGCTGATGAGACTAAGCTAGCTACTGCTTGGATTTGTAATTCTGTGATATCACAAGTGTCTTCACTGCCAAAGGTTTCATTGGTCATGTGCAGAAGGGTCAGCCTCTAGTCATACTTGGATGAATTGAATGCCTTTGCATATTTGCATTTTCTTCTTTAATGTCATTAATTTTCCTTTAATGTCTGAACTTAGATTTGACAGCAATTTTTGCTCTAGTCTATGTGTTTTCTCACAGCCTAGCCTATATTTGACAACATGAAAAATGTTGCATAGCTGTATTCCCTCAAAACTAGACCTTGCACTAGAGAGAACTGAGTGCTGGAAAGGAGGGTCACACAGGCATTTCACTGTGTGAAAAAAGCATTTGGGCAGTTCTTGTGAGAGGACGGGGAGGAAGACAGCATATGAAGATTTTCTGCTATTTCATAACATTTGCAGAAGTAGAAGCAGCATGAGGTTCAGTAGTGTTAGTATGTAGTTGTAATGAATCTGATTGCAACCAAATAAACATATCACCACCCTCTGCTATTTCCATCTCAGAAAAGAATAGGAACGACACTTCCCAGTTTGAGAATGTTGAGACATTTAGCAGACAGTAAATGCAATGAATGCTGAAGCAGGAAGAGAAAAGAGAACATTGGGATGGAGGAAAGCAAGAGAGGAGAAATATTTGTTAAATGTATATACAGATATAACTGCTGCAAACTCACATGCAATGCATTAGTTTTAGTAATTTAACCTTAGGATCAATAAGAAGAATTCGAAGTCACATTTGTGTCCAGAGTAAAGAGAAAGGAGACAAAGAAACAAACATTTTAATTTTTGGTGTATAAGAAAACAAAGATGATTAAACAGATGAAATTTAGATAGCAAAATGATGACCTCAGTATAGAAGCATTCTGAAGACAAAGAAGGGAAATGGAATAAGGATCTGGCAAAAGTGAGGCTATATAAGGATTAGCAACCTATTATATAGAAGAAATAACTGTGTTTCTCCATATTTCTCTTTTATAAAAATTCTGATACTTCTTGATATAAGTATATGGGTGTATTGATGAAAGAAATTAACTTATTTCCTTTGGCTAAAAATAAAAAATAAATATATGTCTAGATCAAGCTTTAAAGACTTAATAAATAAGGTGGTTTTCTCTGTTTTCCAACTATTTAAGTAAGAACCCTTTGTCAGTCATTGCTGCCCAATTATCTCTCTTAATGTCGCAATATCTCCCTATCATACGAATCACAGGACTGTGATATTGTCTCATTAGCAACATATATGGCTAAAGGGGCACAAGAATTCTTACCACTACAAAAATTGAGAAGGACATAATTTTTTTCAAATGGATGATAAAATCTGCTTCCACTTGTTATCAGGAAGCTAAGTATGGTGTCAAGATGTCTCAGAAGAAATGTTAGCATATGTCATGGCTGATTTTCCTTTTGGTCGTGATACTGTTGTAGGCCACTTGAATGTGTGGTACGTATTTATGCATACGTGCAGGATATCACAGAAGTGGTGTCTGAATGTTATCATGGCAGAACAGATTGGTAACTTCTTTATCCAGAAAATCACACAAAAATGAGCACATGACGTAGCAAACTTTCACAAAGAAGGGTTCTCACAGCCCAATGTTAGGAGTGTACCTTCAAGTAAGTTTCTACATATTATCATCTGTATCATGGAAATTTCTGCCTTTGTTGACTGAATTCACATGATATTTCTTCTAAGTTCCCCAGTATTAAGACCAGCTGCTCCAAACTTATAGAGGTAAGAAATGGAAAATGTCCAACAGCAGTAAACAGACTGCAGAATTTGGCATTGAGCAATGAATGCTCTCAATGGAAGAGGAATTCTGAACATAGGCATTTGAATAAATGTCCTTTGGAATGATTAATGTTATTGGAGGGTTTATCTAAAAGGCAGCAGCACCAGTAATCTATTTGTCATTCATTTTCCTAAAATTCATAAAATTATTATCTTCTTGGACTATTACCTACTTCTCCATGTAATCATAAAAATTTATGATATAAACCTTTCAATTGCTTGTGTAGGAAAAAAATACTGAGTTACAATAAAATATAATAAAATATGGTTGGTGAAGAGAGTAGAAGCTATATCCTTATTTTTAACAATCTTTTTATTTTCAATGAAGGTTATGTGGTATTGAGTAAATTGTCTGCTTCAATTTATCAATATGAAGTCTGTCATGCTGCTCTGTTCTTATCTGCTTAATGAATGAAGCACAACTATATCATCTAAATGTATACTGTATCATAACAAGGCCTTTCAAGCACTATGAATCCCATAAAGGTGAATTTTGTAACTTCAATGAAAAAGAAATCTACTTGGGTTTGGATTTTTTGTTTTACTGTTGGCGTGCTGGTTTTTGTGTATGACTGCTGGTTTGATTTTTTTGCATTTGGTTTCGGGGTTTTTGTGGGGGGGCAGAAGGGGGTATTTTGATTTGTTTGTTTGGTTTGTTTTTGTGGAAGTACTGTATCTACATGTTTGCTGACAACCTGTACAAAGCTAGTATTTTATAAGAAGAAAAATACAGAATATAGCAGTATCTTTCTCATGTTAACTTGTCCTTTAAGTGTTTTGGACTGGGGGGAAGACAAATGAAAGCAATAAAATGTAGATGGTGTTAATGGACCTTTAGTGAACACAGGTGGATAATATAATAGAAGCACTCAATATGTTTTTGAGGGTATTCTTGGAAAGAACTTGTCAGAAATTTTTGTATCCCATGAAATTATTTTAGTTTCAAAATCGGAGAAAATGGATTAACTTTCAAGTATTAATTCTCTCATTCTCAGCTTAGTTTTTTATTTCCCAATCCTACATAGCCAAATTTTCTGCTGCGTTTAGATGGTGAGTTAATCAAAACTATCTCTTGTTTTACTGAATGAATTTCCAGAGTGGTAGTATACAAATACATTTATTATCAATACAATTGCTGGTACTACTGGCTGCTGGAAAATATACATGGTGTTCTTGTGCTGTTTTCTGTATCGTTGTATTGTGCTACTTCCTTTAAAATCAAGAAAAATACTGAAATAAATTTCCTAATAAAGATGATAGAATATTATTTTAGCAACAAAACTTATTGATACAATCCTTTATAACCATATGGGAGTGGAGAATAGTCCTGCACATAACTCAGCTCCCAGCCTGTTGTGTAGATGTTTCATATAATCTGATGCATGATCCAAAATTACTTCTTCAGATAGGGCTACAAAAATGCAACTATGTTTGCAGTGAAATACTTTGAACATAATTTCTTGAAAAATTAAGGTAAGAAATAAACTTTAAATTTTAGGATTAAGTAGGATTAAGGATTAGTAGGATTAAGAACGAAAATTATGTATGGGGTTCAAATGGAGATTATGATCTTTAGACACTCTATGCATATTTTTATTCTCTTGTACATATAAGTATTTAAGAAAGGGACAATGTGTAAAAATAAGTGGGAACTTGGCTTTTGTATTTCTGGCAGATCTTTCATAGAGAAAGCATACTTTGACCAAGAGCGCTCAAAAAAATCTATCTGGCAAAGACCTTATAATGATCCAAAACAAAAAGTTAGAATGGGGGCTGTGCTGGAGTCTGATACCTGGTGTCTAAAACAACTAGGATTTATCACTTCTGACTAATGTACAAACACAGTGATTCAGGAATTTTGTGCACCTTTTGTGGTATAGCAGTCTCAAACTGGTCTGCATTGATGCACAGACTTTCATAAATCTCCGTGTTCAAGAATAACTTTGCAAAATCAGGTAATAGCAATGGTTTTCTCCTCTCAGGATGCTCCTTGCAGCCTACTAAAAGCTGGGATGAAATCATTGGTGGTGGTAGAAAGGACACAGGGCTCCCACAAACTGTGTGAGCTGGTGTGTTGCTGCTATGAAAGGATCCAAAATACAAAGCAAAGCACGTGGCAACTTCAAATCTTCTATACAGGGGATTTAGCAGACTTCATGTGTATACCAATAGCCTTGAACCTCAGCAATCATTTCTTCAGCCATGATTTACAGAATAAATGAGTACTTTTCATGAGGGACCTGTGTAAATAGACTGATATCTCTGGAACGTATTGGTGTATCTTTTTCAGTAAGTAAGTGAAATAAATAAAAAATTCAAAGCCATAGGCTCTCTTAGGATCCAGTACAGTGTAGAACTCTTTCTTCACACTTTTTTTTTTATGAGCTCTACCTTTTTTACTATACATAATTGACTACTTCCATTCAGATAAATGAGCTATATACACAAATGATAACGGAAACTGCCATTTGGGATTTGTGAAATGTTCATTGGTACCTTCAAAATAATGTTAATTAAGTTCATCTTTCCAGAAGCAATTAAATATTAAGTGTTTCATTAAAAAAAAATTACAAGTTTTTTTCATGAGAGATTTTAATTGTTCTAGAACAATTTTTTTTTTAGTTTTTCAATTTTGGTTTCTGGAGAGAGTTGAAGATAATGGGATTTGTTGGCATTACTCATTTCTTCATCTAACTAACTGATGATAGCTCAAATTTGTGGTGATTGTATTGTTAAGAACTGAAAAAACATTTGTAAAAATGTTAAGCTTTTAATTTGAAAGATAAAATTGAATTTTGGATTTCATATTGTTAATAGAAATGCTTTTAATTTTTCTTAAGCTTTCTATTTTGTCATCAGTACTTTCTTGGAAAGAAGGTTGCAAAGAAGGTTGCATAGAAGGTTGACAAAATCTGAAATCTTTTTTAACATGTGTTCCATAATCTTGGTATTTACAAACAATCATGTAGCATATTGAAAGCTCTTTATAAATTAATTCTGTGTGCTTTTTATAGTAGTGAAAACAAGTAACTGAATTTATGTGTCTCTGAGATCATAAACACAGTAGCTAGGAGAACTTTGGCATTCTCCCTGTCCTGGCTTGTGCACTGTATTAGCCACCATCAGCACACAGAGAGGCCACTGCAGCTACAGGCTCTCCTCCCTATTCCCCAAAAATGCCAGCCCCCTCTCATTGCGTCCTTTATGAATGAAGTAAATTTGTCATTTCCTACTCATTTGCACCCCCTACCTACTACCCACTAACTATATGTTAATGGCTCTCTTCCTCCCAGCTCTAGGCCATTGGGGCTTATAAACTGTTCTAATAATGGCAAAAAAAAAAAAAAAAAAAAAAAGAGCTACTGTGGTCAAGGGTCCAATTTTTAATATAGGCATCTATCAGCTATTACAGAAAAGTAAATAAATTATTGTAAGAGACAGTCTGACCTCCAAACTGAACAAAAAAATCTAGGAGGAAAATGAGAAAAGGATGAAAAAACAAATTTGCAGTATATCACCAGATACTGAAAAACTGCGGGTAACTAATTTCCTATTTGAAACTCGTGAGACAATGTAATAGGCAGCCTAAAACTGTATCACAGCTTCCTACCTTTGCTGTTTAAATTAAGTAATTTTATTTCACCACCTCACCACTATTTAAATCACAAATGGTGAAAGGAAACATATCTGGAACAGGGAACATAGTCAAGAACTACCCATACTGGTGCTGCAGACTCTAGTCTGGAAGGTAAAACAGTGTGTTTTCCTATCTGTGGAATGGTTACTTGAATGTTAAAGAATCATTTGGGAGCTGGTTCCCTTTCATGTAATACGGGGAAGGGAAGAATAAAGGAGATTATCATTCAAGTGGTTCCTGTACTTTAAAACATTCAGAATCTCACTTTCTTAAACTATAAAATAATGTAGCACTTTAACTCCCACAATCTTCCTAATTTTTTTCTTATTAACTTTACTTCATCAGCTTGGTTTTATGTTTCTTTTCACTTATTTCTATTACTGTAATTTTGAATTTAATTTAATTTGGAGCAACCTCTTGTGGAGCATTCTCCCTTAAGTTGAAGCAATGTTTTTATTTTGTTAATGGTTACAGTCAGATCAATATGTCTGTAAGGAATTTGCCAAAGATTAGTTTACCTATATATTGAATATTATACTTGCTTGAGTTAACAAACATCACTTTTTCCCATGCAAGGAGTGATGTCAATAAATTGTTCTCATAGCCAAGTTTTGTTTACATGAGAACTACAGGTCTTTGTTCTCTAATTGCCTTCAATATTTTTGTTTTATATAATCTGTTTTCTGAAGTTGGCATTGTAACAAAACAAGTATTTATTCAAGTGGGGATAGGGGTGATATAATTCACTGTGATTATTCTAAACAATGAGTAAGAGCTTCAATGCACTTTGAATCACCAACAAAAAATTTAATTGTATTACTGAAAATGTAAGTTGACAGTGTACCTTGACTACTTATCCTGTTTACTTTCCCAATATTTTAACCAGAGAAAATTTAAACATTTTCTTTTAATAATATCTGCAAAGGACATATATTTCAAGCAAATTTAGTTTCTAGTTGAGATCTGATTAGTCAATAATATAAATGAAAATTTTGGAATGACCATCAGTTTTTCTTCACTGAGGAAGCAGACCAAGTTACTCTTATTTCTAGACAAGATGCTTTTATAGGTCAGTATTGAGGTGCAGTGGTGCAGCACAAGGCAGAGTTACTAACAGAATAATAAAAGGTTTTTGTCTCTGGAATTTCATTAAAAAGAAAAGGATCATTATGAAATTCCTGAAGTTTAGTATAGAGGTATATGGAGAAATAAGAAATTCAAACAAAATGCTTTCTAGCAAATATTTAGTATGTAAAGAACTAATTTTCCTAGGCTTTAGCTGTTTATGTCTCAAAACTGCAGACAGTGGTTCATCTGCAGGTATCAATGTCTCATATATCACATTTCAGCTGAAGGTCTGAACTTTTCTGGTGTAGTTTCTTCTTTTTTATTATTTGCCTTTTTTAGGGGAAAATAGTATTTTTTTTTTATATTCTGTTTGATTTTTCTGGTGCTTTTAAGTAATTAAACTAGTTTTTATATAATGTTAAAATTAAGTTATGGTCATAATGATAGTACAAAGATAAAATCCCTCAGCTGTTGAGTCCGTGATATTTGTACTTATCTTTTGTTCACTGCACTGTTTGAAAATGATTGATTATTGCCTCAGGCTACAGTTAGTAAAGTAAAAGGTCTCAGTTAAATGAAAACTGATGGGCAAAGGTGGAAGAGTTCTGGCTGAGAAAGTTTCAGTTTTACCCCATTGAAACGTGCCTTCTATAGACCTAAATGTTTCTTCAGCTGTGAGTGAAAGGAGAAAGAGACACAGATAACAATAAGTGAAATACTGGAAATACTTGGTGGAAACCAGATCTAGGACTTGGTGAATCCAAGCTGAAATCTGGAAGTTCTTCCTCCTCATTTCACTCAGATAGCAAACAAAAATGCTACATTTTCCAGAGCAAAAACATAAAAATTAAATCCCTGTAACTAGAGAATAATCAACTCCAGAAAATGTAACTCTTTGTACACCTGTTATTTTTACTGAAATCTGCTATTTGCAGGGCACAAGGCAAAGGGAATATAAAAAAAAGAGTGAAATAAATGAAAACATCATGACTAACACCTTAAAATACTAAAATGGATTACATTCAGGAAACAGGAGAGATTTCTGAGGCCTCATACTTCAAAAAGGTTGTTGCTCCCAGGCAGATATGGGAACTGCTCCTTCAGGATGTCTTCTTATGGTTGAAATTTTTTAGTATTTCTGGGGTCTGGGGCTTTGGTTGCTGATATGGTTCAAGAAAAAAAAATACAACATTGCAGCTATCTGTTAACTATCAAAACTGAGTAAATATATAACACAAAATACAGAAAATACAATTTGACTTCAAATAATAAGGGTAAAATTAAAAAAATGCTTAAGGGGCTTGTAGTTGTAGAGTTGGAAGCACAGGCAATTATTTAGTATAATTGAAAAGTGGCAAGTTATAATTAGGTTACTCCAGAAGTTTTCCATTTCTGAAGGCCCCATGAGCAAATAGTTTCAGATTACTTAAGGCTTTGATTCCACTTTATCAAGAGAAGAGAGATTTATAGAGGATCTGGGTGATTTGCCTAGAGAATCTAGAGGCAATTAATAAAAGATGAGAGACCTAGCTGAAGCTTTTTTTTCTTCGCATTTCCTACATGTGCTATGATTAAAATGAATAACTGAAATCTAGTGATATGTTTCCTTTTACCTAAGCTTGTGCATGTACCTAGATTGGGCTTGTCATGCAAATCTATAGAAGCAGTTGTGAGAGTGAGGTCCAAGCCAGAAGCAATCCTTCCCATATAAATTCAGTGACAGTAATTTTCTTCTGAAAGTGAGGTTTAAGCTTCTCCAGTGTGGTACAGTTATCTTTTAATCAGCTGAATCTGTCCTAAGTGACTATTTTGCAGCACTAAGCTGCTGACTATTTAAGAGGATTATAATGTATTTGTGGATAGTTCTCATTTAAGTGTTCTTATATTTGATTTTTCTGAAGTGATTTAGAATAAATTACTTCTGATCAATTATAAAATATGTTGACAGGTTTACAAAGATTTGCATGTTGAAAATTTACATGTAATGAAGAACATTACTTCAATTAATTAAAAATTTGTCACTTTGCAAAATTGATAATGGAGTACATTATTTTTTGAAAATAGGAAAGTCATGAGAAGGGTGTATGTCAATAAAAAAATCAATCCTCCAGTTTTTCTCTCATTACTATGCTAAAGAAAGTATAAATATGCTAATAATCAGCAAATTTTGGTTGTGAATTCCTTATACATATAAATTAGAAAGAGTTTTTAGTGCTCAATGTGGAATCTTATAACAAAATGTTGTAGTTAAAATGCCTGGTTGTATTTCTAAAATTCTTAGCTGCAATGTAAGCTGACCAAATCAGTCTTCAGTATGATATGTAGTGTAAAATTCTGGTTTTGGAATTTATCTGTTTTCTGGTACCTAGGTTTGAGACTGAAGGCAGTTGCAATCAACAAAATTAGATTAGTGTTATGTTCAAATCTGAATGTGTAAATTATTTTTTTTTTCATTTATAAACTAATTTGCAGGAGTGTCACAGCTATGATCCCAGAAAAATAATTTGCCTAAGTACAAAGGTACTTTAAAGATTAGCTTTGTTGAAAACAACCAATAATACCTTTTAACTTTTTCTTTAATTTAGAAGAGGAAAAACATCTTATCCACTGCTCCTTTTTCCTCCAGTTGTTATTAAAAAAATGATGCATTCCTGTGTTGTTTTCACTCAGTTTCACTCTAAGTACATTTAACCAGTTGATAAAAAGTAGGAGAAGAGTGCCATCGCATTTTTATTGCATTCTTTAATATGATGCTTGAAACTAACGCCTGTTCATTTAGTCTATGAAGATTACGTTCTAACTTGAGTTTGTTGCGCAGCATTTTGCACTAAAACAATGGGTAGAATTATCCTTTTCTTTTGAGGGGTGTGGGAGCAGGGTGCACAGAAGAAAACCCAACAAACCAAAGCAACCAATGAAATTGGAATTCCCTATAGTGACAGCCATTGAAACCCTTCCCTTTTCCTGTCTCATGAATGGAAGAAACAATAGATTGAACTTATGTCCTCCTCTGCTGTGGCATTTTAAAATTCTCACATGTTGAGACCCTTAAAAAGAAAAGAAAGTAATGCAGACATATATTTTAAATTTTCAAAATGTAGAAATTTTTTCCTGTTTTCAAACTTTTTGTTTTCCTGAACTTGCATTCTTCCTCCTTGTATTTGGGGCAGAAATCACAGCTTATATCTCAACAGGCATTATGGTCATTCCCAAGGCTTCAGTTTTGCTATACATTATCATTTTATGGATGTCACAGAAACTTTACTAGTAACAAAGAATGAACACATTGAAATAGTAGGTAAAGGTGATTTCGGTTCTTTTTTTTTCCCTAGTTTACTTTTAGATTGAAATGGATGACTTGTATTTCTTTTTGTGACAAGCCAGGTGATATACTCTAATAGCTCTTTCTGAGAGCTGTGCTAGGCATGAATAGAATTAAATAAATCCAGGAACTGTAACGAAGCCTGATGGGAACAATATATTATTACATTACTAGTATACTGTTTCTAGGCTTAGCCTTTGGCTCATATTTGTCTGCTTTAAGTGACACTTTATTAGTTGCTTTTTCATGTTATAGGAGTCAGTTTGGTTATTATGAAATAACACCAATGTCCATAGGTATCTCATTAATTTTGTTATTTATTATCAGTTTTGACAAAAAAACAAATGAAAAATAGGTGGCTAAAGAATGTAAACTGTGAAGAAATCTTTTTTCCTTCAACAGAAGTTCTTCATATTCATATTCTGTAATATTTTTATGCATTTGATTTCTTTAGAGAAGAAGAAAACAAATAAAGTATTTTTTAAGCCAGCCATGAATTCAGAAGGCACTGAAATGAGGATAACTAAAGTTGCTTATACTATAGCATGGAGATGGGAAAATGATTTGAAATGGTATCAGGTAAAAATAAGCATCAACACTGGGTCAAAATAATTAAAAGTTAATTTTAAGAATCTAATACAAAATATAAAATGATGTTTTCATTTTTGTAGCATAGGTTTTGGCCAATCTGTATGTAAATAGACCATTTCTTTTGTGGTGAAAATACTTAAAATTGAGAAGGGAAATCTGATGATACAGACATAATTTTCAAGATTATGTTGATGCTAACATGGCTTTGAAAAATTAGAGGTAGAAGATAATCACTGCTAGGGCTTTAGCTGACACATAGGAGTTGTTTGCTTGTGTGTGTATATTGGGTTTCTTTCCTTGTGTGAAGAGACTAAGAAGTGTTAATGTATAATCACCAAAAATGTAGTGTAGTTTGATGTTAATGAAAATACACTTCATTAAAAAAGAGTCAAAAATTATAGTTTTAAGACATTCTACTGATTAAGCAGTACGTTAATATAATATTTTCTTTTTTATGCATTTGTTTGGGTAACATTGTAATTAGTGTAGCAGAACTCAGAACTTGGATTCTGCATCACTGACTACAGAAAATAGTTTCCTTCCCAGAACTGTCTTATATTTTCACTCAGGTTCCATATGTAAAAAGGAAGGACATCACTTAAATGAGTGAAAACTCAAACCAAGAACCTCTTTTGAGGTTGTGGGTTTTATTCAGTTTGGGGTTTTTTAAAGTGCAATAGAAAATTTTATCCTCTCAGTTGCCCAATGCATTTTACTTTCTGACCACTTCTTCCTGCATTGCAACCATTCTTTAATCCCTGTTCACCATTGTCCACAAATTTCTTCCCCTGCCATCATCCCAGGTCTTTCCTTGCTGCATGTCTGTTTTAGCATTTCCCTTCACCGTAAATTGATGCTGTGATATCTGTTGCCCTCTGTTAGACATGCGACACATTCAGAGGTTGCTCTTTGGAGCTCTGCAATTTCAGAAATAATTTATAAAATATAGGAAGAAGGAAATCAAAAAGTAGCAGTCTTCTTTTACTGAAGAGGAGGTGGCTCCATGTGGATGTTGAAGTATTGGCTCTGCAGGTATTGCATCCTTAACTTCAGGAGATAATGCTGAAATAATTCTCTCTCGGTTCTCGTTGTCATAAGGACAGTGGATCTCTTGCATTTTTTCTTGTTATCACTTTTGTATTGTCTTTGTACCTGACCTTTTAAATTTATTGGATATGTTCTTGTTCTCATTTATAGCCTGCAAATCAACTTCTACACAGCAATGAAGACTGCATTTCTTTAATCACCAGTAACTAACCTCCTTGAGTTGTGCTTTTATTTAGAGAGCTCTGTTAGCATCCTGACCTTCTATTATTAGGGATTTCTGCTGAACTAGAATTATTCTGGTCATTCTGAAGACCCAGTAAGTAGAATCCCGTGTTTACTTTTGGTAGGATTAACACCATGTCTTTTTCATCCTTTTGTTACCCTCTTGCTTCCCCTTCCTTCCCCTCTCCTCTCTGACCCCATTATCAAAGGTTTTTCAAGTAATTCTGGCAATAAGAATTCATATTAAGGATCTCTCTGAAAAGGGCTTAGAATGAGTATGTCAGCAGAGTGTCATAGGAAGGATATTTCCCACAACAAGCTACTTGCCTGAACTCCAGAGCATTGCTGTCATTGAACACAACCTGTGCCATATGGACACACTGCTTCACTTAAATGCTAGGGGAGAAAGACATCTTTAGACAAAATAGGAATAAGGTCTGTTCATGACTTAGAGGTTTTACTCTATTCTTTAGGTTTAATGTATTTAGTCATTTCCACAGATAAGCAATACAGAAACTTGATTGTTAAAAGCAATGATCGCTTTTATTATTTTGTTATAATTTATTGAACGGTTTTCAGTTGCAGTTGATGAGAGAAGGCAAACAATAGCTCTCAGAAAACCTGAAATTTAGTTATACTAGGCTCCTTTTACAGTAATTTATTTTTGATGTATGATAAATTCCATGACAAGCAGCAAAAAGCACTTGCAGAATTGAATCTCCATATTAGCATAACTGTAACAATGACTGCAGAAGCATAGCCACAAAGTGTTAGCAGTATCCAGGGTTATTTTTCTCCTCCCCACTGAATATATATGTTAAATGTAGTTGCATTATTATAGAGGAAAGTAATTGCTTTCATTTTGCTCGCTATGATGTTCTGTACGAACACTAATCAGTCTCAGGGAAACACTGCACTCTGCCTGATCTGAAGCAGAGAGAATGAAATACTCATTAGATGTGCATTATCTACATTGTTCAATACAACTGTTGGGAAGCAGGCAAAGATGTAGCAATAGTGTTTTCCTACAGCTCTTTATACGGCTCAAATAGCTTAAAAAGGAAATACAAAAGATATTATTTCTAAGAAAACCTTGGATATTATCTTCACTGCAGTGCTGCACTACTTGAGCTCCTGATTCTGATGACACTGCCATAATGTAGTTTTAAGAGTAGATCCTTGTCAAGATAAACATTGTGATGTAACATTAACAATCTATGCAGGCATTTTATTCTTCTTTAAAACTGGTCATATGTAATTCTTTAATTAATTAGGTTAGCTGCTACATGGATTAGCTATGTGGTTGAGCAAATCAAAGACTGATAGCTGGAACAGATTTTCAGAGCCTCCTGTTTTCTTCTGGTCATCAATATAAATGCTTGTGTAATTTGACATGTTGATAGTCCGTAGGTGAACGTCACTGTCATGTTTAATGATCCACAGTTTGCTTTTTCCTTACTGTATAAACCAGAGTTTGAGAAAACTGGCTGTGTTACTTCCCTTGGGCTCTAATGTGTCTGCTCTCAAGGCAGACTTCTGGGAGCTGACAGCTGCTTGGAGGTGTCTCTTGATTCATCAGGACTGCTCTGGGTAAATTACTGGGACTATGGAGTTTTTGGTTTTTTTTTTCTTTCTCTGGGAACCATAGTCCAATATCTTCCAATTATTTTCAGAAAATGGTCACTGACATGCAGGGGATGTGACATTATCTGTTAACCCCCCATGGCCAGGTCACTATACAGGACACTGTGCTGACAGCTACGTTAAACTAGGGTAAAGTTTCCTTCAAATTTTACCCAGGACCAGTGGAAATTATTTTTTCCTGCCCTTATGGTGATGGTGCAATAGACAGATAATATGACATATGTGAAGTTTGACTCCAAGGTCCTGTTGACTCCAAGAAGTGGAATATAATGTGAACACTGGGAACTTAACATCCTGAATATTAAGACTTTTCATGTAGAGGAGGAATAAAAAAATAACATGTCCATGGGAAAGTGTGACATCTTCACAAGTAGGAAAAGAAAATCAAAATAAAACCCTTTACATAAAAGATGTTCTTGGGGAGGATGAGACTATTGGCAAATTACTGCCTTTATTTATGACACCAAAAAGAAGAGTAAGTAGGATCTTCTTTGGCTTGAATAATAGCTCTGACATTGGCAAAGAAACATAATCATGTCATAGTGGACATGTTGATTTAGATTGCTTCTTTATAAAAATTCTATAGAATTTATACTGTGAAAAGTGCAGCAGGTTTGATAAATGGTTCTCTTTTGTACCTTTCATCTTTAATAATTTAAAATGTGAAATTCTCAGTAAATTGTCAGTGATTACTAGAATATTTTCTAGTTGAGTGAATTTAATTAACAGTTGCTATTGCAGTAATGTCAGAAGTCTGTGAAACATCATGATAAGGAATTTGCATCAGTTGTCTGTTTCAATCACTCAGCAACAATATAAGTCGTTATGTTTTCAAAATCTCAGAAATGATTAATCCTGGTTTTCAAGATGTTTTATTTGCAAAGGGGTTTGCTGGGGTTTGCACCCTGGAGAGGTAATGCAGCCTCAGGCTTTTCCTGAAATCTCTCTCAAATCAACCTTCATACTGAGTATGCAGCATTAAACTGTCAGGTCAAGTAACTTACTGTGACTTCTCCCAAATGCCAGTAGCACCATGTGAATGGTCTTCTCTAAGTTCAGAAGATTGCGGAATAAAAACAAACAAACAAACAAAAAAAAAAACCTGCAAAAATAAAAATCCTCCCCCCCCAAAAAAATCCAAAAAAACCCTAAACCAACAAAACAAAACAAAACAAAACAAAAGAAATAAAACCAAATAAACTCAAACAAAATAACCTTTTTGGAGTGTTGATGAAATGTTACAACCACCTACCTATTATTTTGAAGTCATTGTCTGCACAAGGAAAAAGGGAGCTGGAAGGAGTTCCAGAAAGTTGTAGTAAAAGAATATGTTTACTTGCACAGATGCATCTTCGTATACCTTATTCCATATGCTCATGTGGATGTATTTTGTTGTTGTGCTTACATATCTTCCTTCCAAAATAGGTCCTTATCTGTTAGTGTGGTTAAAGAATGGCCCGGGATGGATGATTGTGCCTCAAGGTGCATCAGGCAGACCCCAAGCTCTCCCAGGAAGGCAGTGCAGCCATAGGAGCTGGGTAGGGTGGGCTGGTGGGTGCTGTAGGAACCCAGCAGGAGAGGGAGAGTGAAGGAGCCTTTCCCCCTATTTGTTTTGTGAAAGCCTTTGTAGTATTGAGGATAGTGTTGCTTTAGTGCAATTGTGTCATGACACTGTGATGGGACATTGCTGTGTTCGTGTTCCAGGGTTACCCTGTTCAATACACACAATATATGCCAAAAGGAAGAAAGGCTACAGTTAGATATATGAGTGTATATGGATGGCTAGATGGCTTATGAGTGAATTTTTCTACTTTTCATCCTAAAGAGCTTTTTGAGTAGCTGCATAAACCTGTTTTGATTATAGCTCAGTTTGTGATGGGTTATGTCTACTGTAACTTTCCATAATACAACTTAAAATTTTAAAATTATGAAGATTACACCTTTAAAAGTTTAAGGCCTCTGATATCATCTTTTGAGGAAGAGAACTGTTTGCTGAAAACTCAGTTTGGAGTGCAACAAATCCTGCAGGAGACAGGAAATTCTTGGTGCTAGGAATAAAACTGAGGGTTTCATTTAGAATAAGTAGCAATAGGGGTGTGCTTTCACCTGCAGGAAGATTAGATCCCTTAAATCAATTTCCACTCTTAGGGGGTTTTTTCGTGTTTGCTAAGAAGCAGAATTCATTCTAGACCATATGAAAACCCTTCCTGTTGTTTTGATATAAAGCCTTTGGGAGCTTATAAATCACAAATAACTTCACTGTTTCACTTCATAGCTTCCACTTTCACAGTTCCATGCATTCAGTATGTCATTCAAGGTGGATAGAGTTTCATCAATCTTCAAAATGTGCAATGGGATAAATTCCCAATGTTTAATTTTTCACTGTTCTCAAAACTTCAGTAAGAAAGAAGAAAAGCAAGTCCAAAACCCAAATGATTATAGGAGAATATAAAGAAAGATCTTTACTCATATCCAAAAAAATGCAAAATTTTAACTAATAGCAGAGTGTGAATCACTTTTGTAGTTCATCTCAGCTCAGGCTTTTAAGAAAAATCTTTGGTTTATAAAAAAACAAAGACAAAGAGCAAACTAATTGTTGTGAAGATTCTTGTATCACCTTTTGGAAGGAAGATGTTTGAATTTTCTTTTGTTTACTATAAAAAAATTTTTTTATCATTTAAATAACATTCATGTTTTAGAGGTAGAGGTTCTGATCAATGCTAGAACAAAATTTTGAGTTAAATAATTGATTTAAAGCTGTTAAAAATTTGACTAAACAGGACACTGATCTGTGTCACAGAAAATCCTTTCCAGTTTCCAGAGAAAGAGGTATTTCATTGTCTTTGCAACTGGGAATAAATTATGTCTTTCAGAGACTGTTTCTTAGTGAAGTAGTTAACGTTTGATAATAAAAGAACTATGTCAAATTATATTTAGATATGTTATCAAAATGTCCTGTGGCTGTCACCAGCTACCACACTATTCGATCCTCTGTGTAACTTAGAGTTCATTTTATTCTTCATTATGTGACAGAGTAGTATTCATTTTGCCATTATCCTCACACTTTATATACATATTGTGTATATAGTAGTATAATTTACTGCTAGCTGTTGTCTGTAAAGCTTTAATCTTGCACATAAAACCAGTATTGGCAACTCAGTTTTTCTACAAGTATATTCTTACTTCATTCTTAATATCCCTTTAACTATGATGTAAGGAAATGTGTCGTGGATTTTTTTAGGGAAAAATAAAAACAACCAGAAATTGTAAAAATAAATTAAGCCCCCTGAAGTTCATTTCAATAGGCTCATTTGCAGCTGACTCCATAATAACACCTGTACTATGTGGAAGAAGCAAAACGAAGGTTGTTATCGGCTTTTCAAAAGGGATATGGTTTTAAATTCAATGTGTCAGCCAGGAAAAAGTAAGAGAAAAAAATATAATTAAGAAAAATACAGGATAAAAAAGACTACACTTTGCAAGAGACAGAAGTTTATTCTCATCTGCTTTAGGACAAGTGGCTGATGTGATTACTTGCACAACCTCTGTAGGTCATCACTTTATCCCATGACCATGGTTTACACTACTCTTGAGTAATTACTGTGGGCTGGTAGCACACCTGCATTCAGCTGAGAAAAGGAAAAGTGCAAATTTGCCCTGTTTCAGGAATATTAAGAAAATAGTGTCTAGATTTTTTTACAAAACTTTTAAGCTCTCTCAGGTTCTGTCTCAAGCTCCAGACATTAAAAAGAAAAACAAACCTTTTACAAAAGCTTCTGCAAAATATTTTCACAATATGCTATTATATATGTGCTATGGTTTTTGTCCTAAAGGTCTGTTCTGTACTCCTGTTTGGGGCCTCCTTGTATTTTTTAGTAGAAAGAAAAACCAAAACAGTTAATAACCACTTAACCATTATTCATCTTTGCACAGTTAATAACCACTTAACCATTATTCATCTTTGCACAAATAAATGCAATAACTGTACAAAAGGGTGACTTCCAAATCTTGCACTGGCACAAATGGAAAAAAATATGATTTATCCTCCCTTCTCTTTGCACACAGATTTGCTGATTCCAGTTATTAAAGTTCCAAAATTTATTTTTTCTTGTGAAGGAAGCCATGGAACAAAGTGATTATACTGTTTCTATAAAGTTCTGCTACTATTTATAGTATTAATTTAGCTTTTTTATTTATTTCTACCAAAAATGTAATCTCATAAATGACTACAGTACTTAGCTATTTTGATATCTTAGTGTTTAATCAAAAATATGAATGTACTATGTAATTAGAATTTGTATTATTTAGGAACTGTCCAAAAACGTATTTACACTCTTTGTCACGCACTCCATCATCAGTAATTATTATTTTATTCACACAGTCAAGATTTCAGATCCAATGCAGCAACAGTTGGTGGTATAATCCATTTTCCCTATTAATCTTCATGACAGCAAACATTCTCATTAGGGCTTGATATCATCCATTTGCTTTCTTACTCACCCGCAAATATTAAAAACGATTGTAACAACTGAGATCTCATTACAAGGATCAGAGCAAGTTTTAAACACAGATTAATACCAACTTAAAAAAAAAAACACTAAACCAAAAGCCTTACCTCAAACTCCTCAAACTAAACACGAGCAGATTTCAGTTTTTAAGGGATGGGAAGGAGGAAATAGTAGGCACTGTTCTGCTGTTACAATTTCTTGGTACTAGAGGTATAGAACAGGTATAAAATGTGTTCTTTAAGCACTCAGCTCTGCCTTTGTGTCATAGGAGCAAGAAAACAGAAAGGAATCCCAGCTGCTAATCCAGTTCTAGGATTGCTTTATTTCTGTAGCAGAGTTTTGGATTACTTGCTTCCAGATTTTATTTGTTACTTTGATATTAGTATATCAAAGAAATTCAACCTGGACACTGTATGGGATGGATTGGGATTTTATTAACTTAGTTCCTGTAAAGTACTTTATTAATGTATTTTTGGTAAAGCATTTCATATGTATAGGTAATGTGAATAAAATTTATGAAAAAGTTAATATTTTCCTGTAGGGGAAAAACCTCTCACATTTAATGGTCTCTGAAACTTGTGTGATAACGAATTAGTATTATAGCATTGCTGCTATTCATAGCAGGTTTTAGTTTTAATTAATTTTTAGTTATATAAAATTAATTGAATTTTTTTCCAGCTAGGGATAAATGCTTCCTGACAGGTGAAAAAAATTTAGTAATCTATGGTATAGATAAATAACCTTAATTATTGTTCTGTTTTCAATATACTGCTTTTGTTGGAATAACATCAGTTTAGCTTGTTTGATAGGTAGTAAGAAAGAAAGAAGTAAAGCTAAAACCAACTTACAATAACTGGCAGCACATAAATATTTTCTTGGATTTCTGTCTTCCTTTTGGGAGGAAAAAGAAAAAAGAAAAGAAAAAGCCCAACCCCAAGAACAAACCCTAAATAAACTCCACACAAATTATTGTATCAGCACACTTTTCTAAAGTTTAAGGTCAGAAGATACTATTGGATTATCAAGTCTGTGTTTGTGTATCAGAAACCAATGACTGTTTTTCTGTAATGTCAAATATCTTATGAATATTTAAACAGAAACACAGGATCATACAGCTTTCTGTAAATTACTCTTTGCATCATAATTTCCATAAGGCTGCCCAAGACTTCAAAGAATGACTAATCCCATACTTTTCTAATAAATTGCTCTAATCATGAGCCAACTTTGATCACTGTGTTCTCACTGAGCTAGAATTTTGAACTTAATTCAATTTCTTCAATTTGGGCAACTTTTTATGTAAGAGGAAAAATACCCTTGAGTCTGAAAATTAGCTTTCCCCTCAGAGATAATCAGGGTTCAGTTTGAGACTTAAAAGTCCTACATGTCAGTATTTATGATGGTTGTAACCTTTTCCAGAAGTTTTC
This sequence comes from Chloebia gouldiae, assembly GCA_003676055.1. Taxonomy (NCBI): domain Eukaryota; kingdom Metazoa; phylum Chordata; class Aves; order Passeriformes; family Passeridae; genus Chloebia; species Chloebia gouldiae. The sequence goes on along the minus strand of QUSF01000005.1, from coordinate 9,242,474 downwards.
CTGATCACCTGGGACTAAGATGTTGCCAGAGAAGCTCATCTAGAGGTAATGGTGGCAAAGAACATATTAGGTATGGCACAGGTAAATCTTTATTCCCCTACTTGAAAATCTATTTAAAGTTACCTACTTGCAAACAGGCACCTGGTTAATCTTGAAATTAATCTGGCAACTGTCATAAATGAGTGCAATGTGAAGGGAGCGTAGAGTGCTTTGTGCTTGAAAGTGGGCATCCTTAAGTGATAATGAAATACTTAGTCTTGTTACTAATACATTGAAATGATATCCCTCTGAAACTGGGTTTTCCCAAGGGAAAGTTTCTGCTGCCACCACAGCTCTGAAGTCTGTGCCTTGCCTAGAACCTGTGGCACACTAACAGAGCTTGCTCTGCACGGGGGCTTTGGTCGTCTCAAAGAGACAAAGGTGTCATCTCTTCTGCTTGTATTGATCAGCACAGCCCAAATCCATCACACCCTGGCTGCACTGGTACGTGATAACTTTATCAGTGACAGCACTGAGTGGCAGCCCCTGCCTCTTTACTCTGCTCAGAAAGTTAAATAATATTTGTCCTGCAAATCATCTGGACCTGCCTTCAGGGTTGGCTAGTCCTCATCAACCAGCACTGAGACTCTTATTATTTCTTTACTGATATTTTTGAACTAAAAACAAAAAAGGCTTTTAATATTCATTAAGATAGGATCTCTATTCTATCCATTTTGGAAAAAATACTGAAATTTTGGGGCCAGTAGCCCCACAGAAGGCAGGTGTAATTTTTCAGGAGAAAATGGCTTTTTTGAGAATTGAGATTCTAGGGGTCTCCCTTTACACAAACTAAACTGTCTGGTATGAGCCAAAGCAGAAAGGTGACACAAAAGTGACCTGAAGAAAATGTGCCCTCTGTCAGAAAGGGGTAAACAGATTATATGCTTAGAGAAATTAGAAGTCAGAAGTGAGAGACCCTTCCACTCACCCCAATTTTAGAGAGCAGCTGAATGCCACGAAGGAATATCAAGCATAGTCTTATGCAGCATAACCCAGGCCTCAGAAGTTGCTCCTTGGCTAGGTGGTATTGCAAATATCAGAAATCATGCAATATAATTTTATAAAAACAAAGCAAAAGTAGAATACTGAAATGTCTGCTTTGCCAAGATACATAAATATACATGATTTTACTATATGGAATCTTTAATATAGGCCAAAATACTGTCCTCAAAATGTCTTAAAAGTAAGTAAATTTTAATTTTTTTAAAAGTTAAAAATAGTCAAGAGAAAACTACATTTGATTTCTATAAGAACAGTATTTCACCAACAAGTATAGCTTTTATGCTGGATCTCAATATGATATGTGATAGAATCAACCATCTACAAAAATCCTCTTGTGTATGGAAAATTTAAAATATAAGTAAAATTGCTCCAAAAAATATACTAATATTTAATTACTTAAAATTATTCTTTTTTTTGTACATAAGGTGCAAAAATAGCCTCAAACCAACACCGGTCTCACCCTCCCCTAACAAACACCTAATATCATGTAAGAGCTTCATGGATCCTTTATTATGGAGTCTTTTTTTTTTTTTGATAGTAAAAGGCTAAACAAATTTTTTCAGTAAGAATTCGTGCAATTATAGTTGCTCAGCTGTGGCTCAGAATCAAACAATTTTTTTATATTAATTAATTAATTAAAGTGACATAACACTGCCCACTGCTAAAGATTCTTGTATAATGTAGAAGGACCATCCTAAGATTATAGACATTTATTCAAAATAATATCCCTTAAAGAGGCAGGAAAGGAGTTGTATAAACTACAGTGGATTTCAAAGGTAAGTGGATAGCTATCTCCCTTGTAAACCTTCTTTAACAGCATAGGCTTATAACAACACTTCAGATAGAAAGAAGCCTGTAGAGGCTTAAATTTAGAAAAATTAAAAAGATAACTGTATACAAATTTTATTTTTTTTTTTACTAAATGTACCTTTAAATGAAGATTTTTTTTCCAGGAAATTGTGTTGAAACAATTTTTTCTTTCCAGTAATGAATGAGTCCTACAGGTCATGACAATAAATCTTGTAAATGATGCTGTTGTTAAGTTTAGCCTGTGTTCCAAAACCTGGTGTGGATGGAACAAATATTTTCAAAGATGTCTCATTTTCCAGATCATTTAGTCACTCTTTGCAGGATGCAAATTATTTAGGCTTCTTCATAAAGGTCTCTGTTTCTTAATATACAAAAGCCTTTTTCTATGCTGTACCTCAAGTACTGAGCTTGTACCTATCCTAGATACTCTTTGAGCTCTTAAAAATTCATTTGGCTACTGAAATAAATCATGAGCTCTGAGAACAGTATTTGGAGTTACTGCCAACACAGCATATGAAAAACTTTAATATTTTGTATTTTTCATACTTTCAATGATGCACTTGAGTGAAAACACACACTTTAAATACTCAAGTATATTGCTTCAACACCATGCATCTTGGACATTTGTGAATACTTATGTTTGTACCTGATAGGTAGCATCTGTAAGTTTTTCACACATTTTTTTTATCTTTACAGAAAAAAAATATGATATAAAATATATTATATGGTATATATGATATGAATTATTTTCAAAAATACTAAATGACTGTGTACCTATCATTAACATATGCACCAATAATTTATGTATAACTTATGTATGATTTATGTATAACTTATATAATTTATGTTATGTATTAACCTGGGAAAACTTAACAGTTTTCCCAGGTTAATTTCTTGTGTACAAATGCAGTGTGCATTTTAAGGTGTCATAGAGAAACAAATTACTTGAGATGAAGAGAAAAAATAGTCACAGCAACATGACACATCATGTTAGTGCAATCGCAGTTTCCAGTTCCCTTCCAGCTTGCTTAGGGATAGTTCACTTATTTTACAACACTTTGTCTCACATGCTATAAACTCAGTATCTGTGTTGTCATCTCCATTTTTTTCAGACCTGGAGAAGAGTAGATGTCTTTATCCTTGTCTTCCCCCCCACAATATTATTACTGTAAAAAAATCTGTATGTTTATGCATAGAAACAAAATGTATTTTTATAGACTACACTTCATGAAGAAATTCCCATTATGGAGGCTTGATTTTTCCTGAATGCTTGACAATACTAGGTGGAAGGTGCACACTTAATAAAGTGAATATATTCTCTCTATAAGTGAGATAGAAATCACAATTTATACAGGTTTAGCTAAAATATTTAATGTCGATTTCTTTCTTAGTTATCTATTTATACACTGTTTTTCACTGTATGGAAATTTAATTACAAAGGCAAAATTGTCCTAGAACATACAAAGGTGAGACGATACCCCAGGTTTTAGTTTAGTCCTCAATCTGGATAGCCCTGGTAGGCTGGCACAGACAGTAGCACACACCCACTTCATGGAGGGAAGGTTCATTCAGCCACTGTGTGAGTCTAGGAGCTGTTAAAATTGGCTATCCCATGAAGACTATAAACCCCAGGCAAGTATGCAATTCCAGTGATACTCTCAGCTCTCTGGAAGATGAAGATTTTTGTGTATTTGTTAATCCCGGACTGCTTTGCTTTATGCCTGATTAAGTAAATATTCAAGATGAGCTCTGAAAAGGGAGACCCTAAGCATCTTTTTTTGATGCTGCTTTGCCATAAACTTGTTTGAGTTGAATCTCTTGGCTAACAATGATGCAGTGCACTGGCAGATTGCCTTGACTCACTTCTTCCAAAGAATGTTTAGGTATTTATCTGCAGGAATACAGTTAACCTCAGGGATGCCCTGGCTGTGCCTGTCCTCAGCTCTTGCTGGGGTAGGAGGTGGTGTCTTTGCTGCTCCCTACCCTTAGTTTTCAGCAAGGAGAAAAAATCAAGAAGAAAATGACGAGGATTCTCCAGGCAGGGTGATAAGTTCACATAGTGTAGCATATTCCAGTTTTTTACCTGAAGATCATAATGAGAACTAAAAGAAACTTTATTGTAAAATTTATTAGACATATCATGTATATTTTCTGGTAAGCAAGCTGAAAATATATTAAAAAAATCCTCTCAGACTAGGTTATTTTTCAGATTTCTTAATGATTAGACATTAGTATGTAGGTTGTCAAGCTCCTTCAATGTTTTTTCCTCCTGATGTGTAGAATCTTTGTTGTTTTGATCAGTGATATAAATAATGAAACATAGTTTCTGTTCCCTGGATAGCTGAACATGTCTTAAGAACTAAATATTATCTCAGGTATTAATCGCTATAAAGGTGGGATTCATTTATCATAAATATTCTGCAAAATTAATTTAAAATATGTTTTCCTCATTAAATTTCCTCTCCTTTAGTAGAGTCAGTCCTTCAAATGTCCTCTATATAAAATATACCTTTAAACAAAATTGAACACAGTGGTAATAAAATTGCAAAAATCTTTATATTAAAGAAGTGAGCTTTTAATATTGAAGACTCAATTGATCTACTTTTTGAAGCAATAATTACAAATAGAGATCCTTGGTACTTTTCTATAGGGTAAACTTGACTTATTATCAATTTTGGGCAGGAAAAAAATTCAAGTGTGGTAAATAACATTAGAACATAATTGCTAAATAATTATTTTTTTGCATAATATCAAAAAGTTGACCGGATTGTACATTATGGATTACATTTTTTTTTTTAATTTAAATAGAAGTATTCTTAAACATGAAGTTAACAAGCTAGGCAGTGGTAGCAGACATCTTATATATTTCAGTATTCTTTTCTTTGTTGTTAAAAGTAATGTGACAATTTCTAAAATGTAGTAATTTAAATATATGTATGTTTTAAAGGTGCTTTTATTTTCTTTCAAAGGCTTTATTATAAGGTGGAGATAAACAAAATGCCATGGACTCATTATTCAATTTTGTCATGGATTTTTGAGGAAAGGTTACCTATGTGTTTCACTAATTTTATTGATGACAGGATTTATGTGAAATACAAATAATGTAAAAAAATATAGTTGAAGTAAATAAGATCATAAAAGACTGAAGTGAAATAGTTACAGTACAACTGGTATTGTCTAGTAGAATTGAAAGCTTAATGACTTTAAATATATCCTTTATATCTGTGGATAATGTTATGGAACTAAGAGATCAGCTGTAGAAGAAATTATAGGAAGGGAAAAGAGCCAGTCAGTGAATTGGATCTAATATCCATTTGAGAGTTGATTAGACAAGTTATAGAGTGGTGTTTGCAAATCAGATTGCTGTAGTTAACACATGGCCTTAAAAGGAAGTGTTATTTGTATGAGAGCAATTTTATATTTTCCTTGTGCACTGGAAAAAGCAGCTGTGCATGTCATGCCCAATATTCACAGTTTGGGGTAGGGCACTAAACAGAATAAGAGTGGAGAAGGATCATTTGTATTCAATTATTTTACTTACCACATGCTAAAGCAACTAAACAAACAAAACTGCAGGAAAAATAAAATCAAAAACTCCCAAAACATCCCCCCCCCCACCCCCGCCAAACACATTTCTGCAGTCTCCTCAGCCTGTGATGACAAAATATATTTAAAAAAAAGAAAAAGGAGCATAGATCCATTTTTTTAGATAGTAATGGCTACTTAGAAAGACAAATAAAAGAGCATTTGTTATGACTTGGGAGTCATCTGAATACATTTTGTATCTGGAATGCACTTACCTGGCATGAGCTGTACCACTTAGGATTTACCAACTTTTACTGTTTGTTTCTTTCATTCTCAGATTTAATTTATTTGACAGGAAATTAAGTTTGCTTGTGTGAACCAGATACAAAATTTACAAAGACAAATCTTGGCAATGTTAGAACAGGTTGCAATTTTGAAGGTATTTTTTTTTCTCTTTTTTAATACACACACAGAAAAAAAGAAAGAAAATTTGTGACTAAGATAACGTAGAAGCTGAATCTGTATGTTTTTTGTGTTTGTCTTTTATGTGGAAGCAAAGTGGTATGTAGGGTTCTTCCACCTTTGGAGAGTGTCTTGCAATGGGTTGGTTCTGGGACCTCCCCATGTGCCTTTGACTTCAGAAACTGCAGCTGAGGGAATTAGGCTGTCCCATGTAAGATGGAAAGAACTTGAGCACTTAAGGACATACCATATCTAGAGGGAAACAGCCTAGACACCTTGAGATCTTTTCTCAGTCTGGACATATCCCCTCTTTTCTGTTCGATAAAAATGAGGACACTGAGAACTACAGGTCCTGAAACCAGAATCTTGGTTTGAGAGATGGTTCCTTATCTTCTCAGGCTCCCTAATGCAGAGCTAGAGCACACACGGCTCCTGAGCTCTGCTGCAGGATCCTGCTCTTGCCTTTGCTTCCCTAAATTTATTTAACAGCAGGGGACTGACACCTGCTGATCCAGAACGCTCACCTCAGTTAATCTGCATATAGCTGAGGTTCAACAAAATGAAATAGAGCCCTTCATTTCATTTGAAGCTCATGCCAGTGTTGCAGCCAGATTTAAAACATTTTTCTCAGTTTGTAAATACACACAGCTGAATTGTTCAAAGCTCTGCTCCTTTGAAGATTCATGTCTGTGCATAGTCTCAGACAATTAATAGTCTTGCTGAAATCAGTGGGACTGCTGCCTTTCATCCTGGCTCCTCTGAAGACAATTTCAAATTTCCCACTGACTTCAGTAAGGCCAGGCTGTTCTCAAAATATTTTAAGTGCTGCATGCTGGGTAATAATACAGAGGGATGCAAGCCTTGTGAAACTAGGTGGGCTTTTTATTGTGGAAGTGTGTTTTGTTTTGGTTTCATTTTCTTGAGATACAGTGATATTGTATAGTATTCAAACAAATATGCAGAGAGGAAGGCTTTGTTCCAACTTCCAGATTTTTGATTTTTTAACCTGTACTGCACCTTGACTGTTTTCTTTTAACAGTTTAGCTCTTCATGTTTTGTAGAGGGATTTGTTTTCTGGTGTCCCTCTACTAAAAGATGGGTTCCCTACAAAGGAAAATTGCTCTGACACCACATTATGGACAAAATGATAACTCAGATTCCTAAACACACAGTCCCCCTTCTGGTTTATACCACTGTTAATTCTATTTATTCTCATTTTATGTTGTCTTCCTCAAGCCAGCCTTGGAGATCAGAATTGGCCAGACTTTTCTAGATTTGAGTTATGCCTCATTTGTTGAGGTTCCCTTTTTGCTTCATCGCTGAAGCATTATCTGTGCTACATATGTTACATATCACCTCTGAAATATGCCTTTTACAGTCTGTTTAAAACTCCTGAGATAAATAATACTTCCAACCTGTCTTGCAAGTACACTTTCCAGGAATAAGACTTATTTTTAAGAGCCTGCGGCAAGTCATCTTATTCAGTGATTTTGTTGTTATCTTCAAGTCCTCTATCAGACACACATCTTTAATGTAATATGCTGATGGTTTATTCTTCGCACATAAATATACTGCAAAGTATGTTCTCTTTGAACCATCTTCTACTACACTTGCCCACCTTATCAGCCTCAACTTATCGTGTGGAGATTATTGCAGAGTTTTGGTCAACTAAGAAGTTTTTTGATTAAATGTCTTGCAATATACTTCCTAATATAACTTTGCTCCAAAGGTGAAAACTAGATTTTTTTACTTCCAAAATCTGTGCATCAAGTTGTATATTTTTACCTGATCATAATCACTATCTATCTCAGTCCTCTCTCTAGTAATCACTACAAAAATATGTTGGCTATGCACTAGCATTTATTCCCATTCTGCTTTACAAAATGACTGCATGGGCAGTACATTATTTTAGTGTTCTGGGATGGGAGTTCTTTTTATGGTTTTCTTCATCAAGCACTTCAGCACATGAGCCCACAAGCTTCTATATGTGCCTACTTCAAAAAGATAGTTGATCATGCCCATAAATAATTTCTTATATGCTTTAGTCAGAATAATTTGATTCTCCTCCCATCTGCCCTCCTGTAAAACCTAAGGAACAACTTGTTGGTAATTTTGTGAGTACAAATTTACTTTAGAATTGTCACACTAGATTGCATATGGACTCAAAGCAGCTTCAAGATGAATGATGCAGACACTCTGTTGGGAGACAGAATTCTGCATTTGATTCCCCAGCGAATTCCACATATGAAAATGTTTCTAATGCAAACTAGCTTCCTACATGTTTAGTTTCTTAAAGTATATCTCAATAAATATTCAACTGTGTCCATGGGGGTTTATCTCCCTGCTTTTTCATTTGGTGATAATTGTGCTCAAAAGCCACAGCACATTCTATGCTTTTAGAAGTGCAGGATTCTGTGTTAACTAAATTTCAACTGCTCTTTGTTTTATGGTATTCTTGCTTATATGAGACATTTATAAATAGACATTAATATTAACCACCTGCCTGATATTCACAATCTAGATAGAATGTTGTCTACCAGCATAGATGAAGTAAGATAGTCAAAGGCATAGCAGCTACTGTCATTTATGTGCAGCGCAAAAGTTTGTCTATTTACAAACTGCACTATAAAGTTCAGAGGTTTGATTTCAATTTAGTTGTCATCTTTTACTGGAGAAGTTATGGAATCAGAACATACCTTTCTCCTATCATTTGAATGATGGCTGTGGGACATTATTTTTGCCTTTCTATTTTCCCTTGTACATATGGAAATATCACAAGTGCTGTAGTTGATTTGTCTTTTCTTCTTTCTTGAGTCTTGGTAAGTTTTAACTTAAATCTCTGAATTCTTCTATACCAGTGGATGTTAGTATATCCAACTTGTACCTGAACAATTACACTAGCCTTGTTAATTAGAGTCATCTTTTGGTGTTAACTCTGAAAACCTGATGTTGTACAACCCTGAGCACCCATCTTCCATTAAACAGTTTTTAATGTTTCAGACACTAATTATTAGAGTCAACATTGTTTGACACTTGGTTTAATTTATAAAAGTAAATAAATCATCCTTGTTACCTCTTTAGATCACTTTATTCAAAATTGCAGTTAAGCCTTTTAATCATTATTATAATGCTTCAAGCATCTTTTACATAAGGAATTTCAGGTTGCTTTCTAATTAGTGTTAACCCGTATCATAGCTCTCTTTTTTTTCCCACTTTTTTAAAATTTTTTTTCCTTCAATTTACTGAGTTCTTACTGACAGCTCTTAATGGTGGATGAAACTTTATTCTACATAAGTCACAAAACATTTTGTTCTAAAAATTACACAACCCTGCACAGTACTGTGCTCAAGTTTTCCATTTTTTTTCCCTGCTAAACATTTGGCAGTAGTAGTCGTCACTGCCCTGATGGAAGATGTTAGGCTTCATGAATCTTTCAGTCGGTGAAAACAGGAAAAGACTGTTTACAATATTGCATGTTTCTTTTAACAAAGCCTATGCTCCCAGGAAGGGGTTCTTGCAGTGCAGCTAAAATTCTGACCATGTGCATACAGTTTTCTTTCCAGGTGCCTCTTCTCCATTTGCATTTCTATTAAATTGAAAACACTCTCAGGCACTTGGTGTTATTTTTGTGTTGATCTTGTTCAGGGCCAGGATCAACTTAGATTATCTTTTTGGGTCCCTTCCAAGTCAGGATTTCTATGATATTCTGTAGTGGAAAGGAGCTCTAAGGCTTTTGCAGAATTAGGTCTTAATCAGAGTTTTTATTTAGGTACAAGTAGCAGTATTTAAGAAAAATAAGAGACAAAAAGAGAGACAATGGAGAGAAAATTCTAAACCAAGTACATTAGTTCTAATATTCTCATTTAATGTCCATATACATAGTCATATATAAATATTAGGGTAACAGGTAAAATGCTCTTAATAGACACAAATGAGTGTCTTTTAATTATAAATTAACAATTTATCTTTTTAATTTACCAAATTTTCATAAAGATTTAGGAGTGTTATTTTTTCCTGTTCCTTACAGAACAAGTGCTATTAGAGGTTCTAAAGAAAAACCTTCCCTAGAAAATAAGAGATGTTTCCAGTCTCTTTACTGAATTTCAGTTTGAGTTAGCAGGATGATGCAATTCTTCAAACAGCACTAAGATCTTTAAATCTGTTAAAGTTGTACATACATGTGATAGGTATACACCATTTGATTTCTATCTATTGACTCTGGGGAAATGTGCTGCAGGTTTATTGCCTTCACCTAGTTTCTTTTCTGTCATAAAGTGTGCTGTGGTTAAAATCAAACCAGAATTATTTCAGCAAATCAAAAGATTGTGGTATAAATTATGAAGAGGCAAACAGGGTGATTAAGAGTAAAAATAAGTATCAAAAATAACAATATTTACAAGAATAATTAGTCTTGGCTGCCCTGTTATGTCTCATCCAATGCTATTTAGACCTAGCTTAGATAAACTTTTAAACCTGGGGATGTTTATTGCCCTTCAATAGTGAGCCTTGAGGTTTTGCTGTGCAATTGTTAAGAAGCTCCCTTTTAGACTGAGTCTGTTTGCCTGGGTTTCTGTCTCATGGATTCTGGGTTATGTCTCTCCACTTCTTCAAATAGGGGTTTTTGGGTCTCTCAATTTCAAGCTTTTCATCTGTTATATTCAGTTCCTAGGAATGCAGTTCTGGTGGTTCCATTTTTCTTGTAAGGTTTTTTTCCTCTGAGCAACAGTAGTATGTCGACAAGGGTGGCAGCTGAGCCATTCTCCATTAACAGAAACAGAGATTTCAATACTTATCTCAGTAATTTTACTTTGTTAGAATGATTTTAATACATGAATAATACCATATGTATATGGTTAACACACCATATATAATAAAATGGATAAAACCCACAACCTTTCCAGGCCATTAATTTTCAGCATGGCCTTAGATCAAAATGCACTAGTTTGAAATGTATTCCAAGGAGATGATTGTTGCAGATGGTTATAGTGGGCAGCAATAGTGTATCTAGGATTTTTAAAGTGTCTTTCCATGATGACAAACATTAACAAGCAGATTAATTTGTGGCTTAATTGTAAAAGGTTACCCAAATAACATGGCCTTCAGAGCAGTCTTTCCAAGTACAGCCTGCTACAGAACAATTATTTTGGCCAGCACACAGGAAGAACTGGAAGCATCCTCTCATTTGTTATGCTGGGATCAGCCCATGGTGATCCTACAACCCTTGCTTAATTAATCCAATTTTGGCTTTAGACTTCTATCTCTGTTTGGCACAACAAATACAGCTGTGCTGTGAATTTTACTGGAAGCAAACATAACTGTGCTATGCTCTCAGAAGGTTTTCATGCTGAATATTTATTCTTTTGACTCATTTCATAGTTAATATGTGCAGGCACTTGCGACAGGTTGCTACTTGCTGACTGATTGGCATAATTAATTTCTGTGTTCCAGTTGAGCTACAATCCTGAAATACAGTTTGCTCATTCATTATGGGCTATTGCACAGAAATGAGAAAAAAAAAATCTCTCAATTGAAAACTGACCTTTTCATCAGAGACTGTCAGTCCTCTGGCTGAGATTTTTAAATATTCAGAGCCCTCTACATGTTAATTGGGTAGCAATTTTAAGAAGAATATCCATTTCTTCAGGAGAAACAAAGCACAGAACACAATTCAGATTAGTGAATTTAGAGATCCAGTTTTTTAATATACAGAGAATTCCAGACTGTTCTGTTTTTTGGTATTTTGCCATCTTCTGTAGAGCATTCCATTTCTGTTAAGAAAAAGAGTAGTTGACATCCATGACTCCATTCTGAGAGAAACAGAGGCTCCAATATAGAATTTGAACAAACCCATGCAGGAGACTGCTGACTCCTCGGGATTTGGGTAAGAAACATCAGCAGGAAAGTCTCCAGTCTGGTGTGATTTATTCTCTATTACTGTTTGTTCAAGTGGACAGTGATGAAGTCACAATAAGAAGTTTGAGGACAATTAATAGAAACCTCAGGGTCTTAGAATGAATAGCTGGGGTATCAGGAGCATCCTCTATGTTGTCAATTGAAGGCAATGACATGAGAAGAAACAGGAACATCATACAGTATTCACGGCTCAGAGATTGTATGCCAAGTGCCCACAATCCAAGGAGAAATGGTCAGGGACCTGCTACACCAGCTGGAGGCACAAGTGTCTATGGAGCTGAATAGGATCCAATGAAGTGTTTTGAAGGAGCTGATGAAAGTGCTTGTTGAATCACTTTCCATCTTTTACTAGCAGTCCAGGTTATCTGGGAAGGTCCCAATTGACTGGAGGTTAGCCCATCTACAAGAAAGGTTGGAAGGAGAATCCAGAGAACTGCACGTCTGTCCGCTGACCTCAGAGCAAAGGAAAGTCATGGAGCAGATAATTTTCTGTGCCATAATGTGTCACAGACAGGGAATCAGGCCCAACAAGCATGAGTTTATGAAAGGCAAGTCCTGCTTGACAGACCTGATCTCCTCCTATGTCAAGGTTATCTCCTCAAAGAGCTGTGCATGCTGGGATGTAGTCTATCTGGACTTTAGTAAAGCTTTTGGCACTGTCTCCAATAGCATTCTGGAGAAACTGGCTGCTGATGGCTTGGAAAGGTGTACTCTTCCTTAGACAAAATACTGTCTGGGTGGCTGGGCTGAGGGAGGGGTGGTGAATGAAGTTACATCCATTTGGCAGCCAATTGCTGGTGGGGCTTCCCAGGACTCAGTACCGGGGCCAGTTCTGTTTAATGCCTTTATTGATGACTTGGATGAGGAGATCAAGAACATCCTTAGTTCATAAATGATGCCAGATTGGGTAGGAGTGTTGATCTGTTGAAGGGCAGGAAGGCTCTACAGAGGAATCTGGACAGGCTGGATCAATGGGCAGAGGACAACTGTATGAAGTTTAACAAGTTTAACAAGGCTGAGTGCTCATCTTGCCCTTGGGTCACAACAACCCCATGCGGTGCTACAGGGAGAGTGGCTGGAAACTGCCCAGTGGAAGAGGACTTGGGGCTGCCTCTTAACAGCTGTCTGAATAAGAACCAGCATGTGCCCAGGTGGCCAAGAAGGCCAGTGGCATCTTGGCTTGGATCAGCAATAGTGTGGCCAGCAGGACCAGGGCAGTGACTGTCCCCCTGTACTCAGCACTGGTGAGGCCACACCTCGAATACTCTGTTCAGTTTTGGGCCCCTCACTGCAAGGACAATGAGGTGCTGGAGCATGCCCAGAGAAGGGCAACAGAGTAATGAAGGGTCTGAAGTACAAGTTTTATGAGGAATAGTTGGGGGAGCTGAGGGTGTTTAGCCTGGAGAAAAGGAGCCTCAGGAATGACCTTTTTGTGCTCTACAACTGCCTGAGAGAAGGTTGTAACCAGGTGAGGGGCCAGTCTCTTCTCCCAGGTATTAAGTGCCAGGTCAAGAGAGAATGGCCTCAAGTTTTTTTATTGGAGGGTTAGGTTGTATGTTAGGAAAAACTTGTTCGCTGAAAGAGTAGTCAGGCTTTGGAACAGGCTGCTCATGGTGGAGTCACTATCCTTAGAAAGGTTCAAAATTATGCACATGTGGTATCTTGGGATATGGCTTAGTGGTAAGCAGAGCGGCACGAGGTTAGTTGGATAGTTTTAGATAATCTGAAATCTCAGAGGCCATTTCCAGGCATAACAATTCTATTATTCTATGAATAATTAATAAATTTCTTAGGTGCTATGTTCTAAGCAGGGCTTATTTAAGCACAGTGTTGTGCAAATGCATCTATCTGATTTTTAGGCAGTGATTAATTTTTCAACCTAGAACATATAATGTTTCTCCTAGTACAATCTATGTTGCTTACAGATTTTACAAAGAAGTACAAATGCCAGTCATGTTTTTCTGGTGCTTTTTCCATAGACAAAACAGGCATGAAACACTGGAAGACTGTAGGGAATATAAGTTATCACATGCTATTTGTTCACTGCTCCGAATTCATGTATCTCTTGTTTCTTAGGGGAGGATGAAATAGATGGCAGTTTCAAACACAAGAAACTATCAAATAATAATTCATTAATTAATTGATCTGAATTCTGAAACCTTGATATTGTGAACTGTTCTCTTTTGTGGTCTTTATTAATAATGTAGTTTGAAATGCTCAGTGTTCTTTAGGGCTACACAGTCAAGTACAATTGTAAAATCCTATTTAATGGAGTGGGAAGAGTGTAGGGTTTACCCATAGTTTTATTTACTCTATGAAAGTATGCCTACAGCAGCTTATTATGTGACAGAAACAGCCTCAAAACTGTAACAGATGCAAGAAAAAAAAGTTCCAAGTACTGCCTTAGTCATTGAAACTGATTTTATATGCATTATTTTGCTTAACATAGTATATATACTGAGAAGCTTTCCTTCTACATCACTTAGAAGAGTTAGTCTCCTTATTACTTAATTGATAAAAAACCTTGAATGTTTTGATTCACATTTCTCCTAACAATATAATTACAGAGAAAATATAATACAGTGGCACAGAACATGTAAAGGTAATGTAAACAGAAAATTATACCCATCACATGAAACCTAGTCAAGATCAAGCAAAGAAGAGTCATTTAGAAGAGTCGTTTGGAAGAGTCATTTTTTAAACAAAAATATATTTGTAACGTAGCTCAGCTGAAATCCCTGCATTGCAGCAGAACACACTGGGATGTGGGTTAGTGTTGTAGTCTTACTACTGGCCATTAGAGATGATAGAGGCATCCCTTTGTTGGTAAGACTGGCACCTAGAAGAAGGAAGTCACTTTGAGCGTGTCTTGGTGCTAGTAAGGAGAGGGTGCTTTTTCCATCAGTTGTTTTTCATAGTGGCTCACAACAGAAGCATGTCTTGACTATGGCAAAAGTTATGCATTAGATGCAAAGTGATCAAGGAGAAGAAAGGCTAACAATGAGTTAGAAAAGATAGAAAACTAAATTTGAGGGGTACAGAGAAGCATGAAGTATTGATCTCCATCTCCTGACAGTTCTCTCCAGAGGAAACTGGAAACAAGAAAACATACAGTTCTAGAAACTATTGTAAAAGTTAGTGGAAGAGGAAAGTTTATAATCGGGTGACTCAACATCCTTCATCTGCTGTAGGAATCATGTGGAGTGAATCTATAAAATGAACCAGTAGCACTGAGGTGCTATTTTTTCTGAAAGGTCTTCCACTTTGGAAGGATAGAATGCACATGTTTTATAATCAGCAACTGTGTTTTTTCCCAGTGTCTGGGAGCAGTAAATAGCAGAGCTGATAATTATAAGGTAATCCACAGGTCTAACACAAGTGCAGGGCATGCTGAAGGCTAATTGATCATATCCCGATGATGTCACATCATTAGCAGAATTAATTAGAATATTTAAAACTGTACATGATCATAATAATTAGCAAAATTTATGAGTGCACTGTGTCAAGGAACAGGTGGGAATTGTCGCTTTTTAAGCCGCTGCCATGAATAGGTTGGAATTTATTTTTTGCTGCCTTGCATTGTATGGTGCCAATCAACTAGAAAGCAGATAGTGGATTAAGAAATCCCTTTCCATGTTGCCAGAGGTTATGCATGGTTTCTGCCCATCTTCTCATTAAAAACACTCATTTAGGGTTACAACTGACATTAAAATGATATTCTGTATTATTGCAGGGTGCTTAAAATTTAGTTTTGGAGGTTATAGCAGTATTAATTTACTTAACTTCCTTTCACCTTAAATGATCAATCTCAGATCATCTCAGATCCTAACAGTAATGCACATTGAGTAATTTTTTAGTAGCTTCTTATGGAGTAGTGACAGTATGTCCCTGTTCCTTGCAAGCATGTTGCATTCTATTAGGCAGATTGAGTAGCAACACCAAAAATTATTCAACCTAGGAGTAACAGCCAAGCAGGCAAATATTTCCTCCATCCTTTTAGATAAGTGTAGCTACAAGTACTCTAATACTGACTTCAGAAATAAATTTTCATAGTACAAAAGAATTATTTAAAGAATTATTTAAAGCATTATTCATATCCTTCATTCATTACAACTACATTCCTTTTTCTTGTGCCTGCAGGGGATACAGCACATTGTATAAAAACACTAAGACTGGATGTGGCCTTCAATTGCCAAACTTTTTTGTTGGTTTCCTTGCAGTCCCATTCTCATTCTCATTTTTTCTCATTCTCAAGAAAGATGGTTAAACTTTTTTTATGTCTAGGGCTCATTAGTGCAGATAATATTTGGACTTGCTAAAAATATGTAATCTCATTTCCTGGTTTCTTTTATCTCTGAATTTTCATTTATCATGTTCCCATTTTTTTAATTACATGTACTAATTTTCTGCCTACTCTCTTGACTTTTTAAAATACATCTCTGCCTTTCTCTGTCCATTTTTCCCCTATAGTCTTTCTCCATTTCTATTTAGCAATATTGTTTTCCTGCATAACATAACTTACTGTAAATACAAAAAAAATCTTCAAAATACATATGACATAATTTTGAAATATGTTTAGAAACAGCAATTCTTCTACTGTTTTGGAATATGCACATATGCTGACTAAGCATGTAACTTATACAAATGAATATGATGAGCCACATTTCTGAAGGCTAGTAGGAGATTTTTAAAATTCAGACTAACCAAAAGCATGAATAAAATGGCAAAATAGCTTTCTATAAATGTGCCTCAAAGCTTTTTCTAATTTTCAATTTTTTAATAACTTAAAACTATATCAGCTGGAAAAAAGAATAAAGTATGAAATTACATTGACATAGTTAACCTAAATAGAATACATTTAATAGAAAGAGAAGTAATAAAAGGAATGAAAAAAGGAAGAACATCATGGGTGAAATATTAGAGAATGGAAACTTTTCAAAGGCTTTTTGAAGATCCAGCCTAGTTATATCAATTAATCTATGTTTGTTAACACCCTCAAAGTAATCTGATAGGCAGTAGTCGTCCCAAAAATCTATAAAAGCCATGTGAATATTTAGTAAACATTTCATATTTATCTATCATCTATTAATTCTAGAATAGTAATACTTTCCTCATGGCCATCCAATTTGCTATTCTGTATTCCCCTAAATCTTTTCATGAGTCCTTTATCAAGCATTCTATCTCTTCCATTCTTTTTTTTTTTTATTCCTCTTGACACAGAGGCTTATTAGAGAAATAGTTTATATGCTATAGTCAGGAACTCAGCAACTTCATACTAGATTTCTTTCACTCTTGAACAAATTGCCTGATCCTGACAACTGTTACTGTTCCATTTATTAATTTGTACTAAAACCTTTTCTATTGATGTTTTTCTTAAAAAAATAGTTTCTCCATCTCTTGCCTTGTGAAGAAGGGAACTTTCCTGACCTTCTCCATAGTGAACAGTAATGAAAGGAGTCCCTTGTGATTTCTGCAGTGGTCTTCCCTTTCTTTAGTGTGCCTTTTGTACTTTGATAATCTGCTGGCCCCACTGACTCTACAGTCATCCTACTTCTCCTGTGCATGAAAACATTTTATTTTATGTCTTCTTCAAGTTTCATCTCGAAGCATCACCTGCTTTGCTTTACTATAGTCTTACATTTAGTTTGCTAGGTCTGTTTTATTTTTTCTCATAAAAAAATTGAATGACAAATTTTATCCTTTTTGACTCTTTCTTTGATGTGCTGGATTTTAAAATTACTTTGGTTATTTTATTGTGGAAAAATCTTTATTCAAAGATTCCATTATATCATCATCACCACTTAACTGTCACCCCAACAGATATCTGAGTTTCATAATCTCACCCTCAAAATCTGTGAAATGGAAATTTGGAGAAACCTAAAACCAAGGATCTGTGAGAGATGTGCATGAATCAGCAATCCCACATCTTAATATGGGTCACTGAGATGTACATTTCTATCTTGAATTGGAACTTCTATATTTTTGTCAAATTTTAAAAATAGATGGGTACTGAACAGAGCTATTTTGGATTGTGCTTCTAGGTAGTTTTTATCATGCATGATTTTTTTCCTTTTATTTCAATTTATCTGTAATATCTCAGTTCTTGATGCAATTTTCATCTTTATAATGAGCCATACCCTTAAGCTCTTGTCCAGATATAGCTCCTTGTACCTATTATTTTGTATTATGAAGTCTGACACAACTTATTTCATCTAGTATATGTCTGGAGTGCTTAATTTCCGTGGCATTCTAAAATCCAAGTCTTCTCAGTATATATACTGTTAAGCACATTACTAAAGATTTAGACAGGAGCAGAAATCATGAGCAGTGTAAATTGACAATGTATTTTGAGGGTATTCTTCTTGAAACACATTTTTTTAGTGCTATTTTCTGTGGGCACATTTATATTGTTTTATTCTATATTTGTTTGCAGATGGCATTCGGTAACACATCTACAGGTATCTTTCTAATACAAATGACGATTGTAAAAGTAAATAATTTAACAGTATAAAAATGAAAAACATCATAGTAACTGAAGGTAACAGTGTTTTAACATAAGTATATCTTGTTGACACTTAAATGTGCATGATTCTTTCATTTAATTTTCATTATGTAGCTAAGTTGAATTGATTCTAAATTGATGCTACGAAAAATGGAATGACCTCTTCCTTCTCCCCCTTTTTTATAGCACCAAGAGTTTTATCCATGAGGAAAGTACCATTTCTATTATAATTTATTTGTTTAGATTTATGACAAAGCTAAGGAAAAAGCTTCTCACATGCTCTAGGCATGTAAACTTACATTTTCAGGTTTACATTGTAAACTTACTTTTCAGGAAATTAAAAGATATATATATATATATATATATATATATATATATAAAAATCAGAAGTTTTACCACACCTACAGCCCAACCAATCAAAGCCAGCAAAGATGACGATGTTTGTCAGTGGTTACTCATGTGATATATTTGTTTGCAGGATCAATGTTGTAAATTATACATTTTAGAGCACTCTTCTTCCAGATGCCTCTGTATTTTTGCTGTATTTCTGAATCAGAATGGAATTTCAAAGCAGCCTCAATACTTATATGCTGGGTTTGGTTTTGATTTTTTTGTTTTTTGTTTTTTTTAACTGCATTGTTTTCAGTCAATGGACTACTAAGAATGAATTGCAGCAAGTGGGGTCTCAACAAATGTAATTGGACTCTCAGGAACTAGAACCTTAGGGGCCACAGAAAAGACAAAGGAATTACATTCAGTGCAAGAGAGAATAACTAGGAATTATGAAATGAAATTCCCACATAAATAAGTAGAGAGTATGCCACAGATAGATTTTAGTTGGTATGCATTGAAATACCTGGGAATTTTGCCTGTGGTTGCACCACATATGAATTATTGACTCCTTCTGAACTTGTAAAATAAAACATTTGTAGTTTAACCTTTTCTATATAAGTATGAATAGAGGCTGTCATATATACCTGCTTCTAGTCCTATCCAAAAATAAATGGGCAATTAAAAGTAATATATGTAGGAAAAAATTCTCCATGGGACTGAAAGAGATTCTCTTGACTAATCAATAACCTGGTCTGTTTCTTGAGCCAAAGGTAAAGCTCTGCACAAGCACAGTCATGCAGGAAATCTTTCATGCTTGATCTGCTGTTCATTTCTTATCCAGTCCCAGTCTGCTATTATTTTCAACCAATGTTCTTGGGTTAAGATCAACATTGATTTCCATTTTTTGCACTTCCATCAAATGTGTATGGAGTACTTCACATAAAAAAATCTGCCCTGAATTTCATCTTTCAATGGAACTTTTTTAATGGGCTATCTATAACATGACTCACTTCTCCCATATCACAAACTTTAAATAAAATCAAATGGTTTTGGGGCTATTGCTATGCAGAAAGGATTTTTCTTTTCTTCATTCCATCCTTAAGGTGAGAAACTGACCTTTTCTATTTCTAATGGAAATTGCTTCCTGCTTATTTTCCTAGTTTATTTTCCTATCCAAAATATTTTGTTGTGGGGTTTTATTGCTTTTTTTTTCATTTTTTGGGGGATGGAAATTATTAGATGCTTTAAATAAAAAGTAACAATCATAAACCAATAAACTAAACCCTAGCTTTATTTTACTTGACCTTCATGCGATAAACACAGTTTTCACAACTAATACTCAATAGGATTTCCACCCCCAACCCAAAGGAAAAAACTTAGAGTAAACTCTATCTGAACCAAACATGATACATACAAGGCAAATGCATGACAATTTAACATACTGCAATCCAGTTTGGGCAACCTTTCTTTCAAGGTGTATGCACTTGTATTCATTGTCTGGTTTTGACAATCAAGAAAAGAAGGAGGGAAATAGAAATGAAGAGCACAATATCTTCAGGTCTGACCAATTTTAAAACCATATTAAAAGACAGTTCTTATAATGTGCAGCTACCAGTTGAACAAGTCTGCTGGATGACAGAACATAGAAAAAATTCATCATTATTAAAATTTTTCATTTGTTTAACACATTTTACAGTCACTTCTTTCCAAATTTATGCTCAAGGGAAATGTAGCTAGTTCTGAGATGCAAGGAAGAATGTAAAGTCATAAAGCTCTCAGGTAAAGAAAAATTGCCCTGGAGAGATTAAAAATGAATTCTGTGTAGTCTGTTTGAATTTAGTTGCCATTACCATCATATTGGAATGATGCGGCATAAGTGTGATGAACTGCTGCTGAAATGCACCTGAGTTTGGCATCATAGTATTTCACAAACACTGATTTCTCTTAGATAACAGTGTATTTTGACACCCAAGAGAAACCAGGTATATAAATGAAGGGGGAAAAAATATACAGTGAGAAAAAGTAAGTAGTAAATACATAAACTCTATACATTTAGTGAGCAAGGGTGTTTTATACTTGTGGCTCTATATTTTCCCCTTTTATTGATGTATTACTAGCTTGCACAGAATAATTAGGGAGCAGAGAACTTCGTTTTGCAATTCAAGCCTGAAGCCCATAGCTTGCAGCTGATTTATACATAGAGAATCAGATTCTGCTGTTTGAAGAAACCATTTTACAGAAGAGTAGTGGCTGTGGGTGACAAGTAAACAGAAACATGGAATATTTCTTTAGGGAAGCATTGGAGCTGTAAAGTCCCTTAACAGAAAGAATAAAAATAAATGTATACAGAGTTTTTATTGTTCTTTAGGGACATCTGTTTCTTTCCAAATCATAACCTGAATAATTTCAGAATTTCCAGGAATTTTATTGTCCTCCAGACAAGGAAAACTAAGCCATCACTTATACTTCAAATGAAAAATTTGTTTTCTGATTGGAAACACTTAATGTGTATTCATTTTACTGGTATCTGATAAAACCACTCCTATATGATTAAGAAAGGAGGAAACTATATGAACCCAGATATTGTTTAGCACACTAAATAGGACTTCTGTGTATCCCTGAGCAGCAATATTGGTTTTTAGAAATGAAGACAGCTATCCTATCAGATGATGTTAGCAATGACAGTGACAAAGAATCCATTGTAAACCCTGTTAAATTGTTTCTATGATTAGTTTCTTATGATAAAAAGTGTGCACTGTGTTGCTAGTTTGAATTTGTATGGCTTTGTTTTCCAGCTCTTACATCCTTGTTGTGTCTTTGTGTGCTGGACCAAAGAAGTCATTATAAAAGTTTTGTCTGGCTGTAGATACTCAGAAACTGAGATCGATTCACTACTTAATCTTGCACTTGGTAATTTTAAGTAGCTTGACCTCTTTGCTCTTTCTTGTCATCCAGCTCTTAATAGGTTGCCATTCATTCCAGTGAGACAAGTGAGTCGAGCTAGGGAAACTAAAAGAAACTGAAAATTGCTCAAAAAATAAGTCTCATCTACTCTCCCTCACTTCTTTCTCTGAAAAATATCAATCAACACAATAAATCTGTTTCCAGTTGGAATAGCATCCATTTTCCCTGAATTGTTTTAATAATTATTTGATCTGGTATACTTAAAAGAATTATAAAAGAGGATAAAATATGCAGTACTTTCAAAGTAGTTTCTCTTGGTTCTTGAAAAACCTTACATTAACCCCTGTTTGTATTAACAGGGGTTAGTAGGGTTTTCTTTAATTGGGAAGGAAAAAATGAAATGATGCTGTCATCTTCATTTTAAGGAAAGTCTTCCTGAATACAGATACCAAATGATAAGAGACATGAAATAAGTCTGATAACATTGTTTGAGCTAAGTCCAATGCTATTTTCTGTATTCCTCCATTAGCCTTCCAAATAAGTAAGGAGCTGCACATTTGGAATCATAGAATATGCTGAGTTGGAAGGGACCCATGAGACTCATGGAATCCAGCTGCTGGCCCTGAGCAGAATCACATGTGCCTGAGAGCATTGTCCAAATGCTTCTTGAACTCAGGCTTGTAGCTGTGACTAATTCCCTGGGGAGCCTGTTCTGGTGCCCAAACATCCTCTGAGTGAAGAACCTTTTCCTGACATCCAACCTAAACCTCCCCTCACACAGCTTCCTGATTTTTCTTTGAGTCTTGTCACTGGTCATGAGCAAGAAGAGATCAGTGTCTGTGCCTCTTCCCCTCAGGAGAAAGATGTAGCTGGGATGAGGTTTCCCCTCAGTCTCCTCCAGACTGCAGAGACCAAGTGACCTCAGCCACTCCTCATACAGCTTCCCCTCCAGAGCATTCACCACCCTTATAGCTGTCTTCTGGATGCTCTTTAATAATGTCTTTTTTATATTGCAGTGCCCAAAACTGCAAGCAGTGCCCAAGGTGAGGCCACAGCAGTGCAGGGCAGAGCAGGACAGTCACCTCCTTTGACTTTGCTGATGCTGTGCTTAAGGATATTTATTGTCCTTCTATGGCTTCTGCCCCTTACTGACGGGATGATTTGTGCCACTTTCTGCTGGGAGCTCCTGGGTGTCTAACACAGGTTTCCAAATTTTCACTGAGTTCATGTGGCCTCAACATTATGTGTGCAAATCTTCTATTGGGCTCCTGAGGTTAACCATAGATATCCCATTGCAGCTGCAGTGCCTAAAAATCGCAAATGAAAAGTAATCTTGAATTTCAAGGCTGAAATGTTGTGATTTTGATTTGCTTAGATTACAAGAATAATTTCCTTTAAATACTGCTCTCTAAATGTGTTGGATACCTTTCTAAAGCTTTCAATTTCTTTTTATTTTTCACAGGGGTTGTGGGTTTATTAATGGATGGAGAAATGTCTGACTGTAAAATACAATTTTTTGTCTCATAAAACTCTTCCAGTATATCTTGTGGAAAGAAAAGAAGGATGTTCCCTCCACATCTTATTCCATATAAACTTCCCTTACACTGTCATTTTTGCAACATGCTATCTGTGATAAACCCTATTGAGTGTTTGATGACCCATATTGCTGAAGAGACTCTGAATATGCAAGAGCCAACCAGCAACTTCACTTAATTTAATT
The DNA here is from genome assembly GCA_003676055.1 of Chloebia gouldiae. Lineage (NCBI taxonomy): Eukaryota > Metazoa > Chordata > Aves > Passeriformes > Passeridae > Chloebia > Chloebia gouldiae. The sequence continues at coordinate 9,219,264 of QUSF01000005.1, read as the reverse complement.
TACTTCTCTATGAAGAGAAGCAGCTGAGCAGATCTATTTTTAACCATCTTTACTGTGTATTTTTCAGTGCTAAATGGTGAGTAGTAAATTATAAACTTATGTCTTTCTTTCAAAGTGAGAGGCAAAAATAAAGTAAGCCTCTTAATGAAAACTTTTCAACGTGTTATTAGCAGGACAAAAGTTAAAATCTGGGTTTTTATTAGACTTTTGTTGACATGTAAAATTCAGAGAGAGGTGCTTAATTTTTTTTTCTTTCTCTGGAAAAAAGTATTTTTCTTATCTATTTTTACCCACACTATGGACAACAAAAGGCTACTAGTGACTCTAAATAAGAAAACCACATATGGCTGTAAAACAGTAAAATATAATGATGAAGCAAATTTACTCCTAGAGCTTTTTCAACAAATGTGCTGTCAAAGTACAATAGTTGGCAATAGAATTATAGTATTTCCTTTCTATAAAGAGAAAAAACATATAAAAATATTAATTAAAAACATTGTTGTATTCTAGGAATTAGTTTTATTGCTGGAATGTCAACAGTTTTCCTACTGGCAATTCTGCTCATCTTTTTGCAGCATGGTAGGACTGCCACTGAAAATCTTAAATACAAAATATACTTTGCATAGGAACAGAATCTCTGTAATTTCAAATATCAAAATAGATTAAGGTGCCTCACAGAAATTTCCTCTTTGAAAAGTGAGAGTGAATTTCAAACAGGCCTTAATTGTACTATATAGATTAGAGAAGACATTTTGCTACTACTAGGTATATTGCAAAGGACTACAGAGTAAGATTTTTATTGGAATAAAATATCCTGCTTAGAGATGCCCTTTTCTATAAAAGACTTCAGAATCTTCCAGCTTAGTTTTTGGTTCCTTTTGGACTTGGTGCTTGTAACCGATTACATTCCACCCTAAAAATTGGAAGTAATGGAGCTAATGGTAGATATTGAATGGGGGAAAATGCTGTGCAAAGGGAAATACCAATTTGCTCCAATCTCCTTCAGAAAATAGCATGGGGAATTTTCAGAATAAATGAAATCCAGCTAGTAAGCTGCACTCAATGCCTGCTAGTCTTTGTATTCTGTACAGATCTCTGTTGAAAAACCTATAGAAGCATCCAGGTTTCTGCTTATTTGCAGTGCTGTTGTAGTACTAGGGTTTTTTTGTTTCTCCAATAGCAAATTATTATTATGTTGTACATATCCAAGGCATGTAGGTATTATTGCATAATGATGTTAACAAAAGCTGGAAGGAATGATTGAAAGAGACCTCCTTTATTCACTTAAAATCTTGTATGAGAGGTTTAAGTCATTTCTATAATCTCACATCCCAGGCATCAGTAGTTTTATTAATGTATCATGGCAGCTAAGTGGAAAGATGAAGGTATACACAGATTTTTCTCAGCAGCATATTATAAGACTGTTGGAGGTGGACAGAAAGATATAACTTTTCTGTTTTACTACTGTTACTATTTAGACCATTAGCATGGCTGTATTTAAAATTTAACCACGTAGGGCATTTTAAGGTTTAGGAAAACTCCCTCTTTCAAAATGTTAATAATAAAACATGAAAGAAATGTAAGAAATAGAGATACAAACAGATTGTTCATGTCAGGTGTAGGTTAAGCTATATGTGTTTTGCATTAGGAGGTTTTGTGGTGGGAGAACGGAGGAAAAATATGGCAAAGCTTGCTTAATATAAAATATATTGACATAGGTTTATAAAAGACTGGATTCTTCCAGCTAAGGTAAAGGGAAAACAACAGACTGACTCCTAGCTGGAAACAAACTGTGCTTTCCTCAAAGTTTTAGGGGTAAAAAGGATCTGGAGTTGTGCCTTATGTTTTAATGTTTTGGGTTGAATTTTGTAGCAGCCTGGAGATTCAATAAAATTAGATTTAGAGGGTATTAAGCCTTCAGTATGAATGACTCAAAATTAACTTATGTTTAAACTACTTATGATAAGCAGAAAAATAAATTAAGAGAATGAAGCAGGCTGAGGCATATGTGAATAACTAAGCAGTGGGAATACCTGAGTGGTTGAGATGAGGAAGAGGGCTCTGAAGAGGATTGTCAGACTTTGCTGTTTGACCTTGACAACAGAGCAGCCCTTCTGAGTGGTCTACCCTGTGACTTTGTTGAGAGGCATACTTTTAGTAAAATTTTATTTGGAAATCAGTGATTTTCAGCAGGTTGTTTGGTATCATACCCCAAGGCTTCTAGTTTGAAGTTAAAAAAATCAGGAAAAGCAAGTTTGTATTTAGCTAACTGAAACTCAGCAAAGTAACATTTACCACGCTAAAACATGAAAAAGGAAAAAGAAAAATAAACAAAGCAACCAAGAAAAGACAAAAGCTGAGAATAACTATGTGAAAAGCAAAGAGATACTGCAGCTAGCAGACAAAAAGGAGAGGGGAAGATTCAAAAAGTAAAGATGGCAGATGTTGTTGAACCTTGTTTGAATTATTTCATGTTGCTATTCTAGCAATTTCAGATTCTCAGTCACTCTCTCTTTCTTAAATTTATGTGGTCAGGGTGAGGTGAATCTGTATAGGTCTGCACTCTGACTGCACTGTATAAGGCCTCCCCTCTCCACTGCTTATCTAAAGGTTGTTTTTAAGGGGTTGATCTCAAACCAGTTCTATATTTCTTTTCCTCAGGTGAAGTAGCATCTTCCTGAACTGCTTTATGGGGCTATTTTGTTAGATTTATGATGTTTGGTTCTTCTGTGCAGTTTCTTTTTCAAGTTCTGTTTAACCAGTGAAAGATAGCAGTTAGTGCCCTATAGCAATTATTATGCCTCTAGATATTTTTTCTTTTGTAATTTTGGGGGAAGGTGAGGTAGGATTGAGGAGGTAGGTATGAAATAGACTTAAATTTTGTCTATTTTTCCCCCCTCTGTTAAGCATCTTCAGTGAAGTTTAATTTTAGGTCCTAAACATGTATTTGTCAGCCATTTTACTCCCACTCTTTGTCTAAAATATTGTTCCTTTCATCCAGGTGTTAACAGCTAGGTGGTTGACCTTATATGTATATAAGTACAGAGAGGAATGAAAAGAAAAGAAACTTTTATCCTGCTAAATTAGGATTTTTAGGATCAAAATTTGTGGGGGTGTTAGTTTTTTGCTTGTTTTGGGGGGGATTTTTGTTTCTTGATTTCTCTAAATTGTCTTAAAATGTAAGACATTATAATGAAATATAATGAAAGATATTATGAAAGCTATTATAATAAGTTCTAGAGTTGCAAGTAGCTGTAGTAATTCATGGTTCCAATGAATTTCAACTTCTTTTGGTTTTGTTCCAACTGGGAATTTACTAAGTGATTATTCCACAAAATAAAATCGGCTTTTGAGATTAATAAATAAATTAAAGGTGAAAGTTTTTATAAGAAAAATATGGAAGTACCTGGCAGTAAAACAAATCCCATTATTTTTCCTTTGCAATGAATGATGATGGCGTGTACACGTGGGAAAGTTTGGAGTGAGAGGGGAGGTTGCACAGTCAAGAGGGAGATTACTGATGTTCTTCCATCGGAAAAGAAATTTGTGGAGGAGGTTTGGGCCATGTTGTCAGCACAGAGTTAAAAGAACAGAAACTCAGCTTAGTCTGTCACCAGTTCTCACATCAATGGCTTGTTCAAAGGAAAACAGCAGCTCTCTACCTCTAAGTGTCAGAATGAGTGCATTCATGGTGTCTGACCTACTGGGATACAGATGTGATATGGTGAACCTTTCTCACTCTGTCTATACAACCTGCTCCAAACACAGCTTAAATCATTTAAAAACTTTTTATAATGCCTCATGACACCTGCTAAGTATAGAAGATGACCTAGTGAACTATGGAAGATGACTGGATGACTATGAACTCCAATGAAGTGTTCAAATACTTTTCCTTAAAAATATGTATAAACTTTCCCAGCTACATATATTATTGTTGTTATTGTGAGAGATAAAACATGAAATTAATCAGATTGTGTTAATAATTAAGAAATTTGGCATCTGGAGACTAATACTGTATCTTAGTTTCTTAAGTCTGAGGAGATGTCATCAAATCCAGGAGATTCACTGAAGACGTTTTCTCTCATAGGAACAGTACAAAATATCTGACAATTTTATGTATTTTTATGAAGCTGTTTATAGAAGGTGTTTTGACACGATTTATTTACCAGTGTCTGTGAGTTCTTGTCATGCTATATAGCTTGGATTTACTTATGGCAGCTTATAGGTGTTAGTGGCAGGAATCAGAGGAATTTCCAGGATTCATGAAGTCAAGTTACAAATAGGATTATAACTCTCCCCTCTTCCTCATCAACCTCAGTTTCAGAAGCAAATGTTACATGTTATATTACACCTGCCTAATAATGATTGCAGAGCATCATATTTTGTTGCACCGAGACATTGACAGATCTAATCTACCTAGTAAAAATAGGTAGAAGAATTTATTAATGTAGAATAAGTTCAAAGTTTCCTAATTCTCTGGGTTATTGGTAAGTAAAAGAAGCCTTTCAGAGTGTGTTTCAGTGTGATGACATGCACTTATTTAGAACCCTGGGTGCCAGGGTGCAGCTTGAAAACTTCCAGAGTCTGTGACAACCTGCTTTCTTAAGCCAACCTGTTTTTCTTAAACCAATTACTTACTTAAAAAAGAAATGCATGACTTGCTAGCTTCTGAAAGCAAAGTGTATTTCAAAACCTATTACAAGAACAATAGTAACTATTTTTCCCCATCATTTTCATACCAATTGATGTCCCCTCACTTTTCATATTAATATAAAACAATATGCCTTTTTGTCCTGAACACAGTAATTTATTTTAATTGTAGAGCTTCCTTTGCCATGGACGATTGCCCTAAGAAACTGTAAAGAACTCATGTAAATATGAGCCAATACCAGCAACTGAAACACCACACATAAGGAATTTTTTGTTTATTAATAAATTTTTCCAAAGTTATCCTTAGGCTAAGCCAACAGTGTTAATTCTGTTTAATGCCTTTTAGAAGGAGGTGTTGCTTTCTGTGTTCTGTAAACTCTATTACGTTATGCATTTGAGAAGTTAATTTTAACCTAAGTAAAAGATGAAAGAGTTGATTTGAGTGCATTGGAGCATGCATAAAGGTATGTCAAATAGTAATTATTGAATTGTTCTGAAGTCTTTTTTATGGGGCCTTTTTGTAACTAAGCTTCAGATGCTCCTGTAATCTACTCTTCCTTTGCTATGGATTCTGCAAATCTAAAGAAACAAAATATACACTGAAATTTTTACCTCTAACAAAAAATTTTTCAGGTACAAGAAGTTCACAGCCCTAGATGACAATGAAAAACATTCAAAAAGATAGATTTTTTTTTATAATATGACAAAAAAAATGCTGGTTTAAACTACAAATTGCCACATTGTTTAAAGAAAAGAAACAATATTTTTTGAATTATTTTTGAATTATTTTTGAATTATTTTTTTTACCTAACTCAGGAGTTGTGCTCATATTTGTAGTACAAAAATGTAAGTTACAATGCTGAACAGACTATTACATGTCAACAGAGTAGCAAATAGCTCACAGGAGCCTGTCCCAGTATTAGATTTAATATTAGTTCTGCTGGACTGTTTATTTTTTGTGTGCTTCAAGACATGAATTTTTATCCCAGTGCAAACACAATTCATTTTGGACATATTTCTCCAGAAATCCTCCTTTTATTTTCTTCAGCTCTTGCAAAAACCAGCAGAAATATAGTTTGTTAGCTAGTGTAGCTAGCTATGCCATTAATGTTTTGTAGTATGAGAACAGCAGTTCTCCTCTTCCAAGAATACTTTCTTTATCTTCTCTGTTCATCTTATATTGATGCAAGGATTAACAGAAGTTCATAACATTTTAAGACTTTTTGTCTTTTTCTTAATGGTTCTGGTCCGATTCATGATAAGGAATAAATTATTAAAGGAAAGACTGATAGCCTTTTCCATTAATTACTTTGCTTAAAAAAAACCAAACTGTATGCCTTTCTCTCTGTCTCCAGAATAGTGGCATTTAGGAACTTATTTCCAGATCACAGAATATTCTGAATTAGAAGGGACCTACAAAGGTCATCAAATCCAGCTCTTAAGAGAATGGCCCATAGAGGGATTGTACCTCCAGGCTTGGTGTTATTAGCACCATGCTCTAACCAGCTCAGGTAATCTTACTAGATTAGGAGGAAACAAAAAGAAATTTAAAAAAAAAATCCCATCTGATTGTATGAGTTTGGAGTAAATGAAATAGGGAATTATTATAGTTACTTTGCCTGACAATTAATTTAACAGTTATTTAGTTGATAACACCATGTAGATATTTCCACATACTATGAGGACTGTTTTGCCATGCGTGTTCGGTATTAAGAAACTGTAAGAAATTATATAGAGGATGTTGTGTCCACAGTTTGCTAGCAGAAGTGCAACTTGTTTCAGGGATTGATTTCAACCAGCTCCCTGATTTTCTGTATTTTCTGTATTTGCATTGCCTGCATTAACCAAAGCTCTCTCAGTTTAGAGGTGTTTTAGCGTGATTAGCAGCCTGCTTTCTGCCTTCCTATTACAGCAAGTTATCCAAGAGTGAAAAGTGAATATGGTATTTTTGCAGCTTTCTCATAACGCAATTAATAGTAAATAGAATTAAGCTTGAAGTGTTTCTGAATGTTGTGCAAGAAACAGATGAGTCTAGGCAGATGAAAGCAACTGCAACAGAAGGCAAGAGCCAAATAACTCAGATCTATTTTATAATTTGGCACAACAGTCCCATTGTAGTTGACCACTGCAATAAGCTGCTGTATAATTCTTACCTGATAGCTACACCCTTGTTGAGGTGACTGATGCAGCCAAGGAACATTTATGAAAAATGAGAAACAGCTTTGAATGTCCATTAACAAATTATTTCAGATCAGCCACAAAGCTATAGATTCTGGCACCGTGTATGAACTTCCTCTCAAGAATATGAAGACCGAAGATTCCTTGTACCCTGTGAAAAATTGGGTACAACTCATTCAGTTTTAGAGAAAAGAGGAAAATAAATAGAGGCACTATTTACTTAGGCCAATGTTTTGAAATATCCTTTATTTTTTTGCCCCCTTTCAGAAAATACAATCCCACAGGCTTGTATTCCTAATACATCTAACTGAGGAATTTCAGCTGCTTGGGTATCAAAAAGTAATGGGAAACCTGTGACTAGCTACCTCTTTCCCTGACAAAGTAATTTAGTCTGTTAATTTTGTCACTCCCTCACTTGGAAATTTTCAATTCTGCAGTGGATATTCTGTTCTGGGCATCTTGAAGTAATTCCCAGTCTCTACTTAGTAGTTTTATTAAACCCTAAGTATCTGGTGATGCTGCCCTTTATGGCTTAGTTTCAGCACATTTTTGTGCTGAAAATTGTGAAGAAATTGACCATTGTATCTCACCAATACAGGTACCTTTCCAGTGACATTTATAATTTCCTTTTTGTCCATTTTTTTTGTCCAGGATGGACAAAATAAAAGAAACTCGCACAGCACATCCACTTTAGATTTATACATTAACTAAAAAGAATTGCTCTGAGGCTGAGATGATCCCCAGAGCATAATGGATCAGAATAAAAAAACTGATAAAGCCTTATATCTTGTAGTTCGAACAGCATTTTTGTGATATATTTTATCCTCCTTTGATACTTCCATTCTTATTTCCTTGTCTACATACATAATTTATTGCTTTCTACTAGGTGGAAGTGTGATGTTGCATAATTTGTTTATATTTTCCAGGGGAATAATAAAATAGATTTCCTTCTTTTGTATTATGGATAAGTAGTAATTTATGCTTTTAGCAGACTCTGAGTGACATGTAGAAAGTGATGTATGATTTCCATCTATTGCAAAAAGACCCATAAACAGTGCACCAAAACTGACATCCCATTCTCATTTGCAAGATTAGATGCCTGCTGCAGTAGAAGCAGCATTTGGTTGATTTGCAGCAGAGTGTGCACCTAAGACTTTTACTTAACCAGGCAGCATCTGAGCCGTGCTGTGAGCTGCAAACTGCAATCTCTCTAGTTCACACAGTACAGCTGTCCTGGACTATTAAGATTCTTTCTTTTAAAGGCAGCATATTAATGCTGTGCCATGAAACTCAACTAGTTACTTAGGTCTGTTCTTAAGGAAGAGACAGACTTAGGTGCTTGTTGATGTTTGCAATGCTGGTGATCACTTTCAAAAGTTGTGCAATTCAATACTGTCAGTTAAAGTAACTTGGCTCCTGAATTTGAAAGGCCCTTGGGGAAAATGCTTTAGCAGCTCTGAACTATTTGGGTCCTGGCAAAGTTTAGAGTTCTCAGCCAGCTGAAGGCGTGGTTTACCATAAAATAATATAGTGCATCAAATTAGTACTTAAAAATGTATGTACAGATAATACTAGGAAAGCTTTGAGATGGCTTTATTTGCTTAATGTGATGAAGTAGATAATGGGGAGAAAATGTGAGCTATGCACTAAACTGCAGTCAGCTTCAGAAACAGTGATTGTCTGTCTAATATGAAAATAATACTTTGTAAGTTACTCTTCAAGTCTACTGACCGCAGTCAAGAGAAACAATTATTGATCCCATTTCTACTTTCTTTCGGGTCTATCCAAATGTTTGGAATAAAGCTTTCCTGTCACACTTTTTGTCACATCTATGCGAAACTTACAGCTGCATATTTAATTGAAACACTTCTCTGAAATGAAAAACTTTCACTGTTGTGTGTGTCTCTTCACAGCTCCTTCGAGTAACCTTGTAAATGCTGTGCAGGATGTGCTGTGCAGTTCCCAAACTGACAAGCTACTGACGAGGAAGAATAAGAGATTTTATCACCAGTTCACAGGTGAAGCTCTTGTGAACGTATTTATGTATTCAGAAGAGAACTAAACTTTGCTTTCAAAGTACCCTCTATATTTGTGTGCAAACTCACAAATACAAAGAGTTCAAGAGAACAGGAGTATATGTGTGTATGAGTGTTATGTTTTATTCATGAAGTTTGTTGAGTGGAAGTTGTCCCAGTTTTTAGTCCCTAAATCTATTTAGACTTTACAAGCACCAGATTAAGTTGTGTTTGTGAGATAGAGGCCATACAGAAGAGATGCTCATCAACAGGTTAATAAAAAAGGCAAAAATAAAGGAAATAATGAAATGGGGGAAAACAACCATATCTTCCACTCAGAAATTGTTATCAGTTATATATTAAGTCAGTATGAGTTAATAGTAATTTTGTTTCTAATACCTAAAAAAAAATCTCCTCAGTTTTCTTGTCCTCTCTTGACATCTTTCCTGTACTTTGTGGGACAGATTCTCCACTAAGGACAAAACTTGGAGTGTTTTCACATTAATCTTAACAAGTACAGGATTAATACAAGCTTTCTATTTAAGAACAAAAATGAGGAAGAAAAGGGATAACAACACTATTGAATGATTTTGAAAATGCTTTGAAGGACTAAAAATCTTACAGTAATCAAGCAGCAATTGTCTCAGTCACTGGTTTTAATTGCAGTTGCAAACACTTCACACCTTGTTGCTCCTTTTGAAATTAAAACTGCACACAGATCACTCAAAGCAGCTGTGAAATAAAATACATATTTTGAGGCATAGAATCCTTAAAACTACTTTGTATATCCATTTCTTTGTAAAGGGAAACACTATCTGCAATGTCAATGAGAAATACATGTGTTAGAGATGTTCTATGACCAGTTTCAGGAAGGTTGGAGGACATTTGCTCTTACTTTCAAAAAAGTTGCAAGGAGAATAACTTTGAAGAAAAGGGTTGCTTTTGTATGTAGAGAGTTGTTTTGCTGATTCATGGAAAGATATGGTAGCTATAAGTAGAAATACTTATCTAGAAATGCCTATGAACCATATCTTGGATAATCAGAAAAATGGAATACAAGCTTTGAATGTTGTTTTTTATTAAATAATGTCCTTAATAATATGCTTTAATTCTCCCTTCCAACTGAAATATTCTATTCTATTCTATTCTATTCTATTCTATTCTATTCTATTCTATTCTATTCTATTCTATTCTACTCTTATATAGTGTAGAGGATTGGTAACATGATATTAGGGAAAAAAAATCTGGAAAGAATAAGGTGCTTGCAGTATAGGCTTGTGAATTTCACAGCGGTTATGATTGTTATCATTTTCAGCCATTCTGAATAGAGCTGAAAGGAGGTTTGGGATTTGTTAATATCTGTGAGTAGCCCTATTTTGGGCTTATGTTTTTTATATTTATATTAAGCAAAATTCTTCTTGGAAATAAAAAAAAATAAGCGTTTGAGATCATACCATTAAATATTTGTTCTCTCCGGCCAAAAATAGCAGAAACATATTAAAATAAAATCTTGAGTGGTTACTGCTTATTTGCTTATGCCAGGACACACTGTGAGACAGCTGCTGTTTTGTTCATCTCTGGTTTCGCTCCCCTTGGTCACTGTGGATATCTTTTGTAGGTGTCTCAGTCCCCAGAGCTGCTCGTCCATGCCTTCAATGTGCTCTGTGCTCTACATTTTCCTAGTGTAGTAGGGACAATTATTGTTGTCTTGGTAAGTAGGCTAAAACCTTTCCTGCTGAGACTTGGATAGGCTGCTACAATATTTTCATGTGGTACAAGTTATACTCAGATAACTTTGTTACACGTGCAGTACGCTCAAAGATTATCTAATTCTGGGAAACATACAAATAAATCTGTTATTGAATCTTGTGTACTGAAATAGAACTGATTGTTTGCTTGTTTGATTTTCTCCTTGAAATTTTAAATGCTGCAATGCACAGATAGAGTTGTGAAGCATTAAAAATGAAGTCAGTTAAAACTTTTGTCTAATATGATTGAAGTATTCCCAGTGCCTGAACGATTCAGTCATTGGTTCTGTTGTTGTTTGGTAGGAATTTTAAGCTTTTCTAATGGAATAAATCTTTTAGATTTCTTCTTTTTGAAGTTTACAGAGATTTTGTACACACATTGTGGATAGGAAGATCTGTGGATAAGAAGTAAAAAAATCTAACTCCATGTCCTTGAAATGATTGAGAAAAATGGATGTTTCAGGCTTAATTCTAAAAAAAAAACTGGATATAGAGTATGAATTTTGGAATTACAGACTTGAAATTCCACATCTGTGCGAGCAAGTTTTGCAACTGTAAAATGACTATGTCTAATATTATACTGAACCTTGACTATGCATTTTTAAATGCTGAGTGTTTTCCCAAATGTATTTTTCAAACCTAGAACAGCTCTCAGAATAACAAAAAAAATATGTCTAGATAATGCTAGAGAAAAAAATATATGGGAGTTCTAGAAGAGATGTTCAGCTGAAGCTTCCATCAGCTGAAGCTGCAGATAATAAATGAGCAGAATGTGAATGATTGATTTGCCTTGCAAGAGGGACTGTTGTAGGTAGGCAGGGTGCTTTGCAAAATTGTAGACCCTGCACCTGTAATCGATCAGAGGTGGGTCGCAATAAGAGGTAATGAGTTGTGGAACAACTGATCTTAACTGCCAGGTGCTAAACAGATGACAGAGGAGCAGAGAGAGCACTTTAATCTTTAGGCACAGAAAAACCCCCTACATCTATGTATACATCAAAAAGTCACTGTGCACTGATAATTTCTTGATTAAATTGCACCATTCAATTACAAAACCAGGGTAACATTTCTGCTGGACAGATACCTGTCTACCTTCATAAAATTCTGAACTTTTTGCTTAACAGAGAGCCTTACAGATGGGAAATATGTTTGTCATCAAGCCCTCAAAAAATTTATGTTGGGGATCTTAAACTCAGATATAAACTTTTAAGCTTGTAATGTGAAGTGCACAGCATTCTAAATTATTTTTGCCTAAAAACAGATTTGATAAGGTGCCAGAAGGTAGATGTTTGGTTGCATAAAAGTAACTTGAAAGGTATAAAAAAAAGGATAAATATGATGCAGAGAAAAGATGTGCATGCCACTATACTGAAGTTTGGTCTCAGTGCAATGCTAGGGACTTAAAGTGCCTGGAGCAATTTGCAGCATGCAACTTTGTTACCTAATTTTCTTTGTGTTGTTTGAGAACAAGAGTTAAAAGTCATTCTCTGAACTTTGAAGTGGGTATGGCTTGTTGTGTGTTCTTTGCTTTTCATGCTATCTTCTTGATCTTGACCCTGACCCAGGGTGCTTCATGTGCTTCACAAGAAAATGTAACCTTGCAATTCTTATTCAGTTATGGTGGTCTCAGAACAGTCACCTATGAAGTGGAGGAGCAGGAGGCGCAAAGAATGGATAAAAATGGAAATATTAGGGGTCAGATTTGGTTGGTATGACTTATTTACTTCAGTGAATACTTGGTTCAATTTAGTCATTTAGTAGAAATATCCATGTGGAATCCTGGCTTGTTAAGGCTATGTACAAATAATGGTATTGTGCTAGTTTTGGCTGGGATAGGGTTTATTTTATTCACAGTAGATGCTACAGGACAAATTGCTGGTAATACAGAGATGTTTTGTTGTTGCTGAGCAATGTTCATATGGGTCCAAGGCCTTTTCTGTTCCTCACTGCTCCCCATCAGTAAGGAATCAATGGCACAAGAAGATGGGAGAGGACACAACTGGTGGAGCAGAAACCCACTGACAAAAGGAATATTCCATACCTATGGCATGCTTAGCAATAAAATGAGGGGAATTAGTGGGGTCCTGCTGCTCAGGGACTGGTTGGACATGAGCTCTTTGATGGTGAAGAATTTTTTTTCACTTTCATCCCTTATCTTTTTTTTTGCTTTTATTTTCTCTCTCTATGATATTTTCTTTTTTAATTGTAAGTTGCTATAACAATAAAAGTTATTGTACTGTCTGTGGGTCTCAACCCACAAGTTTTCTCACTTTTATCCTTTTGATTCTTCACCCCTCACCCACTTGCCTTGTATACGAATAACTGGCAAATGGAATGGCAAAATTCTTTTCAAATGAGACAATTGAAGTTATATTAATGGAAAATAAAATACTTATAGTACTGAGTTTAAGGAAAGGAAAAGCTTGTGGAATACTCATGATTAAATGAATCAGCTTCTTAAAAGCTTGTATTCCTAAAAATTCAGTTATAATTTCTGATAATATCTCAGATTTTGAATTTGCCTCTATGAAATGCATTTGCTATTCTAGATATGATAAGGCTCTTGCAAAACAGCATAGAACTAATTCTAAGTCTCTACTTGTGCAAAAATCGTTTCTTTTGTATGTTGAAATGAAAGGAAGTTGTTTTCTTTTACTAGGAAATAGTTATTTTTTGTTGCAGAATATTCATGGTTCCAGGAAATAAGTAAAAAACAAAGAAAAAATAATGGGGAAAGAAACAGATTTTTTTTTTAATAAAAAAAGAACAGTTTATTAAATTAAGAGTAAAAAAAAGGCTTAAAAAGAACACATTGTGTTTCAAATGTGCTTACAGTAATACTATCAACATAGAGGAATCTTTATTACATGCTGATTCTGAGAAGTGAGAGCTCTTAAGAAAATGAGTTGCTGCCAGAAGAAAAGCACAGATATTTTTTTACAGGAAAAAAACCAAACTACTTCTCTTTAACTTAAATGGCTATCAAAATACATTTATTTTATAGCAATATAAAAACAAAATTAGATTCATTCCTCCAGCTGAAGAGAGCCTACAGGAGAAAACTTTTTATTCTCAGGTGGTTCAGACTGTATTTATCTTTTAGCCACATGTAAACTGTTCAATCCAGCTTTTTGGATTGAGTGACCTTTTCCAGAAGAGCAGAAATGGCATTTAAAATAACTCTTATTGCAAAGTGGCAGCATATGTCTGGGTCAAAAGTTAGTCCATTGTCAGCAAGGTTCCCCACACCTGAGGACAGCAATGATTGCAGTCTGAAGGATGTATGAATAAAAGTATTTTCTCAGAAAATGAAACAAAGGTTTTTCACGCTCAGAAAACTGTTTGGGTTATAAATAAAAAATACAGGAAATAAAAGATTATAGTAGTGCCTGGAAGTGTACAGAGAAAAAAAAAAACACGCTAAAAAAATCATATTTGAAGAATCGCTGGTTGAATAGAGAAGAACAAATTAATTACTGGAAATAAAACAGTATTCATGTAATCATATGAAAATGATTGAAAAAACAACAAACTAAAAATTTAGAGAGAGAACAAAGAATATATCAGTAATTCCTAAATAAATTTTTATAATAAGTACTTTCTTAATCTGAGAGTATTTCTGAGTACTGTATGGACTGTGCTTTGGAGCACCACACTAATATTAATTTTGAGAATGAGTTGAGGTTTTTTGGGTTTATTTAGGGGTTTGTTTTTTCCTTTGTTTGCTGTTGTATTTCTGTTTGAATAATGTGCCTTTGTATTAAAAATAATTTCACAGAACAAAAACAATATATTTTTCTGAGTGTTCTGGATCACAGGACAGAGTGATCATTCCTTCTCCCTTGTCTCAAGTGAAGACAAGGAGCTATATATACATAGTGAGGAAGTAAAGAAAGTAATAAGGAATATAGATACAAATAAGAAAATAGAAATTTTTTCTTACATCATTATTAGATTCCAAGACATAACTAGGCTGCTGGTAAAACCTAATCAAACATTGTTTTCTTGGGATTGCCTCATGGCTTTTCAAGCCTTGTGGGTTATGACAATGAGGCAACTGTTAAAAATAGTGTAATTGTCACACTGAAAGGGACACACCAATGAACTCAAGGTTAGTTTTCCAGGTCTGATCAAGAAAGATAAGAAGAATGCACATGTATAGAGATTAGACGGGATCATCTTTCTCTTTATCCTCGTTAATGAATCAATCTGCTTTAGAAAAGCAGGACTGAAGTTCCCAATGTGTTTGGTTCATCAGACATAGAGAATGATTATTATAGTGGTGACTTACAGAAGCTGAGCCACTCATAAAAGCCACTGATTAATAAAAGAGAAAAATTATTCAAAACTCTTTACATGATTTTCAGAAAAGTGACAGAGAAGCAAATTCCTCCTTATTAATTAATGCAGTATTTCTTTGCACTGATTATTTTGACCACCAGAATGAAATTAATGTTTCATGTTTATATGGATTCTCTTCTGGTTTTGGCTGGTTTAGAGTTAATTTTCTTTAGAGTAACTGAAACATGCCGTGTTTTTTTGGATGTAGTTTTGGAGTATTTTTGATACTAATATTTTAGTTGTTGCTCAGTAGTCCTTAAGTCAAGGACTTTTCACTATTTCAGATTTGTCAGTGAGGAGATGCACAAGAAGTTGTGAGGGAGCATACCTGAGACAACTGACTTGCACTGGCCAAAGGGACATTCCATACCACAGGGCATCATGCTCAGTGCATATTCTGGGGGAGTTGGCCAGGAGCAGCCAGTTATTGCTCAGGGATGGGATGGGCAGTGGTCAGCGGGTGGTGAGCAGCTGTATTGTTATGGGATGTTATTCCTTCCTCCTTCCCCCTTCCTGCTCTCAACATCATGGTATTACCTCATTCCAGTTATTTAACTGTTCTTATCACAACACAATTCTGTTCCCTGTCCCAGTGGGGCAGAGGAGGGGAATGGGAGGGTCCACTGCATGGATCTTAATTGCTGGATGTTAAATCACATCACTGTCTTATTTAACTTTTGTCTCTCAGACTTTGAAGTCCAAGGCAGAAAGTAAAGTCAAGGGAAATTTTGCACAGTGCATCTTTGAGGGTAGAATAGCTGTAGCCATTAAATTGCTTCTCCACGATCTTGTGTTCATCTGGTAGAAAGTAATTTTTTTCAAAGGTCAAACATTGCTTGTGGCAGGGACCAAAACCTGTATCTTTCACTTAGGTTGGAGGTACCTTAGCTGAAAGCCTGAAACCACATTCATTTCTGTGCTTTCTCTCTAGCCTGACAGATCTTCATTCCTATCTGCAGGTGTAGGAATGCTGCTGGTTCAGTTGAAAGAAATGTGGGAAATGTCTGATTAGCTCCAGTTTCTAGTGATGAATCAGACTACCATCTATTGATTTACAGGTCAGACCTAAGTGACAGCCTACAGAGATAAGTAAAAATGTTCATATTCCCGATTTCCATTGCTTCTTGAAACTGAAATTACTGATGTCCTTATTTTTAATACAACTTCAATTGCTTTCTTTTCAGTTATTTAAATGGCATCTTACAGAAAATGCTTTTCTACACCCCTTTTATTATTATACTTCTGTTTTCAAGTATAATTTCAGTTTGTCATTGGGATTACTTTCACATCTCTCTCAATTATATTGTTTCTTTTACACAGATCTGTCACATCTCATCTTCCTTCAGTCACTTTTCTTTTTGGGCTGACTCCTAGGTACCTAATTTGTTGGGTTTTTTGTTCCATCTGTGTAGTTTCTTCCTCTGGGCCTTAACTACTACTGCCTTATTCATGATCTCCAACTGGAGTAACTGTTACCAAATTTTTACTTACTTAGGTTCTGACACATTTCATGCATGTGTATCCTTTTTATGGTTGCCCAGCAGGTTTCTGTCTTTGTATGAAGATTTTTAAAAGTGCATTTTTTTCTAATTTTCATCTTTCCAGTTGAAATAATGTTTTTTTATTCTTTTTTTTTCTTTGCTTAAAACAAAAATACATACTATATGGAGCAGCATGTTGAACAGTCATTCCCCTTTTGTTCTTAACATTTTTACTTATTACTTTAGCTGGATGATATATAGAAGATGGGATTAGGTTTAAAGTATGTATATATTATTCATGTGAAGTGCACTGATAGAGAAAGTGTTATTTGTCTTCCAATTTTATGTCATATATTAGTTATCATCAATTCCTTTTACTTTCCAGGGGTTTTATTTACTCTTCCTAGAGGCTATTTACTGCTATGAGCACTTCTCTTCTCTTGTTCCAAGTTGTGTCAAATCACAACTTTAAAGCAAAATTTGAAGAAAACTGTACTTCTGGAAGTACATCCTCTGTGTTTCCTGATATGCAATTGTAAATCAAATATTTTAACCTTTCCACCTTCAATAGCTTCTGTAATGTAATGCAGTTATATGAAAAAATAGTAATTGTAGGTGTTATTAATTTCATTTGGCCCCTGTGTTGTTAGATTCTATGAAACCTCCATGACATTTCTGAATTTGTTGCTTTTGTGCATGTAAGGTAAAATGTTGGTCCACATTGTTAAATATCTATCAGTAACAAATATTCTTACCTGATTTTTAGGTGTTAGTTTTGCTGATGATTCATGGTTTATTATTGCATTTTCTCTAAGTTTTCTGCAATGAATAGTTAAGGCTGAATTTAAAAAGTTACTTGTAGTTTCGAAAGTAGCACAGAATGTGTTAATTTAACCAATTCTTATTAAAAATATATGCAGAATCCATCACAGTGGTAACTCGCTCTCTCCACATAGGAAAAAATGGGTTTGGGGTTCTCCTGTTAATTGGTATACTGTGTAACAGACTATGTTAGAAAATTTTGAACAAGTTTTATTTTTAAAATAAGTTGCTCTGATCTTAGATACTGAAAAATAGCCAGGATCCAAACATTCACGGCCCAATTCCTAGCCTTAGTGGATAAAGGAGAAATCTGTTAGATAATTTTTGCGTCTCCAAAATATGGTTAGTCCTAAGCTGTTAGAATGCAGTTTAATTTTTTTAATAAAAATCAGTAAAATAATTTCAAGAGACCTAAATAATTTCTGGTATTTCACTTGTATTTCTCTTCTTTAGGATGTCTCTACAGAAGAATAAAACCAGAATTTTTGCCATAAGAAAAATTCACTGACAAGAATTAAATACAGTGCCATGCTAGTAACCTGGCCTGGGCTGATTTAGAAGAGACACTTCCTTTGTAGATCATAGTCATACACATAGCCATACATAGAAAGTATTTCTTATGCTTTTTAAAAAGACTGTTCACAGCAGAAGCTCAAATGCCACTCATTCAAATCAGAAAGACTAAAATTGTGTCTCCTAAGTTTTGGCCTTTTTACAGAAGTGATGCACAGCCAAGATTGCAAAGGAAGCAAGGAGTTCATAGGAGTTCAGAGTTCCTCATTCTTGTGTTCTTCATTAGGTTTTTTTTGTGGCTTGGGTTTTAATTAGCATTTTAATTTTTTTCTCTCTCATTTAATGTGAGATCTATTTAACTTCTGAGTTTTGTATTGAAACTCAAATGTTGCGCACCATAGAAAAACATACAATTGTCTTTATTCAAACACGAGCTGTATTCTGAGGATTTAAAATCTCTCATACCAACACAACTGAAATTCACAGAATTACAGAATTTTTTGAGGTTTGGAAGAGACCTCTTAAGATCACCATGTCTTCCACTTCTCAAGTAGAGTCAGAGGATGAGATTGCCTTGGATGCATCCAGTCACTCTTTGAATATCTCTAAAATGGGAGAATCCACAACTTCTCTGGGCAAACCTGGTTTTGTCTTTGACCGTCCTCATAGTAAAAATGGTTTTTCTCATATTGACATATAATTTCATATCATTTCATATTTTTTCATTTTTAAATTTATTTTTTAATTATTTTTATATTTTTAAATTTGTGTCCATTGACCAATTCACCACCATCCAATGAGGATGTTACTAGAACCTCAGGCACAAATTAAATGCAAGGAAAGGATGTAAAGATACTGATGATATTTATCTGACATTTTTTCTAGGCTCATGGATGGTGTGGAATTTCTTTTACTTTCAACCAAGTCCCCTTTTAGCCAGTAAATCTGGAGGCAGAGAGAAACTGAGATTAGAATTAATTCCTAGTAAGTTACATTAGAGTATTATCCATACAAGAAAATACATCTGTGCTAAAAATAGAGGTATTTCAGTAGATTAGCTCTCACAACAGGTACCAATGGTTTCACACATCATCCCTTCAATGACCTTTCTCTGAAGGAGAGGAATTCCAAAAATGTGTAAAGCTTCTAGTTGAAGAACAACCTTATAACAATCTCTTCAAAATTACATTCTCTGAGAGCATTAACCAAGTGGATCAAATATCTTCAAGGAGTTGTATTTAGCATTTAAAGGAAAACAAAACTGTTACAAAATAAGAAAAGGATAATATATTTATTTTTTTACTTGAATTTTTGTTTCAAGTTGCGATCTACACAAAGGCAATGCGTATCTTTTTCTAGCTCTTTCCTCACCTGTCAACCCTTAATCTTCATTGTCATAAATCATTGTACCAGCCTAAAATACAGAGTGACTTAGGATATTTATCTAGCCATACAGCACAGATGGACAAACTAAGACTTGGCAGTTAGCAGGTGTTGATTTATGCTGAATTCAACAAGACTGTCCCAGGTCTATTGCTGTAGTTAAACTTAAGGTTTATTCTGGTAAAAATCTCTGCTTCTCCTTTTGTCAGAGCAAGGCTTTTCAACTGATTTGTAAAGGAGCAACTATGAGCCAATGCTGAGGTTTTCTAAACACTCAGACCTATACATTATGTAGGATTAGTAGTACAACTTGAATAAAAACCTTGAAGACAGCAATGGGTTTCATTCTCTGAAACCATGAATGCCCTGTGTTTCTTTGCATACATGAAAAGAACCTACTGCAGCACTGAAGTGGTTTGGTAGAGACCCTCAACAGGACAGGAGCAAGGGATGGGAATCTCATTTTTTTGGCTGTCACCTAGAGCTTACTGGTGTTTGATGTTATGGCAATAGTAGAAATTAGACATCTAGAACATGTGTAGACTCCAAAGTGTAGGCTTCCTAATAGTGAATTTATTTGCGTCCAAGAATTATCTCTCTGTTTATACACATTTATATATGTGGGTTTTATAGGACTCCTGAATGTGGCCCTACTTCTGATTACACAAATTTGTCACATAACTTACAAGTCATATGTCTCACTTAGATTTTGGCTTTCTGAGGAGAAATCATTTCAGCCTTTTCCTATTATTGCATTATATCAAAATGCACTGTCATAACCACTTGCTGCTCAGCTGCAATGATAATTTATTCATAACCTGCTTTCATGACTTGGAAGAAAACTATTCATATCCAATCTGTTCTCATCTGGGTTTTTTTGGTTTTTTTTGTTTTTTTTTTTTTGTCTTCTAACATCAAGATGAGTTCAGGTCAAAAGATAGAAATGGTTACCTAAGTTTCAAAATCCACAAGGAAATTAATTAAGACTCTTAAAAGATGTTTCAAAACAAAGAAAAATCTGTTGTATGAAATATCTGATCTAAAATGGAAAAATACTTGAAATGTATCCTCCTGAACTTAAACTACAGCTACTTCCGTGAGAAATGTATATATTCAAAAACTTGTTTTGAGAATGTATGGTTGTGAGGAAGTAACAGGCAATTAGCAAAATTGAATATATCCATGTGTTTTTAAAACTTAGCTTTCTTAAAAGTTAAATTCTTGATTTACTGTAAAGATCTCAATTCTTTCAATTTTTCCACATGTGTAAAATAAGGAGACACATGATTCTGGTGCTTGTTGGGGTCCTTTCCAAATCAGGATATTATGTGATTCTAAATAGCTGCTTTTAAAAAACTATTCAGAACAAAATGCTACTAAATTTGTATAATATCAATTCCCATGGATTTTATGTACTTCAGAAATCTCTTGACCAGCTGACCACTCCTGAATGGGACTAATTTGCATATATATAGTCTAAATAAACATGCTTAAAATATATGAGAGCAGGTTTCAAATAATCTAAATTAATATTCCAAGAGAAGGTTTCAAAGGAATATTTCTAGGACCTAGGCGTCCAGCTTTCAATCATTCTTGCAGACTGATTTGGAAACCGAAATGATACATTTTTCCTTTAGATTATGGTAAAAGAGGTACCCTTCTTGTATGACAAATAGCTCCTGTATATAGTGGCATTTCTAACTCCTTCTTTCTGCATAAGCCCATGAGATAATATGACCTTAAGTTCCTAATCAATAAATCAAAACTGTTTTTAGATATCATATGCTTTGTGACATTTAGAAAGAGTGGCAACTTGAGCGCTAGAAGTGATTTCTCTGTATCCTTTCTCTACTTACCAAAACTCTTCCCATAGACTGGAAGACAGATTTACTTTATTTCTGCATAAGACTTTAATTTTCTGCTCACCCTTATTTCACTGGTAAGAAGGGGAAAATTATGATGTCTGTTTTTGAAGTCCCAATAACCCTCATTTATGTCTATGGCAAATTGAACTCTATTAAAGCTTTTTTGTGTTTTAAGCCACTGAAACACAATCCAAACACTGAATGCAGCCCAAAGGCTTGACCTTTCTTATTACATTGTACAGACATGTCTGTGTGTTTCCCTCTGGGAGCTTTAAATAGCAGGCAACTAATTTTTAATTACTCAGCACTGCAAGTTGGATTCTTGTGGCATAATGTCAATTAGTAGGAAACAGGCAAACTGCAAATTTTGACATTGCAAAAGTTTTTCCTCTGTCCACTGAGAGCTGGTAAGCACTGAAAAAGAAAATTATTTCTATCATTTTGCTTTGTTTGAGCCATTTCTCCCTTGCACAAGTTTAAACTAAGAAAACTCTGTGGTTTTGTTTAAATGCACAGTAAAGACAATGATGTCAAAAATAATGTTCAGCTGTTGGGTTTATTCTAAAAATGTCATTCAAGGCGCATAAACCTATTAAGAGACAGCTAAGTAAATAAAATGTTACATTATGCATGCAGTGAGCTATTCTGACATCCTGACATCACAGATTTGGGTTAGAAGGGATCTCTTGAGATCATCTGGTCCAACTACCCTGATCAAACAGGATCAGCTACAGCTGGTTGTCCAGGATAATGTCCTGCTGGGTGTTGATTAAACCCACAGGTGGAGACAGCACAACTTCTTTGGGAAGCCAGCATTTACTGGTGCACGGGATTATTCCTCCATAGGAAAACTGAGGATGATTCATGTCACATCACTTCAGATAATATAGAGTTTATACAGAAAAATAAATGCATCAAGCAATAAACATAACTTTTATTTGGCTGCTTCCCCACACCACTGAATTAGAAGATTTGGGTGGAGTTCTTTTCCTTGAAAATAGAGTATCTCACTGTTTGGAAGCCAGAATATTTAAGGAGGTTTTAGAGGTTGCTCTTTTATTTTGTTTTATGTTATCTAAAATGACATCTTGATCATATACTGAATACTTTAGGTCAAAATACATATTCTTTAAGAAGTGGCTACTTTCACCAAATCATGCTGGTAACTGTCAGGAAACATAACTTCAGTTTGGTTACTAATGTTTGCTTTAGTTGGGGTGCTTTCAGTTAGTGTTATTAGCAAGTGACTGAAGAGAGTTTTAGATTTGTCTTGGTTTTAAAAGTGAAATAATATGCAGTATGTATTATACAGAGAGGGCATTTGGCATGCCCATAATGTGTTTTGGTGTGCAGGAATATTTGTATTGTCACAGAAACAACCAGAAGGAGTGGAGTACAGCTGTGCTATCAGCCTGCTGCTAGGGATAATCTGTCATATCTGCTTAGATGCATGGTGTTTCATCATGCAAGGCAGCAACAATCTTTGTTTCTGTCTTATGGCTGAAAAAAATGTCTTTTGAATTACATTCACTATAAGACAGGATTGGGGAAAATAGAGGTAATTATTTTTGTTGTCCTTATTTTTGTACTGGTTCCTCATTCCTCTGGGGAAAGTTTTGTGAGGCCCAATGTTATGGAATCCTTGGAAACACAGTGGTGAACATTAACACAGCTTTCACAAATGGTTTGTTTGCTTGAGAGGAAAGTTTTCTTGTTATTGGGCTGGTACAGGAGAGCAAATCAATCATTATGTTTAATGAACCTGTGTGTCCACTTAAAAAGGACTGTCTTCTTTTGTTCTTTTCCAAACTGGAAATGTATTGTGCATTTTAGTGTAGGAACAGGTCAGGTATGAGCAGCAGAAATTCATAGGTTACTTGTTTATTGACCTGAAAACAATATGTAATTAAGCCTGTGATGTAGACCATGTTTCAGATTAATTTTGACTATTAATTGATTTTTCAGACTCTTCAAAAAAAGGACTTTATTGGTCATGTAGATCAGAATTCGAATGAACTGTCATTCACTGATATTGCATTAATAAAGCAGGGAAAATCTACAGCAGCAATTAAAATCTTTAATTTCCAGGATATGTTCACTTTCACTCTGAACACTTATTAAGAAGTAAGCCTGGCTAAATATGTGCTCTTACACAGTTTTTCTTTTCTTCTGGACACCCCTACACATAGGTAGATATAAAAGACATCAACTGTTGTGACTAGGTTGTTGTATATGACCATCAGGTAGCATATGAACTATAAATATATTTAAAATGATGCTGACAGCTTGAAATAGTTTTCAGATATTTTTTGACTATCCATATTCTTTCATTCAAGTTTAAGGCTTTGTAATTTTGGTTTTTGGAAACTTCTGAGCATAAAGAAAATGTCTAAATTTAAAAAATCTACCTCTACAACCTCTTCATTAATGCCACTTAAACGGATTCCATCACAAACTTTTTCCAAAGGTGCATCTTCTATAAAGATTACAACAAAATGGAACAAACACGTATCTTGCACAATTGTTTGTAGTTTTGGGCATGTGAATTAAAATATCATGAAAAGAATGGTATAGTGGTTTTATAGGTAAAAACTGTCATTAGTAAAAAGAGG
This sequence comes from Chloebia gouldiae, assembly GCA_003676055.1. Lineage (NCBI taxonomy): Eukaryota > Metazoa > Chordata > Aves > Passeriformes > Passeridae > Chloebia > Chloebia gouldiae. The sequence goes on along the minus strand of QUSF01000005.1, from coordinate 9,195,656 downwards.
TGTTTGTTATTGACAATATCAATGGGGTCATAACTTTGCTTCTATTTTAGGCAGTGACTAAAAAGTAGGAGTGGTCAAAAGCAAGAAACATAGTTTTGATTTTTATTAATCCATTATTATTTTTGATTTAACTACACAGCATGATCAGGTACCACAGTTTTGAATTGCCTTTTGCTTTGATAATCCCCTTTGAAAGGATCAGTGGGTATATGAGGTATGGAACACAGGGTAGACCAATTATCCTGGACAGATTTATGTGATTCTGAATCCAAATCAGACACAAAGAGTGGTTCTCTACCTTTAAAAAGAGCATTGATGAAAAAATATAGTTAATAAATCTGAAGTTAATTTTAAGATGTGGGAGTGGAGGGTGGAGAGAGAAGTAGTGGAAACTTCACTGGAAATTCAAGCCACAGTGCACAGTATCCCATTCACCACAGAGTTAATTAAATTAAAATCTCTGGTAAAATCATAGATGTACTTCTGCTTTGTCAGGAATTTAATGGTAAGATAAGCACAGCAATTACTATGCCTTGATATAGTCCTTACTTCAGAATAACAATAGTATAATAGTGTTAATTAAACATTAGTGCATTTACATTTCATTGTTTCTACAGTCCAGAGGTTATATTTGAAGACATCTTATGTACTTATTTGACTGCTTGGTTCTCTTTATATCAACAGTCAATTGGGGGAAAAAGTGTTCCTTTCATATTTTAAACATATATAAAGTTACCTTTGATAATTAGAAGCAGTATGCAAGGTGAAATCACTGTCCAATTTTCAACAATTCCTCAAGCTTAACATAGACTTAATATAGACTAAAAAGAGAATATTGATTACATGTATACATAATTACCTATTAAAATTAAAGAAGATTTTTTATTATTGTGTTCATATAAACAAATACCACTATGTGTATGAAATGCTGATTTAAATTTAAAATTGAAGGATTTGTATATATGCTATCATAATAAGACTTCTTTTTCTCTAAATTGGTGGGGAATGTTCCATTAATATTTGTGAAACGATAATTCCAGATCCTAATTAAATTTAAATTTTTGTCCCTCATTGTAAATATTACCTGTAAATTACTGTCAAAAACAGTGACAAAAGTAAACAGCATAATTCATTGTGATTTTCCTTTGAATTCTTTGACCTAGGAATGTACTTTATGTATATTTTTCAACATAAAGTGATCAAAATTTAAGATTAAAATATCATGCAGGATTAGTTATTTAGATTTAAAATTCTTTAACTAAAGATTAATAGCTTTTCTGCAGCAAGAGGAGACAACATGTCTCTTCTGCCACAGTTGCAGGCAAATATTATCACCCTTTAAGTGGTAACAGAGGCAGAGCTACATCTTTTCTCAGATACTCTCCCTCTGTGTAGCAGCTGACATCTTTAAGAGCACAAAAGGTCATAGAAAGGGATAATGAGTCCCATTGACAGAGTCAGGTTTTACTTTGAAACCTTGATGCTGGAACCAAAATTTTCAGTTATTGTTATCAGTTATCAACATCATCAGCTCTGGAGCCTGACTAAATGCAGGTAACTCAGAATTTTAACGTGTCGGATATTTTTAATTAATACTTTACTTAGTGGGTGGTGAAATTTTATGAAATAACCTATATAAACTGTGTCTATATGTTTTGGAAAGGTACCTAAAAAAGTACATATGGAAAAGCCATTAGCAAATAAGGCATCAGTCCAAGTTGCTTAGCTAAATGTAAAGGAAGAAACTGTAAGTACAAAGTACAAAGAGCTGTATTAAAGTACAAAGAACATCCTCCATACAGATTATTTTCTGATCATAACCAATACAAAGATCAAAGAGTGTGACATTCTTTAACCAGCTTTCTACCCTCTCCAAAAAGAATTCCTAATTTATTTTGGCAAAGCAGAAAATACTAGCTTAAACAAAGCCAGCATCAGATCTTTGCTAAGTTAAATCATTTTGACTTAATATGAGACCCATAACAAGCAAAGCCACCAGGAGCAATAGTTCCTGGTGTAAGAGTGATAGCAATCAGCTTGACTCAGGCTGGAGGCAGTTGACAGAAGATATATACTCATGTCCACGCTATAAATATAGGTCACAGTTCCCTATCAAACTCTTTTCTTTCTCTAATATTGCTTACAGGCGTCGTCTAAGTTGTTTGATCTGACCTCTAGCTCAGTTTTCTCAGATATAACTCACATCTGCTTGCACTGGATTTTTTTCCCCTGGTTTTATTTTTTTTGATTAAAAGATAATGCAAAGTTTCAATAATAATACCACAGGAATTTATAAAGCTATATGGGACTAGTACACATTTTAAAACAAAAAGAAAGAAAATGGCGTATTTCAAACAACTGCTATTTGAAAATAATTTTACTAGATTCTTTTCTTTTTCTTGACATTTAAAGGTGCTAATAAAGCATTAGGTCTAATATTAAAAAATAAGGTGTTTGGAAGAACTGGTTCAAAAGAAAATCAAGTGAGACAGATGATTTTTACATACTATAATATCAAATAAAAAATGTTGCTTTGAGACAGTTACTCTTGTAGAGGCTTTAAAGGAAGAGAAAGTAAGACATCCAAATCTGATTTTACTGGTATAATATATAAGATATACTGTACTAGAACAACACCAGAAATGGTCAGAGCAGATAAATAAAACCCGAACCCTGTCTTTGTAGTGACTTCTTATTTTCATTAACTGTACTCAAAGTAACTATTAAGTAGGTTGTATACAGATTGCTTGTAAGAAACAGTTTGAATTATTGTCAATACATTTCTTTCCTTCTTTTTCCTAATAGGATTAAGACCCGAGAAGGAAAAGTGAAGCACTGTAGAGGTTATATGGAAAACAGGAGTTTTGAACCAATAGAGTTCCAGGCTCCAGGTTAAACATCAATATTAATCTGCTCACAAAAGTCAGGACCAAGACAAGTGCACAGCCAGTCTTGCAAGACTGACTAACAAAATCAGACTTGAGAAGCAATCTCTAAATATTCAGGTCTAAATAGATCTAAAACGGGATTTATTCTTGATGGTCATTTATTAAAGACAAAAAGTTTCCATTCTCTGATATTAAGACCATAAAAAAATGAACTGAGTTTTTCATTTGTATACCTTTACAAGAAAATCTGGCTCAGGTTTTTGCTTCAATAGCTCTTGGAGAAGAATATAATCCCAAACCTCAAACTGATGGACATTTTGATTTCCCCAACTAGCAGCACTTATAGCCATCTGTTAGACTGGCAGTACTCCTAGGCCAGGATTCTTCTGCCAGTTTCAAAATGGTATGAAGGTGGAAAGAATCAATTTCCATCTCTTCTCCCTCTTGTGATAGCCTTCATCAGACATCTCTCTAAAATTTGGTGGGTTTTTTTTTCTTGTTTTAAGTGTTTCTAGTTAACAGCCTGGCTAATTACAGAAAGTTAGTTGCCCGTATACCTCTTAAACACTATTAATCTTAGACCGCTACCAATTTATTTTTGTCAGATTATGTTTGAGATTTATTGAAGTCAAAAAAAAGAGGATGAAGTTAAAAAAATAAGGCAAGAATTAAGGAAATCTTTGGGAATCCCTGGAATGTTTATTTAATGGCTCAAGTTGTGTCACAGAATCACTGTTTTTTCTCCTTTTAAGTAAAGTAATAATTCATATAAAGACATTCTGTGGGAAACATAGCCCTCATTTTTACTTCTAAGACAAGCAATTTGTTTTAGCAGTATTCTTCTTTAGCGGTAATTGAGCCTGGGATATCACATATGGCATAGATTCTGAATAAGTGCAGTGATTATTGAAGCACCCAAAAGACTGTACTTCTGATTATCTGGAAAGAGATATGCAAAAAATATTCTCCAGAGGTTCTTTGAAGAAAGCTGTTTATTCTAGACCTGTAGCACTGCGGTGCTTCAACTATAATGCTTTTAGCTATTTTAAACATTTTCAGAAATTGTTATGATTATTCGTTAATGTGGAAATCCTTCAGACGGTCATACATGGCATGGAGCGCTAAAAAGTATCAGTCAGGCATCCACCATCTGCTGTCCGGTTTAGCACTTAAAAGTAATGAATGTCTGCTGCTCACAGCAGTCACAGTATGGCCTCAGAGTGTAGGCAGACACAGTCACCTTTACATCTGTAGGGGACACAGTGTCAAGCAAACTTGCTGGTATTGAAGGAAATGTTGGGAACAGGAGCAATCAAAAAATGTGTGACTATTACTGATGAAACTAATTTGATACAGAAAATGCTTCCACTATGAGAAACTTTTCCAGCTGTGAGAAGATGAATGCACCATCTCTCTTATCCAAAACTAGACTAATTTAATGTATATTCCATAGAATTTGACAGCATCAAATGTTTGTTTTGAGACTAATTCACAGCTTTGACTTCAATTAACAATATGCCCTTGCTAGTTTCTTTGTGCAGGACTCAATTCTGCTCTAAATTAACAACACTATTTGAAGAGTTTCTGCTTTCAGTTGCATTGCATGCATCTTTTGGGAATGCCTGTATTTTAAACTGTTATGGTTTCCTGGTTTTATTTTTACAGAAAACTGTTCTGCATTCTTAAGTGCTTCATTTTCAAACTGTTATGTTTGTTCATTAATGTTCTTAATGTCCCTTGCTGAATCACTGTTGCACTTTTACTGTCTCACGTGCATCAAGCTCTCACTCATTTATCTCATCATAATGAAAATTTGGGACTGTGACACTGTACTGATACAAATCAATCTGCTCTTGCTCTGTATGCAATAGCATTAATAGATTGGTTTGGCATTTATTTAATTGCTGAAGTTATGCAATTATGACAGATCTTATGCAATGGCAGTAACCTTAAACAGACCTGTTGCAAAAAGAATTTCATTCTGGAAAAAAAATCACAAAATATTCCACCCACTCATATTAAAAGATATTTTATAGTGTAACATTCCAAAAAATAAATCAAAAACCTGGTCACTACAATTGGCTGCATAATTTGTTAAGTCATAATAATTAAGTAGTTGTCCTATGTCCACTTTGTATATCTTTAATTCAGTGAGGATTTTTTGGGGGTTATTTTGGGCAGTTATCTCTTAAGTACAATAATTTTTATTTTACATTTGCTTTTGCTTTGTCTCATGATATAAGCCATTTTAAAGTACAAATGATAGAGTTTATCTTCCAGATGACAGTAAAAAAAACCTATTTTTAGCCAAGAGAGATTAAACAAGTTATGTTTTCCATGAAACTTGTACTAGGACAGGAGGGTTGAAAGTGAAGTATAAAGGATGGAGTGAAGACAAACAAAGGCGTGACAAAGATTAGTATTGTATTCAATGGAAAAGATGTGTCAGATCTGGGAGACAGATTAGACAGGGACCTAGCTGAGGGGACAAGCACTGAAGCTATGCAGAAATACTGTCTGATCATATATAAAAAAATACTGATACCTGTAGGAAGTCCTGTGTGTAGGACAGCACAGATTCATAGTTCAGAAATCACTATGGGATGGGGATGGGATCATTTCAGTCAAATGTGATGGACTGTTAATTCTTGTGTACTGTGCTTGTGCTGAAGTATGATTATTTCCAGAGTTTGTTATTTCAAAAGATATGTTGTATCTCAATGAGAAAATTCCAGGATGCTCAGCTTTACATAGCAAAATATATGGCAATTAATATGACATAGAAAACATACGTGCTTTGGAAGATCACTTAGGCTAAGTGATCTTCTTAGGCTAATTAGCAGAAGAATATTTATAAGTAGGTATCTCGAAGTGAGAAACTGTCAGAATTTATTCTAATAATTGAATAAGAAGAAAGCTCTAGCAGAAAGTGATTGAATATTTTGTGCAAGGTGGATAGAGACAGCTCTAAGTAATGCATGTATAATGCAATAAATCATTCCTGGAGCAGAGGAACCATATTTCTCAACTGTAGCTTGAAGCTTTGTATGTGAAATAGTTGGTGGTCTAATGATGCTGGTAACATAAACTTTCTTCACTACTGCTGTAGTTATTCCTTCAGATGAGAATCCATTGTTTCCAGTACTCCACAGTAGCTTTTATACCACCTTCAGTTAGTGAGCAAGAACTTTTCAGCTGTTCTTCCCATTTCATAGGGCTTCTTCTCTGAAAGAAAGAGAAAATATAAAAGTTTTTTTTCCAGTTTTAATGTTTTGAGTTCTGAAAGACTAAAGGGATTTCAGGTACACATTCACTATTTTTATGGAAAAAAATATCTCTGTCTGCATGTGTATAGGGAGTCTGTGTAGGGAAAGCAGAGAATTAATCTAGTCTTACCAACATGGGTGATTAAACTGCACCTAAATATACAGACCAAAAAGACTACACTTTCTCAGATATAATCTTAAGATGTCAGTTTTCTACATCTCAAACATTTGTGTGTGGGCTGTTATATGCTCCCCAGAATAGGAGCAAATTAAGACACTTCAATTTTTTTTTATGGGTCTAGGAACATGCAATGCGTACCTCTAGACTTCGTTACACTCAGAGGAAAGATAAGAATGTAGTAAGTTAAGATTTGTCTCTCATGTCTGCACCCTCAGACATCTTGTATATCAAAGGCTTCAGAGAGATCTGAAGACACAAAAATGAATCCTGCCTTCTTGATGATTTAAAAAAAATAATTGAAGTGTGAGACTACTACTAATGTTGTATGTTACTGCATTGGAAATCTGGATGTATAGAGGGAAAAAATCTCAAAATGCCCTAGTATAGGCAAAAATATAGAAATACATATCTTTATCTTGTTGATAGTTTTCCAATTAAAAGAAGATAAAAGTGAAATTATTGATAGAGGAGACTCAGTGTGGCAGCAGGAGGCAAAAAAATAATTCTTTTGTGAATAAATGCTACCTTCTTTAAGACTGTGTCAATTTAACAAACTCAAAAATCCCCCTAAGGATTCAATATGTATGTAATTCTGGTTTTGGGTAGCTGATTTCCTAAATTACTCCCTCTTTCATTTTTTACTTCCTTCCTCCCTCCCTCCCTCCCTGTCTCCTTACTTTCTGTTCATTTGTCAAATTTTTTCATATATTAGCATACTTTCACATCTCTGCTGGTTATGTCTACAGATATGTCAAAGGAGAAATGAGCTCAAATTCTTTAAACAAACGCCACAGGAAAGGAAGTGATTTACTCATTGGCTTTTGCTTATGTACATTTGTTTTAACTGTAGAGTAAAATTTATTTAGACCAATTTCTTCCACTCTCTCATGAAGAATAATGCTTGTATAGGGTGATATTTAGAAATTGTCACATACCATAACACATTGATTAAAAATGTTTACAAACTTTCATTGCAAGTACATATTAACCTGTTAAAAAGGAAATGATACAAATGTTTGCAAATAAGGCTACAGATCTTATAATTTTATGTACTTATACTGTATTTTAAGCAACTACACATTCTAGAGAGTTGCAAGACACTTTTGGTGGATTTTCTCATATTTTGGTGATGAAAGTGGAGAAATATTTACCTCTTTTTTTTTTGTTTGTTTTTTTCCTCCATGGGATTCAATGAATTAGTAAAATGGCAGAGACTTGTGTGACATCAATGTTAAAAAACACTTCCTTTGTAGATCTGTTTTCTAAAAAGTAAACTAATGATTTTCCAGGTGTAGTCACTATCAAGCCACAAAATATAAATCCTAAATAGAAGCTTCCTTTTTATGTTTTTAAATGCATATTTATAGAATTATGTATCAAAATTATAAATCCCAAATGACACATGCCTTCTGGTTTAAATCCAAGTGGGAGGTGAAGAAGGCATTTGTAGGTTTTTGAAATCAGTTCCTGGTTTCACAATGACTACATCTTCAATTTCAATTTTGAAATGACTGTTGCATTGCTATCTCTCCACACAATACATTTCTGCAACAACAGGAAGCAAGCTGAATTCAGCAATCAGATAGCTTGTTCTCTTATCAACAAAGCAGATTTCATTATGAGGCATCCCTGTTTATCTAATTTCTTTCTGTACATAGTGTCTGAATGCAGTGTCAACCTCCTCTGGCTTAGTATGTCTACAATTGCCTGTGGATAAATGCTCTTAACAAGTAACAACTATTTTATACTTACATATATAGGAGTGTGAATGTGTATATATATGTGTGTGTGAATATATATATGTATATGTTTTAAAATATACTAAACATATTCATAGCTATATACATCTATGAATATATATTAACTTCTGGTCATCCCCCTCTTTTAAAGCAGTGAGAAATAAGAAAAATAAAAACATATGGAGGAATCATAATATAGGGGCATAAGCTTTATTGTGACTAAAGTTTTACATCCTTCAAATTTACAAAAATCAGGATTGCAAGCGCTTTTTCCTCCAAGCTTCCTTCCTCCAGCCCACCACTCACATTCTCCAGCCATGCTGCAGCTAGCACTCTACAGGAAACAGTTCTCAGAGAAGGCAGGCCAGTATCTCAGTATTTTTATTATTCAAATCATTTCCATGGTAATAAATTGGGTCCCTACGTTGTTCAGTGGCACATGAAAGATGAAATTTATGTTGTTTTCTCAAAAGACCTCAGAGATCCAAATACATTGTAACATTAGGTCACTCTGCCCTAAAAAAAGACTATGAACATAGTTTGTGTTGCTTATCATGACTAGTTTTGTACAATAATTTTTAAAGATGTGGCTAATTGAAATAATATATTTTTTGTGATGGGTGCCTCAGTTTAAAGGGAATTTTTTGTCTTGAATGAAACTGTGAGTTTTCTGTGGGACTTCCCACAGCAGTTATTCACAGCGTAGGAAAATGGACTTTGAATGCAGTGTGAGAGGTGCAAGGCAAGGTCACTGCTCTGATCCAGGAGGGCAGCAGCTTGAAGGGTGAGAGCAAACCAAGGACTTGTCTGTTCCTGGACTTGTATGGTACGCCTCCACTTTTTCATCAAGTTTCTTTTTTGTAAATGTACCAGTAATGTTTTGTTTGTGCTTTTCACAATGTTCTTAATGAGGCAATTGAACCCTGGTGAAGGGAAGAAATTGTCATTTTTCTCACATTAAAAAAAAAAAGGCAAAGAATTCTCCCTAGTGTAATAATATCTTTGGAAATGCATTGGGAATTTCAAAGTAGAATTTCCATTCTCAGTGATTTTAGAATTCTGGGTTACTAGACACTCCATATTTTCAATATCATTCCAGGAGAACTGTTTTTAAGGATTAAAAACCAGGGATTTGTTTCTAGGATTTAAAACTATTTACTCTCATTATTTAAAAATGAGAAATTAACATCTGTTATCTGACACAGCTACCATTAGATGTAAGAGAGTATTTTTACTGTTATGTTAATATATCTTGAGCCAAAATTCCAGCAGGAACCTGTCATGAGACCTCAAACCCTAACAATAATTCTAATAAATTGCAAATATTTGAGTCCAGAATTAAGAAAGAACCACAGAAAACATCCTCTGATCTAGAAGTTCCAACTGATATTTTTCCCTGTTACCTGTAAGGTAGCAGTTATTTTCTTTCTAACAAATGGATGCCCTTACTGTTTTGAAGTGTGCAATTTGAAATAATTGGTTTACTCAAATTCAGTAGTTAAACTCCTTTTACTTGAGTTTGGCTGAAACAGTGTGTGTTTGAACACATAAACCTTCCTTTTTCATCTACCTGTATTTTGAAGCTACTGTGATTATACTCCATTAAATGTATTGCTACACTTCCCTCTCAAAGCAACAGCCAAAGATCATTCCAGCAGGCTCTTAAGCTACTGGTTTAGGCAGATGTATGTTCTCTTTTCTGTGACTCAGAGACTATCACTCAACAGCCACTTGTTACTGTAAAGGAGCTCAAAGACCTTTTACAACAATATTGGATGGAGAACAGCAGTTATTCCCAATAGCTTGGATGTTATTTCTGGCCTGAGGAAAAGAGCCCCGTATAATGAAACTGATAACATGAAACTGGTGAAGGTGTATTAATATTACTATACTAATGGATTATGCTAATATTATTCATAGATATTGTGATAGGGTGCTACACAGAGTTAGCCCCCAAAAGATGTAGGAGGAAATTTTAATGACTCCTGAAAAATCAAGTATATCAGGCAAAGTAAGCTCTTTTAAGACAAAGTTATTGACTTTCTCTTTATGATTGCATTATGTGAGGTAACTGGTTTGTAAATTAATCGTAGATTAAACTTAACCTCTTGTTTTAAGGGGTCTTAAAAAGCTATGTGTTTGTTTACTGACATGAAGGATTTTTTCCATTAGAGTGCTTGGTAAAAAAAAGTTGATTAACCCATGATCTCCATTTCAGTGTAGCAGTACAGATAGATGTTTGGTTTTGTTGTTGTTGTAGTTTGTGCTTCCTTAACAATATTCTGTAAGGGTAATCTTTCACCTTAAAACCTATTACATGCAAGATTTTTTTTTGATGTCTACTACAGGAATCCCTCCAAATGCACAATGTCTCTTATTAGAACACTAGGAAATTTCTAGGGCTGCCTTTGCTACACTAAATTAAGGCATACTTTTGCTCACTCAACAGTTATTGTATGTATCCCTTCTGTTTAGGAACTAAATTTTATCAGGAGCTGTAGCTCTTCTATTCATGCATCAGGTATCAATCATGTATTACCTGTGAGAATCAGCAAATATCCCTGAGGCATGCATCAGTCAGATGCATGAAATGCAAAAGTGGCTTTAGGTATTTGCAGCTTTGGTTTTGTTCAGGTGTCTGGTTGATATTTTAACACTAGGCTAGAATTACTTTGCCTTTCATTTAGTCCTAATTCTAGCTAGCTACATGTTGTCTTTCCAATCTCTCCTGGCATCTTGATATTTTTCAATATCAAAGCAAGTCTAGATGAAAAAAGAAAAAAAAACAAACCAAACAAAAAACTCCACCTCAAAACAAAAATGAACAAACAAAAATTTAAAAAATGGATTTTATTGTTTTATAAAATGTATTTTCTCAGGCTTAACTTATATATTCATCCAAAATAAGAAAATGTTTTGCCTTATTAGAAATTATTTACCTGTCAAACAAGATGTTTAAAACACATAAGGGAATTTATTTTGCTCTAGTGAAACAGAAGTGACCCTTTAGGAGTAGTTTATTCATTTAAACAGTTGAGTAGCCATAATTGTCTAGAAAATATTACATCATAAAATGTATTACATCTGCACAGAAAAGCAATTGCACTGGAATCTCTGAACTGGTAAAGAGAGTTCATTAGATATAATAGACAGTTTTCCCCAAAACTCTGGCTCCCCTGATTAATTCTGCTACTTTCTACATACTGTTGCTGCTTCAGAGATATGAATTACTAGGACTTCATAGCAGATAGAATCTAGATTTTTGTAGCTTCTAATCAAAAATTTCTGTCTTCTGCAGTGTTGTATGGCTGTGCATAATAAATGCTGAATTTCATATATAGAGTTTCAAAATGATGCTTAATACTAGTAGCTTGAATTCATTAGTGTTAAGTAAGCATTTGAAAATATAATAAATATACTTATAGACTTCTCAGTGTTCCTAAATGGTTTTATGTAAGTACAGTTAATATTGCTGCTCATTGGGATATGGTGTTAATAGCAATGAAGGTATCTTGTAAAATACATTGGTGCAGAAATTGTATTTTCTACCTCCAGAAATGGTAGCAGAGTATTTCATTTAAGAACAGGCTTTCCTGAGCTAAGGATGCAGGAAAGCTATCAATTCTTAGAAAGTGGATCATATAAGTATAACCTTTTCCTTAAGTCTCCTGTCCTCTTTATAGATTTTAGAGATGAAAAAGACTAAAAGCAGGATGATGGTTCAATGGTTCCATGATTTTTTCCTTAGTAAATCTTTTATTTACTCTTTTTTTTTTTTTTGTAACCTGGAAAATGTTTCTAAACATTAAAATAATAGATTTATCTATAGCTGAAGCTGTTCTTATACTGTCCTGGAAATAAAAGTGATCTGTTTAGGGAAAGCAAGGCAGTCTAATTTCAGGTTGAAGAGATTATTCTGAACATTATATCTAAGAGTTAAACTCCAGAAGAGGCATAATGAATCCCCCTGTGTATTGCAAGGAGGGTTTTAGCTAATCAGATGGAAAAAATTGATAATAAACTTGTGACTTGAATAGTCTGCCTCATATCCTGTATAATTTAGTGTGAGTTATAAAAGAAGCTTGTGAAGGAAAAAAGTCAGGATCAACAATTAATCATTAGTAAATGCAGATAAGGGCATAGTGTCTGTCTCTGTTGGGACTGCAGTGTATTTCTTTCCTTGGTTATTCCACTGCTGCTGCCCTAAACTTTATCAGTGTTTATTCATCCACTAGAGAAATGCACTTGTTTTTCGTAGGTCATAATGACCTTTAAGAGTTTGATATTCATAATATTCACTGTAGATCCTAATTAAATGGATAATCAGAAAGGTATTTAGGAGGAAAGATTTAAGAGAGAGAGGTTCCATATTTATGGGTAATGTTAGGTTCCCTTAGCTGTGAGATTAGAGTCACATTAACAGTGTGTGCACCTATGTAATTCATGTTATTGAGAATACTAAATATTAACTTTTGTGTCTCTAATAAGTCATTCAGATTTGGGTGAAAGACTAAGTTTCAAAAGTAAATGACAACCACAACCAGTTTTCACTTTCTTAACTTTTATGTGTACACTGGACACTTTCAAATTACAGCATCAAATTCTGCCTTTATCCCTGGCTGCCAGTTCTAGTCTGGATTCAACATTTTGCTGTCTTTCCTATATTTCTTTCCAATAAAACAAACAGTCAAACACAACATTTATTTTTTAGGCATTTTATATTTTTTCAAATGGAATATTTCACATGGAAATTGTATTCTATTTTTTAAACATTCACAGCTAGCTGAGAACTCAGCTTTGCTATTCTAAATCTATTGTATTAGAACACCTTTATCAGATGAAACCTTACAGGTGAAAACCCCCCAAACATCAAAACCCATACTAAAAAGCAGTCTGTTCATTCGTAGCTCTTAATATTTAACTTGAAATCTTCTCATATCACTCCATACCAGATAAAGAACCCAAATACAAATCAGTAGTAATGTGTAGGCCTCTGTCACAAGCTCTGTCATCTCAAATCACTGTTGAAGTACCACCAGACAATACTTTACACAATACCTTCACAACCCAGCATGGTTTTTAAAACACATCAGATTAGGCCATATAAGTTTGAGAAACCAAAGAAATACAGTGTGGAATTTGAGAGGGTTTTTTTTGTTATTTTTTCACTGAAACCAGCCAGTGATTGTATGGAACAGAAGGTTCAATGGGTTACATCCAGATTCCTTCAGGCTTTTCTAAGGGACTAAAGGACATTATGGAAAATGCAAAAAACTGAGATTGGGAAAAAAAAAAGATAACTCTGTCTCTCATCTTTCAGAGAGCTGCTTCATAAGTTTCTTCTTCACAATGATTAAAGTGGGAATTTATAGAAAATAGAAGGGCATTTCACCACATAAAAGTATCTTGCCACAATAGGCTGTTGAGGAGGAGTTGATCTGAGTTGTGGGGGGTTGAAATTGTAAGAACATTCAATTTCTAAGGAGTAGCTTAATTTTTTGGAAGCTTTATGTCACTGATTTTATACAGATTTTCGTATATAGTTCTGTGGATACTTCTGGAATGACAGAATTAATATATTTAGAGAATAAAAATTTTCACATCAGACAAATAGTTGGACCTTTTTACAATATGAGGGTTTGGGATGTGGGGAGTTTTATTTTTAGCATAGAAAGGAAATCAGTGAAAACAAGCCCTTAGGTCACATTTTTGAAGAAAGGTGTTTGGAGTGAATTTCTCCTACTTTCTAGCTTGTGCTTGTTGTCAGAATGATCACTTGCATTTCTATAATTTCTGCCAAAGGTCACTTCTTCCCCCTTCCTAGTACAAAATTAAGTGAAATAAAATTTGCCATAGTTCCATTTTCTTATGTTAGTGAAATTATAAAGGTTTATGACATTAGGCAAATCCATTTGCAACAGTGATTGCCTTGTATTCTGATTGTTCTAATCTGTTCATAAATACTGAAGTTTTTGTGCTTGGGGTATTAGTGCAAGAGTTCACACTGTTCTTAAGACTCTGCAAGAGGGTGATATTAACCCTGTTACTTATTTTTCCACAGAGCTTGATAAAGGTTTCTGTGACAATGGAGTTCTCAATGTGGCTGTTTTTGGAGTGGTGAGGTTTGGAAGTTTTTTAGTTCTTAAGAATATACTGGAAAACTCAATTGAAACTACCAGGATTGACAGAAATTAATAAACTCTTATTGAAGGTAATCCTTAGCTGACTGGCAACCTCAGATGTCAGGTGAAGGGTTGAAACCTGTGGCTAGCTTTGAAAAGTTTTCAGGGAAAAATTAAGTGAATATTAAAGTTCCCCACAGACCCTTTTTATAGTATGACAAGGCTCCTGATATTTCCTTTCATATTAAAAAAAAAACAAAACAAAACACACAAAAAAAAAAGAAAATAAGAAACACCAAAAACCACCAAAACAACAAAACCAAACAAATCCAAAATACTAAACTCTAAGACTATTTGTGTTTTCTAATTTTCCTTCTTTGTTAACAGCCTTGATGAATAGCTTCTTCATGTATTGCTTTTTGGAGTTCTTGGCAATGCATCGTTAGTCCTGATGGAGATATTTTAGTTATGAAATGGGGAAAAAATACAAACCAGGTTCATTGTTCTAGGTGGTTTTTGTCACAATGAGATAAACACACAGTATGGCCTACTTACTATTGCCACAGTTTTAATGTTGCATATATTTACCCAAACCTACCAAGCCCAGAAGTTTCCACTGTATCATGAATAAAAATCCTATTTATTGTACTTTGCTTAGAAAAAGGCAGAAGTATAGGTGGAGATTCCATTTTCAGAAACATTCCTGTTAATTCCCGGTCAAGAGAATTTTCTCTAAAAGATCTTTCCTTAAACTGCTCTTTATCATTAGCAGAGAAGAGAGTTAACCTAGGAAATAGAGTCGATAGAAACTCTTGTAAGGGAATGTGTAGTATTAGCAATTAATGAGTATTTTAAAATATTTTGTTTTCAAGTTAAGA
Source organism: Chloebia gouldiae (assembly GCA_003676055.1). Taxonomy (NCBI): domain Eukaryota; kingdom Metazoa; phylum Chordata; class Aves; order Passeriformes; family Passeridae; genus Chloebia; species Chloebia gouldiae. The sequence continues at coordinate 9,180,582 of QUSF01000005.1, read as the reverse complement.
CTCGGTAGTAAATATTTTATGTTGTCATCATGTGTGTGTTTGCTAAATTAGAGGAATGAAAATATCTTGGATAGTTTCCATTCAAAACATACCATATTTTCTGGCTAAAAAAACCAAAAAAAACCCAGCTAGATGTAGACTTATTTAACAATGCATGAACTATGTTTTGGGAGTCATGGAGAAAACCAGGGCACCAAAAAATCTTTTGCTTGCTTGGGTCTCTTTTGCACTCTTAATCTCCAGCATCACAACAGTGTAAAATTCAATTACTTTTTCACAGTGTGTTGTTCCTTGGGTTTAGTACACTAAAGTTTTATAATGAGATCTGAGTTTAGAAATTAATATGGGAAATTGGTACAAATGTTGTCTTGCAGTGTTAGTCCAATGGTTTGTTCAATGTCAATGTAATAATTGTCACATTTTTAATCAAGAGTAAAAAGTATCTGAATTTTGACGTTTTAAAGTTTTGCCCCAGTAATTGGAAAAAGAAGCAATATTTACTATATACTTGTCATATTATTCATTAAATTACATACAATGAAAATATTAAGTGTATAATTTCACTGCAGAAATCTTTTGTTTAAAAAAGTTCTCACTTATTTTCTGTTCCATATTTCATTCTATTGATTAGTTTTATAACTATGGCAGAATGTTACAGTGGATTGTTTCCTTGAATTCAGTCCCATACCATCTGGTACATTCTAGTATTACTACATATCATACAGTAAAATACATTTGGAAACTAGGTTTTTACAAGAGATCTCTTAAATGTATTTTGCTATCCTGTTTATGTGTTATTCTGAGTGGTGTCCACTAAAGAGAACTATCTGACAGTGAAATTTCTGCTACCAGTTCTGTTTTAATTATTCACACAGTTTTAGGTGTTGATGTTTTCAAAGCTGAAATTGTGTCTCTGGAATTACTATAATTTATAATCTTCCCTACCTCAATATTAATGGGTTTTTTTAAGTTTTTTCCACTGGACTGTGTTTGATTTGACATTTTATTAATTTTTACTTCCAGGATTTAGAAGAAATAGAACATTGCATGTACATGATTTATATTTAAAATATATTGGTTTATACATATACTGCACATGAATTGCATCACACAGATTTACACATGTAATACATTTATGAATACAGTTTAGAATTTTTCACATATGATTTTAGTTTTATGAAGCACTTTTTTATTAATTTGATTCAAAACTGTTTCTGAGATTGTATAATTTTTTCTTTACATCTTGAATTTAAATTATACATATGGGTTTTTCCCTTTTCATTGGTGAAAACTCATACAAAGGATTTTCATTCATGGAGTATAAAAAAGCCTGACTAAATTGTATTATGCTAGCTTCCAGGAACTGCAAAAATCATTGATGTAATAATAGAAATTACATTTATACTTTTCCTCATTAAAATATTCTGCATAAACCTAATAGTAAAAAGATATATTATGTGATTATAATGAGACTAACATTTATAATTTTATGTTTTTGTGACTCAATTTGTTTTGTTTTCATTTGGGTTCTTTAACATTTTTGATGCATGCTATGTTAATTTGTTTATTCACTACGTAAAAGACAAACATATGTTTAAATCTGTGAATATTTTAACAGACTAGAAAGCTACCCTGTACAAACTTCAGAAAATACCTCCCAGTATTACATTCCTTGGTCAAGTTAAGGTAGATCTTCTAAAGATTTACTGCTACTACTTTACTTTTCTACTTAATAAAATATAAACAAAATTCCCCATGATTATAATTCTCTCACACACATAATATACATCTTCAATAGATTACTGGATTGGTTCTTCAAAAAGAATTCTGAGATGGCTTTTTCCATCTTTGGAAGAGCCAGAGCTGGGGCAAGTGACAGGGAAAGGATGTATTTAGTAAATTTCTTGCATTATTTGCATTAATATATGGCATGAATTTCTGCCCCACGATTAGAACCTAACCTACCAAAGGCTAGTAACTAAGAGCTCTGTATGCAAATACATTCTATGCAGTGCAGTGAACAAAAACTTACATGCTTCAGAAATATGTCTTGTCTTAGAAATGGAGCATGGTAAATAGATAGACTAGTTATTGAGAAAGTGCAAAAGCTTTGATTTCTTTCTCCTGAGAGTGCCTGTAGATTCCATGCCTGAAAGAATTCTAAATGTGAGTTGAATTCACAGCATTGTGATAGTTTCTTTCAGGTCAGGTGTTTAACTGAGGTAGAGAAAGAAAGGCTGTATTTCAAATTCAGAAAAGGCTTTAATTTTATAATTTTAATATATTTATTGAATCATTAGTGATTTAGAATTCTAATGCTTTCTTCTTTTATAGAGGCTCAACCTTACTGTTAAAGATACGAGCAAAAACCCCATTTCAGAAGAGAATAAAAATAGCTATTCCTCTTAGGAAATACCTTACCAAAATTTTCTTACAGCGGTATAAATACACACAGTCCTACTGATAATAATAGCTATTCTAGATTCAAGCCAATGGAATGATGCTCAGACTATGGACCAGTACCCCGCATTATTTTATTTAACATAAATTCATGAATGAATTTTGATAGCAAAAGGCTTGAAGTGGGAAAGGAGGCATCTGAAAACATATTAAGGAATGTGTATACACTTCATAATGGGAGCAGAAGTAGCACACAACGTAAACTGCTGCTAAAATTATCTTTCATTTTCCATGGTCTGCTTTTCCTAATGGAAATATTGGTTAGTGGTGGTAGTGCAAGGAAAGACTCAATAAATATTTTGCTATGTAAATATATTCAGTATTCTTTTGGTTTCTTTTTGAAAAGCACATAAATTGCAATGCCTGATGCAATGTAACAATTTGCTTGTAGACAGTGAGCACACACACATACAGAAATAGCACACAATCATTTTCAAACAGAGCAGTATTCTGTCAGAGACTGGCAATTTTCAACTCATTACATTTTACAGAACTATTGCTTTTGTGTGCAAATAAAAATTTCAGCATGATTAACACCTTATAAATATATTCATCACTATGTGCACATCTTGAAAGAACATAGATTAGAATTATGAAACCGAGGTCCTGCTTGAAGCGAGTCATTAAATGTGTTTTATCTCATTTAAAATTAAGCCTGTATTTATGTGTTTGTCAAAGTAAAGCTTAAGTTAATATGACAAGTCCTCTTAGAGCAGATGTGTGTTTGACTGCCACATACCAAAAAGGGAAGCTATTAGAGCCAAAGCACACAGTTAGGAGAGAGAGAAAAGCACAACTGGATCACCGAAAAGAGAAACCTGTCAGATGAAATAAGGTAGAGAGAAAGTGGAATGGATTATGGGAAAAAAACAAACAACAAATGTCCTCAGGGAGACAGGGTACAGTCCATAGGGAGAAATGTTACAAAGAGTTTAGAGATCGTGGAATTGACTCCAAACTGAGCTTTGGAAAGCAGAAAAATGTGTCTGGTGTGCTGACATCCTGATTATATTCCTCCAGACCTTCCTTAAATATTCAGCCCAAGTAGTGCTCATTTTTCTTTTTCGCTTTTTTCCTATGCCAACCTTCCCCTCATTCTCTATGTGTTCTGCCCTTTCTATGTTTATTCCTCAAATTTTTTATATAATCTTTTCAGCCATTTTTTTACCTATGAATGCTTTCTGAACTGCTGAACATATCTGATGTTCTAAATGAGAGGTTTCCTACCCATGTTAGAAAGGTTGGAGCTAGATGATCTTTAATGTTCCTTCAAACCATAACCATTCTGTGATTCTAAGATTCTAAGGTTGTATGCAAAGATTATGCAAGATATTGTGACAAGTCATTGATATTGAGCAGTAAAAATCTGAGGAAAAAAGGGAAAACTGTATTATTCCTGAATGCAACCACTGTTTTCTCAGACAAAATTACTGAAGGGATTTTGAAAAGCTGAAGGGCAACACACAATTCCCCAGAACAACAAAAAGCCCCTTGTTTAAACCCCCAAACACACAAACAAAACATTAGCCATATCTAAACAAAAATGTACAATCTAACTACAAAGAAAATTCTTAGGAGGGAAAAGGATCAGTTAGAGCATAAATTCTTAATTTGGATTTGTCAGATTATTCCCTCACTAGAAATTTCTAACCTTTGTATCTCATTTTCTTCCACTTCTAATTGCAGACACAATTGCTTACCTCAACATTTACATGGCAGTATCAGCACCATAAAAGCCAGGTGTTCATGATGTCAATTCTCTTGCTAGATTATATTTACATGGAATAATGTTTAATTTCAGAGTCTTAAAGTGACCTTTGAAAATAGATGCACTTCCTTCTATCTCTGGGAATTCATTTCAATCTGTGTGTGAAAGTGTTCTGGTCTCAAATATGTCTGACATGTTAATACCTGCCACAATTACTAAATTAGTGGTTGTATTAAATACATCTTTTTACTAGGAACTGACTGAGTGCACTCTTTGTCCTCCAGATTTTCCCCTTGTCTTTCTTCCTACTGTATCTATTTCGTCAATGAAGAGAAGGAACAAGGCATTTTTCTTAGCAAGAGCAAATAAGTCTCTAAGTTGAGCTGGATCCACATCAACAAATACCTGTAAGAACTCTGAGCCCTTGATTGTGATAAAATAGTACATTAGCTTTTCCAGCTGTAGCTTTAACTAAAACTATTTCCTCAGTACCTGGAAGACCTATCAGAACTGCCTCCTTTGGAATTTTTGCTCACAGATTCTCATATTGCTTGGGATTTTTCAGAAAGTTAATAAACTATATTATCTCTAACTTTTCCTCTTCACATCCAGCTGTATCTTTGAATTTAACAACTATTTCATTCTTAAGGACTTTGGCTATGGTTTCACCCACAAGGAAATGTGGGGGGAATTCCCTGTTCAAGCCTGAAGCTCTGAGGTTGTGTGTTCAATCCCTCTATGGGTCAATTGCATAAGAGTTGGACTTGCTGATCCTTCTGGGTCCCTTGCAACTCAGAATATTCTGTGATTCTGTGGCTTAAGCCTGCAGGACCTTTATGTTTGCAATAAAGCACTACTAATCAGAACTGTAGGCAGTAAACGTAGTTTCATAATTCTAAACTGTATGAGCAGACTGCAGGCAATCTATTCTCCAGTTCTGTTCCCAGATCTTGCTGCTTCTTTTGTTTCTCCAGCTGTACCTCTTGTTCCATTAGCTTTCCTTCAATTGGGAAATTATTTTTCAAATTATTATGAGGAATGGATGGGGGAGCTAGGATTATTTAGCCTGGAGAAATGAAGGTTTCAGCCTATGAGTCTTTGCAACCATCTGAAAGGAGGGTGTAGCCAGGTGCGGGTCAGCCTGTTCTACCAGCTAGTAAGTGATAGGACAAGAGGAAAAGGCCTCAAATTGTGCAAGGGGATATTTAGATTAGATATTTAGAAACACTTCTTCATGGAGAGGGTTGTAAAGCATTGGAATACACTGCCCAGGGAAATGGTGGAGTCACCATTCCTGAAAGTTTAAAAAAAAAAAACATGTGGATACGGCACTTGAGGAAATGGTTTAGTGGTGAGTGTGGTGGTTGTGCTTGATTGATGATCTTGATGAACTTGATGATCTTAAAGGTCTCTCCAACCTTAAAAATGCTGTGATTCTATGGCAGTATAACCAAAACATGAGGAACGTGCTCAAGCAGGATGTACATTGTGCTTGTCCAGTTGCCCTCAGCAAAAGTTTCTGCAGCTCTGCCCAAGATCATAGGGACTGGCATACAGCAACTGTGGCAGGGTGCACAATTGTCAGGCCCAAAAGTTTAGAGGGTCCCAACACCCTACCTCTACTGTTTTTTTTTCACAGAATGGTGAGAATTTTTCTAATAGCTTCATGCTTTAAACATCTTTTTTTGAACAAACATGAGCAAAATATTGGGATTTGCATATTTTTTTAATTAGAAAACAAGTTAAATCAATGCATTATAGAGTTTACAATACAGACTTGTACTGCACAGTATTCCTAAGTGGGGATTTTGCTGGTTATTCCCAAGGTCAGAGAACTGAATGTGAAGAAGGCATGAGAAAGAAATTTAGAAGGCCTTTTACAAAGTAATAATTATCACTTCTGATTTCCAACATGTAGAAGCTAAATATTCTTATCTTGTTAGAATAGCCATGATAATTAATAACCAAGGGAGATTGTATTTTATCTGGTAAGTTTGTCTTAAACCTCTCATATCATATGCATGTGAGTTCTTTAACACACACACCCATTCGCATATCTAGTACTTTTTCTTTAGTTGTTGTTGAAGTCCCACCAGTTTAAAGGGTAAAGCTAAAGACACTGGATTGGAGGCACAGTCTCTCAGTACAGCTGAAGAAACAGCAGCTTCTTGTGGTAAAACAAAGGAGAAAATTGAGGAGGTAAATACTCATAAGGTATGGCAGAAACACCGAATTTTCTGAACGTCTTGTACTGCAGGCGCAATGATCACCAATAAAAGGCATACACGTGTTGTCTAATAGTTTCCCAAGGGAAAAAGATTCATTTGCTTATAGACTGGGTTGCCCTTTTAATTCCCAAGTGTGAATGTTAATAGGCTTCATTATTAAAGAACCTCATTAAATTCAAAATCCCACTGAAAATTAACTGTGCCATGATAATGCTGAGAAGAGAAGCTCATACAAAACCAGAAAATATATTCTGGATATCCTATTAATCCAGTGAGACTAGCGGTTGAACATGTTGTCTTGGACCTTCAATGGCCATAGTAATAAGTTCATTTTAATTTAATTTTCATCATTCTACTAATGCAGTAACATGAAAAAAAGCATCCTGATATACCTCCCATTTGCAGTACTGATTAACTGGACTGTTTTGCTACTGATTTTTCATGTCAACTGTGTTTCAGTGCTCATCATCATTTCTGGTAATTTCATTTTTAAAAAGGTGGATGATATAGCAGAATATTTCATGATTATCAACATGTATGAAAACAAGGCCGAGATACAGAATGAGTAAAATATGAGTAAAGCAAGAAAAAAAAATCCAGCAATATTTGGCTTCATTAAAGGCTGAACACTGAACCAGCAGTTTAATCACAGGTATACCTTTATTGCTCTTATTGCCTTTGAAATTGTTTCTTATTGTCCCCATTTCCTGATTACTTGATGGCCTCAAAGGAAGATCTTGAGTTCCACCATACCATTTTATATATAATCAGTTATTCTTTACATTCTTTACAAGTTAAAGATGCTATGGTTTGAGTTGATTTGTGGGTAAACATAATTAGCCAGAGCCTTTCTAATTTTATAAAATTTTCTATAGACTTTTTGTTTTTTGACAATGAGGTCACTTATGTATTTGTGATTAGATATGTGACTAAGAAACATGCTGAATTGAGATGTGGACCTCTCTTGAAAGCAAGCAGTGGTTTCTTGCTCGCCACAAAAAGAACTCTATTTCCCTACCAATAAAATAATTATTAAAGAAGCCTTGCTGTGACCATTATTATGTATTCTAATCTTTGTGAATGCATTAGAAATTGACAACAGTAAGTCCTGCACTAGAAATGGTTCCCATACTGAGCAACCATGCTGCTAGCTAAAATGCTTTAATCTTCTGCCAAAGAGTTTTTTTTGTCTAACATTCTTATTGTTCCTTAGTTCGTGAGTGGGATGCAGAGGTCACTTACAGCTTTATGGTTGATAATATGCCCCTCTCTGGGACATAATTGACATCACTGCAGTTGCAAGCCAAGGAATAAAAAGCTTTTATCTATTCTCCGTGATTATTTCATAAGCTTTTTTCCAATAAAATATTTAAAAATTATACAAATAATAATGGAAATCAGGAAACTTGTGACAAAAAATTTAAGTTCTTGTCAAAAGAAATATTCCATGTAAATAAAGGGATAATAGGGCCAATTTTTTAGTTTACTCGGAGAATCAAAGATTCATTTATTTAGAAAAAAGAGTCCTTTTCTAAACACATTTGAACTTGTCAGAAGACTCAAAAAGGTATTACTGCTGTGCATGTAGGCCATGCACATTTAGCCTCTTAAGACAGATGGAAGAATAAATGAGAACGATTCGCAGTTCCTCAGCACAAGTGAGACATGGACATACTGTACATGGGGCCTGGAGCATCTCTCCGGTGGGCAAAGGCTGAGGGAGCTGGTACTGTTCAGCTTGGAAGAGAGAAGGCTCAGGGTAGCATCTCATCAGTGTATATCAACACCTCACTGGAAGATGCAAAGAGGATTGAGCAAGGGTCTTTTGTTCGGCTCACTTTAGGACACAAGAAAAAAATGGGCATAAAGAGAAATCACAGGAGACTCCATCTTAATTTCAGGAAACACTGTTGTTTTTAGATTGTGAGCACTGGCACCAGTTTCCCAGGGGAGTTGTGGAGTCTTCTTCCTTCTGGATATATCAAAATTGACTTTGGTCAATTGGCTTTAAGTAGCCCTGCTTGAGAAGGGCACTCGGACTAGCTTATCTCCAAAGGTCTCTTCCAACCTTACTTGATCTGTGATAAAGACACATTTAATGAAACTCAGAGGTGAGACCAGCTGACAGAGCCATTTGAAACAACAACCATTGCTCCAATAGCACTCTTAGGGATTAGAGAGACATCACAGAAGTAATGATATCTGGTTTGTTTTTTTTCCAGGGGGCCTCTGGTTACTGTTGTTTTTCATTGCTTTTACCATTAAGTGCCAATGACAGTTCAAGTAAATTCAGTTATCATTTTATGCCACTGGATTTGAAAGAAGTATTTGGCCCACACAGATTTAAAATCAATTTTAAGCTGCATTATTTTATGTTACTAGGCACCAAAATAGAGAATATTCAACAGTAAGGCCTCAGATGTTTTTGGAGTTTAAAACACTTAGGATAGTTGACTACCAAACAAGCTACTTCTCCTGAATGGCAATAAATAGTTACTCAGATTTCTCACGCTGATTTCAACAGCTCTACACTGGTACAAGTGAAGGAAGAATCTGGCCCATGGAGAGAGCTGTAACACAGATGAATGCATTTAATAGATTTTTCAAAGGCATATACTGGTACGACAGCTTGTCTTTATTTAATTTTAACTCTCTAAATTTAAAGAGCAATTTAAACCAGAATGATAGAAGCTAGAGGGGAAAGACACCTATTAGATCATTGAGTTAATCTCCTGCCACTGCACAAATGTTCTTTATTGTGCATTTTCAAGTATTTTGTCCAGAATTGTTCTTAAAGTCAAAAACAACAGGGCTTCCACTCCTTAGAAAGGATTAAGATTTTCTGACCTTCAGGATATTTCTCAGACATAGTCTTTATTTTCTGTTTCATACGTTAATTGATGTAGATCTGATGTTTTGCAAAAACAGTAGGAAGGTTAATAAAGGACCTTTATTGCCTGCTTTTTTTTCTGACAGTCTAGAAGGAAATGGGAACTACAGCTTTAGGAGTAATGCAGCTTTCTCTGATCCAGCAGAGCTGCAGTGAAAGTTCAGCCCCACACTCTCGGACACTCAGTATAACCTGCTTTTTCTTACGCCCAATGCAAAGTTTTACCTTCCGGTTTTTGTTTTGTTTTTTTTTGGCTTTGCAGTTGCCTCCGAAAGCTCTTTTAGCTTACCTCTTTCTTTCACAGACAGAAATGTTCATTTCCTTTCTTGCTGTTCAGTAAGAATGTCAAATCTAATAGTGAAGATGTTTCTACTATCTATTCCATAGACATCCCTGAGCTTTTTATTTCTTTGCCCCTTCTCACGCAAATAATTTTGTTCATGTACTGTCAGTTTTCTTTCCCTAAAGTCTTAGATATATTCTGGCTGCTGGTTGTTGAATTTTTCTCTTTTTATGCTGTTTCTCTGAGATGACATGTTCATTATCTGGCCATTATCTTTCAGGGTTCTTTTTTTCTCTGTTACTCCCCTAGCCCCTAATTTCCCATTTCAAATTACTCACCCACATCTCCTCCTGCAGCTTGCCAAATTAGTTTCTTCTAGATTTTTGCCATGCATAATGACTGTTGGAGATGCTGAGGAACCAGCATGTTGTGTGGTGGACATACTGATGATATTAAGCATGTTGAAGATTTTTTTTTTCAAAGGATATTCTTAAATGGTGATTAGATCTGAGTTGGTAATAGATTAAAACCATCTGGCAAACAGGGGAGAGCTGGGTAATAGACCCAACACAAAAGATTATGAAATAAAAATATAACAGTATCCAGGGAACTAATTGATCTTCATACATATTTAGAAGAGAAACTGTGCCCTACTTCTAAATTAGGACTCATGTCGATACTGAAGATTGCTAGACTGGCCATTAGCATTGGAACAGCTTGAGGAGGAGCTGCCTGGCTACAGAGCCTTCACTGCCATAGAAATTGAAGAGCTCACATGGTGTTTGGGCAGAGTAATGAATGCTATCTGCATCTTAAATGTTTAAGATGATAATTGCTGGAACACTGTGTTAGAAGGCATCCCTTTTCCATGAGAGCTCAGTGTTCTGCATTGGCTAACTTTGGTGACTGGTTGCTAATTCCTTCTTTATTTTTTAAAATTGATATAAACAGAGTCTACAAATGTGGCATTGGGTTTGGGGGACTGTTATGTACTGGAGAACAAGTCATCTAGAGATTAATGTTGCTGTGTCACAATTCTTACTGTGATGCATAAATTTGTTTCTGGGTCTATATTCAGTAACTACTAAGACTGCAGTGATGCAAAAAAAAAAAAAAACAAAACAAAAACTGAGCAAAGGTGGTGGGATAAGAACTCTAATGAAGAGGGAGAAGGAGTTGAAAAATTTGATGGGTGAAATAAGAACCCAAGAATTATGGTACACAAAATATGGAATATATTGATGGATGGATATGTCCAAAACTTGATTGACTGTTTTGAAGAAGGTCTTTTTCGTTGAGTCTGAGAAAATGGCTTTATTGTGAAAAGTTAAAAACATTTTGTATATCTTGTTCAGATGGAGTATTGATCCCTGACATTAATGCAGAGTGGTTTGTCCCAATTTGTCCTAAATTACTTTGTTTTGTGTTTACTTCTCTCTCAAGCTCATGTGTAAAAAACAGTAATTTTTTTGACATCAATTCTTTTTTTCTAGTTTCCAAAACTGTAACAGAATTACTATTATTTTAAAGAAAAAGACTATAAAGTTGAAAATCAATTGTCAGTTACTATTTAACACATCAAGAAAAGCACTGTTTTCTTTCTGAAGTTAAAAGAGTAGAATATGCCTTTTTCTATCGTGAGTCAAAACTACTCCATTTCTTTTCATTTGGTATACTGTCATGGTGCAGTTTTTTGAATAAGGCATTGACTTATTTACTAAAATATTACTAGCTAAATTAGATAAAATACAAATAGATAACTATGCTTTATAAATATACACTTAAGTATTTTAAATGATCTTATGATCAGCCACTGCAAGAAAAAATCAAGGCAAAAGTTTTACAACAGCAGCATACAACTGAAAAGTACAATAAAATTAATTACTTTACATGACATAAGAAAAGTTCTAATCTGATCTGAGGACATGAATAGACACTCTGATAGAGACATGACTATAAATGCATTAGGAAAGAATTGATTAAATCTGGAAAGACACAGTTACTATGTAGAACTCAGCTCTCAGGGTGTCAAGGCCCCGAGTCTACCCACAAGCACTAATTGTCTGACCAGTCTTAGTGCACAAATTTATCCTCTTCCTTTTGGTCCAGAAGCTTTGTTTTAGCTCGGGTTGTATCCCTAGTTCTTGCCTGACCTATGAAACATGTATCCCTGTGCCAAACTGATTTCCTCTGGGTCCTGATGTTTTTGGTGGATGTGCAATTTAACCTCTGCCCCGACTGTCACATCAACATTTGCCTGATGGTGACTGGGCTGAGCTTGTTACTGCCACCAATCCTGCTTGGTCCTGTGGAACTGCACCCGTGTTGAAGTCCCTACCCCCATCTGTGCCCAGGTCACCTGTAGCTCATCCAATGTGTAGGAACCTTGATGTAGTCTTGATGCTCCATGACTTAAGTTCCAGTGGTCACTTCCCTGCAGTTTATGGCTGGTGCAGTCCAGGGTGTGATCAGTCTCCATTGTTGAAAGGGTTTGCAGGTGATTTGTGCTCAAATAGTTGCCTGCTGTAAACTTTCAGATTATTCTGTACAAAGCCACCTTCCTAACCATGTGGTTCTCAGCCTGTAAAATTGTAAGGGTTTATATCATCACAGATGCAAGGCTTTTCATTTGTCTTTGTTGAACTTCATATGAGACCTTTTTATATTCAGTCCACTTTTTTTATCCATTCAGCATCTCTCCATTGTGGACCTATCCACCCAGCCTGATGTCATTTGCCAACATGATGCGGGACCCTTTTGTTATGCTATCCAGGCTATTAATGAAGATTTTAAATATTATCAGCTCCAATATGAAAACTTGAGAACATTCCTGGTTACTAGCTATCAGAATTTATTTGCAACTGCAGTTTTAAAAGACAAGAGTACAACTTAACACACACACAAAAAAAAAAAAAGCATGAAGTATTTCTAAGCATTAATCTAAATTTCTCATTTGGCATTTTAGGAATTGTTACAAATCAAAAACCTGTGGAGCAAATACCCCTGCATACAGACAAAGGTGATGAATTCACAAGTTATAGATAAAGGGTTGGAAACCGGGTAGCTCTGAATATCCCTCTGCCAAACTGAGACAATACACATCTCTCTATTTTTGCCTTGTTTCTCATCGAGTATATTGGAAAGGCAGCATAATTGGTAAGTAGACAAACATCCAGGAATTTTTCTCACATGGATAGCTTTGAAATTTCTTAATCATACTCACATAATGTGATATTTCAGCATTTCAGCAAAGTGGCCACTTTTGAAAGTAGCTCTTTAAAATGAAAAGTACAAATATTTTGACCAATAAGAACAGAGAAACACATTTATTTTGCCAAGATATTTCATACAGTTGCTTCAAATCCTTATTATTATAAATTATATTCTTCTCCAGCATGCCCAAAATTTCCAGAAGGTGTTGAATAGATGCCTCAGTAAGAGGCACGGAGGTGCTATGAACGCCTACTCTCAACTGAAAAGGAATACACTCTTGATGATAGTTTCCTTTAAAAGCCTGTCATGTACTTCAAAGGAAGCCCAGGAAATATTATTACCCACTGGTGAGTCGTTGTATCTGTCTTTTATCAGTTATTTTTTACAACTAGCTAAGTAGAGATGGTATATGAAAGAGGTACAAGAAAATTCTTTGTCTTTGCTGGCTTCATTTGATAGCACAACCAGATCCCTACTCAGGTAGCCCAGAGAACTCAAGCAGGTTCCAACAAGTGGTTCCTTGAGGACCATATATGAAATATAAACCTGAATTTCTGAAGATAGACAAACTCCCAGCAAAAATAGTGTTGTTAAGTAACAGTACATATTACTCATAGATGAGAATAGTTGGGGCAGACTCTGCCCAAATTCATCCAAAGTGTACACTGAATCAGGATGGCACATTTCTGTGAGCTTTTGAGCTCTTGTGGTTTTTGTTCATTATCCATTACGGGCTTGAACCTCAGGTAGGCTCAGGAAAAAACCTTTGTTGCCAGACATCTAATTTTTGTGGCTTGGATCAGTTTCCACTTGCTGAATAGACTTTATGTGATTGGTAGTCTAGCAAGTACTTTATTTTATGAAACACATAGAATAACAAAACAAGGATGAATTTTTGCTCTGTAATTCACTCATTGACGTGCTAAAGAAGTTGTTTGGAAGATTAAGGAGAAAGAAAATACAACAAGTATTGAAAAATAAAAAAAATGTGCATTTGAATAACATCCAAATTACTATTTACCTCCTGTCGGTTTCCTTTTTTAGTTAATTCTCCTCTGAAGTGCTATATATTCAATATAAACAAATGCAGTGAGGAAACAGAATGCTACTATTTTTGTTGTGGTTGTCTGTTCTTGTATTTGTGAAGACCCAAGATGTGAAAACTGTTGGTCTGCTAACTTTCAGAATTTTTTGCAGTTATTAAAAATATCTATGCAATTTCAACAGAAGCCTCTAACAGTTCTCTTTGTAGCCATTATTTCTAGGAATGAATGGTGGATGAAGGGACAAAGCATGAGTGTGTATCTAAGTAGTAAAAAATCAAATGCAAGTAAAACGTAACAGTCATGTAGACAATGAATTTGACTAACCAGAGAAAATACTGAATAACTGTCAAGGGAACTGTCCTTCAAGGAACAGATGAATATAAAGCAAGTGGCATTTAAAAATTGAATTAATTTTATTAATTTATACTTTTCGTTTTAAAACTAGTGAAGCTACATGATATTTCCTTTTTGCATTTATCCACAGTGGAATTCACTGGTTTAGTTATCAAGTCACAGAGACTTTTGTAGTTTTTGTTTAGTGGTTTTACGTTTTACGTTTTCTCAGAATTCAAACAGATAATGAAGACTAGTAAAAACTAAAACCTTCACAGTATTATGAACTTGCACAAAGTCAAGTGAAAAAAAAATAAAGTCTTGATTGAGATGATTCAGGAGTTCTGATTGAAACATTCACGTAAGTGCTTTTTTGGACATGTGCCAGGGCACTTGGTTGTTCATGACACATGTTTGTAACTCGTGACTCTCCAGTGAAGCAAATCTCTCAGACTGTTGCCACAAGTCCCTGCTCCAGTTTAGTGTTGTAACTTGGGCTGATACAAGACTGAAGTTTGCATTTCATTTATCAGAAATTCTGGGGAGAATCCAAAACAGAAATAGGATTTGAACTTTGCTGTTTAGCTCACCTCACATCCCAAGAACTCCAGAGAACTCCTTGATGGACTGGTTCACCTTCCTGCCTACTGACACAATCCAAATGAGCTGCAGAACAGCTCAGTGTCTCCTCGCCTGAGAGGAAATGTACCTTTTAGTTACATTTCAGTGATTTTTATTTTATTCATCTATGATATAATTTTTTATGGCCATATGGCCTAACATAGTCTGAGTATGACCATCTTTCATTTAAGTGGTTAAGAAACATGTAGAAGCCTGTCTACTTCAGTAAAATTAAAAATATGGTAAATTAGTGTCCCTTAAAAATTATTCTAAAAAACAAGTAGTATTTAAAAATATATGAAGTGTAACTGCAATTTTCTTGTTACAGACAGGAATTTGAACAAAAACAAAGGAGCTTGGGTAGAAGCTTTAAAAATTGAATCTTTGACATCTTAAAAAGCAACAGAGGAAACTCTTGAATGCCTGTCAAAAAAAAACCCCAGAGTTGTATTACACTCCAAGTATGACTGAAAGGTTTTAGAGAGATGAGAGCCAAGACTGTGTGCATTTATCTCTTATACATAGAAGATTTTTCTTCCTTTAAAATTTCTTCCCTTTATAAGTAACTGGTAAGATATTTTCCATTACTCTGGAAGAGCTGACAGTCTTTTCTACAAATCTACAAATATCTGCTTCCATGTGATTTCCTTTCATCTTAGCTGTGCTACTTTTCCTGCAGTATTCTAAATTCTGATTTATAAAAAATTAAAGTCTACTGGAATTTTAATAATAACCTCACTGAAATTCTCTACAACATAGCAAAAATTATTTAATCAAAAATTTTGCTTTAAGAAGCAAAACAGTTTTCAATAGTAGGCACTAAATTATACAAAATACTCATAAAGTAAAATGCATGAAAATGCAAATCACAATGACAGATTTTCCCTTCTAAGAAGCACATTTATGTATATTTACTTTAAATGACCTTATAAATCTATTTCTCTTCTAGCAACATTTTCTGCATGTGCAAAGAAAGAGAAAACCACTTTTTTTTTTTTTAATTTTAAAATATGCTTTCATCATTTCCATAATCTGCAGCATTTTACTGCAAAATTGCTTGTTTCATGGTGGTTCTTTGTTTTAGCAAAGTCAGATGTTGGTCCTCTGGCTCCTGAATGTTGCAAAAACTTTTAAAACTTATTTCAGATATGAAATTTCTAAAAGAACGCCTCAGTTTTGTCATTTCCACAGTAGTGGAAAAATAGTAGCATTTAGCTAGTCTATAAGGTTTATAGGTGAGATCACTGTGCCAGTACATTCAAGATAGCAGAAGTGATGAATTGTTCATTTATTATTAAATAATTCGCAAGTTAGTATTGGATAAGTGCAAATCCTTAACAAGAATTTTTCATGTTTAAAATTTTCTTATTTTCCTATTCTGAAAAATATGATATTTTTCTTGCTGATATGTAGCATAATTATTGTTGGAATTAATACAATTTTAACAGGATATAATATTCCTAGACCATCTTGAAATAAATATGGATATGTTGGTCTGGATGTTATGAAATATTCAGCATGTGACAAGAAATACTTCAAAAAGTAGATATGTTCTGGCACTCCAGTAATTGGGTTCATGAATTACTTTCAATAAGAATATGAAAGTTGCTTTTCCTCTTTCCAACTAATTTCACTAGAGCTCATGATGAAAAAAAAAAAAAGCAATTTTTAAAGATAGATTAAGAAAATTAATCTGCTCACACAGTTGAAATACTGAATACTGGCCTTCCCCCCCCCCCCCCCCCCCATGATCCAGGTATTGACACATGAAGTTTTTACAGTTAATCTGACAATACTTGCAGTCCTCAGAGGAATACTCCAAATATTTTCCAAGAGAAATCCCACAACAATGCTTGTCGTCATTTATTTTAAACCCTTTTAAAAGGAAACCAAGGGCCTTATTGTCAGGGAATTGGAAAAAGTTTAAAGGAAATGCTGTCACTTTTTTTTTCTCCAACAAATTGAGATGTCTTTACATAATCTGAGAGAACACCATTTGCTAATGGATGTCTGATAAATGCATTGTCTCTAAGTATTTGTCTTTATTTTTGAGACAATTTATATCAATTTCTCATTTGTTAAAGATTAGATACTACTAGAGATTAAAGTATCAAAAGCAGACTTTTTAAATTTCAAGTTTAAAAACTGTTAACAGGCTACAAGTTAAACAACAGGGCACACCAAAAAGCTCAGAAGGAACATAGTGAAGGTGGTTGAAATCCTGTAAAACAAACAAGCAAACAACAAAAAACTCCCAAACCCAGGTATTATTACAATGATCTTCTATAGCCGAAAATATTTTAGCTACCTTCATTAGAGGGCCAAATGAGATTCCAGAACTCACAGACCTTCATTAAATAATGTAATTGAAGTATTAATTAAAAGTAAAATTTTTAACTACTTAATAGATCAGAATTTTACAAGGAGCTTGACCTTCATAAGGGGAAAACATGGGCCTCTAAATTAATATAGTAAAATTCCTTAAGGATGTTAATGAAATGGTGAGTGAAAGAGATATGTAGACATGTTTGTCTCAATTTAAAAAAAAAAAAATTTGTAGTCTTTCACAAGAAGCCATAAAAAATGATCAGTCTTCAGGGAAGAGCTAATGTTGTCTCATATGTCAAAAGCAGGATGAAACCCAGAAAACAAAAAGCCTAAGTAATTCCTCAATTTTGGAAAGTGTAAAATGTAGTGATATGTTTGAGTATTAAAAGAGAACTACCCTGGTTTGAAGGACTGTTTGCAATAACGATCTGGAAAAGACATTAAATGAGCTAATTTTTGATTATGCATAATAGAACTAAAAAAATTATTTGAGAAGTACCACGAGGATTTAGTAACATGAAGCCACCAGTGTGATGATGGATATAATGTAAAGCTGGTCATGGCAGAACAATGCAGGCAGCGGTACTGGCAATTTTCTAAGTGTTCTTGAGTATCATTGGATCTATCATTAGAATTCCTCATTAAAGAAAAGAAGATAATTAAAGAAAAGAAGATTCTGATAGGTATTTCTCAGCAATAGCTCAGTTCCCTGCCATCTCCCCTAAGAACAAGAGGAAGTAGAAGTAGAGGAAGAAGGAGAAGAAGAAGGGGAGGTAGAAGAAGAAGGAGATGATGATGAAGAAGAAGAAATTAGAGATCACTGTAACAGGCAGTCAGATTTCAGAGCTTTCACTCTGATCAGATGATCAGAAGCCAAATCAGGCATCTGCTTTTTCTCCCAAAACATTTGAGATCTAGCCATTTGATAGACAGCTGTGTTTCACTGCAGACTGCAGTTCTTGGTCTGTGTCCCTGGGCTAGGTATTTTCAGGGATGTTACTTTGCCAGGGAAGCTCTTTTATGCTGTTTCTCAACTGTTATTTCTCTTTGCTGAGCTTCTGCTTCTTTAACCAACCTCAGTCCTGCCCCAGCTCTCAAGGCTGTCCTTTAATGACCCACAACTGACCATTGGTGTTGGAGCCTCCACTTCCAAGCTGTGCCCACCTTGTCAAAGCCTCTGCTGTCATCCTGCAGTTAAAGTGCATGTCACAACAGGAGACACCTGGTATGAGGCTTGGGCTCACACAGACAGGATCTGGGAACAAGCTGATGAGAAACTGCATGTGAGCATTGGCACCTTGCACTGTGGGCTGCAAACATGCCACTGCAGAGCTTCTCACCTCTCAGTGACAGTTTCTGGAATGTTTTCAAAGGGCACTTGTATACACACACTGCACACGCACACCAAAAAAAATGTATAAAAAGGTTTTGCTGCGTCCGTGTGCTTATGTTTGGGTTCAGAAATCAGTTTTGTCAAAGCCTGCAGAGTTTCTACTTCCATGGGAAATGAAGGTTTCTGCGTTAGCTACACATTTGTAGCTAACAGATTTGCTACAAATGTGTTACTTTAATGGTGAATTACCCTGAGAGGATAATAGGTTTGGATTTGAGACCCTGTTATAAGACAAGGCCATTGCATCAAGCATAATGATTATTTTGATGTTACCAACTGATTATATTAATAAACAAAGGCTTACTTTGGTATGTACAATGATTTTGGGTACAAAGTGACAGGAACTAAAGTTACTGTGAGAAATAGAGCTTTCAGAAAATTATTTAACCTTCTTCCAAATTGCTGCCTATTTTCAGTGTAATATATTGAACTACACTGATGACTTATTTGAAGTGATGTGTCCATTTTTTTCCTATAGTGGTCTGTCCCACAGGCATGGTTATCATCTTCTACAGCACTGTTAACATCTTTCTGTTTTTAGTGTTGATATATTAATTTATTGTCTAAACCAATTCAGGTAGCAATTCGGGTATAAGTCTGTTGAATAATAAAACTATATTCATAAGTAGTAATGCTGTCTAAAACTTAAGAATTATACTGTAATTCAATTTTTCTAAAAATCTGAGATTTCTGCTGTCACAAACATATAAGTATCTATGCTGTAATCAGTGGACATGTGGTGAATTGTATGCTAGCTGAATGCTAGTCTTTCCTTGTAGAATTTTAAGGCAAATCATTTTCCCTAGTAGGAGAAATAGAGAAATCTGTAAAACTGGTAGGAGAACAATGCATGGAAAAACGTTTCAATTCATGTGATTTTGTACAGTGTCACAGCAACAATCTCAAGCAGAACATCCATAGGGAAAAAAAAAAGTTTTGAAAAGTCGCAGGAGCTCCTATTAAGCTCATAAAAGTGATTTTCACTGCTGATTGAAGCAATATATTAACTAAAATATAGCTAATATTTAATGTTAGGCAAACTGAAGGGATGTTTACTAGATCTATATGTTGCATGACATGATGTGATAAAATCCTTTGATGTATTAGCAGACTCTAGGAGGTAAATGTAACAAAGAAGATAGCTAACTGTAATAAATCTGCAATGGTAAAATTCAGCATTTACATAGCTCTGGATTCTAACCCACTTGCATTCATTTTTTTTTTTTCAATTTGTAGTAAAAAAATGATTGTTACTTGAAATAAAAAAAAGCATTTTAATTCATTTAAACAAGACTGTACATGAGAATGTACAGAGAATGAGATAAGATCTTGTATAATAGAGAGGAAAGGACAGGCTTGAGAAAAAGAGTTCTAATCATGCTTCTATGGGAGTAAATTTTATACTTGAAATCCAAATATTTGTATTTTTGAATTTTTTTCTTTTACAATAATTTCTGTTCTCTATGCCTTTCAATCCATATGTATATGTGTATGATAATAATGGAGAAGTTATACAAATGTATGTTTCCAAATATAATGTTGAAATTCCTACCATCAGACCTTTCTAAACCAGTCCTGTCTTTTTTCAACTGAAGGGGATTTTGTTATTTTGTCTGAAAGGAGGAGGATGTCCTTTTTTATTATTTTTGCAATTAAATTTATTTTCTATTGAAGTGCAGCTTGGATTGAACTATTGTTAAAAGAGGGACCAGAGCACTCTTATGCTAAATTCAGCCTTTTCAAAGCAGAGAAAGATTTAAGGGTAACCCAAATGCTTGAAATTATTAGAGCAAGGAGAAGATGATAATTTTTCTCAATTGAACTTTTTCTTTTATTAAACCAGACACTTTGATCACTTTTACTGTTCATCCACAAAATAAGAACTATTTTTTTTTTTGGCTCTGCCTCAGTGTCTGCCCTTTCTTCTAATACAAATGACTGTGGGAAGGCTTGATGGTGACAGAGCAACTTCAGCCATCTTTCCACTTTTGCGATATTCCTAAAAGAGGAGAAACTTTAAGAAGTGTTCTGGCTATTTTAAGGATGATTTATAGACCAGAAAATTCTATCACTTTATCCTCCCCCACCTGCTGAGAAACACTTCTTTTCTTTTAAGGAAATCAGCAGCTCCATTTGTACTATTTCTTCCAATAACAATTGTAGCAAACAAGCATAAAATCATAGAATGGTTTGGGTTGAAAGGGAGTTGCATTTGGGAGTTTTTCCTCATTTGCTGTTATTTAAAGAAAAACATTTCCTTCTGCTTCCCAAAAGCCATTTCCTTTACAAAGCATCAGTTTTCCTTACTGAAGCTGAAAATAAAGCATCAGGCAGAAAAAAAAGAGGGCATCAACAGTAAAATATATGTTTGAGTCTCTCCTTCAGTATCTCTGTAATAGAGAAATACCACTGCAGAGAACCCCTTATCTGAATGTGAATAGCTTTATTGTCAGCTCTATATCTACTTTATGTACTACATGACAGCTTTTCCATGTTCTCCTTTTTCTCCCCTCATTGTCCATTAAAAGCATTTGTACTGATATGTTAAACTAATATTCTATTCAGATTTTGCTAGTTATGATGCAGCAATTAAACAAGCAATTCTTCCCAGTTTTTCTCCACAGACTTTTCTTAGCTTCTGTTGTACATGACAAATAGGAAATATTTTAGTGGTGTTTTTCCACTTCAAGTTATCATTAATTCACCAAGATAACAAAAGACACATTAAACTGCAGTAGAAGAGTCAATAAACTCAAATATTTTGATAATGCTGGCACAAATCACAATTGCATTACTGTACAAAGCCCAAAAAGCTAAACTTGGTCTGCCATGTATGTGGTAGATAGAATGAGAGAAAAAAAAGTTGCAAGGGGTTTCAAAGATGTTCCCCATATAACAATTTTTGTGGCCAATAAACAGTGAAAGTATGTAATGGATGATTTACACAACAGAGATGTGTGTAAACCCAACAGAGATGGATCTCTGCAGTCCTGTAAAATCATGCCAAGTCTGGTGGTCTGTGGTACATGTAGCTCATGCATTCACATGCTGAGTACACGCTGTGCTTCCACGTACAGATGCAAACAAAGTGTTTCAATTTACTACTTCCGGGGCATTTTCTTCATATTAGCTCATTTCAGCCTTCTATAATATTTCTTTCTTTGCTAGTTTTACCTGTTTTTTCAGTGAAGTAGTTTCTATTTTACTTCCATAGCTGACTTTGTTGTTGAAACTTCAGAGTTAACTTGTTTGATGCTAGTTTAAACATTCTGCATAACTTATCAGTGATATTGGCCCCAGCTGTTCTGCAGCACTTGCAGCTGTGGAAGAAGGAGTTAAATCTTTTCAGTGGATATTTTTTAGTTACGGAAAATCTCTTCTCGATGGTTATAAAGGCTATTGGAGACCAACATCTCCCATGAGCAAGCTGCTGTGTGCTGAAAATCAGTCATGTAGTTCCCACTTATACTAATTGGATTTTTTTTAACCATACTTGCTGCTGGGAGCATAATACTTAAAATCTAATCATTTATTGGAAAAAAAGCACTTCTGAATATGATATACATCCCGTAGCACATCTTAGAAAATTACATTATGTCTCATGTAGTAGTCTGCAAACTTCTAGAACACACTTTTCATATTTGCCATAGGCTACTATACCCATTTCTACTGAGATTTTTTCAGACTTAGTAAATTTTAAGGAACTTTTCAAAAAGGAATAGTTGAAGGATTCGCTGTGGTTATATTGCAAGGACTACATGAAAATTTACTGTGCATTTGTTGCTCCTGCCATGCAGTCCCTGTGGAACCAGCCTTTTGGGTTTATGCTGTGGGAATGCAGTTCATGAAACACTTCAGGTGTAGTAATCTACTCTGAAATGAGTCTGCACAGTCTCACTGTGCTCTAGTTTCCCTCTACAAACAGCATCTGAGGGTTTTGTCCTTTTCTACAAAGGCAAAACTCAAGATTTCTTTGCTAATTTTCACAGGGATTAAATTTGATGTATTTTACCATGTATCTGCATGTGATCACTTTTTAAACAAGGAAGCAACCATGCATTTGCATTAAAGTGACTCATTAGTAATAGTCTCTAATTACATCTGTTTGAACATTTAGTAAAGATCTAGTTTCTACTGAAGTATTTTTATGGTCAATTCACTGGAAGGAGAATTTGTGATGATTTAGTCACAGCAATAGCCAAGTACCATGCTCCGTTGTAAAATATGCTTTCAAACTATTTATAAAAGCAGCAGTAATTATGTCCGTAACTCAGTGAAGAAATAAAAACAATGTTGTTTGCCTCCTTCAGCAGAACCTTTTAACTCAGAGAAACTATGTAGTTGTTTTGCCCTACTTTGGGACATCTCTTCATAACAGATTGCACCTGTATAGCGATAAAAGGTTATGATTATCTCTACATAAAAGCCTTATTCATCGCTAGAGATTACCTTTTAAAAAGATTAAAGACTAATGCCTTCATCTAATTCAAGCCTGGGGAGGCGGCCTTGGTACTTTTGTCACACATGAGGAAGAATAAAAGTACAAAAGAAAGGTAATCCCCTGAATAAACTACATTTGCCCCGAAATTACTGTTTTAATAGCTTGGCATTTTCAATCAATCATGAACAAAGAATTTAGCTACCACTCTATTTCTTTCTGATGCTCACTACAATTACATATAGAGTTAACTACTCCTGCCCATATTAGTATTTGCTGAGTGGTCTTGTTTATATGGACCAGGATTTCAAATGGTTTTGCCATTTTGAGTGTTATTTTATAACTTTTCATGACATGTACCTGTTTTTTTTCAATTCAGTACAAGACAGTGAATGCTGACTGCTTGAGCAATGAATGACTTTGCCAACTGATTCAAAGGTCAAGTTGTCTGGCAGCAACTATGATGGCATAAATGAGGAAAATATAATATTGCCTTATTACCTCAGATTTATCTATTTATTTATTTATCTATTTCTTTATTAACTTTTCAATGTTTTTAAGGTGCTCTAATCTATGTGACAAGTACTTTGGTATTTTTTACAAGGGCCAGACTTAAGTCATTACTTTGTCTATCTTAGAGCAAGGCTCCATTCTGCTGATTTGCTAAATTAAAAGTAATTTTTCTCCATATTCAGTGAATTTTAAGAGTAAATTTCATAAGTTTACATAATGGAGTGTGAGTAAACAATTAAGATCTGACAGAGTGAATTAAAAAATAAGTAAGCTATTTTGAGAAAATTCATATGCAATACATCCATTTTCTCTTCCTCAGCAAAATATGGCTGATAAAAATGTATTTATTATGTAGAGCTTGTGAAATAGTTTTAGTGAAAAGATATGCAAAAATTAGATTTTTTTATGTAAGGCTTAAACTTACAGAAAATAGTGTAAAAAGGACAGTTTTAATGTGAAAGACTAGGAGTTTTGTGATGTAAATTTTCAAATATCACTTGACGTTTCTAAATTCAGTCATTTTTATGGACTAATGTGTTAGCTGCAGTTTTTAGCTCAGTCTGCTTGCAGGCAGAATGTTTCTGATTTCTGTTTTCATTTTTTGAGTTAAAGCCATAGGTGCTCAAGTTTCCAGAGCTGTGTAAAATTCTGTATAACATAATAGGGGATCTCAAAGTTTTTTCAACTGCAGGAGCACACAGCAAGTTATTATAGATTTTCATTAGTTGGAGGAAAGGTTTTATCTGGGAGCACAATGTTGCTAGACTCCTCTAAAACAATCAGACATCTTCAGAGCTGGGGTAATGTAAACTCAGTTAAAGCACTTAAAGAGAATGATGACTTCAGCCAATATTTAGGTTGCAAATCTGCATGACTGAAGACAGTTTTGTTATTTTTAACACCAAAAATAAATAAACTTCCAAATGAAAAGTTCTAAAAGTTAATACCCATTGATGTCACTCCCAAATTATCTTAAATCACAGCAGTACTCAATCTTCGTATCTATCATGCTTCTTGACAGACGTGTATTATATGCACATGCTTGTGTGCTTTTTGTCTTATAAAGATTAATAGATATGCTGTTATATAAAACATTAAAATCCTATTAATACTTCTGCTACCATAATTGTGTAAGCAAAATATAAAGTGATAATAAAGTATATTTTACTGAGATGATTTTGAGATTTTAACATAAATGAAAATGATCAATTTATGGCCAAAGCATTTCTGAAATAATTAACATAAAACAGAAAATAATGAATCACGTGTCACAATTACAAAATTAAACTGTGTGCAGCATGACACATTTCTTTCAGAGTTACTTTGAAGTAAATCTGGAATGATGTCAAAAGTCAATCCTTTGGTATTTATAAACAGTTGCCATTCTGTCACAGGCATCTCACTCGTGCATTTTCCTATCAGCATAACGAAGGCTAGCAATGAGTCAATGGCTTTTTATCATTATTGACAAGGGCTGGATACCTAAGTGGTTCAGTGAAGCTGTGGACCATTTTCAGAATACCTGGCTGCCAGACCTAGATGATGAAAGCCCTTCCTGTCCTAGAGCTGCCCTTTTCTCCTGGGCACATGATACAAAGAAAGCAGTTTGTGTAACAAAACCCAATCAATCACAATTCTTGTTTGTATTTCTCCTGCATTGCATAAAATTAATTGGCGCTTTTAATGGTTTTTCTCCCTTTAAGCACTTAAAACTCCACAATTATAATAATGTTTTATGTTACTATAATGGCTGTGCAGAATATATGTGTCCAATTCTGTGTTTCTCAAACACAATTTGCGCTTCTATTTAGTATTAAATATTCATAAATTTGACCTCAGGGAACTAGTGACTATTAACTAACACAGAGATTGATAACAGCCCTCAATTCAGAGAGCTGATTGGTTTTTTCCCTCTTTTGCAGAAGTGGTAAAGGTACACCCAGAGGCTGCAGTGTCAGGAAGAGATGCAATTTGAATTATTTTCCTTTTTTTTTAATATCATAATTTTATTATGCTCAAGTACTTTTTTTCATGAGCGAGAAAAAGGAAGCATTCTACAAAAGTTTCTAATATGTAATCTTTCATAGGAATGACCCATTATTGTGTGGTTGGAGAGCATAAGTAGTTTTGTCCATTCTTTGCCAGAACACTCCATGCCACTTGATTAACTTATATTGCAATATCTACTGTTCCAATGTTAATTTCACAGGCATGAAGTTTAGTTTTTATACAATAAAATGCAATAAGTAGCAATAAACCTAGAGAACACAGTGATCTTGACCAATTCCAGAAAAACTGTGTGAGACTTCATTTCCTTTTGCACAGAGAAGTCAGATTGTAAGTCAAGAAATGTTAAAGGGTTAGAAACCATCTTCTTCCCCTCTTTCACATTACAATGTGCTTACTGAGCCTGCTTTCCACATGCTGAAAATTGTGTAATATATTCCACATTGCTAACAATGTGGACTGAGGGAGCAGAGTGGATTAAGGGGCACTGAAGAAGCGGTTTGGATTTCCTGAGCTAGGAGTTTCAGCTGAAAAAGTCTCCTATGTTTTTTTAATCTTATATCTTGGTTGAGTGGGTGGATTGGTTGGTGGGTTGTTCTGGATGGCTTTTGGGGTTGTTTGTTTGCTTGTTTGTTTGTTTTGGGTTTTTTTTGTGGTCTTTTTTAAATTTGGTTTGTTTGTAGTTAAGGACTCTAATAGAAATTTAGTCCTAATTTTCTAAAAATGCATTGATGAGAATAGGTCAGAATTAGTTTAACATTTTTTGAAATTATATACAGAATTCAACTCAAATATTATCATTCCCGTGTTAAACTTCTGATAATGAAGGTATTCTGTTAGGGTGTTAGCTGTAGAGGGCAAGGCAAAAATATCATTAGTTTATTTCTTAACTATTTTTGAACCATTTGGAGATGGAGTTATTTGTAAGATTTTTACCTTAATAGGAGGAGAGGGGAATCTCTGAATATCCTGCCAAAAATCTCTGTAGGCCAATAAGTAGTGAAACTAAATACCTAATTAATTAGGTAATAACAGATTTATGTTATTATCATGTCACCAGGGTTGTGCAAGGATGTAAAAGTAGTCATGAAATAAAGAGATTTTATTTTAGAAGGATGCAATGGAAGACTACAAGAAGACACTGCTAATTTTGATGTATTTATTTTATTAGCTATTTTAATTAGATATTTATGTTGTTTAGCGAATGCAAACTCAGTAAATTTTTGAGCTAACATGCTCTCCTGAAACAGGCAAACAGAACCCAGTGTGCATCAAAAAATTACTATTATTATTATCATTATTGTTATATATCAGAAAAGAAATACGTAAAAAGTACAAGGAACTTCCTTGAGATACAGGTATTTTACCTACTTGACTAAAATTTGCTGGAATGTCTTAGAATTCAGGAACTTCATCATTAATTGACTCTGGCATGAGCAGCTCATTAATAGTGTACTAAAAGAAGTGCAAAATCTCTTCATTGCAAGTGGGTCCTTTAAGTAACCAGTGACACAAACAGGCTTTTCTGGAATCCTGACTGCTATAACTGAACCAGGAGAAAAGACAAAAGAGGGAAAAAAAAGCATGATTATGTCTCATTTTGTTACAGCTGAAAACATAATGAATCTGCCAATAAAATAATGCTTGAGATAACAAACAAGGACTCTCTTCATAGTGTTCCTTTGAAAAAAAACCACATTTTCTGTTATCTCTTAGTTTGCTTAACTGGTTTTATCTATCAAAGATATTTTATTTGAAGGTGAATCAAAATCCTTATTACTACAAGGTACAGACCAAGAACAGTTATTTGATTAGGTTAAGGGTACTGAGCTAATTTTCTTTTTTTCTTTCCTTAATTAAGGGAAGTTAATGGATATGCGTTATCTGAGATTTGAAAAGGATTTAGAATCTCTACATCACTTAAGATACTGTAGGAACAAATGTTCTATTTATTTTAAATTGATGGTGAGCCAGTTCCTTTCAATAAATAAAGAAGCAAGGGAAAGAGATTATTGCCAAATAAAACAGCTGTATCATCAGCATACCAACAGAGTTCTTTGCTTTTTAATAAGCTATATTTATGTCTGCACTCTAGTTCCAACCCCACTATCACTCAGATCCAGTTAAAATATATTTTTTATCGTGTGAGATTTTCCACATGGAGCATGCTCTCTTTTAGCTTGAAAAACAGAGTAAAACAGATATGCTTGTACCAATGTTTTCATATTAATATTATTATATACACTAATAGATAATATGTTCTGAGCATGTGGGATTTTTTCAAACTCTTCTAGCCAAAAGTATGTAGGGTTTACTTTTTATTTACTGTATTAATGTATAGATTTTTAAATTAAGGGAAAAAAATTCAGATCATTTCCCCTTTTTCTAATATTTTTTTGCAATTTTTAAACTAACTATGCAGTATTACTTATTTATAGAAAGAGGGAACAAGATAGTTGAGAGGAAATGACAGATGATGTCTCTCTTCTTTTCTGTTGTTTCTTGAAACCATAAGAATAAGCCTGTGAAACTGATAAAACCCTAGGGAACAGTTGTGTTACACACATATATATTCACATGCTTATGTGCATATATATGTATACTTATACATAAACATAAACACCCCTCTGTATATCCTGTTTGCTATGAATGGCACAGCTATTAAAGGGTTGTACACTACAGATACAAGTGCAAACAAAAAGGAAGCTTTAATATTTGTATAGTAGTCACTAAGTTTACTTGGGAAGTATCATACACAGAAAATTATGGTAGAAGAAACTGTCACTTTTACATTTTCAAATTGTCATCAACCAAAAGCATGTTGCATTACCTATTTACAGCATATAAATGTAATCTGTAGAAGTTAAAGCTCATTAGTTCATTTCTCAGTCTGGATACAAACATTACAGCAAGGTACATCCTGACACTGGTGCCAGGACTAAGTGTATAGACTTCTGAATTCCTTCAGGCATTTAAAGAACTCTTTTTGTCCTCAAAAATTGGGAAGATGCTGCTGATATCTTTTCAAGTTCCATATTTGACACTTGAGAAAATCAGACTGTAGCATGCTTTTTGTTTTTTTTTCCTAAGTCTATAGCATTATTATTGTATAATATTTAGATACTGCTGTTATGCATGGGTGTTCTTCATATGCATCATTTCAGAGGCAGCTACTTTGGCAGGTGTGTCACTAATTCTACTGTCTTAGGATATGCTCCCTACAATATTTTGAAGTTGGTAAATCATGATTTCTATTTCAGGAGGCAAATAGATCTTTGATTTAATTCCTTACATCACTTTTTTATTTTCTTAGACAAGCAGCAGCAAAGATTTAAGCCTTGATTCTTGATATCTTTAATAATTCTCTGTAGAAACTGAGCATTATAGTGTGATTTAGGTCACTTTGATAAATAGATGATATTACAAACCAGCTGTGCTGCTTTGGAAGGCTTTTATGTTAATGAATGGCAGTAGGATGTCATTTTGCTCTTGACACCTTAGATATAAGTGTGAGCTAATAGTGTAGGAGTAGGATCTGTAAGCCTGTGAAAAGATTTAATTGTGCTTCTGACATTGACATCCCTTTGCCTCAAGAAAGCCATTAGCCCATCTCAGAACTCCCTATTTTGAAATAGTGAAGATATTTAACCTCATGTAAGTATCTTTTACATAACATCATTAAAAGTTAATGTTATAGGATATATCATGGTATTGTTCTTTAGTCCATCAAGTTTGCATAATATTGCATTTATTTCTTTTGGGTTTTGACAGTAGTGAGGTGGCTTAAGGTTTCCCCTTGGCATTTAGTCCTTTTTTGAAATCAATGCTATTGAATTGGTGAGACCTCTATATTGCTTATTTCAATAAGTATTTTTAAAAGTTTCTCTTTCTTTTGATGATACCAATATAGGGCAAAAATATTGCATCTCAAAGGTGCTCAAAAGAAGCAGTAACTTCAGAGACCACTTGTAATTCATGTGAATGCCTTGGTTTTACACAGGCTCCAGTACTGGTTGGGTATGTTGGACATAAAAGACAGAGCCAACATAAGAGCTTTGCTCAGGGCACAGAGTTAAGTGGGACAGTAGCAGGACCAGCATAATACATTCTCTGAGGCAGTAAGAAACTTCCAGAAGCACTCATTCCTCTCCCTTGTGAAGCTTTTGTGAAGTGTGAAACATGGTGTGTCTTCAGTAATAATCACTGACGTGACTCTTCATGTCAGTGTGCTAGCTTGGTCCTACTCATGCAGTCAAATAATTTACTGCATGCAGTTCTTATGAAAACTGTTAGGGCTAAAAAGTCACTCCATGTTGTGATGGGATACTGAATTCAGCCATCGTTTCAAAACAGGCATTTTGATGTATTGGTTCCAAAGGAATGCATGCAAACCTATCACGCTATGCAGTTAAACCTGTGGATTTAAATGATACAGAAGTCCGTGTTTATTCAACAAATGTGTCATGTGTTTTCAAACACTACTAGCACAAACTGTTTCAATGTTCTCAGTGTAAATATTTCTGAAGGCTTCTCAGTGATTGTGTCCAGTTCCCAGATTTCGAAGCCTTTAGCAGTGAGCTGCTCTCTTTATCGCCTTGGAGGGAACCCTGCAGAAGCATTCTGAATAATGAGGCAGAGCTTCCTTGGTGATGAATGAGCCTTTGTAGATGTGGCAGTAGTATTTGAAAAGGACCAAACTATCAGACTGGAATTGCTCATTCCTTAGTATGTTAATGTAACCCTTTAGGTACTTATGTAGGTGGACGGCTTCACATGCCTATATCCTTGATGATTATTTTACCCCAAATCACTGCACTGTAATTACTGTAGGAATATTTTGCTGTAGATAATTGCTTCAACAACTTTATTTAGTAGTTTACCTATCTTTTTTCCTCATCCTTCACCTGACTTGGCTTCCTTTCCTTCACGGCTTCTTTTTTCTAATATTTACTCTTATCCAGGTCATCCAC
Source organism: Chloebia gouldiae (assembly GCA_003676055.1). Classification (NCBI taxonomy): domain Eukaryota; kingdom Metazoa; phylum Chordata; class Aves; order Passeriformes; family Passeridae; genus Chloebia; species Chloebia gouldiae. Next base: position 9,150,151 of record QUSF01000005.1, on the reverse strand, counting down.
ATCTGTGTTGTCTTTGTTCCTTCATTATTGATAAATCTGTCTGCTCTCCTAACATATAGTAACATATATTAAATAGATATATGTAATATATTAGAATATATTTATTATTCTCATATATAATACAAAATATATATGATGTATGATATATGATATATGATATATGATATATGATGTATTATATATTATATATTATACAATACATATTATACAATATATATAATATAATGTATATTATATTATATATATTATATAATATATATATTATATATGAGAATATATAATATATATTCAGAGTCAGAAGATCACCGAGTGTACAGCCCCTCCTTTTTGGGTTCTAATTACAGATAAATTTCATAGGATAAAGAAAACAACCTTAAAGTACAGTTTAAGACTAATAATTAAATATCTTATGAGTTACAATTGTTTCCAAATCACATTTTCCCTATTGTTAAATTGGACAGTTAAGCCCTTTTTACTTATGTGTCTATCATAAAGTTGCTTGCATACGAGGTCATAATAACCACAGGGAAAATTTCTTCTGGACTTCTGAAGCCATGAATAATCAATGAAAATTGCCTTAATTTATATTTAAAAATATCTTTTGATATTCCCTTCTGAAAGTCTGTTACTGCAAGTAGTATGTTGAAAGTTCCAAGTCAATTGGTTGGCCCTTGATTAACATGTCCTTTTTATATACTGGTTCACAGTCACACATCACAATTCTCCTCAATGATTCAAAGGTTACAATTCCTTTTAAAAATTCATATCCTCTCACTTCTTCCTAAGTCACTTTCTTTTTCCTCTCATAAGTTAGAGTTTGGGTTTGATAGTTTTTTGGGTTTGTTTTTGTTTGTGTTTGGTTGGGTTTTTTTGGCTTTTTTTTATTTTGATTGGTTGGTTGGTTTTGTTGTTTTGTTTTGTTTTTTTTTTTTTTCTTTCCCTGTGGGGGAGATGGTGCCATTGTTTGGTTTCGGAGTTTTTTAAAAAACTTTTTGTCATCAGGAAACTCCAGTATTATCAACATATACAAGGCTTGATAACTTGTGTGTTGAAGGTAGCCTTACAGAGATGGGAAATATTTCAGAGAAGTACATTAATACAAGTTTGATCCAGATTAAAATGAGAACCAGGCTAAGTGACTTAGTCCATATTGTAATAAATGAAAAGCCATAAAACTTAAGCTTATAAGTGTTGGAGTACATGCTAATTAGAATACAAAGTAATCTGGTTTCAGACAACTTACTCTACATTATGAACCTATATAGTCCAAAAAATCAGGATCACAAATGTATCTGAAGATTGCAATTCATATTTTCATGTTGAGCATCTAATTTTTGAAAATAATTATTGGGCACCCCAGTGGATGAAAAATTAACTGAGAACATCTGAGAAATGCAGTGGGTAAAAATTAGGTTATATGATTCTTGAATTATTAGAGAAAATAGTGCTACTATGGTCAATAATTTGCAATGCTATTGAGATTCATACTATGATGGCATAACAAGTTTTAATGACCACATTCAAAAATAATATTGGAAAAAGAGGAAAATATTAGAAAAACTAGTAGAATGTTTTGGCTGATTTTAAGGCAAAGTTTAAGAGGCAATTTTAGCATGACCTTTCTTTTACATTTAAATACTTTCTTTGCCAGACAGAAGTGTATTTATACAGAGAAAGATGTGTGACTCTATTCCTTAGAAGCTAATGCTGGATGCATTAAAAAAAAATAAAGTGATATTAATGTTTAATTTTAACAAATGAGAATAATTTTAAAGGACAATTGAAATTCTCAATAGATGGATAAGAGATCAGAAATATATTTTTCAATATATACTCTATTTTAGATATACAGACATTGCAAGAGTGGACCACATTAGCTAAAATGAAATAGTTTTTGTTCTCACTTGAAATCCGATAGAATTTTAATCTTACTCTACCCTAAAAGCTGTGGTATACTTAATGTAACATTTTGCTTTTACGTACAGTAATGTCATATAACAACACAGAAAGTATGGAAAACCACCAAAATTACTTTGCATCACAATTGGTGCCATTGAGAGTTAAAGGTGGATCTGCTTTACTGTGGGAAAGTCTAGCTAAGAACTTCAGTGTGGTTTACTAACAGAGGGGAGATTTTGGAAGCAGTCTAAAATTTATTGCTGTTCTTTGACATAGGCTATTAACAGAATTGTTTAGTGAATAGTAAGTTGGCCAAATACCTCAATCCTGTGATAATTATTTTTACTGTAACATATTGACAACTGATAACAGCAAAAAAGTAGAACTGAACATGAATATCCAGTATTTTTCTAATAGACCACAATAGTTTCTAATTCAAATTTAAACATCTTAAATTTTTATCATAGTCATTTGTCACAATTAGTATTTGTTTAAGACGTGTACTTGAGAGAAATTTGTGGTTTTACATGGCAGAGAACACATTCCTTTTCTAGTCATTAGTTTTCTCAGATTTTCCACAAAATAAAGCCATTTACAAGAATAATATTGAATGTAGATGTTGTAGAAGTCTGAATCGCCAGTGTCATTGTTTCCTGAACTAATCAACTGCAGTAATGTCATAGAAGTATTCTTATGTTTGGAGTCTCTGACTTGGGACAGTTTAAAACTCTATAAATATATATCTAAATGACTGTGATAAGTATAGAATTTTAGGTTGGGGTTTTCTTTGAGAAATGTGGTGGTTGCTTTAGTAGCAGGGTGGTGGATTCACTGAGTTGAGCTCCTGTCTATGCCATTTAAGTGTTTTCAACTATACTTTTTTTTTTTATTCTGCCTCCCCCTTCCTTCCTTCCCCTCTGCACTACCCAATTTGGAACACTAACCACTGGCTGGCTGTGTAGTAACAATTAGGAATATTAACCAGCTGAAAATGGTGATAATTTTTTTTTTTAGTAAGTTGTCATGTGAACCAAACTTATCTCTGGCAGTAAGAAAGAGTTGGTGATCAGAACAGTAGTTTTCTAATTCACAGCATCATTTTGAACTAAGACATATATGGACTTGTCAAGGCAGGGGTAAAAAGCAGGAGATGAAAAAGAGAAGTATAGACACCCTTGTCATCAGTGTGTTAGTAGTCAAATAGATCAAGCTTCCCTGAATAACTGTGTTCTTGAATTATTAAAACATCTTCTTACATTCCTCCAGAAGATTATATACTTAATTTAAAATGAGATATTAAATTTGAAGTTATAGTTCTCAACATCTTTTGTTCTACATTAATATGATTTAGTGATGTTCATTTTTTCTACCATAGCATATTACCTTGCTTAAACTGTCTGGAAAGAAAATAGCTCAATTCAAAAAATGTTCAGATTTCCAAACCCCTCTGATTTTAGTGGTCTCCATATCTGCCCAGGAGATTTGTCTCCTATATTTGCTCTATACATCAAGAAGTAGAAAGTCCTTACTGGAGGGTGATTTGTGTGTTCCGATTTGTCCTCTAAAAGAATGTCTTAGGAAACCAGCTTAACATTAGTCTTTGTTAATAACCCATCACAACCCAAAGACCAGATTATCAAAGGAACTCAAGCAGTTAACAGACTGATTTTAGTGAAATGTGTTTACTGAATTGCTTTTAATGTTTTTTAAACATTTCACATCTTAAGAGGAAAAACCTTGAATGGAGCAGTTACTGCGATAAGAGTTTTACTCAGCTTGGGTTGTGGCCTGTGGAATGAATCACTACATATATTTTTAATAAAACAGGGTTTTTTTAAATTATAAAGATATTTTAAGATTTAAGATTATTTCTAATACCCCTAGAAAGAAGGATATATAAGAATAAACAAAGCAAGTAGCAAACCCAAATATTTTCGTAACAGTCATTGTGAGCTAGGTTTTTCTTTTATCTTAAAGTTACTGTTTGTATAAAGATTATATAGGTTTTGGTTTGCTTTCACATGTGGGGAATGTACGTAAATGATTTCTGTTGAAAAGAGAGTTAAAATTATAGAAAACCCAAGGAATATTCTGTGCTGCTTCTATGACAGCAAAAATTGAACTGAATATAAAACAATTTCCCCTCTCTAAAGCAAACAGAATATTATATATATAGATATATATTTATATATAAAATATATAACATAACATATAGAGCATAGTGAATAAGTATGACAGTAAATGACATGAGTAAATGTCACAAAGCAGTGATCTGAGGCTAATTAAAATATTCTATTTTTATAAATCATGATAAAGGAAGTAAAATTCCCATTGAGATAAAAAATTAAACCAAGCATGTCTCTGTCCTGTTGCCAAAAATTCTACGAAACATTTGCACAGATATTTAAATACAGGCAGTATGGTCATAGTTTCATATATTTTCCTAAAAGTCAGGAACATTTAGTAATAACGAGTTGACAGCTTCAGTATGCTTTTGGATTAATTTCTTAAAAAACCCAAACCAATACCCCCCCAAAAATCAAAAGACAGAAACAAAAATGACCCAAATAAAGCACCACCAGAGGTGACATTTAGCAAAAGATGTGACTGCATAATTCATTGAGGATGTTTTGTAGTCACACCATGAACCAATTTTCTTATGAGAAAAAAATATTATCTTCCTTTAAGCAATCTTGTGCAAGTGGTGAATATCTTTATTGCATCATTCTAACACAGAATTTCTGAATACTTTGATCATATTGATCTGTAATGATATGTAGCAGCACTTACCATCCAATTAGAGATATCCAGGGGACGGAGTATAACCAGTCAAAACGTGACACGATACTTCCAAGGAATACCTACTGTTTCAGGTTCTGAATCTTTTTCAGACAGATCTGGCATTTCTGTATTTAACAGTCTTTAATGTGTCTTTTCTCCAGTTATTTGTCAAATTACTTTTTCAGGCCATCCAAAACATTTTGTAGCAAACATCAACCTCGAGAGGAAATAGACAGCTTAGGCACTTGCCTTCTATTTGCTTGCTTTGCACTTTCTGACTGATGGCTTCATCTGTTGCTTCCTCTTTCCAAGAGCATTTATTCCTTCTAAGTCACTACTAGAGAAATCAGAACAAAGGTAATTCACATAATAGAGCAAAATTGTCAAGGTTGAATACCTGGCTTGAAAATCTCAATTTAAAAAAATTGTTTAGGAAATCAGATGTAACTTTTATTTAGGGCCATATACAAATATTTAAATATCCCATTTCTCATCCTGGTTAATTTAAACAGTCTTGTACAGACTATAATTGTGAATGCAATTTTCTAAGAATGAGGCTGAGAATTAATTTAATTGAACTCAGGTTAAATTACTTCAACTGAGATAAGATGAATGTTGATTAACAGAGTCAAATGCCAAGTCAATTAAAGTAATTCCAACTTAAGAAGAAAACATTTGTGACATATTTATTGAGGTAAAGTCATTTGAAACAAGATTACATGTGTTAGCTTTGACAGTATTGAAGTTCAGGTATATTCAGGACATTATATGAGAAGAAATTGCTAGTAATAAATATGGAGCTTAAAATAATATTCTTAATGTTCTTAAATTAGAATCTTAAATGAAAATGTACATAAGTCACATTATACAGGCTGATATCCTTTTGTTTTAAATGCAAAAATGGAATTGCAAACGTTGGAACAGTAAGCATAGCCTGCCAAAAGTAATTTGTTTGCTTTAAGATCTTGAATAACAACAAAAATTGACATTTTTTTTTATATTCTTGTATCACGTAATTTGTATTCATTCCTCAGATTGCCAAAGCACAGCTTAACCTGAAATAAAAACATAAGCTACAATTACAGTGGAATTACATAAAATTAACAAATATTGAAGTTACAAAGCTGGTAAAATATTTATTTTCAGTGTATCAACCCACAGTGAAAAGCTATGGGGGAAGGAGGGAGAAGCAGAGGAATGTAACAAAACATAGTTGCACTTTACCATGCGGCAAACAATTGAACCACCCAGAGGAAAATTTTTTTGAGCCCTAGGAGGCGAAACATGCTCATTGTAACTCAGCCTTATATTAGAGAAGTAAAGTTATGAAATCCATTACTATGCAACAAAGTCAAAATGTATGTATTTCTGTTTGTAGGGATAATACTTTTTTTTTTTAATTCAGTTGCCATATTGGAGGTCTGTGAAGGTGATTAAACAACACCACATTTTAAAGGGAGAAAGATTAATTCTCTTGCCCGAAAATATTTGTTCACAGATTTTATTGTTTTGAGGTTTTTTTCTAAAATTCTGTAGGTATATGCTAGTTTAATAAACTTTCCTACACCTGTCAGCAGTAGAATTTATGTGAGTGTGGTACTTAAACACTGAGGAAAGGATTTTTCCAGTATGAAATATTTTTTTCTAGTAACAGATTAAGTATGACTGCTGAAAGCTTGTGCCTGCCACTGATGAAGTAGATTCTTCAGTCAGCAAAGAAATAAATGTTAATGGAGAAAGGAATGGCTCTAAAAGAGTATTACTGATTGAGTAATAATAGTAGTGGACAATGACTAAGGGGAGCATAAAATGATTTGATTAAAAAAAATGTTTTAGAGAAAGGTGGTAAAAAATGTTCTGCTTGAATATTGTATGAAATGCATGTTCTTCACTCACAGTAGTTCAAAACAGCTGGCCTGTGAAATTGGCAGTTATTAGTAGGAATTTCTAATGAATTTGCCAAGTTGGAGTGGCACCATATGACAGCAAAACATAATATCTAGCTTATAGGAGAGAAAAACATGCAGCTGCAAGCTGATTAGTCTATCCTCAGTAGCATACAATTGATGAATAAATACTGAAAGTAAGTGCTCAAGTCATGACTGTAAATGAATAAATGTTGGAAAATAATGCATCAGTTCATCAAAAGTAGATTGTGTCAGACTAACCTTGTATCTGTCTTTGATAAGACAACAGATTGACGGTCTAGACAGGGAAATTCAGTTTTAATCTGATTTCAGTAAAACGTTTTATATAATACCATGCAAAGACAGAGATGCTGAATGCTTGAGGAAGTTTTATTAGTGAGACAATTGTTGAATTTGTTGAAGTTTGGTAGTGAAACTCAAAGATAACTAATGGGGAAAATCTTGTTTAATACTTATCTCTGATGTATTCATCTCGACAGTGGAAATTTGTTGATGCCACAAAGCTGGCATTTAGTTCAGAAAAGCATGAAGATAGAGTAAGATGTAGATGTCTTAATAGAAGTAGAGCAAAATTCAATAATTTGAAATTCAAAAAGTACTTCTATCAATGGTTTAGGATATATAAAGGAAACACTAGTGGTAGAAACAAAGAAAACTTTTGGGATATCCAAGTTAGCTATGGATTGGTCAGGTTCAAAAGGGCTTTGAGCAGCTTGGTCTAGTGGAAGGTATCCCTGATCATGGCAGGAGTGTTGGACTTAGATGATTTCAAAGATACCTCCCACCCCAACACATCCTATGATTACTTGAAATCACGAAAGCAAAACAGTATTAAGAAATGGTTATTCAGCCTTAGAAGCATCAGTCAAGCTTTGCCTGACCATCTCTGGCATGGCTGGCTGTGGGGACACTCCCCTGTGCCTCAGGGAGGTTTGGGGAGTGGGTAGGGCTGAGCGCTGACGCAGTCAGCCCTGGTGTGGAGGAGACAAGGCGACGTTCCACGGAATGAAGGAGCAGACTCTCTGCCAGGGTAGCAACCCAGAGTTTATTACAGAGCTCCAGGGAGCTCTGCTCTCCAGGGGATACAGCTGACGAAGAGCCCACATCTAGCTCTTGCAATGTATAAATAGGGGAGGAGACAAGGAAAGGGATCACCCACCAACCAGTGAGGGGAACTGGGGGAGTGGAAGGTGGGGGAACAGACAAGCACAGGTCCAATGGGGGGAATTCAGAGGAGGGGCCCCTGATCCTCTCCCAGTCACTCGATGCCCATGGTAGAAGGTTCTAGAGGAGTGCGATGGGGAGCTGGGTGATGGACAAGGCACCAGGGAGGGGACAGGGGAATGACTTTGCACTTTTGGTGTGCTGGACATTAAGGAAAGAGGAGGGAAAACTTGGGGCAAACCAATGTGGGGAAATGAGGGTGCAGAAAGGAACCATTACAAAACTGGTACTGAAAACCATAAAAACACAATACAACAGTTGGTGACAGATTCAAACGGTTCCTTCATGTCTGTGCTTCTTGAATAGTCATGATGTCTGATAAATAGATAAATCATTGCTATTAATTTTCTTTTGGTCTAAACTCAGAAATACTTTATGTAGGCCTGCATATAGAAAGAAGGAAAAACAAAGTTAAGGATCAGTATTGAAATGAATTGAGCATAAAATTCAGTACATTCCATCAGGATATTTTTCTGTCTTCCTGTTTCATCTTCACCTTTTTAAAATGATGGGAATTATTGCCTTTACATATTCACTATTTCATGTCAAATGAGTTCCATATGTTTTACTGATAAATAAAAGATTAAGGAGATTAAAATGAATATTCTGGCAAGCAGGGCTAAGATTTGTGAAGGCTTTCTTATAAGCAACTTTGAAGTCAGTTGAGGATCTGCACAGTAAAAGTGGCTATACCTGTGAAAGAGTCTGCAGGATGCCACAGTGATTTGAGACCTTTCTTAGTGTCAATCATTATAATCAGCATGTGGGTCCCAAGAACACTTGCCTTGAAACTTTTTGAGTGAGTCATCTGTAATTTACAGTTTTTTGATATTCAGAGATAGAAATTAGTCTGGAATCAAAGAGGCAACACCATGTAAAATGAGAAACTCAACTATAATAGCAAGCCTAATTGAATTGTGTGCTCTTCTTAGAATGTAAATGTAAATTTTTGTTCAATTAAAAAAAAAATTCCATTGCAGTGCTAACTAATGTAAATCTTCTTCTTTTAGAACATAAAAATTCTAGAACAACTGCTAAATCTAATGAAGATTATAGAATCATAAAATATTTCTGTAAATATCTATAGGTATCTACAGATAAAATCTGTATAAAAATCTATATAAAAATCTGAGATATCTGTAGATATCTATCTATCTAGCTATCTCGGCAAATATATTAAATGCCTCATCAAACATGAAGGGTGTAGGGATGAGAAATAAGGAGGGAAATGATAGTGGAAAAGAGTCAAAATATGTTCACTTCAGAAAAACGTGAAATAAGGAACTTAGATATCACCAGTTTGGTGTCAAAGAGACTTTTTGAATGTTTGAGGCAATTGTGAGCTCAAGAGCAAACATTTGGGTGACATATCCTACTAACCTGGCTATCTTTCAACTGTTTTCAAAAGCTAATTTGGGACTGTAATTATGTCTTCGGTTTTGCATATATCAAAAGTAAGAATTGCTGTCTGTTAATCTGTGATCAATGGTAAGAAATGTCAAAATAGTCATAATTACTGGAAGGAAATAAATAAGCTAATGAGCATACACAAGTTTTCTTGTCAGTTTTGTTGCTTATGCCTCACATCTCCAGTGTATCAATGGAATTTAGTCATAGTCATAAAATAGCCCATTTCATACGGTTATGTGAGACTTTAAAGTTGTATCCTGTTATAGACTAAAGTTAAAAAAATCACCAATAGAATTACAGAATCATTTATGTTGGGAAAAAACCTTTTAAAATCATAATGTAAATTGTTGTCAAGCTATCAGGACTGTCAGCTGGGAACAGGAGCAAAGAATAGACATTTCTTTCAAATATGGAAATAAAATATCTGTGCCAAAACTCAATGTGATTAGAAAATATTATTTACATTATAGGACTCCTGCGTATAACTATTAGGTATCAAATTGAGAGCCACAGACTTCTCCACAGACTTATACAATAATTTACAATTTTTTTTTCAAGATGTCTATGGGCTGTGGTGTGGAATTTCTGAATTTCTGTTTCAACATTTCAGATATATAAGATTAGCCTACCATTAGTAATTCTGATTTATAATTGCTTTCTTGCAAAATGTGCTCAAGAGGGTATCAACATTCAAGTGAAAAAGAAAAAAGAACCTTAAAAAATCTCAATTTAGTCCTGTCTCACTCTACTGCAGTTATCAAAGAAGAAAAAAATCCATTCCATACCTACCTTTATTCCACTTAAATATTTTAAAATTACTTTAAAACAGTAACTGCCACAGTTATTAAAATCAGTACTACAAAAATGAGATTTTTACAAGATTGCCCATATGAGCAACTTAGTTTAACTTTCCTCAGCTGTTACCTGATTGGAATGTATTAGTGTGATTGGTCAGTGTGAGTAAACTAGAAATGGAAAATTGAGTTATTTGTATAGAATGATGATATTGATTTGGCTTAATGTATATTTTCTCATTGATAATACTCATCAGATTTGCATTGTTGGGTGATTTTCTCTGTGGTCTAATATTATTCAAAAGTTACTCATTCATGGAAGACATACAAATGAAATTTCACCTAGAAAGAAATCCTGCCTATTCACTAAATTCTGAAGTGTTCTTGGTTAGAACTGTTTCAGAATTAGGCTTAATTCTAATTCTAGTCTACTATTCTATTACTAATAGGCAAAAAATGTTGACTTATCAAAATCCCTAAATTCTATGGAAAGACTTGTCTCTCAGTGAAGTTCAGGATATAATCGATATTGCTTTCCAGCTGTCTATTGTTCAGCAACATACAAACATTTGTCCTTCCTCAAAAGTTGTTAGAATCAGGTCTTATTCTATAGATCATAACTCCTTTAAAACTGTCACTTTACCAGGAGGTGTAGAGGACTGACTAGCATGTAATACGTGTGATCTTGCAATGATATAATGTAGAATAAAGCTAAAAAAATAATGTCTTTATTATGAGTATAAATGTAATTGTAGTTTAAGCTAGGAGGAGCATCCACTGTGATTTCTATTTATGTGAATTTCATTGCACTATTTGATTATGCTTTTTCAAAATACAATGGAAAAAAAGTTGAACATAATGGGGCACAAAATTGTTGCTGTCTGAGTTTTTCATAGTGTCTCAAATTTGCCAACAGCTTGGATATATAGGGAACTGTTTTGTTGATGAAACAATATCGGGCAATCAAGAAGAGGTGAGTGTATGTCAAGGCTAATCCTTGTAAATTTTTGTGGCAGGAAAAATCAACTCATTCTGAAATATGTACTGCATACATACAAGGGAATGGTCTTTTATTAAAATACAGCAAGGAGAAAATTTAGGCTTTACTTACCTGTCCAAATTTCTCGCTAGCTCGATAGCTTCTATTGGAGGCCATTTTTGTGACAAAGTAAAAGAGGGTCAGTAAAGAAAACAGTAGGTTTCTATGAGGTGCATCACATGACAAATGTTAATAGTTCTAACAAAGCATTCAGATAGAACTCCACCTGCCCTACACTACACTATGGTTTGCCCTACTGCTAAAAAAACAAAACCCAAACGAAAATGCTTCCTGAGAAAAGGAACAGAAAAAATCGGAGAGTGGCAAAAGATAGATAAAGGTTACTAAAAGAAAGTGGCTAAAGCCATAATCAGGATAACTAAATTCCCATTGAGTTACCAAGCTTATACTTAAATTTAACAATAATTAAAGGGAATAGGATGATGTTCTCCACATTAAACATTAAAGTTAAGTTGAATAGCTGAATGAAACAATCCCAACTCCTGAGAAGGGCTTTGGATTCACATTATTTCTATTCTGAAAAACATTATTATTTTTTATTATTATAAACTGAAAACATTATTATTGTAGCTTCTTCTGTCTCAGAGAGGTCTAAACTCAGTATGCCAGAAAATACTTGGTCTTCTCTCAGGCATAGCTGTACTAGTAGGATGGAAAGGTAAGTCAGGGCTCTTGCAGAGAAGAGTTACTTATTTTAAGTAAATTATATGAAGATTGAATAGACTGTCAACAACATGCTAATCACCTTCAATTCTGCTGCCAGTAACTGTTCCCCACAGACCATAAAAGATATTCTGATTTTACTTTTAGATATCTGGCCATCTGTTTCCTGAACATCTTGTATTAATTGTCTGAAGGAATAGAAATTTGGCAAGCACATGTAGCTTAACCTGTCCATTCATTCACATGACATGCATCATTAGCAGTACACTCTGTATTGTACACAGTTGTGTCTCCCTTTGACAAGTCCGAAGTAATTAGGTCTGTGCAATGTGAGTCCTGTCACACCAGGAAAGTCAACTGTTGATGCTGTCTTGTATTTAGGTAATCTGTCTGTCAAATGATTACTTACAACAGAAAGGGACAGAGTTAGTGTAAGTAGTGTCCCTCTTGACAATGGAACTATACACAGTATCTACTGTGACAGTTATGCTTTTCCATGCAGAAGTAGTACCCCTATGGTCATCAAGAAAACTGGGTTTTAAAATGGAGAAAAAACCCTCCTGTTGTCATTGGTGTAGTTTGCTTAGAATTGTGAAGTCCGGTCATTGTTTTCATATCCTGGATGTTACTGCAATAGGATTAATCATTAGCAAGTCCTTGTTTTTCTCTCTGACTGTTTCAGGTGAGTTTGATGCTTCTTGTAGGTACAACATGCAAAACCACACTGAAATGAGCACACTCAGAATCACAGAATGCTCTGAATTGGAAGGAACCTACAAGGATGCTCCAGTCCAAATCTTAAGTGAATGGGATCAAACCCACAACCTTGTCATTATTAGCACCACAGTTGAGATAATCTAAATCACTCAATAGTTTTGCTAGGGATTTTCTCTCTTTAGCATAAAATTTTTCACTTCTCTAAATGGTTATGGGGACCCAAAAGCTTAATTTATGTGTTCAACATGTTATTTTGTTTAATTACTTATTTGCTTTCAGAATGGAAAAAAAACCAGGGGAATCTCAAAGCCCTGAAATATCACCATCACAATTGTGTTTAGTAAAATTTCATGGCATTCAGATGAAGGATGCATTAAGATGTGACAAATCAAATTATAATCAAGATTTGAACTATATTTCTTCTTCTTCTTTGTTTACATCAGTGCTAGAAAACCTACAAAGTACTAATGTAACTGGAACATTCTGGTAACAGACTACTTGTTAGCATTATTAGCAGTATACCATATTTCTTGCAGCTAAAAAAAGACTTAAGGAAAAGAAATCAGTCAGGTTTTTTTTTTACAAATGTCCCCTGAGAGCTGAGGCATAACAATAGAAGTGCAGATAGTGAAAAGATTCTGTAAGATCATAGGATTGGTTTAATACTTCAGAACAAGAGGATTGCATTTCTTGTTGTCAATGGACACATGTATCAATTTTAAATGAGGTTCTTTAAAAAGAAAGGAAAGAAAACAAACAAACAAAAAAAAAAGAAAAATAGAAAAAAAAGCAGCAAAGTCTTGAATTTGTACATTTAAAACACAGCAAATAACATTCACTGCTGAAGAAAACCAGTGCAAATATTGTGTCTCTGTTTTTCTGATCATTAATGAAGGTCTTAAAAATATTTTCTACCATTTATTTATTTTTTTTAGAATTTGAGGGCAGATTTTTTTAAATGCATTAAAAGGACACATGCCATAATCTAATCTCATAGGTGATAAAAAGTCTCATTGCATAAAATTGCATACAAATTTGTGGACTTTCTGAATTCCTTGTTAATATCTTTGTGCATTAGCAATAACACAAATTTTGTGTCCTTTTTGTCCCTACATGTGAGCAAGCTGTTACTTGCTTGACTCAAGATCTGATTTTTAAAAGCAGTGTGCAACACTCCACATGAAAAATCCATAACCACTACTAATAATTGATATAGTAGCTATTGCGAGTGTTCAACAAAATTTTGATGTGAGAAAATATGTGGTGATAGATATGTATTTTGAGGAACTTTTTAAAACTTTTCTTCAAATATTTATTTGAGTAAGATATTCTGCCCAAGGCCACACTTAGTATTTGCTTTTGCATACCTACATTCATACTATTTGTATACGTCATATTGTCCATAATGTTATATTATTTTTCAATACTTAACATTTTGAAATAATGTCTCAACACGGATCAAGTGTCCCTGAAGTACTTTTTAACCACTCTTCTGCAAAGTTTTTAATCATACTGTATAATTTTCTTATTTTCCTCTTTCATTTCTCTTCCTTACCCCTCTTCCTGTGTGATCTGGGATCACCTTTAAAGCAGATTTTTTGAGGAACTAAACAATAGTTCTATGTTACTCCAGGGGTATCTGACACATTTTAATTGAATTGAAATAGGTCCATGGTGGTGCAGAGGGGAAGGCAGGATTGCTCTGAGCAAACCCTTCTTTTTATCTTCTTTAAAGTACCTTCTGTAGGCAGCAGCATTGAAGCCAAGGTAGCAAACTGTGCTTCATGGGTGAAAATAGTCCTGAACACTTGGGCCAATAAATGCTGCCAGAATTTCACAGCATCTGAAGGCACTGTCCATGCTGGGTACCTTCATGAGAGATCTCTTCAATGGCAGAACCTATAGTTCCATTTAAGGAAAAAAATACAAACAAAAATCTAAATTTAGAGATGGAATTTGAGGATAAGCATTCTGAATTTTTATGCATTTGGTAAGTAGTTACTGAAGAAAAGAATATACCTTAATTAAAGAGACTGTTTTCTTTCCTTTCTACATCTTTTGATTGAATTCTTGAAAAACAAGCCTTAAAATGTTTTCTCAGTAGCAGACAAAGCTGTACTAGAAGAGTTCCCAATGCAGACCAGGAATATTTGCATCTCCTTCAAAAATACAGCTATTTGGGAATTCTCTGAGCTTTTATTTTCCTATTTTGACTCTTCTTCCATGTATGAATAGAAATTTTTTAAAGTATATTTTTCTTCCCTTCTTACAGGGATGACCTGACATTCACTGAATGGCATCTCTAGTCTCAGCAATTAAGATCTAGAAAGAAAGACAGTAGGAAAAGAGAAGGTCATACTGGTTTCATGGCTGTAGTCTCCATACAAATGGTTACAGTTTTTGTTGGTGACTTACAAATTCCACCCCTCTATAGCTTTCGATTTAGGAGCGTTCCAACATAAAATAACTCAAAATGACCCACTGCAAACTAAGAGTATAAACAAAGCCCAAACATATCAGAAATACTTGTTTTGAAAAGCACAAATTAATTGGCAACTTTTCATAAGCACATAACTAAATGATTTTTTCCTGTAGCCACATGATTAGGATTCCATAGAAGCCCAACAGGAGCACTGAGGTTAAAGTACAATATATGTACAGCATACATACATTTGGAATTGGTATGTATTTTTCCATCTGGTCCTATCTTATAATGTTACTTCATAGGGATAATACAAAAAGTTCCAATTTTTAAGACATTTCCTATCATTTTAGAGCTGGAAGCCAATCTTAATAGTAGTTGAAGTCTTCTCTTCAAGTTATGTATAGGCACTCATTCAGAATTTCCAAGGCTGTCTTTGGAAAATCTCAAAACCAGTTGAGGTTACGAGTCTGATATAGAAAACACAGTATTAAACATTTGAGAAAAGTACTGTTGTGCTTAAAAAAAAAATCAGTGGTTGCAGTATGTTTGAATAATAATATGATTATTTTATTCCTTTCAGGAAAATATAGCAAATATTCAAGATTATCATTTTAGGAGGAAAAAGGAAAAACTATAATATATATGGGATTTATAATATGGTTCCTTTTTTTCTTTTTTCTTTTTTTTTTGAAAAGAGACTTCTCACTTTGTTCTTGAAAAGTATTAAGAGAAGTTATCCTTATGGTTAGGTGAAGGAATACATTAAAAAATCCATCTCAAGGTAAAAGTAAGAAAGAAGTTATAGGAAAAAGTCTTAAAAGGCTACCTCTGGTTTTACTGTAGCATAAATTTCTTTCTCATTCTTGTTCTGAACTTCAGGGTTTAGATTAAATGTAGAAATCCTTTTAGTATCTTCCATGCAGATTAAAGCACTTAACAACAGATTGCTTTCTTGTATTACTCACAGATACATGTATCTTGAATAATAACTCTGAAGTAAGCTCGTCATCTCTGGGTCAGAAGCATGATATCAGTAAAAAATATGTTTAAAATTATAAAAAGGAGGAAAAAATCCCTTCACATTAGTTTACTCACTGTCATATGTGCGATATTCTATTTGTATCAAACTTTGTTAGTTACTGTAATAAATTTAAAATTACAATTGTCTCAAGAGTTTTGCTGGTTTTGAGTTCATTAAATAACCATTATTTTGGTAAGTGTTACAATTATTTGTGCCAGCTTGTGTCTACTTAAATGTGGACACAATACTAATACTCTAATACTATTTACATGATATTTGAATTATGTATTTCTTTTCTTCACTAATTTGCTACTGTTTGTTATCTGTTGGGTAGCTTATGGAAAGCCTGAATGAATTGTGCAATTTGAGGGAGTTTGGTTTTAAACTTCACTGAATGAATCATAAAAGAATTTAGTAAAAGAGAAACCCATGAAATTAGGCTGCCTGCACTCCACTGGAGAAAGTATATCTGACTAATTGCTGTTCAAAATGGACATAAAGAGCAACCAGTGATCAGAGAAGCAATAATGTGCAGTCTGCACATGACCCAGGAGCAAACCTCAAAGCAGACTACCTGGCAAGCAGGAGAAGTTTTGGTTAATGGGGTCTTGGAGCTGCTTAACTGCAGATTTTAGATCTGATAGCAGGACCCCAGAGAAATCAAACTCTGGTGACATCTGGGAAGGGTTTTTCCCCAGAGAGTCCTGAGACTGGATTACTCAGGCAGCTTCTGTTTTAGGCGGGTGCCTGTGCCAATCCTGCTCTGTCTGTCTGTCTGCAAGCAGCAGTGTCTGCAGAGACCTTGTGCATGCCCAAAAGGGAGAGTGTCCCGTTTCATTCCTGCTGAGGCCTGGAAATGGGACTGGAGCAGATCCTCTCAGTCAGCTCTAGGAGGGGATGGATCAATCCACTGGGAATCCACTGGGTTTGATTGTATATTATATGTATATTAAATAATTAAGTTTACCTACTAATATTAATATTTCAAAATGTAGCATCTGCAGTCATTTCCTCCCAGGAGTGAGTTTTAGTCTTTTTTTTTCTTTTTTCTTTTTTTTAACAGGGGTTGTGTGAGGGTAGGGATGTGGAGTTTTGTGTACTCTGAGGGGGTGGCATTTTTTTCTTTGTTTTTTTCTCACTGTCATTAGCTTCGATCGTATTTGAAGTGGTGGTAAGAAAGGGAAAGTTATTTAGAGGTGTTAAACATGGAGATGCAACTATTTGTTTTATCTCAGTGAAAAATTCATGTTACACTTGGACTCAGTACAAATCTTGATTGTCAGGAAGTGACCTGATATATCCTGACTCATCTCCCTGTAGGTCATGTTTCGACTGGCTTTGATGTTTAGGGTATCCAGCCTGAAAACCTGCACTGACCTTTTGCCTTCAGAAAAGAGATTCTGTTTCAGGATTCCTTTACTTCAATAATTCATGGTTCACACATTACTGTGTCATGTCTTATACCACAAGTCTGAGGTGCAATTTCATTCCCATGAAAAGCTGCAGACCAAAGCACTTTCTTCCATGACCGTTATAAAGATAAAATACTGCAGGGTGGGTTATCAAGCTATTGAAAGGATTAAATGAGGTTAGATATATCTTCAGGGGTTTACTTTGTACAGGAAAACACTTTTGTGAAGAAAAGGGACTAACAAGTTGTATCACCTAAAAGAGAGCAGATTCATTTTTTAATCTCTTGAGGCTATCATAGAACCTTACTGGGGCAAAATAATAGAGAACAAAATATTATTGATTTAGATTGAAAGGGAAGTATAAGACTTGAAAATACTTTATATCAAATTATTGTAACCATTACTAACAAAAAATTTGTCATGAGAAATACTTTGTATTACACTGATTTTTTTTATTTGCTGTTTTTACCTGTTTATAAAATTATTACTTTTCTTAGTATTTGGCCAGCTCAACAAAGACTTCTGGTTTAAACTATTTTTTGTAAACTTTTTTTTCAAGGGATTTGCATAGTGGTTTCAAGACACAAGTAGAAAGCACTTCAATTTCCTTTAGATATTAATCCTCAAGTCCAGAAATTCATCAAGCAGCACTCAGGTACAAAATGTTGACCTAACAAGATGTACTGTCATATGATCTTGCATTATTAATCTTTACTTAATACTTTTCCCTGCCTTCATGTCCACTACATCAATTCAGTTCTCAACAGCAGCGTTTCTTGGACATCTCAAAGAGTTTATATCTAATACCCCTCAGAAGTCCAGATTTTTTTTGATTTCATAATTTTCCAAATTCATCATATTCAAATATTGTTGCCTATGAAAGTGTGCAGTCCTAAACTATTCTTTCTCATGGTCATGTAGTCCCTTCTTCATTCTTTTCTCTATGCAGATATGACAATATCATTTGACACAGGGAAAATTGTTATTGATTTCAGAGATTTCTGTCTTAATATTTAAGAGAAATTAAAATTTCATAGCTGACAAACTTTTTTTTTTTTTTACCTCCTGTTATGCCTCATCTGAATCTAAGTTACAATGCAATATGGGTTACTGCACTATCTTGCAGCATATCCCTCTACTTGAAAAGAACTATGTTAAAAGACTCAGTTCTGTGATACTTAAATGACTTGTTTTAAAAGTATCACAGTCACACTCCTGTCAGTGGTGATCTTTCTCAGGGCTTATATTCGTATATGGAGCTTTATAAGTACTTCCTGAACTGTAGGGTTTTTTAATCATTGAAGAATATATTAAGTCAAAATGGAAATTGAATTTTAGTGGAGGCAAGTAAAAAGAACATAGAAGAGCCTGTAGTTGTGTATAGAAATAATTAGACAGTCACAGGAAAATACCATAGATGAGCAATCCAAGTGACAAAAAAATAATGTAAAAATGTTCAGTATCAGTGTAAGTTTATAGATTCTTCTATTATTTCCTCACTGCTTTCATTACCGTTGCCTGGGGCATGATGCCTTGTAACAGAGGGTCAGAAAGTTTTTGTGTATTCAACCCTCACAAGTCAGGAAGGACTCTTGTCACCCCAAAGTTTAGTAAAGAGAGTCCATCTCTGCAACCACAGGCAACACTGCCAGAATGTTTTGGGGGAAATAAGAACAGTTAAGAGAAATAAAATTATCTGAAATATTCTTTTTCATAAATGAAGTTCATTTAGAATAGGGAAAAACCTAATGAGCTGTAAGAGGTCTGAAATTAGCAGTCATATCTCACTGATGCTGTGATGGGTTACAGTTCAACTAAAACCAAGATGTTACTGAAATACTAGCAGTAAGTCGAATTGAAAGTCAGTGATAAAAGACAAAAGGTAAGAAGAAATATTGAATAGAGTAAAACATTCTTTTCTACAGCAGTGGTTCTCAAACAGGCGTGGTGGCAGTTTGACACCATGCAAGCTGGTACACCAGGCAGTCTTGACATGCCATATAGTGCTGGTTCTGTTGTTTCTCATTGCTCTATCCCCTATGGCACCTAAAAATACTTTCCTGCTATCACTTTTTTAGGTAAACAGGTGCTTTAATGGCTAGTGATGACAACTGAATTGGGAACATCCATAAGAAGTTTTCTATTTGATATTTATTTTATGTTGCTGCTAAAAACACCTGTTCCTGCTGCTCTAATTTAGTTTTCTTGGTGGTACACTGATTGCAGATACGTCTTGAAAGGCTTGAGAAGCTAAGTTCTGATTCATATGTATTTTTTTGCCCTTTGGACTTTGTGAGAATAATCACCTTTGACTCATTTCTATGAATTGAATTGAATAAGCTGCATTACAATATGCCAGTAGAGACTTTACTTACAAAGGGAGGAAAAAGGTAGTTAAGTAATCAGCATGTATTCATTGTGCTTTGCCCTCTATGCTTCAGGCACTCAAAAATAACAGCATATTGCAGGAATTCTCTCTCTTTTGAGTTTCTCTGATAATTACCAACAGCTTTTATAAAGGAAATTTGTATGCCTGAAATATTGGAAGGATTTATCCTTGCCTGAAACATTGCTGATGGATGTAATAGGTATCTAACATATAATAGCAGCATTTTCTTATAATTTATTATTCCTTCTCTCTCTCTCTTTTTTTTTTCCATCTAATTTCTGCAGTCTACTAGTTTCTCATATTACTACTAGGCCTTAGGACATTTTACTAAAGCAAAATAATAGCTGCTGGAGACACTTGCTTCTATTTGCATTCAGGGGGAGGGAGGAAGGAGCAGTCATTTTCCTATGCTTTCATTGAAGTGTGTTAAATAAACATTGCAAGTTATATAATTTCTTCTGGTTTCCTTAAGAGATTGTTTCAATGTTAAGTGTTTTGTAATATTGTGTTTCTTTTTTTCTTTCTTTTATTTTTAGTTCTTCCTTTTCTCCTCTCCAAAGACCTTGTCAGTCTTCCTGTACCATGGAGCTCTTAATCTGTTTCTTTCCCTTAAGCAGTAACAGATGTAGTTCCTTCAGAAACAGTTTCTTTTCCTAAGAAGTTATTTTCTAATTTCTATTTTATCTGAGGTATGTGTCTTCCTTTTTTCAGTTTCTAAAGTAGTTTTCATATGTTGGTTTAATGTCATTTTTAGAATTCTCTTTGAACTGCCAATGACTTATTGTCAAAGCAATAATAGGACTGTACATGGGATCCCTGCCATGCCACATATGCAATTACTGTCATAATATTCACCTTATATTAAAATCTAAGAGAGATTCTATTCAACAAAAGAAGCTCATTGCCAGATGCATTATAAGTCTCTCTAAGTGTCTTCTTTCTGTTAAATAGCTATTTATATTAGTTCTGTGTAGTGGATCAATTCTTAGAGCATTGTAGAATTCATGACTAATGGAGTGGGCCTTGTGAAAAGATCATTTATTCAGGTTTTATAGGGAGCATAGTATGTTTCTTGGTATTTAAGATATTATAAAATAAAAGTAACAATAAATATTAGGAAGTTAGCACAGAGTATTTTCAGAGCTCATTGCATTTTTCTGGTGATGTAATCACACTGGAACTGCAAATTCTGAGTTCTGAGTAAGATTGTTAGAGGTTAGAATCAAGTATCTATTTTAAGCTTATTGTTCTCTATAACCTTGTTTGTGTAATTATCATTTCTTATGGTATATTCAAAACCCTGATAAACACTTCTACCATCTATTACCTGGTATTGCATACGTATTAAACTTTTATCAGATTACTTAATGACAGTTTTACATTACATGAAAATTATCTTAATTACAAGGCTTTTTTCTTCTTTTTTTGATACAAGTCAAGCAGTGTGGACCTCTACACCTGCCTCACTTCAAGTACTATTTAGTTCCACTGATTTTGTTGTATTTTCCTCATATTAGGCAAGCTATTATGCTTATTCTATTATTACGCTCTTAATAGGATGAGTTTAGTTGCATTTTAAAAATACTTAAATGACTGTGTTTTGACTAGATAATTGTAGATCCCTTCCAACTGAACAATTCTACTTTATTATAAATAAATAAACTGATACCCTAGAATTTTACAGAAATACTTATCTCTGGTTCTCTAATGGTTCTTGGAAAAATCTATTTTTGAGACTATTTTAAAAGAATAAGATCCTTAGGCCAAGATTCAGGCTAAAAGTTTGAAAAAAATCTTTTATGTATTTCTCTGAGTTTAAGCCCTATGGTTTTGATTGAACTCTGTAGAAAAATTGTATCTGAACATCTTTGGAATTTAAGGGAGAGCTAAAAAGAATTTTTATTTGTGGAAGAGACCTTTCATGATAACTGTGGTAGTCTGTGAGCAAAAATTAAAAACTCTCTCCTAATGATCCTATTCCTCTTCATAAACCCGCAAGTATTAAAGACAAGCTTCTTTTAAATTTATAATGACAAGAAGGGAGACATGTAATGCCATGGAGTCATGTATATAAAACATTAATCTTGGTCCAGAAATCCAAGTAGCATAGTGAAAGCAATGACTGGTTACTTCAAGCATTTCTGAAATTATGTACTTCAGAAACATTTCATAATCTTCATTTTCTTGCAGCACTCAGTAGACAAGGCAGCAATTTTCTGTCTTTGTTAAAGTAGCTAAAAATACTTCATGGTGAACTACAGAATAATTAATCATCCTGCAGGATTTGGAGTTTTCAAAGGCCTATTTCTGAACTACTAATCCATTCCTGAAAGGGTTTTCTGTGTTTTTTCTCTCTCATGAGCTTAGTATCCCAAATATGCTCATAAAAATAATAGAATGTGTTTCTTAATCTTGGCATTTCCTGTTTCAAATCCTTTTATACAAGTATTTTTCAATTAACTTGCATTTTGAATTATTGTTTGGCACAGAATCTGGGTTTTTTTTCAGGTCAGTTTGCATCAACATAAATAGCATCAAATGTTCTTTTCATTTTTTTTCTGAGGGCTTGAAGTCAGACACAGAGTCTGATTTAGGGTCAATAATGTAAATTTGATATCTCTTGATATCACTGTGTGGTCACCCAGGCCTTTATATATTGTTTGCTTCTAGATTTTTCTATTGCAATTTTAATTCTTCTCAGATTCCCTAGAAACCAGCAGTGACTATGATATTGTCATTTACTCTACTTGACTATTTGGTACTTTCAGCTGTGTGGTGGGAATAGTTGTAAGTAAAATAACATAAGACTCAAAGGAAATTAGTCTGAACTAAACAAGAAAGACCTCTATAATTAGCACCATATGATTTCAGCAACAATTATCCAAGACACTGTAGTTCCTATGTGACACCCCCTGTCTGCTGAGTAGCACTGGAGTGAATGGACACTGACTCATGACTTAAGGTCAGCTTTATTTTCTCAAAACTCTGACCTTTGTGACAAGAAAGAGAAGAACTTTATTTCTGCATTTTATATCCTCAGCATATGCAACTTCTATCCATTCAGTTTTCACTGGAAGCGTTCACCAGTTGATACACTTGCTATGAAATGTAGAATGTAGTAACATTCATCAAAACAAAAGCTCTGATCTCTTCACTCTGTAATAGGTTGTTTTACTCAAATACTTTTTTTCTTTGTAAAAGCAATCACATTCTTTACAGCTGAGAAGAAATAAACAAAACACCTCTGACATCACCATAGCCTGTGGGCTCCAAACCAAAACGGGACTCAAAGTGAACCTGGAGACAGCAGAGGATCAGTGAACAAAGGTAGGCAGCATTTTTGTTAAGTAATCATTTCAAATTTTTCTTCTCATTTTTCATACTCTGGGATCTATAGTTTAAAAGAAAATCCACAACACATTTTGCACTCAACAGACCTGAGTTCAAATAATTTCACTGTTGTAGTGGATGAGATTTAAAAAATAAAAAGTCAGTGCAAGAATAAAAGAGGTATTGTGCTCTCTGTTTTTTAGGTTTTTTTCCCATACAGTATAAAGGAAACCTTTAGTGTCATAGTGTTCATGGTAAAATAGCTTAGGTGTGCTCTATGTCTTAACTTTTTCTATAAAAAGCTTATAATTGCTTATTTTTTTCCCTGTAGTTTAAAGAAAAAAAAAGTGAATAGAAAGTAAGGATATTGTTTTGTGAAAAAAATAATGCCTCAAACACTTAAATGGAATTAAATTCAAGATCTGATTTTTATGGAAGATACCACAAGTTAACCACAACAACACTGAAAAATTAGGAAGGTGGAGATCAGAGGTGCAACCAAATATCTCTAAACCTTCAGGGACATGAAAGTGTGTTATTTGTGGTATTCACACACCCTTTAAATGTTTACTCTTGTTTTTAAGAATTTTTTATTACCCTGGAGGCAAACTGAAATTGAGAACTGGCTGAATGGGAGATCCCAGAGGGTTGTATTCCCACAGGGTCTTGGTGGAGTCTGTCACAAATGGTGTCCCCCAGGGTTCAATACCGGGCCCAGCAGTAGACTTTAAATTGCAGAGGTAACCCTTCATACATGGAATTTAAATATTTTTTAACATCATGGATTGAAAATTGGTTCTTAATATAATGAATCATATAGAAAAATCTTAGATCATATAGAAGAATCTTAGATAGAAACTTTTAGATTTAATATTAAACTGAAAAGAGTTATAAACTCTGCCAGGCTTCACTGAAATAAAAGTAGTAGGGTTCCTCCCTAGGACAGATTTCTGACAAGTTTAAAATCTCTTTTTAAGCTCAATTGATTTTTTTTCAATTTGTTCAAGCTGCTGTTAATAGACTCACGTCTCTGCTACCAATTTCTATTAAATCTGTGCTCTCATTATTTTTTAATAAAAAGTAGATTTTAATTAGCAAGTCCATTAATCAGAGTAGCATCAGAAAAATCCACAAAACATTTTTAAATTAAGCATTTAAAATTAATCTTTACAACGCTAGTTTGCTTGCAGTTATTTTTTTGTCTGTGAGTCCAAGGTATAACCTTGTACCCAACACCTTTAGTTAGCACAGCATTTAGTTATTGTTTTCTTTGGAAAAGAGTATAGAAACTTAGCTGTACATTTGCTTTTTTTAATTATTATTATTTTTATGTTTAGAACCTTTATCTTTTTCACCACATGCAACCTCTTACTTGCTCTGTAATTATTACCTCTCTGAACAGCCTTTTCTGAAAAGATTGCTTAATACACTTTCTCTCCCTCCCATTTTCAGTTCTGCAACTAAAAGTGATGGCTCTCTTTGGCTGTCACTCTATTAGAAAAAATTACAGGTTTGTGGAATAACAAATTACCGTTGGTTTGTTTCAGTTCAAGTCTTACTACAGAAGTTGTCCCGAGAGGTTATGGTGAAAGTATATAAAATAATAATCTCAAACAAATGGGAAAAGAGAGGTAGATCATGGTAATTACAGCTGTGCTCGATATTGTTATTTAAGGTATAAACCTAAAAGCCAATCAAGAAATTAAGCATTTAGCTGGATCGAATAAAGCTGATACATTTACACCCAACTCTAAATATGGAAGTAAGGATATGAAGAAAGTTATTTAGCAGAAAAGCATTACTTGAATGCAAATATTTGATTTCAGAGAAATTATTATAAGGATACTGAAAATATAAGCATGTGTAAAACAGGAGCTTGCCAAGCTCTCAATTGCCAGGTGTCATTTTAATACACAAACTAAAAAGAGGAAGAAGCCTCAGCTAGAGAAAGGCATGCCACTATTAGAAGTATGAAGAAGACACACATATTTGTTGGCATAGTTGAAGACAATAGTTTGTACTCCTTTATAAGTACCATGACTGTGCTTTGAAAAGCTGATGGGCAATGCACTCTGCTGCTAGCATTTCCCTGTACTGCATCTGACAGAACGATGGTGGGGTGGTGGCAATTGGTAACTCTTCCCACAACACATCAATGAGGAAATCATAACCTAATCTAACCTTTACAAAAGGAACAAATGGTCAAAGTAGTCTTGCCATAGGAAAGCAGTAAACCACACCATTGGAGAATTATGCCGTGGTAATTTTTTAAATTCCTAATGTGATAAATTTTATTTAGCAAAATTTGAAAGTTTCTCTATTTTCATAGAGAAAGAGCACTGTTGAATACCAAAACATTGGTCAGCTACATTAGTTAATTGAGGATGACTTGGTTTTGAGTTCTCAGCAAAATTCCTGAAAATTTGAAAAGAAATAAAGGAGCAGAGAGGGAGACTTTTCCCTGCAGGCATCAGCAGTCCAAAGTAAGATCTCTCTTCAAAAAGAAAATAGAGATATGATTTTCCTTGTTTCTCTAAAAAGAAGTGGCAGGAAGCTCAGTTGATACATGCATATTTTAATCTTTTAGGAGAGAAAAAGAAGGAATTTTGGGTAATAAGATATAAAAGCAGACTGAAATCAAGAACATGGATGTACACAACAGCTAGCAGCTTACTTTTAATGTATTTTATTCATGTCTTTGTTGTTAAACGAAATTCTGCATTATTTATGTTTGTGCACAAGAGGAAACACAGGTAAAAATGGTACTGGGTTTGTTGGGAGAAATACAGCAGGAAATTGATGGATAACAAAGAATTTTACTGTGAACAAAAAAAACAAAAGACAAGAAACAGGTATGATCCAGGCTTAGCAACTTCACTGAATGTGAAGTTACTGGAAAAGGATAAGGAAATTAATGGAAATCAAACAACACCAAAGAAAGTGAGGTTAGTAAACTAAAAAACAACAACAACAAAAAAAGGCCTAAAAAACCTAAAGTATATCTGCCTAAAAATTGTACATCCATTATTGAGCTAGTAAAGAAACTAATATTGTAGGATTTATGTCAGTGACAGTTGCAAAAAAATATATTTTCAGGGCAATGAAAAAGTTAACAGTGCTAATTCCAGTATGACAAGTAGGAAAACAGAACAAATTATATTTTTGCTACCCAGGAAATAACAAAAATTTTATGGAAGCAATAGAAGAGAAGAAAGTTGATTTTTACTCTGTCTCCTAGTTCTGTGACAGTGAGGTGAAATTGTCATTTCGCCTGAGCATCAGATCACATGCAGAAGCATTTTAATATTCTCTCTTCATTGTCATTATTTAATAAGGGATAGGTTTTTTTTTATCCTTTGTGAGCACATTGCTGCAGCTGTAGCCTTGCTCTGTATCTGTGCACATATTAACTATGAAAATGTTTTGGCCACTGCTGCAGAACAGATGTGCTTAAACTTCCTTCTGGAGAAACTCCCCAAAGAGACCAAAAGGGTCTAGATTCAAAAATAAATTTTATTCTAAAATAGAAGTCTAAGTGCATGGACTTGCAAAATTAAAAGAAGACAAAGCAATGAATAAAAAGAACCAAAATGGAGAGTTTTATATGCTGCCCTTTTTGTCCCTGTAGACTGGAACTTTTGTTCTTCAGTTCCATTAGCTTGATACTTTCTGAAGAGAAGCAAAATTTGGTCCTTTCCCCTCTGTCCCAGAGAAGCCCTTCCCTCTGTGTTTGTGGCCTTGCTACCAGACTCGTCCTTTCTGCTGCCTCTTAACCTCTGCATGAGCTCCAGCTTCAGGCTGGGTCTTGCTTGCCAGCTCAGCAACCTTTCCTACCCTGCACATTCTCCAAAATTCCCTGATGACAGGAGCAGCCTTCTTTTCCAAAGGGCTCCCTTGGAGCCAGCCTCTCCTTAAGAGAGGAGCTTGGGAACACAGACATAAGTTTTAGCAAAGATAGTCAAGTGAGCAAGTACAGTTGTTTACTATGCCTTGAAACACTGTATATTTCAGGATGGATACTTGATGTATTTTTATTAATTTGTTTATATTTAATCTTCAATTGGCTTAAAATTACATTAGCATACCTTTTAATTATTGGACAAAGCTTGATTTGTATTATCAGGTGGCTATGTGTTATTAATAAAAAGTAGTTAGTTAAAAGTTGCAAAATAATTTTAGCTTCTGGTTAAACTAAGCCTGATTTAATGGTGGTGGTATTTTTGCATACATTGGCCTTAAAACTATCCTCCTTAGTGAAAATAATTTCTAAGACACTTATCAGACAATTAAAATTGAGATGTCTGGGCAGGTTTTCTAATGAAGGATTAATATTGTACACTTTTATTTCTTTGGTTTGCTCTTACATTTGTATCCTTTGTCATGCTATTTTGTAAGCCTTTTATCAAATGCTACATTGGTAATCCCCTTTCCAACATGTCCTTTGCAGTTTTGAGTCCTTTGCTTGTTTTGTGCTCTTGCCACTTCTCTTCATGCAGATTAAACCCCTTACATAGAAGCAGTCAATAGCACTACCTGACAGAGATGGGAGCACTCAGAAAAAAGGAGCATTTTGTAAAGCTCAGAATCTCAGGCAAGCATGTAATTTCACTATTGATAAAACACGAACACAACAACCCAAACCCATAAAGCAAAACTAAAGAAACATAACTAATTCAACAAAACAATACTAATCTAGATGGGTAAAGATCTAACACCACCTAGACTGAGAAAAGTAACCTTGCTATAAATTCATAAGCCACATTATTTTAGTTTTCTTTTTCATTTTTGTTTGATGTATTCTTAAGGATTGTAACCTGAATTGCAAATATTTGGCATAAATTACCCCTTTACATGGTTCTGCAGAATAGTTTCGTTGAATGGTAAAGACAGAGAATTTCAGCTGCTTTGTGGAACAATCGTCATGTAAAATGACTGGCAGAGTATAGTTATAAGAGATAACAAATAGAGGAAGAAAAAACTGAGTTGAGTTCTTGTTGCTATTAAAATTGTTTGAGATAAAATTTATTGGAAAAGTAAAATATTTCAAAGGCTTGCATTTCATTGTATATTAAGATACAGTACATTGATAATAAGTGGTTCTTCAGAGCATGATTTTTCCTTCACAGATTAATTTCCTAAAACAAGTAGAAATTATAAATCTGTCTCAACAATTTGTTTCATGTCTTCTAGATCAGAAAATGCTTTGTAGCTGGATGACTTCAGTGCTACTGAAGCTGTATATAACAAAGCAAAAGAAAAGGAGTCAGGGAGGAGAAAAGAACAATAACAAGGAGAAACTCATCATTTTTTCTTCTACCTCTGAATGGGGGTTGGTGTCTCTTTAGGAATCAAGGTGTTCAAGTTCCCTTGAGGCAAAAGAGAATAAATTGCCAGTAGCAGACAAGGTGAATGCAATTGTATATAAGGTGGGTGAATAGAAGAATCTCTTTGTGATTGATTTCGAAACCATCAAGAGGGTCTGAAATAGAGCAGCCAAGGGGTATACTTTTCACTTTTTTTTTTTTGTGACTGTATAATTTTCATGTAAAATTCATAATGCTCTATATTCAAAATTGATGATGAAACCTGGTTTACAAATTACAATATGTGTCTATCATTAGATTCTATGATTTACTATGTTACTATGATTTATTTAGCTCATTTCTTAAGGAAAATCATAGACAGTGATTTGGAAAAGCTCCCCCTCTACAGCAGAAACACAATAATTTCTTTCTGAAGCAGAAACAGTAAGAGCTGTTAAATATGTTGTCAATGCATAATTTGCATATTAATAGCAAAAGTACTCTGATAAATTACAGTTTTCTGTCTTTTTAAGTCATGCATATAGCTCTTGAATGTTGTATAATATTATCACTGGATCATAGAGATTTTCATTTGTTGTAAGCATTAAAATCAAGCTTCCAGATCTTCCTGATTAACAGTTGTATTTTTTTTGTTTCCTTGTCACAACAAGAATAAAATGATTTAAAATAAGTATCACTTTGAAAAGAGGAGAAAAAATAAAGTATTTTGCTTTGATATATTATTTTCTTCTTGCAAATTTTCCTTGTCAGGTTCTTCATTGAACATGTTCTCTCTTGTGATACAATGCCTAACAGATTTCTACTGTAATATTTTGTTCTGTAAAAAAAACCTAAAACATGTCTAGAAAACAGAATGCATTTCATGTCTA
Organism: Chloebia gouldiae; assembly: GCA_003676055.1. NCBI lineage: Eukaryota > Metazoa > Chordata > Aves > Passeriformes > Passeridae > Chloebia > Chloebia gouldiae. The sequence goes on along the minus strand of QUSF01000005.1, from coordinate 9,120,905 downwards.
AAGAGTGTCTTTCTCATCTTTCTTTATTCAAATTCATGAATTTGAGATGGTTGCTAACAGCCTATTATAGCAGCACAAGATAGTGCAAATGGTACAGCACAGACTAAAAGCATTCTACCTGACTACACATGCAGTAGTCTGTTTTACTAACACTTAACTTGAAAAAATATTACAAAGTAGAGGATCATTACTTTAGACTTAATTAAAAGCACCTCTTAATCTAGAAGAGGTCAAAGTAGATAAGATAGTGAATGAGTGGAGAGAGTGAAAGAACAGTTACCTCTCTCACAAGCCCTAACACATCTTTTGTGCTCACTCAGGAGAAATGTGTAAGTGAATTCAAGCTGCTTTTAGCGAGAGGGTAATTTTCTATGAAAGTTTCTTCTGGATTAGTTCACTTAAGAGCAGGTAGTGTTTTTCTTTTCTCCAGCAGTCTGGGGTCAGGAGATTTTAACTGCTGGTAAAATGCAGTGAAAGGCTCCATGCCCTAAGGCTGTAATGGTTGCTAGCTGCTCTGGGGAAACCTATAAATACAATTCTGTCTCTATCCATATGTTCCACGTAGCTCAGGAAATCTGTGGCATGGCCATATCTGAGCTTGCCCATATGAGACCTATAACACTACAGTAGCTTTCTTTGTGGCATGACGGTTTCCCTCATTACCTTTTCTGAAAAGCTAATAATATATTTTGAGAGAATGCAAAGTATGGGTTGCTGGGTACTTAAGCAAGAGTAGGATGAGTGTTTTCAAGCAGGAAGGGACTTCATAGATCATAAGATTAACCATTGTGTATGGCCCTGTGTGAGTTAAAAACACAAGCAAATTAAAAACAAAACAAAAAACAACCAAAAAAAAAAGCCCAAATGAACACACAGAAGCTTCAAAATTCATGTTTCTTAATTAGAAGAACAAGGCTTACTCTTGGAAATACTTAACAGGACTTGTGAGTAAAAGTACTTCTTAATCCAAAAGAAGGAGCACCGAGAGACTATGATATAAGACCTTGGATGGCACATAAAAACTGATGTATTCTTACCTGCTTCTAAAATCCTTGCAGCTATGGTTGTATAGCTGAACTATTAGTTTATTTTTATTCAAGGAATGACATATCTGCACTTCACTTTATCCCCAGGCTTAAACATATTATGCTTTAACTACTATTACACCCTCTCATTCATCCCATGGCAGACATATCACTTTGATTTTATTTAGTTTTACTGAGTGCTTATTTTGACAGGTTTTTGTTTTGTTTGGACTGGGAGAGGGAGGGGGTGTTGAAGAGAGAAGGGGGGAATGTTGAGGGTATTTTCACCTGTATTCAGACTATTTTGTACCTTGCAAAAGTGAAGTTCTATTCCTTTTGAAGAAACATCATTTTTAACTACAAATATTCATTATTCCCTGTGACAAAAGAATATATCAATCAGGGTAATAAAAGAATACTTGTGGTGGTGAACTACCCTAAAATGAAATATTTCTCTTTCTTGTTATAAATTTGTGCAAATGCTTTAAAATATATTAGTTCATTATAATATATGCACAGACATCCACATTTTTACACAGAAATTGACAAATATATTTGTGTGTGTCCACAAATATATTCATTCATCCATGCAAAACCACTGCAGATGAATATTTGTATCATCCTTTGTTTTGCTACACACACATGTATACATATATAAAAACAGAAGACTGACTACTTTGTTTCTTTAACAAATAATTGGACATTAACCCAAAATCACATGTAATATGCTGCACTAGAAATACAATCAACAGAACTTATTGTAAATTACTTTAAACTTTGGGGAAGGTGTAAGTCAAAGGATACTAGTTAGTGCAGCTTGAAAATTAATATTTTCATCTGAATGACAATTTATTTATCTTGTGAATATTTTCAGATGTCACTTTAACAGGTACTGCTTCTGGGGAAGAAATACTTTGAAGTTATTATAACCCATAATCCTTATTTAGCAATACTTTTAATTTAACATATTCAGGTGAATGTGGTAAACAATGACACTAGCTAGTCCTTACAAATTATATGTACATGATACTTTCACAGTGACATAAGTACAGTGGGTGCTTGTACTTCATGATGTTTATTTTTGTTGAAAAGCAAAATTTTAGACAGCTGTCCAAATGATACTGTGTTGATAATCTTTGCCACAACTCCTAGAAATTCCAACATTTATTCTTCTAATATCTCTGTCATAAATAATCTTTATGAGAATCAATTTTTATAGACAAGAATAATTATCAAAAAATTATAGGCTGCACTATGAGCTTGATAACAAACATAAGCAATATCATTGATCTTCAAATACAATTTTTACTATACATAACATTTATAGAAATAGAAAAAAACCATTCATGCTCCTATTTTTCTCCCACTTAAGACTTATTCCCAAAATGTGTCAATCTTGTGATGAAGAAGAAAGATAGCCTTGCAGTTTTGCATGGTAAAATATATGCAACAAGGAGTAAAGTCAAAAAAATGGAATTATGGTTTCATATAACATATGTAAAACATAACTACAACAAACATTCATATAACATAAATATAACAAAATCAAGCTGTAGGATTTATTGTCTTAGGGTGCCGTAAAAGTCAGAATGTATAGGGGCTGAGAAATATGAAATCCTCTCAGTGACTATCAAACATGACTGTGGATGAGAGTTCCAGAAAAGCTTAGAAATCTCTCATAGTCAGTACTTAAGGGCGACTGAGAATCTATTTTGTTTTCTACCTTTTTTGCATATTAACAGGCTCTGTGAAAAATACTGGACAAATCAATGAACAATATACTTAGTAAGTATATATTATAGTTTTAAAGAAATTATAGTGTTAGTTTAGTCCAGGAGATAATGCTAAGTGCCATACAAATTTTCTTGATTTTTTTGTAAAAGTACTTCTAAATTAAAGCATTAAAATGTACCAAAAAAAAAGTGTAAAATTTCTTTGTGGGCATTTACATTGAAAGTGGAATAATTTAAAAAATGGAATTCAGCCCTAAAGAGCAGAAAAACAGACCACAGCAGGTTTCACATTGGTGTTATTATTACACATGAACTGGAGTTCAGCTTCATTTGAAAGCAAACTCTCTCTATAAATAGCAATACATTCATTATTTGATATATGTATCAAATGTGTGTATATATTACTTTATAGTATAATAATTATTATATAAATTACATCAATAATTTAATATTTGCAAAAACATTTAATTAAATATCTCTTTCATAGTGCAGACGCAATGTTGTTGATGTGAGCTTCAGCTTGGACTTGGGAAAATTCCAACAGGTTGCACTCATGGTCATTTCTTCAGACTGGAAGAAACTTGTAGTGAACAATTCCATCCTCTAAGGATTTAGCTCCTTTTGCAGGAGTAACAGAAGCACTTAAGATGATGGCAAATATCTCTGTGTCGGAATGCTTAATTTGATTTTTATATTTTATTACACCGCTACTCAGTCTGCTTATTATTCCAGTCTCTACTTCTTACTCTTAAGAGAATAATTCTGCTTTCCTAGCAGATTGGAATGAAGTGATGTATTGGAAACATACCATAGGAGAAAGAGAAAAGAAGGAATTATGTATCATGTTCCAAAGATTATGCTTTTGAAATAATGTTTCTTTGCTGTAAAACTTCATATCTATGTGCAACCTGTACCACCCATGCTATAGCATTAGTGACTTTGATCAGTGATTGAAATTTTCCAGTTGAAATGACAAGGTAAGTTATGAAACAGCATTTTCCTCCATATTCCTTTCGTTTTCTTGGAAAACTCTTTATTGCATATTTTAAGTAGTTTGCTGAGTTTGTCCCTATGCTAATTCAAACACAGTGTTTCTCTCCATGCTGTTAAAATGCCTGGAACAGCATATATTTCAGATGATTGAAATTAATTTCAGCATCAGTCTTTCATGAATAAGCCAAGGGAAAAATAAGACAGCCAAAAAAAATTTTGAAGTAAATGCAAGTCGAATGGAGGAAATCATAAAGATTTATAAAGTATACATATTCATAAAAATAAAATTTTAAAAGTTAATTAACTGAGAACAGTGGTTTCTAATTAAAAATAATAAACAATCAAAATTATCCCAAACTGTTTTGTCTATTAAACATATTTTGCATTTGTACTTTTCTTCCTTTCCCCGTCTTTTATATCAGAAGGTGTTTAGTGAAGTCAGGGTACACCTCTTAGTTGCTTTTAAAGGGGTAGAATTTCTCACACAATTCAGAAAATATTCTGGAAAAGGTGTTTCTTGATCAAAATATTAAACAATCACATGTTCACCTTCATTTTTTCAGTAAGTTTCTTGTAATCTCAGAAAAATTTGATCTACCACATAACATCCTGAGTCAATTAAAGGTGTTAACTAGCCACAGTTTGATTGGCCCCTCATTTGGAGGTTTTGGCACCACCACTCAGCTGGAAGAATGTTTGTAAACCTGCTGTCATGCAAAGTTGTCCAAGTTACAGGTTATGAATATGGTACTGGAAGACAATATTTTAAAATATCACAGTTGTTTTTGCCACCTGCCTCATCAAATTTATTCATCTTCTACAATACATAGTGATATTCAAAACAGAAATTCCTAAGCAGACCAAAAATCAATATTTCTATTTATATAATTCAACGCAGCACTCTGTAAAATAGTCTTTTTAACTTATACTTCAGGCTCATTTCACAAGGGCTTCCTTAAAAAATACAGTCCTTATCTCTAGGATGTTTCATGCACAGCCTCACTGGCTGGTTGAGGGAGGGGATCGTCCCTCTGCTCTGTGCTGGTGTGGCCTCACCTTCAATATTCTATGCAGGTTTGGGCACCACAATGCAAGAAAGATATAAAGCTGTTATCAAACATCCAAAGCGAGGCTACAAAGATACTGGGAAAGAAAAAAATATATTTATTTTCTCTTTTTTTAATATATATATATTCTAAAGAATATATTTACTTTTTTTTAATAGATAATAATGTTCTAGAATATGTCTCCCTTTAAATAATTTAAACATGGTTACAGCTTGAAATAAGACTTGGAGATAATTAGCCATGCACAGTTCGGGAGGAGGGTCACTGATGGACACTCACTACAGAAAAGCTTGATTATCAAAACCATCTCAAGTCATTGCTGTAGAGAGAAGCAGAATAAGTTAAATGAAATAAATAAAATATATTATTTTTCTGTCAGTCTGAATATTGTTTACGTTACTGTTAATTTCTGTGCTAAGACTCCCTGTTAGGAGTCTCATTCTGCATAACAATTTTCATGTGACTATATAAATCTTCTATTACTTGTGGAAAATGGAAGAACTCATTAAAAAAATTACCCAAAAGTAATTACATATGTGACAGAAGATATTGGTCTGCATCTCATGACTAGACAAGAGTGGTTCCAGAAGTTAGAGCATGTAGCATCTTGCACATGCCCAAAACTTTGAACAAAACTGAGACATTTTTTTCATTTATGATCCTTTTTTCCATTTTCAAAGATAAAACAAAAATCAGAGATTGCTGACATTTTGTAGAAAATTGAAAGAAAGGAGAAACAGAAAGAGAAGGGGTTTGGGTAACAGGGATTCAGATACCTTTACCATGGCAACTACTGTACCACAGAAAAGGTCGATTAACATGGAGCTGGAGATTAGATGGAATGCCAGTTGAGTCACTAACACTGTTCTTCCTACTCTCCAAGGAAGTATAAATGCAATCAGTTTTCACCCATAGATACCTTTTTCCTCGGAAAAGATGAAGATGACCAAGAAAGTTATAGAACATTTTATTTTTTTTTTCCTATCAAAATACAGAGAACCAGAAAGCGTTTTTCAGTCTGCCCCTGTAATGGTGTTTGGGTCACTCAATTTGCTCTCTGCTGGATATGTTAATAGAAGTCCTGCTACGTCCTATTTCTGTGAGCTATAAATTTTGACAGCTTTTTGAAAGCTCATATAGTAAAGAGTAGATTTTAGATTAAATCGTCTTGAAGACTTATCTTGTCCAGAAAGGTTCCAAAGATTATCCAAGCAGGAAACTTTTTCTTCAAGACAGGAATAACCTTCGGATAAGATTGTATGTTGGTTCTTTTGAGCAGTTTTCTTGAAATAATTATGTCATACTTCACCCTTACTGCAGTCTTTCTGTTGGATGATAGATTTATTTATGGTGATGACAGTTTAAACATCTTCCACTTTTAAGAATTTTAAATGTTGATGCCAATCTAAATCTATAGAAGAGCAGATGAAATATGTAATTTAGCATTGTTACTATGAACATAACTTAAGATCTTTGATGCTGATAAATGCAAATAGAGATAACATGTCATCATGAATAGATGATTTATTACAGCAGCTGCAGGGACATGTCTCCTTCTTAGAAGTGTTTCAGTTCTAGTAAAGGGTACAGCAACACCTTGATCAGCATTTGTAAGTGCTTTCTGTAGTAGCATATCTATTGCTAATAGAGCAGCCAGTCATCAGAAGGAAACAACAATTCTGAACATAGTTTAAAATATGGGAATCCTGGACTTAAAATATATTTAAAGGAAAGGCTAAGAGATTTGGGTTTATCCAGCCTGAAAAAGAGAAGGCTTAGGGATGACTTAATTGTGACCTTCCAGTATCTGAAGGTCAAGATGGAGACAAGAAAGATGGAGAGAGGTTTTTCACAAGAGTATATAGTACCAGGACAAGGGCGAATGACTTCAAAATGAGAGAGGATAGGTTTAGTTTAGGTATTAGAAAGAAATTTACTCTGAGAATGATGAGACACTGGAACTGCTCTGGTTACCCAGAGCTCATCAGTGGGAGTGTTTAAAGCCAGGCTGTATGGAGCTCTGAGCAAGCTGGTCTGGTGAACCAGGTCCATGGCAGGGGGATTTGAACTACATGATCTTAAAGGTGCCTTCCAAATCAAACGATTCTATGTTTCTACAAGTCTGTGATTCTATGATTAAAAGTGACCGGTTGTATTACAGCATTGAAGGTATACTTCTATTCCTGATCTCCTTGCCTCTAATGCTTTTTAATGATCACAGTTTAGACAATTCTGAATAAAGTTTACTAACAAGGGATAGCTCATAACAAAGGGGGATTTGAGTCTAGCTAGGACTACATTTTCAACATGTAACTTAGAATGTGTTACACATTAAAATATTAAATATCACTTTTCTCACACTTCTGGCAAAAAAAAATTAAATAAATTTCAGTACTTAAACTGAAAAAAACATCAGTGTGGAGAATAAATATTTTAGGATGCAGAGTTTTCAGGGGTGCTGCAAGTTTGGCAGGGGTCAGATGTACAGAAACAGCAGTAGTATCCTGATTACAGTGTTTTCTTTTCTGACCCTACAAAGTGTCTTTTTCTAAGCTCTTGTTTTGGTGAAGTGCATCTGACCTATCTCTTCCCCTAAGTGTAGAACATAATTCTTTATAAGAAGCCATAAGCTATAGTTGTACATGGAATAGAATGTATATGGTAAAATACAGTGTTCCCCGTAGGCCTGCAGGGATAAAAAGACCTCAAAACAACTAAAAAACAACTAATACCTTTCCAGTTCCAGAAATCAATAACAACGTTAGTTACCAAAACTAAAGTATTGAGCATAAAGATTTTGTGAAAAGTTATAGGTTTACTGAAATTATGTGATTTCTCATGCAAAGGTTCACTCTGTGCTGCCACAGTAGAATTGAAAAAGAAGGCATAGTTATAAAAAGAAGTTCCCATTCTGAAATCATATCCAAGCTGTTCAATATGTCATAAGCCACCACAACAGGTTCACTGCTGCTAGCCTATGCTGAGGCTTATGTATAGCATCAAAGAGTTGGAGATTGATGCTCAGAGAAAGGGACTCTGGAAGTGGACTTGAATTCTAATTCCATCTCTCACCTTGGCGTTGATTGTTTCATAGAATGGATAGTACAGCTGAAGCAGAAATTGTGTTTGCTTTACATCCAGCTCTGAGAACAAGCTCTGGCCACACTTGTTCAAGTATTCTCAGCCAAGGATGACCTACAAAGGCTCAAAAGTAAAATGAACTGTCTTCAAAGTGTGTTTGGCCTTCTCCGGCTGGATTATAAATCCAAGTAAAAGGATAACCTGGCAAAACTTTTCTGTTGTCATTTTCAGCAAAGCAACATCCCCCTTCTCAGATTCTAAAAGTGTTTAAGAATGAAAGTGCTATTAGAAGGATTTTTTTTCCCCATGGGTTGCAGTGGAATCTCAGCTCTGGTGTCTGGAGCACCCCCTGCCCCTCCATTTCTGCACTGATCTTGGTGTCTGCAGGGCAGTTTCACACTCTCACTCCCTCCTGGCTGCTCTTGTGCAGCAGTTCTTTTTCCCCTTCATACCTCTGTTATCCCAGAGGTGCTGCCACCATTGCTGATGAGTTCAGCCTTGGCCAGCAGTAGGTCTGATTTGGCACCAGCTGGTGCTGGCTCCATCAGACATGGGGGGAGCTTCTGGCAGCTTCTCACAGAAGCCACTCCTGCAGCCCCCCTGCTACCAAACTCTCGCCATGCAAACCCAACACACTGGCATCTGTTTATCTATTTTAAGGGATAGAAGTACCTTACTGAGAAATTATTTATTGATACCATATGGCAATCCTCAAAATTATAGCTAAATTAGGTTTAATTTATCTCATAAAAACCCTATTTGTTTTCCAATTAAATTAAAAAAAAAGACTTAAGGACTGAAAATATTACTTAAGGACTTAAGGACTGAAACATAGCTTGTGGGGTTTTGGGGATTGAGTTCTTAACAGGTTTTGGCCATATATTAAGCTGTATGGTGTGACCATAAGGAAATGCAGATGAGTAATGCCTTTTATACAGAAATTCCTAAGCATCCTTTTTAAAGCTGTTGTGTTAATAACCTCTTGCAGATTGCTTTGAAGACTTTAATCCTCAGAGGTCTCTCAGTTTCTAGAGATCTAGTAATGATATATAGTGTATATCTAGAAATCTGTTAAAGATCCAGAAGTCAGACAGAATATATGTGTAATAAAATTTGTGATTCAGTAAAACAGTCTACCAAGAAGCACTTCACTTTATCCACATGAAGAAATTTAAGAATAAAGTTCCTTTTAAACTATTCTATAACTACAATATCTCTAAATCATAAGAGGAAAAGAAAATATATTTGAAGTTATGACTGAAAATAAATACAGAAAATCTGAAGAAATGTTTCTGAAATATTTAGGTATGTCCTCAGAAAGCACTCTAGATAATCAGAAAGGGATGTAAAAGGTACATAAAGGGCTATCAAGTTATTACTGTCTTGTGTGTTGTACCTCTGTGCTGTAGTTGAGTGTGTATGTTGCAAACTGCCTTTTTATATCTGCCTGGTGCTTAGACAAGGAAAGAGAACCTGGAAAATTTGATACAGAACTAGTTGTTTTATTTTTCATGTGTAATGCAATTTCTTTTTCTACTACTTCATACAACCTACTCTACTGAGATTGTGTTGATCATAATGATATCTTAGTGTTCATTCTTTAAGTAGTACCATGAGAATCAAGGAGTTAGACTCCATGGTCCTTATGGGTATCTTCCAGCTTGAGCTATTCTATGATTTTCTATATGTAGTGTCTTTATTAAAAATGTCATGATAAAAAACATTACATTGAATACTAGGTTTCTTTTTATGGGCTGCTCACTGGAGAATAAATGAAAATCTGAAAACAGGACCTGAACAACCACCTAAAAATAACATGGCTTTAGTAATTGTCTTTAATTATTTTCACTGTCATATTTTTAGATCAATGTAATTATTAGGAAGGTTAAGATTTTGATAGATATTATGTATTCAACTAATTAATAAATAATAATGTAAGCACTGACAGGAAAAAGTTAAAAGTCACTTTCAAAAGTGAGATTATGTCAAAATAGTTTATATGAAGATTAATTGCACTTAATATAATCAAAAATACATTAGAATAGTGAAATATCATCAAAAGTCTCTGATACATATTTAGGTAAATTTTTCTAATAAATATTAATATCTCATAATATCAGTGCTTCTGGTAAGTATGTAACAGTAAAAATCTGAAATTAAAAACAAAAATGCAAATTTCATTTCAGTCTGTTTTCTTCCTTATCTGGAGCAAGCTACAGGAGTATTTTCCTCTCCACTGGACTTGACACATATGTGCCTTGCTTAGGGAATTTGCCCATCATATAAATCAAGGACAGTGCATAGCAACATCTGTTATACATTCCTACATCTGTTAAGCAATTTTATCATGCTGCAAAATAAAAAACCTTCATTACCATATATGACATCTATTCCTTATATTTCAGAAGCATGTTTTCCTAAATGTTTACATAATAACATGCTAATGTAAATAAGTATATAATTTCCTTCAGATAACATAATCATATTATGTTTATCTTCCTTCTTTTTTTTATCTTTTATCTGCCCCCCCCTCCCTTACAATCATGAAATTACTATATAACAGAAGACTATTTGACTAATATATTCCAATTATATTTAGGAAGAGTGATGGGACATTGTTTTCTTTTATTTTGTAGATGTATCTGTCAGTTGTAAATGGATTTTTTCCCAAGTGTAGTTCTAAATACTGCCATTCCTGAGTCAAGGCTCACTAGGAGAGTAATTCAGAGATATAAATTTAGGGAAGGCAGAAACCTCAGGTCCTACCTCCTTTTAAGCTGTTTCAGATTAAGAGAGACTATGAAATATCTACATTTTTGAAGGGAAGACAAAAAAAGGAAATTTCTTTAGGAAAAAAAACAGGGCTTTATATACTTCGCTAGAAATATTCTTGTCTTGAGATGGCTGGTTGAAAAGACAGAATATGGTTGTCTGATTCTCTTCAAAAACCAGAAGCAGATCATTGCCATGCTTGACTATATCAAGAATCTGAATTGTTGCAGTGCTCTTGAAGCACAATTGATATACACTGTAGGAAGTGACTCAAAGTTCTATAAAAGAAGCTTGATCTTGTAACTTCAGTATCTTATCAAACTTTGGTTTTGTATTTTCAGCAAAAATCTTCATGGCAGGATCATGATAAGAGGTTCCTTAGATGTAAGCCATCATGTTCCTCAGTTTGAAGTGGAGGATCGTGTAGCCCAGATTGCCTGAGTCATGGGAACTAAAAAGAAACAGTATAGAGATTCATTAGACATTAAATTCTTATATGTAGATAAAAAGTCTTGACATTCAGGACATCCTTCACAGCCAAATATCCTAATCACCTAGACAAGAGTGAGACTAGGCAGCAAAAGCACCACTTTAAGAAAAGGCAGGAGGCAGCTTCTTTCTGAGCATCACATCTGTCTTTAGGTGCTACACAGAATTACTCACCCCCGTGCAGTGAAGAACAGGGTTTCACTCACATCCTTATACTGGGATTTCCAACAGAGTGACTCTAGTCAGTGCTGATTGCTGTGATTACCAGTCCAGTTTGAGTACCTCTCCTGCCTCTATCATTTCTGTAGCACAAACAAGCATATCAGCACTGCCAATGGCTTTCTCAGAGATAGCTGTCCATCTATCCAATGCTGAGGATTACAATGACAAAGTCCTGTTTTTATATGTGACTTGGTGTTTGTCAGTTTTAAGCCACTTAGACCTGGCGTTATCAAACAAAACAGCCTCTGCATAGCCTTAAAAACTAGCCTAGGAAAATGCATGAGAGAAGGTCATGCAGAGTAGTCACGTTTCACTCATGCAACTATAAAGAGTCGAAGATCTCTCATGTTCAGAACAAATGACTCATAGCAAAAGATTCTGGGAAGAGAAGGATCATACTCCTTTGATTCTCTTTCTGGTAAACAAAGCAACAGAAAGGACAAGGATAGCTGCTATATTATTATGATTAATATGTTTGGATGAGAATCTTAGGAGGATTAGCCAGGATACAGACTGTTCCAGCTAAGTGATTTACAAAGAGCCAGGATAGCCAAGTGCTTAGGATGGCTCGGAAGATCAGGCAAAGCTGTGGACAAGCTGAGGATGGGTTGGAAGGATAAACAAAAAAACTGTGCCAAAGGAGTTAAACATCTTTGGGGGGGGGAAAATTAGATTGTCTTTTATATCATAATATCTGATGTTGATGTTTCCAAGAGAAACCTTTTTGAATTCTTTCAAGGTGAAAACAGAAGATGCTTCTGTTTGAAGCATCAGAATGAAAAAATCCATTCTGATGAGGGGTAACTTTAGGAAAAGATCTCCAGAGGAGGAACAGTCAAAGAGAAACAAAAGCAATTCTGGTTTGATTCTAAACATTTTTATTGACTAGAGGAAAACATTTTAGTTTGACTAGGTTCTATACTGTCTCTATAAGTAATAACTTCAAAGGAGAGACTGGAGCACTGTCCAAAGGAAAGCAGTTAGTCATGCCTACCAGGGAATCATTAAATAATCAGATCATGCCTTTCCTTCTGAATCAGCTGTGACCTGCATTTGGAAATAAACATAAGGAAAAAACAAAATGAAGAAAAAAATCTGTGTGAGATCCAAAGCTAGGTACTAGAATCTTTCCTATATCGTAATTCTAACACATTGCTAGCATGAATGTTTGCTTTCAAAACCTTTAATTTCACAGAATAATTTTCCAACTAATTCTTGTAGTTAGAAAATAGATTCTTTATAAGGAAGCTGAAGTTCTTTTGTGTGAAAAGAATGAATTTTAAAAAAGAAAAGTTTGAAGTGGCAAAATCATTAAATACTCATTAATATGAATTTAAATAGGCAACCTGATGTACCTAATGGACTTTGACAGGACTGTAATTTGAAAAATCATTAGAAAGCCATGCAAGAAAAAGTGAGGTAAATTTTAAAAGGATATATAAAAAAGATTTAGTATATTAAGAAATCTGAACACCTACATATAACTGAAATCAGAAATAAAATATAAATAGGCACAGTGAGAAAGAAAAGTTTAAGTAGTGGCATTTATAAAGCATAGATGAGAAATTACATTGTTCTTAATGAATAAATATTTACTCTTAATCTTGGACATGTTTATGGAGGGCTGTCTCCTGTGGTAGAATGTGTTTTCCTAGAATTTAACCTTAGGAGTCTAACAACCAGCTGCTGACATATATGCTTATATATAAATAAACATATTACTGATTTATAAATAATACTTATTTATATTACTGATTTTTAAATAATTTTCCCATAATTTTATAATGCCTATAATCTTAAGAACAGAAGGAAGAGACAAAAAATAGAATGGACTCTTCTGTTGAACATGCTTTTTTGATTGAACAGTTATAGCTGGAAATTTTACTGTCTGTTCCTCTACACTGTTTAAAAATACAAATATGTATTAATTCTTTTGACTAGCATTTTTTAAATAAAGTGTCTGAAATCATAAAAAGTTATGATTTTTAAAATTTATTTTTACTTAGATTTCACAGGTTGCTTGTTGGGAAATTGTATTCCACTGGGATGAAATTTTTATTCTGGTTCCCACAGAAGCAAGAGCTGGGAGCTCCCTGATTATCAATGTGTCAGAAAAACTGGCAGAACTCTCAGAAGAAGGCCCTCCTATGCCACCAGAAATAGCATATTATAAGGTTTGTGAAATTGCCAATGAAATAAAATAAAATCAAGATTAATAAGGAAAATATTTTTCTAAGGTGGAAAGAAAATATGAGTCCAATAGTTTATCTACTTTCAAAAATCCTCTCCAATTATGCTAATTGTTGCTGCCTATGAAGAAAAATTAAATTCCATTATCACTGCCATGTTTATATCAAGTTTATTTTACTGTTTTCAAATTTAACTCTTTCTAATACTGTTACATTATTGCTAAAAATGTTTGCAGGACATTTTATTTCAGATTTCCAAACAAGTTCTATAGTTTATTGTTTGACCCTTAGATTTTAAAACTAACAAGTTTTTTGCTTCCTCCTTACCAATGCCTGTTTCAATTATAAAAATTATGCAGAGACCCTATTTTGATTTTCCCCTCCTGGCAGGTGTAGGTTTTGACACATGAATCACTCACTGCCAATGCTCCTGCTAAGGCCACCTTATCTGTCATAGTTGGTTATTTCCTGACAAGGTCTGTGATCACCATGTAAAAGATTTTATCCAGGGTGCTGACCTTCACTTTCACTTTTTACTGCTTCTGTCTGTCAGCTGCAGTTTGGCTGAGTATTTATTTAGTCAAGAAATTGATTCTAATCTCAGGTGGAGAATGCTCAGAAGACTTTACTGCCTATTGACCTTAGAGCAACTCATAATGCATGTCCCCAAAGCTGGCCACTCTGATGGCATGCTTAGAGATTCATGTACACATTTATCAATCACCCATATTGATATTGTGATATTTATAGTGGGGCCAGTGGGCAGTAAAGAGGAGTGTTTTGAAAAGACACTGAAGATTAGGCAGGTGATGCTGAACAAAGGGGGAAAAGAGGAAAACTAAGCATACAGAGGCTTAAATAACACACCTAGGCTGCCCATAGTGATGAAGTCCTGAAAGAAGAAACATTCAGCAAGGAAAATCTGTAGTTTTCAGGGGACTTGTCTGCTTGGTCTTTACATTTAAGAAATCTATATGGAAGGATTATTAAACTAATAAAAAACATAAACCTGTAGGAGATAATGATGATTAAAACAATATTTTCTGCACCTTCAGAAGTAAAATTTAAACAAGCCAAATTTATTGTAAATTATGTATCCTGCAGTTCAGCCTTGTAACTGCTGTTTTTATTAAGTCCCAAAAAAAATGACAAAGTTGGAATGAGTCTAGTTAAAGTCAGTGGGAGGCACCTCAGTCATCTTCTTGCTTTAGGTGCCTTCTGTCATAAAAATGACAAGATGACGTAAACCACAGCCAGTAGTCTGGATCTTGGCTATTATACACATGTATAAAAATGTATTTCAATAGTAGAGATTAGTAATCACATCACACACAGTGCTTCTCCTTTTTTCCAAGTCTTTAGAGTGTGTTACTGTCTGCTAGACATGTCCTCAGTGATGTTCCTGGAGACTGAATCTGTTTGAATGTAGTAACATCAACTATGACAAAGAAATGCCCTTCTGACACATAAAATGTGTATGTATGGATAACCCAAAGTAACAGTCCTTTTTCCTAAAGTACTGTGATAATTTCTGTGATTTGGGCTGAAATTTAAAAAGCTTGTGTCTTTGTAAAGTCTTTCTATAGTTCTAATATTATGACTAGTTAACATTTTCAAACTGCTTCCTCTTTTTTCTCTGCATTTGACATAACTGAGGATGTAGAAAGTACATCAGCCTGCATGCAGCAAGCTGAAATTTTGACACTTCATAAAGATACATGCCAGAACATAAAATTAGGCTACTGAGGGATAAGAAGAAGGTATGTTATTTTTATGGCCTACTCAGCTCCAATATTGTAATTTCTATAATCACCAAGATTTTAATCAGATATATGGACCAAAAAAACTATTAACCACATTAGGAAAATACTTTTTTGTTTCCCAACCCCCAAAATGCATAAGAAAGCTTGAAATTGATTTCTAAATTCTTCCTTAAAGAAAGGATATATTTTTCTTTTCGTTTTGTAGAGAACATTGCATTTAGATACACAGCGTAATATGGTATAAATAACTTATCTGAAAATTTCTGCTATAACACATTTCAGTGGTTTCAGCAATAGCTCATAGATAAAACAATGCAGAAGTTCAAAGGCTTATGGCTGTCCTAAGGAGTTAGTAGTCCAAGGCTGAATAGAAAGAGAATAACTTACTAAAAAACATATAGTGGGGAATAAGAAACCATTGAGTTTATACTGACAAACAAGAAAAACAATTGGCATGGAACAGTGTGCAACTTCCATGCTGTCATAACTAAGAAATTCAGGCTCATTTTTCCCAATCTTCTATCTGCCTATCATAAGAAATGTTTATGCTGGTTAAATGAAATACAGCACAAATTGGAGAGGAGTTGAAATATGAATGCTTAAGAGTTTGATAGGTTGTGCACTGAAATGATTTTATGACTTCCCTGCAGATCAGGTTCTTCTATGTGTAGATGTCCACTTTAAAACAGAGTAACAGAGAGGCCTCTTTGCCTAGAGAGGAAAACAACTAGTTGGAGCAATGACTGAGCGAGAACTGATGAAAGCCGTGTATATGCAAGTTCTCTGCTGTAGCATCAAGTAACCAAAACCACAGGAGCTTTGACAGGGCATATCTGAAATTGTCTTCAGTTTCTCTCTGGCAGCGTTAACTGAGAATGCAGACTGTAACATTTCAGCTGTAGAAATGCAGTGACATTGCAGAAATGCAATGACTGATAATATTGGAGCTCAATGTGCCAATGTTCTATATTAATCTACAGAATCACTCTGGTGGGTCATAACTGTACAAAACAAGGAAATTATTTGCTCTGTATAAAAGTGGAACAAATGCACTACTTTACTAAGATGGTATGAGGTTTAGAAATAGTCATTTTATGACCAATCCAAGTGAAATCTGAAAAATCTATCATGCAAGATGCTTAGCTTTCCTTGCAGATGTCAGGAAATGGAAACACTGCTTGGCTGAAGTTGCTGTTGGTGTGTTTGGGGTTTTTTCAGTGCAAAACAGCATAACCTCCTGGATTGTCCTGAAACATCACTCCCAAATCTGCTTATTTTTTTTTAAGATGTTTTACTTTAAAGTAAATAAGTAAATATTTGCAACTTCTAGAATGAAGAAACTAAATGCATTCCACTCCGTAAAATCTCAGGAAGGAGATAAAAGCAAAATAGCTACAAGTGAACCCAGGAGAGGAGGAATTATGGCAGGAATTTCTCCCATCTGCTCATTTTGGTGCACTTCCATATTTATTTCTCTTTCTGTCAAGTGCAGATTATGAGAGCTTTAGATTTTTATCTTACTTGAAAACTTTGGTGAATATGAGCCAAAGTATCTCAAGTCAGGAGCATGATTAAGAAGTAGTCTCTTAGCCAAAAGAAATCTTAAAAGGCTGCCTCTTATTGATTTTCTTAAGTATCTGCTTAGAAAATATTATAGTCTGAACATCCCAAACATTAGTGTAGATATATTAAAATCTTGTAATTTCTGATTAAAGCCACTAAACCAAATTTTTAATTAGTTCATTAGGACAGACATCTAAAACTTGTTCTTGAGGCTCACCAGGTACTGCATCTGCCCTCCCTCCACATATGTCAAATAGCTAAGTCAGGTAGGAACTGCAGTTGTGCTGACAAGAGGAGACTTTGGTGATTGTAACAGCCCAAGAAATTATAGATCCTTTTTTTTTATACTTTTGATATCTAAAGTAATATCAATAAGAATCGTATTATCTTTGTATATAGCTGCAGCTTCCCAATTTGCTAATTATTTTGAAGTTTCTTTAAAAGTTTGTAGCTTGGTAGTCATCCACATAACTTGAAAAACTAATCTAAGTCCAACACATATCACTCTTTTTTCAGTTCCAAACCTCTTCTAAGGAAAAGGAGTCAGGACATTCTCTGCAATTATGAACACTGGTATCATGTCAAATCATTTGCTTTGTGGTAGAAACCAGCCATGTTCCTGATAACATAGGTGACTAATGAAGAATTTGAGTATTGCAGGGTTTGATTTCATGGTGTGTTTAGATCTTCGTTAGTAAAAATTAAGTCTTGAAGCTTCCAAAAGAAGAAGTCTTCTTTTTTTTTTTATTTTTTTTTGCTAATCACTCAGATCCTCTACAGATTAGTGAGAGTATTTAAAACCTTTACAGTTCAGAATAACCCAGGATATTTTCAAATAAGCAATCTCAAAAGTAAATTTGATTAATTTGATGTTAACAGAGAATTTTTGGAAAATAACTTGTAGTGTTCAGTTAAAAGACAGCTGTGGGATTATCTGTACTTTGATGGTGATAATTATGCACCTGAATACACAGAAAATATAGGTCCAGCACTGTGAGAAGTCTCAACCCTAAATGTCTTTATTTCTCACTTTTGTAAATGAATAGCACTTAAAATACCATTATGGTTGCTAGGTTCCTTCTCAAAAGACATGTAATCATTAAAAAGTATAATATAAATAAGAGAACAGCTATTCTGCAATATAATAAAAATCCATAAATGCTTGTGCTATTTCTTTTGCTTGATTTTTATTTTGAAGACATGCTGAAATGCTTTTATCATATTCTTTTGGGGTTTTTTATTGTGTCTTGTGTCTCCCCACAGTCAAATTATTCATCTTATTTAATAATTTTCTTTGACTTTAGATAAACCTTCTCTGAAGCCATGAGGGGGCTGGTTCCCACTTTCATCCTGGACTAACAGTTCCCTGTCTATGTAGGGGCTACTCATAGGATTCCACCAGCAGGTAGCATTTATCTAGTTTAATGGTAAGAGACAGATTTTATTCGTTTTCTCACCTAATGCTGAATAGGTTATTTGTCTTATTATTCTGTTTAAACAGTCAAACACACCACAGTGGCATAATTTTCTCGATTTACAAGAAAAAAAAAAACTCAGAGCAAATCAAGACAAAACCATATGTAAGCTTGTAATTTCAGGTTAGGATTTGAAATTTCTGAATTTTGATTCAATTCAAGGTTTAGAGATCTATATTAGATCAAATATTTTCTGGGATTAAATAAATTTTAACAACTGAGAAGGATCCCAGCCTGATTTTTTTTCTGATGGTACATTGGGCAATGCTGGTTTGCTGTTTCTGGATGAAGAATGGGTTTTGTTGTTCACTTTTTTTTTTTAATCAAACACTGAGAAAAGGTAAAAAAACCCTATACATTTAGAGAACTGAATGTTTAATGCTAAGTTCTTTACATTTAACTTATTTCAATATGAAAATTGATTTCTGATTTCAAGAGACAAAACTAACCTAGTTAGGAGAATTGACAAAGCCTGTCTTACTGCATTACTGTGGCTGAGTACAGCTGAATTGTTTCACAGCTTAGCTCTGCTAAGCACTGCCAGCTTCTATCACTGGCAATTTTTCTTTTGGGCATCCAGAAATCTATGTGATTCCCCAAGGAACCATGCTGACCCAACTGTTTCTGCAGTTGCTGCTTCAGAATAGCTCTATTAGAGGCTTAGACTGGTGCTGACTGTTGGGAAGGTGATCTCTAACTATATATCTTATGCTCTTTAACAATTGTAGGAGGCAGTAGACCCCTCAGTCTTTAAACTAGAAAAATCCCAGAGGAGCTGTTAACAGGTCTAAAGCCTTGAATTATGAGTGCTCTATCAGAAGATTACATCTTCCTAGATAACAGAACAAAGCCTAGTCAATTCTGGCTACTATTAGTGTTAGAGAAATATATCTCCTTTAAATGCGGCTCATATAAAAACAGTTTAACATAATATTAGAAGTGCTTTCAGAATATTGTTTCAAAGTTAGGAAGTTCTGGAATTCATTGGTGATCTATGAGATGTTATCATGCAATAGAATGCTTGATAGAAAATCACACTCAAGAAACTATACACAGAGCTGTAGTTTTCTACACAGGTTGTTGGGGGGCGTTATCTGTCTGGGGTTTTTTCTCTCCATCTCAATCACCTCCTCATTTACTATGTATTACCAAAAATTGTCTTAAAAAAAAATATATTGTCTTTACATGTTTTCTAATGGCTTTTATTCTACAGTTGAAATTTTCAAAAGCACTAACTCTGATGAATGCTTTGACCAAACACAGCACTCTCTATATACCCTGCAGTCAATCTTACTCTGACTTTCACCCCGCCCTGATCCTCATCTTAAACTCACTCTTCAGTTACCTGATATTAAAGCTTCCAGCACAGAGCACATATTTGTTTCCAAATTATTAGTATTTTTCTTAGCTTTAGTACACTTCCAGAAACAACATTTAATCTACTATCTACACCTTATTTATTATAATCTTACCTAATATGAGTGTGTATTACAGTATTCATTTCTTCAGGCTACTCATTTCATATACAACTCACTCAGCCCCTATTTATTCTCTCACCTCCTTCACCTTTTTGCTTGATCACATTTGCTTGCTACTGTTTCTCTGTTAGACTCCTCCTTCTTTGTTCATAGAGAATAATTTATTCTTGCTCTCTATTTCTCATCAAACTGGTTTTCTATTTATTCTTTTTATGTAACATATAAGCAAAGCAACTCATGCCAGGGCTTCCCCAGGCTGTTCAGCCCATGCTCTTGTTTATTTGGGCACAGGTCTTCATTCACTGTCAGTGTCTGTGGAACTATTCAGTCTTTATGTTTCCCCTCCTCATGGATCCATCAAGCATTCTATTGCATGATATCATCTCCCAGCTGAATTAATATCCACTATCCTGGTGTCAGTTCTCACTTCTATCTTACAATTTCCTTTCCTCTATGATGCATAACGTATTCCTGACCAAATCCTATCAAACACCTGATATCTTCTGTATAAAAAAAATATTATCTCAGAGAAATTCCTAGAATTTCTTAGCTGAATTAAAGCTTTCCTTTCTTTGCCTTATAATAAGAGAATTAATTTAACTGAAATCTTACAAATTAAAACTCCATAGTCCAAGTAAAAATGTATTAGGTGAAATTCCACAGAAAATAATTGCTTTTTAATTGCATTAGGATTCTGTTTTCATTCTTACATAACACAGCCAACACATAAAATCTTATATATCACAGCCAACAAATTCTTACCACATCAACAAATAAATAGGTGATGCTGCAGACTATTGATAATATATATAATATTTGCTATATTTAAAAACATTAAAATTTCCATAAATCACTTTATTCTAATCTAAAAAGAAACATGGAGCTGACAATTACCAAGCAGTAAAAGGAAATTATTTTGCAGAGCTTCAGAAATGAGATACCAAATTTTATTACCTTTTTCTTGTTTTGATAGATTTTTAATTATATCATAAGTATTTTGTCTTTTTTAACATGATTTTTGAGGCATATGTTTGTAGTAATAGTAAGAATAAGCA
Organism: Chloebia gouldiae; assembly: GCA_003676055.1. Taxonomy (NCBI): domain Eukaryota; kingdom Metazoa; phylum Chordata; class Aves; order Passeriformes; family Passeridae; genus Chloebia; species Chloebia gouldiae. Next base: position 9,100,000 of record QUSF01000005.1, on the reverse strand, counting down.
TAATCAGAAGGAAATGCCTGAAACTATAACAATAAAAAGTAATAAAAATAATAGGGTTAAAATTAGTTTATATGCCTAAAATTTTCTAGTGCTATAACTAAATAATCACTGGAAAATGTCATTAAATCAACATTTACATATGTATACATTAATATTGATGTGGTTCAAATGTGTCCCTATCTTATTCCTTAACAAATACCATCATTTTAATCTCCTAGAAGACCTTCATTACTGAAAGACTTAAATTTTATTTTAAGAGTTCTCCATATACAAATTGAAGGTGAATGTTTTTAAAAAATAATATAATAAAAACTGCTCTCGAAATACTTTATCATTAAAAGTAATATCCACCCAACTCAATGGCAATATCATTACAAGTAAAAGCATTCTTGAGAATCTTATTGCTCTTTGTCTTCTAGCACTTGATTTTATTTCTTTAGACAGCTGTTAAATGCAGTACTGCAAAAGCAAAAGGTAACATATGCCAAATATCTGGCAGGAAAGCACCAGGAAATAAAGCTCCTCAATTGCTTTCAAGACAATCAATTATCTAGAACAGTGTAGCAAAAAGAGCTTGTAGAGGAAAAAGTGCATAGATAATTGGAAAAAGCTTGAGCTTTCCAGAAAGAAAGGTTAGAAAAGGTTAACCATCAAAAAAGTTAAGGATGTTGTCTGATGCTAATTCCTATATAGTCAATAGAGATAAACCACTCTGAGAAGTGTCCAAAATATGAAAAGGTAAGTAGATCTGCAAGTACCTAGTGCTCTTGTAAAGTATAAGAGCATGCTTTAAAGAAAGATTAATTTTGGATAAATGTATTACATATTAATGCCACAGAAAGAGATAGATGCTTGAAACCTGCTAAACACTAGAACCTTAAGCATTAAAGGAAGGTCATGGTTAACTTATATTTTGCCTGTTACAAGGCCTCCATGCAGCCAGTAAAGAAAGAAAGCTAAAAAAATTTAAAAAACCCCATCACCAGAAAAGCTTATAACAGAAAAAAAAAGCAGCTATTCTTGAGAAAAAGTATTTAAATACTGAATAAATATTATATAAAATTCAGAACTTAAATACTGAATGCAATTTCATTTAGGCACAGAGGAAACTGTAAATGAAATGAGAAGTCACCTGTGTGAGCCAACAAAGAGTCAGAGACTGTCACCTTCACTTTGCATTCCAGAACTCATTATAGCCTCCTTTTATATATATGATAAAGATAAGACTTTAAAGTACAAGGGGTGAAAACAGTGGTGAGATTGACTTGAAATAACACATTGAATCATTTAACAGTTTGGGTTGGAAACAACCTTTAGAATCATCTAGTTCCAGCCGCCCCTTGTGCGCAGAGATACCTTTCACTAGAAGAGGTTGTTCAGAGCTAGCCTGGCCTTGAACACATTCAGAGACGAATATTTGATCAAGTCATCAACTTTGAAATCTTGTTAGATATTGATTGTAATGAAATTTTAAAAAGCCTTTTCATCTCAACTGATTAGCCAGATCATTTCATCCCAGTGGAAACCATACAGGCAGTGTTATGTGTCTCACCAGTTCATTTTTCTCCCATGTTCTGGACAAACAGTTTCTTAGATGAAACATTTAATTCTTAGATTGCTAACATAAGCCAACACGTAAGTCTTTTAAAGTAAGAAAGAAGTATAAAACTTTTACTGTGAAACACCTTTGCAGAAATGGATTATTCTGTCCCATATTTCCACTGTTCATTTTTCAACCCAATTATTTTCACCACGTCCTTTGTAGCTTTGGAAGGAATGCCTTTTATCAGGCATAGTCCATTGGAGTGATAAAATGAGATAATTCCGCTTCTCATTATGGAAGTGATATTCTTTTAAATAGCTGAGTTTTAGCCATCAAAAAATATTTTTGTCACATGGTCTTGACACACCATGGTAGCATCTTTATCCCAGTCTCATTCTGCGGAAACCTTTCTTTAAATATGATATCAGCAAAATCATCATAACAAAGTGTGGTTAGATTTTAAGAAAATGTAAGTCAGAATACTTTTTTAGGCTGTATTGAGTTATGCTGTGCCTATCACAGTGACAGCTGATTGCTACATGTTACCTGAAATAAATAGACTAGATCAGCACCTATTTTTTTGCATGTGCATGTTGCACATATAAAAGCACTTCTACTGTCTGTAAAGCATCAATTATTGTCTTTTGTTTTTCACACATAAAAGTCAACCTTATTCCAAACCAAACTTTCTAAATTGATGTCTTGGCAAGGATCTTTTGCAAGCTACAGCCTTCATGGAGAACAGCCCTTCCTTCACTGATATTTGATTCCCATATCATTTGAGCTCTAGGCTTCATGCCCTTCCTGAATAATTTGTACTTAAAGTCCATTTACATCCCCTTTCTTCCTTTTTACTTAATCTCCCAGGAGCTACTCATTGCTCTGATGCTCCATTTAGGTGGCCATCTACCTGACCTCTAACCATGCTCTTACCTTGGCCCTCTGGGTTGCAGTATATGAATTTTCTATTACTTTGGCGTGTTTTTAAACCACAAGACCTTTGCTCCTCCTATTTCTTTTCCTCTGTGGTTGAGGCATTAGTTCACACATCAGCTCTTATGGTGAACATTGTCTACAAAATAAGCCCAGTGCAGATTTAACCACGCAAAATGACTAGTAGGTCATGTTACTTTTCTCTCAAGAAATAGCTTCAATTGAATATTCTAGTGTAATACAAAGAGGCATTTCATCCTCCTATTTTACCTCTAAATTACAGAATATAGAAAAAGTATGCAGAAAAAAATAGACAGCAGTAAAAATTTTTTGCATTTTTTTTACTTTAGAGATAAAACATAAATAAAGACATAGTCCTTTGTAAGCTAATCTGCAAATTTGCATCTGGTTCAGGTGAATAAAGTAATGAATGTCACAAAGTACAACACCAAGCTGAGAGTCAGATTCCATTTTTTCATATATTGATATACTGATGCTGGAATCAAGGGCTTCAATTACCGAACATCAAAAGTATAAACTAATCCTAAAGTGATGAAGACTTAGATCCACTATACAGCTACTTAGCTCTGAAGTGTTCTTCAGCCTTGCCATTATGAATGTAAATAGAGGACACAGGTTACATATCATCTACTACCACCTTAGCTAAACCTCTGAAAACACAACAAATTAATGTGTTGTTTCTGAGAGGTGTTTCTATGAGTTACCTTTGTCTTGGCAGCGGAAAGAGGAAAAAGATTATTTCAGAGGAAAGAAATCGTTCTCAAATGCTAACCACTTATTATTAGAATAAAATGGAACACATTTCACAAATGCATTTTCCCTTTCACTCTGTGTTAAAAAAATATAAACCACTGAGTTGTTTTCCAGATCACAGAATATAACTTGGTAACTAGTTTAATATACTTTAATGTCTGGTTCCTAGCTAAATTTTATATCCTACAAAGTGTCAGCCTAGAAATAGCTAGCTGCTTGTTTAGAGCTAGCGAGACTTCTCACATTTAAATAGATCCTTTTCCTTTTCAGACACATAATTCAATTAATAACTCCCATTTCTAGGAGCTATAAATGAAATATGCTTGCTTGGTTGTTTTTTCTTTCACTTTAGTACAGATTTTAAAACTCTAAGTGTTCACTTTGAATTAGTTTTCTATGCAAACTGCATTAACATTCAATGCAGAAAATCTGCAGTTACTGCAATTGGCCACAACTTGCTTAGAATAAAAAGGAACTAATCAATCAGAAAACTCATTCTCCTCTCTATGATAAGGCAAGCTGTTTGCATACATTCAAAGTGGATATGCTCCACCTGTTTGTTCAATGAAATGCACTGGATTTAAGTGGCAATTAAAACTCACGGCTCTTGCCTCAACATCATCTGCCAGGAAATGCCCCACCCACATGAAATTTTTGCTTAATTAACAAAGGAAAAAATGTTCTACGAGTACTTAACACATGTTACTTTGCATTAAGGGCTTTATATTTCCTTTTTTTATGGGAACAAAGCCGTTCAATTTTATGATTTTCCTCACTTATGAAGCACTCATAAATATGAACTTGATCCTAGAAGACGCTGAGCATCTGGCCCAGGTCCAGAAAAGCACTTCGGTACATTTTTTAAGTATGAAACTAATCTTAGGATTTAAGTGACATTATCCCAGCTGCCAGTGTGGTTTCATGAATTGGTAGGGCTGGGCAGGAAGCATAAGTCTTTGGAAAAAAAAAATTCTGCCCTTTCATTCGGTTCACTGCAGGCATAGTAGAATTTTGCTCCTTTCCATAACCTGGAAGACTGCTTCTTTGCTTTTATGATTATCTTTATTCTTTAAGTGGTGACATGCTGGCCTTATTTTTAGCTGTGATATGATAAGTATTGTCAGGTACAACAGAAAATTGTGTGAAACCATGTGTTTCTTGAAATAACTGACAAATATGCCAGAACATACTGATTGCATGATGAGAAATATACAGAAGGTGTGACAGTTCTGATTTATTCTTAGTCATTGTTCATATTCCAGTGAAAACTGGGTTAATTTCATAGTCCTTATCACATCACAGCTTACAGAATCCTTACAGAAAACTCTGTCTTAAGAGCAGTTCCACTCCTTCATAAAGAGTATGATGAGAGAACACTTAGGGGTATAATTGAGCACAAACTTAAGGATGCCCATTGACTGCAACATCTGTACTTCCATTTTCACTGCAGCATTTGATCCACATGATCCACAGTCCTTCAAAGTCCATAGTTTTGGTAGGCTTCAAGAATATATGAATGGTTTCATTGGCCAAGAGCTAGAGTCAGTCTAACCTAACATTATTTTTCCAGCAGTGAACCAAAGTAAATATGTAGACAGGAAGACAAGGAACGGGACAAAGTTATATAACCGTGCCCTGTAATATCCTTTGAAGATGAAACTATTTTCACGTGAAAGAATTCCTCAGCTCAGGTATGGTAGGTCTCTTTAGCAACCCACAGCTTACCCTTTCAATCATTTCTGTAGCTTCCCTAAGACCCTCTAAACTTGTTAGATCCAGAGCATGCTGTAGCAAAAATCTGTTAAAAAAAAAAAGACATCTTTTTCTATTTTTAACTTGGCTCCTATTGGCTAGAAATTTTATGAGTCTCTGAATCTGACAAGTGTGATCATCACAGTGTTGAGAAGATTTTTATCTCAGTCCACCCTCTTCATGCCGAAAATCTTATTCTACTGGAAATTTTTCTCATAATCTCCCTATGTTCTCTTTCTCCAGGTCACTCTATTGTAATCCTAAACCACTCCTTTGAAGGAAAAAACAATAAGGTTTTCCATGGTGAATGTTTCAGTTAACTAGTTTTCTAAAGAGTTTATTTGAAGTGCCACACTAATTACTATGTAATAATTGATTTTTAGCAACTGATCATGCCAAAGCTTTACACTGAAAAATCTATCTGTCCCAAAAGCTTGAATTCCTTGCCTTCCCTCACCTGTGGCTTTCATGGAACTATTGCATTAATTGCATTCTATAGTAGCTGATCCATTTAATATGAACTGAAAAATATTTTCCTTAGAGTTGGGTCAGATCCAAAACAGGTGTTTTTTTTTTTTTTTGGTCATATTCATGACTTAAAAAAATTGGTTTGAAAATGGTTAGATGAGACGGTAACAAAAAAATATACATAGTATTATCCCTCTCAGGGACTCTAATACAAGCCAGTTATTGAAAGATGGAAGGAAAATTACTATTTTAGTTTTTTAACTTCAAAAATGATCTGTGAATCAGTTTAAAATATCCAGAGTTCTAGAGCATGAACCTGAATTCAAAGCTTTTGAGAACAAACAATAACTGTGACCATTATTTGCCAGAAAGTATATCGTAGTTCATTCATGAATTAGTTTGCCTAGGGGGGAGATAAATCTTTCCAATAAAACCAGGTATAACAGTGAACTATTTCTATCATGTTAGTGTAAAACTTCAACAGATGGTATGCTTTAGAAGAACATGGATTAATTTTATTTTCCTGTGAATGCTTTTATTAAAAAAAAAAAAGGTATGTGCAAAGAATATCATAGCTGTGATTTGTCTAGTCAGAGAAAGTTTTATAGCAAACTAGAGATTTAAAAATTATAATTTTGATTTATAGTAAAATTGGTTAAGGTCTCTTTAGGAAGCAAAAAGTAAGGGTAAAATAGTTTCATCTTCCAATTCTGCTAAAAGGAAATTTCAGTCCACAAAATAAATCACAAATCTAAATTAGAAATAATTTAGAACATATAGATTTTTATCCCTTCACAATGGAAATCACATAAATATTGTGTAAAAATAAATACCAGTGGTCAGATACAGTACTTTGATCATGAACTGAACAAAGACTAAAACTATCCCATCAGCTCCTTAATCTAACCTATAATTAAGTTTGCATTTTACACCATTAGTTCTTATTTACAAGAAAAAGAATCAAAAACTGTTCACCCTTACAGGCACAGCCCCTAAACTTGGTGATTGGTTAATGAATGGCTTATGCTGCTTTTTAATAGGTAGTCTGTGGGACTCTAGCTAACAAGATGTGACTGAACCACTGCAAAAGCTGTGATTCAGTGCTGCAGGAACTGACAGATTCTCTTTATTGAAGCTTTGTGATGTCAGATCCATACTGGGATGAGGCTGACAAAGACTCTCACTGTTTCTTAGGACAAAGAAAAAGCAGAATACTGACAATATTTTGAAATGAAAACAAAAATCCTAATTAAACTATTTGATAAGTTGGGTTGAATACATTGACTCTGTAACACATTTCACTATTTCACCTATCTAAAGTTTTTCCATTAATTACTTTGTGTTTGGTGCCTCTGTCCAGTGCTCTGTTCTCATGCAGAATGACTCCAGTAATGCAACAGTGCCACTCTTGCATTCTAGGTTAAATGATGATGATCAGTGAACTCTGAATTGCCAAGAATGATCTCTAAACACAGGTATTGTATCTGATGAAAGATATATGGTGGAAATGGTGACATAAATAATCAGTGTTTTCATGTGTAACTTGAAACTGCAATTAGAATATGATAAGTATATGAAAAGAAAAAAATAAAAAGAAGAAAGTAGAACTGACAGACAACATGTATATACAATGCTTCTCTAGTAGTTAAACTGGATCATTAATTCTTTTCCTTTGATTCAAGATGTCAATTTTTCCATTAGGCCCCAAGGGTCTCTAAACTATGATGATTTAGCTGATTGCAAATTCAATATCAGAAACATTTGGACTTCTTATCATTAGTCTTATAACCCAGTTCATTATAGTGTTTTAGTTCAGTGTTATATCAGCACAAGCCACAGTGCTGCAGATGCTCCACAACAATGGATGTAAGTGATAGAGGTAGGCAAGGTCTAAATCTATCAATCACACAGTCGAAATGTAAATGCACCATGCCAACCAGAAAGGAGGAGCACACAGCGTTTGAATTGATCCTCAATGAATTTTATACATAGAAATGCTATTCTTTCAAAGCTATACTTAGTATAAAAATATTTTCTCTAAGTTTGCCTGAAGTTAATCTGTACTCTTCTCACATCCCATACTAATACTCATCTTTATATTCTCAGTTTTTACATTCTAACATTATTGTCATCCTCTTCACTGTATTCAATCTATTCTTCACTTTCAGTGTCTTCCCTTTTTTTTCAGAGTCTTCTTTGTATTCATAGCAATGTGTGTTCCATCCATGGAATCTAAAATACAGTATTTCTTAAAACCATTAGCTGCAAGTTCTGGATTTATCTGATCTGAAGGTCTCAAAATGACAGGGTAGTTTTTCTCTACCCCATATTTTTTCCTGTAGGAATGGAAGCATGTTCCCTGCCAATAGCCATTCTGAGTATGAAGAGTTTAACTAGTCTTTAAAGGGCATTTTCTCTGCTATGTAGAAAGTTTTGATGTCATTTCTCTTGATATAATTACAATATCAATATTCATTTTCTTGCCAGTATTCTTCACAGCTGGCATTAAATGACCTCTGAATTCACCTAGGACAATTATTCTTCTTTTTCTTAACAGCACACCTGGTCTTCTGCTCCAAATATTGTTCAGTCAGTTCTTCATTAAATCTGTAGATATCTATCCTTGAATTTGACACGTCACAATTATTCCAGTCGCCAGTTACTCATTCAGCATTGCTTTGTGCTTCCATATCACATACAGAAGCAATATTAGGTCATCCCTCAACACTGCCAACATTACTGTATCAAGCATTTCTTCATTCACCAAAGCTTTGATAGTGGTAGATTTTGTACCTACGTTTTCAATGATACAGTGGATGTTAGATAAAAGTAAATCAGTTTTCTTATTTGGCTCAGCAGATAGCAAAGTAAAAGGACTGAGGATCTTTCCAGTAGACAAAAAAATACTTTTTGGTATAATTTGAAAACAACATTCCTAACTGCTCTTGACTTCTTGCTGTGAAAAGTTTTGTACTCTTGCTAGCTCTTGATCTTTCTGTTTAATCATTTTCCATGCATTCAGATTTTCATTTCTTTGACTATGCACAAATTATACAACTTTGTTCTCACTCTCTATGGCAGTATCCTCTTATGGGTCCAATTGGGTTAATTTAGTACATAAAAGCTTTCATTTTGATTGTTTCAAAGGTAGGTTCTCACATTTTTTTCTATCATGACATTTCTTCTAGGCCTTACCTCTGTAATTTGTTTTCTACACACCATACCATCCTTAGTTGAAAATTTGCATCATATCAGCTTTTTATACCTTTTAGCATATTCCCTTCTGCTCTTGTAGCTCTCATCTCAGGAACAATTGCCATATCACTATTCAAATATAAGATTCAGGGAGATTTATAAAAACTGCCATAAATGCCAGTGCAACTGCCTGAGCTAGAGCAGGTCATCCAGCTGAACCAGTGAGGAGTGAGGAAAGCAACAAACACAGGTTAACTCTATCCCACCATCTTCATCTGGGCACATGTGATATCTATCAAGTCAAAGCATCATTGGCACCTTGATAAGGAAAATCAAACATGAATATTTAGATTATAAATACTTTACTGCAGTCCAGCTCCTGAAATTTGAATGACAGGTTTCCTAATGACTTTAGTACCAGGAAAAAGAAAATAAAGCCTACCTTTGAGGTCCTTGGATTGAATAGAAGAAGCTGTAAATTGCCTGGTAATAGGTGACATAAATTGGACCTGCAGCATATGTTGGGGTTGATAGGTACAAAATGCTCATTAGCCTTATTAAGAATTCAGCCTTATTGCATAAATATTTTAGTCCTGTCTCCTAGATGCTACGATACTTATTTGAATTTGAATATATGGTCAGCTCTCTATACCAATATGATAGACAGCCTTTGGAGATTCCTCTGTTTCTTTTGTCCTTCCAAAGAAAAGGAAGGTACAGAAAAAGACAACAGTAAAAGTTGTTACTGGACATTAATAGCAATATGAAATATAAAGCTCTGCTGGGTCTGCTGCTGGATAATTCTGTACTTATTGACTTCATATCAGATGTATATTCTCTGTTTTGAATAATTGTTAATAATATAGGCTTTGACAGAATGAGCTGTCAAAACAGAAAATGTTTCACTGTTTTGGAAAGACAGACCTCAGCTTTGTTTTTTTTTTTTTTTTTTGTTTAAAGCTCCAGTCCTTTTTTTTTTTTGTTTGTTTTTTTTTAAGGTGAGAAAGTGACATCAATGGCAGCTAATACCTAATGTGTCAAGGTTGCCAAGTAACAAGTAGACGTGTCAGTGAAGGCTGTTTCTATGAAAGCAATGAAGCAGGTTATAGTTTCAAGTACCTGGAAAAAATTTTGCACTGTCTGTCTGTCTCAAACCAGTGAAAATTCATGTAGTCAAACAAAGAATACAGTACATCCTTAAGACACAAGTCTGATAGTTTGGGTCACTTCTAAATCTTAAAAACAGTCAAATAATTAACATATCCAGTTGCAATTTCCAGAAAAAATAATCTGATAAAAAATTACTTGAAAGTATTATTTTCTGTGAAGTTTCTTGGATAAATAGTTGCTATAAGCAAAATTGCTGTATCAGTTCTGAAAGATGAGAATTTGACTGAAAAGAATAACAAGGTGACATATAGTCAAATGACCATGGAATTTATTAGGACTAATCACTAATTTTTGACAATGACTTTCTTGATTATTAACTTACCCTCAGGCCACATTAGGAGAGTTTTGCAGTGGTCTGTAGTGGACAAGATAGTGGAAAATATCTTCAATAATGCTTTTCTTCATGGAATAAAATGTTTCAATATAAAATCTGATGCAAATGTTTGAAAGCACTTTGGAGGATAGGATTAGAATTCACAGCATTCTTGACAGACCAGACAAACAGATTTAATTCATTCAGTTAAAATTCAATAAGGACTAAAGACAAGCATAAAGCACTATATGCAGGAATTAAGGCAGTAGGTCCTTACAGGGGACCATTGGCCTCTTGATGGATGCTGATGAGCAAGAGGATTCCTTTATCTTTCTGCTAATGAAAGGCAACATACACTATGTTGGACTCTTTGTTAAGAGCTTTCTAACTATAAAGAAAGAGTTTATATGTGTCCAATATGGCCATGATGGTTTTAGATCCATCCAGGCTTGAACTGCACATGAAATTAGAATTGATTATAATTAATGAATTAATTAAAATCCACCTTAAATTGGATTCTTATGAGTGTGCCAGAGCCAACCACCTATGATCTATGCATGAAGCAGCTAAATTTGACAAACTAGATCTTTGCTATGTATCTGGCCAAGAATGTTCTCTGCATACAGAAATGACATTCACTATAGTGCAGGCTTGAATTTTCATAAGATTTAAATTTGTTGAATGCCAAGCCACATTTGGATCTATTAATAGTTTTCCTAGACTTTATAAAATCTAAAAATGATGCATACTCCCTAAAAAATACAGGAGAGTATGCATTTTGGAAGGCACACTAAAAGTTTATTCCAATGCACTGTGAGTATGCATGTCTGCTTACTGTAAAATGTGTCACCAAGGGAATGGAGTAAAAAAGAAAAACCAGAAATAATATCCACAAAGGTTTAATTGAAATCTAGAAAATTCAAAGCACATCTTCCTTGCAAGACACTGTCTACATACCTATAACATTGGGATATTTTCTTTCTGTTCCCCGAGTTCCTCCCTAACATCTTGCTGGAAATATTAATCATTGCCCTTTTTGAATATAGAAAATTTCACTTGCTTAAAAAAATACATTTAAAATTACATTAATTCATAAGCTTAAAATACTTTGAAAAAAATATAGTATTATCAAAACTTGTATGGATGAAACCCAAGCTTTCAGGACTTTCCCCATTGTAAAAATGAGAATGACTGTGGGGAGCACTCCATAGTTTGGTTCAGACATTTATTTGTCTGTGCTTTATGCAAGACTTATTCAAGTCTCAGTTTGTCTAACTCAGAGAAATGGTACTCTTGAATTTTTCATGGTTTAGAGCATTTCCTTTGTTTAAGCTTTGGGTAATGGTTTACTTTTTTCATCATTATATTTCCTTCTCTCTGTTTTCAATATGCATCTCTGCAAAGCAGGATAGTTGTAATAAAAACAAGACCAAAACACAAGTCTACAATTTAGCCTTAAAAACATAAGCCTACAAACAAAATCTCCCTGGTGACACTAGCACATTTTCATAGCTTTCTTCTGATAAATCATTTATCTGTATTAAGGGAGAGGAATTAAAGAAAAAATAAATTTCGTAAATAGGAAAAATTAAATTTATCTAAAGTAAGGTCGATATTAGCCCAGTAAGTAACTACCTCTGTAGACAGTGCTTGTTTCACCTCTTCTAAAGAAGGTGGGAACCAGTTCTTTTAGCAGTGAGTGTAGCCCAGACCATCACCTGTTGTTTCTTCCCTGCAGTATTCTCTGTTGTTGATAATGTTGATCTTGAGGGACTCACAAGCTTCAAAAAAGTGGCTGTTCTCTTCCACTGTCTCATCATCAACCCCTGGCTTGCCTATGGTTGCACACCCACCCTGCTCCCCAACCTCCACCATGCTTACCTAATACCAATCACTAACATCAGACACAAACAGAAAAAAAAGACCCTTTTTTTGTATATATAGCCCAAATACAGCCTTATTCACTTTTTCTGGCACCCTCAACTGATCTCACTTCTTGGAAAATCTGACTGACCAAATGGGTAGCCTTGTTTTTCTACTTTCTTATGTTATCTAATGGTATTTGTGACACTGACACTGGTCATAAGACCCCAACCCCCTACCTTATCCCCTCCCAGCTGACTAGGGTGAAGTTTTGGAAGGGCAAAACTCAGAAAAATTCTTGGGTCAAGATTAAGGCAGCTTAATAAATGAACTAAAATGTGTGCACAAATGAAGCAAATTAACAATTTTTCTTGTCTTTGGTAGCAGATGTCCAGGTAATTCAGGAAAAACCCAGCACATGGAAGATTTACTTGGGAAAATGAAAGCCATTACCACAAATGATCTCCTTTCCTCTGCTTTTGTTTTACAGATGACTGCAATGTCAGGTGGAGTGGCACACATCCCTTTGGCCAGCTTGGGTCAGTTCTCCTACCCATGTCCATTTCCAGCTTCTTGCCCATTCCCAGCCTACAGTCTTTGAGGGAGATAGAGCAGGAGAGAAAAAGCCTTGATGCTGTGCAAGCCCTGCTCATCAATAGCCCAAAAACTGGTTTGTTATCAACTCTGCTTCAGTCACAAATTCAAGAACACAACACCATACAGACTGCCATGAAGAAAAAGCCAAAACCAGTCTATGGAAAACCTCAGTGTTATCTATGTTGCCGGAAGGTGTCCAGCTTGAAGTTTGAAATTTCAGAATGAAAGTTCACAACTGTTCAAAACAAAATTGCGGAAAACTGTGGAAAACTTTTCAAAACAAAGCTGTGGAAAACTTTGAATTATAGAAAGAGAACTGATACTTCTGCCTTAACAATGCCTTTCAAAATATCTGATTATTATTACCAGCCTTATCTCTTTCAGTGAAAATCCACCAAAGTACTTTCTGCAATCTTCTAAATTATAGTACCTCAATTTTAAAGTATGATTCCAAAAGAAAATATGTATAATAGATACATTATTAATAGTGAAAATAAATAGAAGGTTAATATATGAAGGAAAATATTGATTTTCCAATTTAGCCTTAAAAACTGAAAGCATATCTCTTTCAGCAAATGAAAAAAAAGCTAAATAAAATAGCAGTTTATCTAAGATTCCACTCTAGTTCCATAGATATAAGATGAAAATTGTATGTACTGAACAATACATTTGAAATAATGGTAAAGTATAACTACTCCCACTTTTTTCCAAAAATACTTTGAGAGAATATTTTAACATTTTTGTAGAAATGAAGGACTTGTCACTAATATTTCAAATGCAGTCATAAACTCAATGATTACCTACTATGCTTTCATTCTCATGTCCTTAGAAATTTACAGGAACATCATACCATTGAGTAAAGAATAACATTTTTTTGTTACTTAGCTAATACTAAAATGATGTTGCTCTCAGCTCTCATTTGTGATCATTTTCCATCAACTTAAAAGTAAAGGCAGCATTTTTCTGAGGAGCATTCAATGTCTTCTGTTATTCATGCACACTAGATTCACCCCTCACTGCAGGGGTGTGAAGAGAGATCATTCACTCAAACCAGCCTACTTGCTAGAGTGAGGAAAGAAGTGTAGGGAAAGAAGATAAAGGTTTTCTTTGTTATACCTCATCATCATCCATGGCTCTTCTCTGTCTGACTCAGACGCCAAGATTTCCAGGAAATATCAGCAAGTATACTACTATTTTCAGCTAGCTTCTAAGGTTCTTTAAATAATCATCTCTAATCAAAACAATCACCCAAACGTACTTAAAATACCCACTCAAAACATTCTTTTTTTTACTTTGTATGTGTGGTTAGACTTGATCATACCAGACATCACTATGTTTGGCTTCCTATGGTTATCTGAAAGATAAGGCAATTTGGGCAAGTTTCTTTTTAGTTCCTACAGTAATTAATTGTTTCAGAAAATTGAGAGTAATTAATTTTGAAACTGGAGATGATTCTATCTACCAAATTAAATTATTTCCCGAATAAAATGGTATCATTTTATGTTTCACACTGCAAAGGAGATACTGCAATACTTAACCACCCTTCTGTGTCAAGTACAAGCTTTTTATTTATGGGGCTCTTTCTCTCTGACACACATAGCAAATAAGAGTATTTACTATTCTGAAAGACATACCATAGCAATCCTGGTGACGGCTGTCAGTAAAAAGGACAAGATAATGCATAGATGAGTTAAATAGCTCATTAGCATTTACTTTTCATGTTCCATGTATTAAAATAGCTTTCAAATGGCTATAGTGTTCTATAGCTGCAAATCACAGCTGGACTTTCAAGTCAGCTATTACAAAATGGGCAAGTGATTTGAAAACCATAGCTTCCCATGCCCAACTGAATCCATATTCTCAGTTGTGTTTGTTAATTAATTGCTATGTCACTCTAAGTACACTATTTAGTATCAGAAAATGTTCTGTAATCAGTAAACCCTCATGGTTATTCAGAGCCTGAGGTAGATACCAGCCTCTCTGAATAAAGACTAGCACAGCAACTGTCCAGATGGCTGCTCTGTGCCCTGGGAAGAGGATCTATGAGGAGGATTAATCCTTCCCATAATCTCCATGTTGTCCTTTGGGCCTTCAGTGTTCTCATCCTAATGTTAGGATTGCACTAACAGAGCAAGGGAAAAAGCTTCAGATACCACAGAGATTGATTCCTTCTGCTTCCATGCAGCCTGTGTTCTCCACAGCTGATCTGTAGCATTGATCCAATCAGCAGAAAGGTGAAACTATTACTTGGCTCAGTAGTAAAATGATGAAGGAGGCATTTTGTAACATTAATATCTGCAGATTGGAAGAATAAAAAAAAAAAAAAAGGGTGGGGGAAAGAAGTTGGAGTGCAGGGTTTTCTGCTGAACTTCCATGTTAGGAGCACTTTGCAGAATCTGTTCCCCAGTGTCACATGCTGAGAGAAAAAACTGCAAGGCATCAACAGGCAACCTGCACATCATCAGGGCAGCTCTTCCCCTAGGCTTTGCTATGTCAATTATATTAATAAATATAGATCTCATAATTAACAGGACACCTTTCTCCAGCAAAGATTTTGAAATGTGTACAGCAGATGATTATGGGGTTTTTTTCAGCTTTCCCAAAGGTACAGTCCCATTTTCATCTGTAGTGCCTAATCATTTTCTTGTGAATTTTCAGTATTGTTATCTATTGCTTCTTTCAGTTTCTGGGTTTTCTTCATTAGTCTTCTAGCTTGTCACCCAGCTGTTTTTATTTATTATATCTCTGTCCTTTTCTCATAAATTGCTTCTTATTGTGCTTTTTTTAGACTCCATTGCTTTATTACTTGATTTTTTCATTTTCAAAAGCCATAATCTAGTTTTTGCATTCTGTGAAGTTCTTTACTTGTATAATACCCAAACATTCATTCTTAGCCTGTCCTCCATTGAAGTCAAGAAAGTTCTAAATTTCTCCACAGATTCATGATTTGAAGATAGGGGCAAGGAATTGGCTGTTTGGTGCCTACTTCTAAAGGCAAGCAACCAAATGTTCCAGTATTTGTTTAGCAAGAATATGATCTAAAATTCCTGTAATGATAAAGCAGAGTGGCCTCAGCAAACTGCAAGCAAATGCATCTCCAAGGCACCTTCCTACAAGCAATCCATATGTGGTCTGTCCTTTGGTTTTTTTAAAACACTGGGATGTAAGATTAAAATGAGAAATAAGCAAAAAAATTTAAGCTCAGTCTTTGAGTCAGATATCTGAGAGATTTTGAATTGAAAAATTTTTCATTTCGTTTGTTTGAGACTTAGAACTTATTTCTAGAGAAAATGGGCTGACATTTTGATTAAAATGGGAAAATACACAGTTTCTATGGAAAACAGTAATAACCCTTATTTTTCCTTGTGCTTTGATCAGGTAATACTCAAACTGTGGCATCTTCAGATTTGTAGGTTTGTTTAGAAAAAAAATTGAAGTGCTAGAAAGTGATATGGTAAATCTCACAACAGATCTTTCACAGAACAGAAAGAAGCACACTTTTGAGCTGAACCTACAATTTAAATAGTTCAACGGATATGCTGTAATATCAAGTAATCTAGTTTACTCATTATGTGAAATTGACATTTTTATATCAAAATACAGGTTTAGTATTGGAAAGTATCTTGACAGACTGTAAATAAATGTAAAAATATAATTTTCAGATAATGATCATGATCTACAAATACCCGTTTTTGATAATAAAACCACCTCAACAAGGATAAATGACATTGGAAAAATAGAAAAGGAGTGGCTGGCATGTCTATAACATCCTCAATAAATGAGCAGCATTTAAGTGGTCTTATAAAGATAATCATCTTTGAGTGAAAGGCCAGTGTGCCAACATATTTTTCAAAATAAATTGTAAAACTATATAAACAAAAAATAAAAACGTTTGCTAATATCTTTATTAGAAACATTATTTCTGCTGTGCTGCTTCTAAAAAAAAAGAAGTATGTACTTGCAATTTATTTTTTCTAAAGGATTAAATTATAATTTAATCCAGAGGATTAATTAATATAAAGAATTCAAGAATAAATGAAAATAAAATAAACTACAAAATGTTATTGTGAAAAGCACATTGCTATGTTTCCTTAGTCCTTCTAAAATTCAAGCCTTAACTTTGGTGATAGCTTTTGTAATTGATTGTGTTGTAAATGGTGTAGGATTTTTGCCTCTTTTTTAAGACAGCTCTTCTCAGACCTCAGGATTCTGGGACACTTTTGAGAGGAGATTAAAACCTATCTCTCAGGAACAATTTTGATTTATTGGCTCATATATTTTGATGGAGAAATGGCTTAGACAGCGTTTTGAGATGCCTTTCATTGCTATTTTCTAATTTTGTGATTTCCCAGATAGATATTCTGGTTTGCAAGTTCCTCTTTCTTGTGTACTCCCGTGGCTTTCTTTTGGTATTTTCTGTTAAGGAATTGCATTCTTAAACTCTGTTCTCTTCTGACAGGTAGTGATTGACACATCTGTTTTTAACGTATCAATTTGTTCATGCTGCACTTTTTAAGAAATTTCTTTTTTCAGATATTTACCTTTTTTCAAGAAATTACCTCTGAGATTACCACAGGTCTCTCTTTATTATCCTATTTCTTTCAGTTTTCAGGATGGCACATCAGGAATCAACCAAACTAGTTTCATCTCCATTTGTCTTCTATATGCCTTGTTTAGCATTTAACTCCTTTATTGTTTTCTTTGTTTTGTATTTCCCCTTCGTTATAAGTGTATTTTTTCTATTTCCTGGTATTCTAGCACAAAGTATTCTGCTGAAATAATGGGACTGCTTATTTTTCTTTTTTCTTTAGGTGGATTAGGATGACATTTCTATAAAAACACAAGATAATTTATGTCTTACTCAATTTAATAATGTTCCCACAGCAGAGGGCAGGGAACGTATCTATTCAGGAAAACCTTTGAAACTGAGCTAACATATAGTGTTCCTTCTGAAGTATTCAAATGTATATCAGTAGATCTAGCAATGACACATTAAAGAATTGAAAAAAAGACCACACAGATATAGAAAGCTGTCTCCATCACAGTAATTCTATTGGGTTTTTTTAGTATATTACTATAATTTTAAATATAACATTAAAAATTACATTTTGCCACTGTGTGTCTGAGTTAATGGAAATAATCTTTCATGGAGTCACCTGGGAATTCAGGTCTGCAGAAATGGTAAGTGAATCATAAAATGGAGTATTTTTCCAACACTAAAAGAATTTTTTTCCAAACCTTATTGTTCAATGTCACGGAAAAAGAAAACCAAAGCAACTGCAGTAAAACATTTACAAATATTGCAAATATTCTAAAGTATTTAATGGTCTGTCTACCAACTCCATTTCATTGCATGTGATTTGTAAATAATGCCTAGGATTTTATACACTAATGTGGACTTGTTCTGAGGTTCACATTTAGGACTTACGTAAAAATGGACTTTTTCCGCTTTCTATAATTAGTAAGAATGTCCTCAGCTGTTCAACAGAATTCTCTGTTAAGGGATGTGAGGTTCTGGACAGGAAGCCTACATGCTGGCCTGCTATATCTCAGGTATAACTCCACAATTCCTCACCCAGAGAATTGTATTTTTCAAGCTAGACTGGACTGTAGAATAGGGCTTTTTCTTGTCCTGTATGTCATATGTCAGAGGGATTTTCTGATAAGGTACTTTAGAGCCATGGACATAAAATATTTTTTATGACTGAAAAAGCTGTAAATTTGCTTTTTTCTCAGTATGAGCAGGTATTAAAAAGGATTATATTGTTAATGTTTAATTTCTGGTGTAGAATTGTGCTTGGTGCTTCTGAACAAAAAATCTGTCATAAACAGATTTCCTGAAAGTAATTAGCAACTTTAAGTATCCATCCTAAAGGAAGGCAATAATAAACCAGTTCCTAGTGTGATCACAATTCTCTCTCACAAGAGACACATGGAGTTATAATACCACAATATAAATATTTTTATTTTATAATGAGCAGATATTACTTTTTACCTCTGTTCAGAAATATAGAGCAGGTCTGTGGCTCAGTTGTGCAAATGCAATGCCACAGAAGTTTTCATTACCTCTTTCTTTAGGGCCTCGACTTCCTTCTGTCTGTTGCTTCATCACTTCTTTATTCATAGTGTTGATGTAGTCACTTGCAGGATAGACTTTGATTGGCAGCAATTAATTCCTCTAGTCTCAAAGCACTTCAAAAGCAGATGGTATTGGAATTCCACTTTCACAGGAATATTTTCCCCCATTTTTAACTTGCATCTTTTTAATCCTGAGGTTTTTTTAAGCATAAATTTTTCTTCCTGAAAAACGAAAATCATAGAATATTAGATGTTCTCTGTGAATGAGACACATGTTGTAAACGATTATCAGAAGGTTTACTAGAATAAAATAATGCATATAACATTGGTCTGACTAAGGATTAAGTCAGCATTTTGAAACACTTCTGGTTCTTTATCAAACTGACACATGCATTAAGCATCTGAAACTGTCTTGGGTCTACTTTGTATTTAAATGTGTTCATGTTGATTTTGAAGAACCTCTAAAACATAGGAAATTAAAATATTAATGAAACACTTGAAAGCAATGATTAAGAATTGAACGGGTAGGAAAGCTTTCTTCAATCAAAAACATGGCTTTCAGTAAGACCTGTTAACATGAGACAATTATTCCTAGCTATTGATAAGTGTAGAGTAGATTAAACTATTGAAGAGATTAATGGTCTAGTACTTTTCCTTAAAGGCTATGAACTACTATATTAATGCTCTTTCAACTGCACTAATATTAACTATTCAAACTGTCAGTCCTAGTGTGTATTAATTCTTGGCATGTTCATGTTTAGGGATACAGTCCTGAGGAAGGTGAAGACAAAAGAGATTATAATTTTTAGAACCTTACAGAAAGACAAAACCTCAAAAATTATTCTTATTTTATATTTTGTCATATGTAAATGCTCAGTAGTGTATGCAGCAGCATGAGCCTACACATGTTGTTTATCCCATTAACAAAGTTCGGGGTTTACATCTTTCAAAGAGTTCTAATACATTAAAATGTTAAACCCAAAATGTAATGGTAAATTCATGCATTTATAGCTATTTCATGTAGTTCAAATGCAAATATATAACACCTACCTAAGGACCTTTAGTGATTATCTAAGTGATTATCTTCTTTGTGACCAATTTTCTTTGTGATCTTTTCTGGTAGGTACCTAGGGTTTGAAAAATGTTCAAAGAAGTGCTTTTGCCTTCTATTCTACCTTCCTTTTCTTGATCTTCAAATAGTATTTAATGTTCTTCATCACAGTCTAAAATTTGATATTTTGTGAAACACAGGGTTATGCAATTACAGGATTCAGTGGGTAATTTAGGTTCAGAAAAGTTTGGAGCCATTGTTCTCTGTAAAGTACAAAAATAACTATCATCTCTAAGCCAATAATATTAGACTAAATTAAATGAAAAGTATAGCAAGTTCTCCTGTGGAAGGCTCTGGTCTTCTGTCTGTAAGTTTGCAGGAAAGATAAAACATAAAGAGGACTTAAAGAAAAGAGGACTTAAGTAGAGAAATAAAAAGCTTTCAGCAGTCATGACAGGTTTCTGATAATACTGAACAGATTTACTTTGGTGGTGGGTTTTATATCCTCCAAGAAAAATGCACTCTTATAAGGTATAAAAGACAAATTATAAAAGCATCACGGCTGACCAATCTGCTTCTTATTTATTTCTAATGTTGATACAGGGCTCCATTATATAGCCAGATTCTGTATATGTCTGGTTGACAATATCTACAGAAAAATATCTGGAAAAAATCTATGGAAAATTATAATTTATTGGTATATAATCTCAGTGGTTATGTATAGGCTCGTTCCCATTTAATTTGAATTATGTAAATTCACACGAACTTCTTGGAAGCCCCTTGGTGCAGAGAGCCGAGGTGTGGCTTTCAAAGACTTTCTAAGGCATAGGTCACAAAAATGATAGACAGGAAAAGGAATGATATATTCTGACCAGCAGAGAGGTTTAGTTATGGAGACTTATGTTTGTCACTTTCAGCACTGCAGGAGCCCTTCAGACAGTCATGTACTGACAAGCATGAAAGCACACTGACGTGGAAAGAGTCCTTCAGGGAGAAACTGAAAAAGCAATCTTTTGGGCTGGTCCTTTCCAGAAAGGTTTATTGTACTTTATTCAGATTTTTTAAAATACAAAACTGCTAAACATCAAGAGAAATGGAGGATCTACAAACTATCAGGTGACCAGTGCATTAAACAGATTTATAAAAGCTTAATCAGCTTCTGCTCCCCAGGCCATGATTCACTTGTGCTTTTCACATATGCATTTTACAGTGATTCTGCAGATTGTTCTGGCTAGGTATCATAGCTTCTGACCTAATTTTTCTTTCTTTCCCTTTAAATATATAATAAGATACTTGATAAGTCTGTTTGATACAGATTGAACAGGAGTTGTTTTGAATTTTCTGGCAGCATATTTTTTTCTGAATTACATATGTCTCATATACATCTCTCCTGGTGTCCTATTGAGACACAGAATGAATAGTTTTCCCCAAAACAGCTAAGTAATGGTAAATCTAATGGTAACCCAAAGTGTAAGATTACCCATTGAACTTGGCCACACAGCTCAGTAACTTGTTAAATGAAAGAGGAAATGGCTGTCTACAGTGGTATGCTCTGTGGTAAACCTCGGAATCTCAGAGAGAGCATTAAGTTGCAGCTCTGTATGGAAGGAGATGATGCCCAGCACATTGCTGAGTGCTGTGACAGAGAATATTGCTGCAGCTCCTCCTCTAGCTCGGCAAGATGCATTGGCACACCCTGGATGAAGTCACCAGAATTTATAGCATCGAAACACCCAGCAAAGCTCTGAAATGCCTACATTTCTGCTGCTCAGGATGACAGAAATGCCTACAGTAAAGCTGCCCTTTTTCTGTGATGCATCCCAGGGACAGTGGGATACAGACATTAGACCTCCAGGGTAGGACCTTGCAGATGAGCTCAAAGCAATCTGAAACCTTTGCAAAAAAACCTACAAAGTGTCCACTCCTGCCATAGAGCACAGCTGCAGAGCTGACAGGGTGCTCAGCTGGGACTCAGTTAATGTCTCTTCCATATCTGATTGCATTTTGATGAAAGTATTTTCCATCTCAGCAGAGCGCCCTAATTGCAATGTTACCAGATAGGGATATAGCTCTCTTGCACTGAATTTCTCCAGCTGAGGGTATTCAATTAATTACCCTAGCAGAAAGTAATGAAATAGTCACTGGGACAAAGAGAAAGGAGAGGGAAGAAACAAAAGGTTGATTCATGTGCAGGCTCTAGTTCTTGCTCCACTGAACACTAAAGCCTCTTAATTGAAAAGCAGCATTTTCCACAGGAGAGAAATTTACCCTGGAATACAGCTCAGCCTCGTGGTTAAGCTGTTTGGTCACGTATTAGCATAGACCTGAGCTCTGCTGACTTACTTGAGATTATAATTGTCCTGGCTGAGCCAGCTGCTGGGGGCAGAGGAGGTGAAGGAAAGGAGCTCTTCTCACCTTTCCCTGCCTATGTTATACTTGGCTGCTTCATGCTCCCCAAAAGCCCAAATGTATTGATTGTTTTCTATAGAGAACATATACAAGGCAGTAGAACATACATCAGCAGTCATTGCTTCAATCTTCCTGTCAAATATAGCCTCCCATGAATTTTGGAAATGCACAGTTTTTGGAGTAGCGCAAATGTGAAGTTAATTGCAATCACTTCCCTTCCAGTCTAGTGGAGGTGGTTGCATCTATTCATACAGCTTCTAACAGTAATTTCAATACAATATGAAAATGTATCAGCAATACAAAATCATGCTGGAATGAGAGAGTCATTGCTAGTGTAAATAAAATTTCAATCAGACTGTATTTAAAGTAGTGTTAAGACAGTGGCACAATGAAGTGGATGTCAACATTATCTCTTGCTTGTTGAGTTTTTGTATAATTGCTCTTAATATTTGAATAGAAACAGATCTTTTGCAACTCAGTTATGAATGAATTATATATAGTAAGGATTCAGAAGGCAGTTAAACAATGCAAATTTATTGTGTCTTGTGGCCTATATACTGTCCATATTCATCAGCCTGAAGGCTACATTGGACTGTACTTCAAGTGAATTTAAATGCAGTCTCCCAGTTGCACCTTCAGATGTCTCAAATCATTGAGACTGCATGCTTCAGTGGAGTTGTATCAACACAATACCTATTTTTCTTCAGCTGAAATCACTCAGAGAGTAATCATTGTGCAAAACCACTTTCATTTGCAAATAAAATATAATGTGAGACAATGTGATTGCATGAAAACTTTGTGATCCAGGCTGTAGAATGTAATTTTTTTCACCTGTAAACTTAAATGTGGCAGATCACAAAAAATATAACCAACTTTGAAATTGGATAATGCTTAATTCATGTTTCTGCTTAAAGATACAACTATTAGCTACAGCTAATATTCAGATATAATCAGAGTATCCCTGATAAGATAAAGAAGAAAATTAAGTAAAAAAAAAAAGACAAAAGAACCCACCACCAAAATAAGAAAGTTAAAATATTATCCACTAAAAAATTCCACATAGAAGGCAGTGCAGTCAATAAAAAAATTAATTGGAGGATTTTGGCTGTTAAAATTATTATACCCATGTCTATAATACCAGTCATAGGCAAAGTATTAAGAACAGTTGCTTGGACTGGAATAAAGGTTACTACTCACTTTCCAGGCACTCTGTCATAAAATCATAGAATGGTTTGGAATGGAAGGGACCTTTAAAGGTCATCTAGAACCAGTTTTCTGCAATGACATGGGATATCTTCAGTTCAATCTGGTTGCTCAGAGCCCCATCAAACTGACTTTGAAGGTTTCCAGGATGGGGCATTTACAGTCTCTCTGAGCAACCTCTGCCAGTGCTTCAGCACCCTCATTGTACAACATTTTTTCATTATTAGTCTGAGGCTACCCTTCTTTAGTTTAAAAGCATTACCCCTTGCCCTGCTCCTGGAGGCCCTGCTAAAAGATCTATCTCCACATTTCTTATAAGCCCCATTTAAATACTGGAAGGCTGCTATAATGTCACCCCAGAGTTTTCTCTTCTCCTGGTTAAGCAACTCCATCTCTCTCAGCCTTTTCTCATAAGAGGTGATGCAGCCCTCTGACTGCTTCTGTGGCCCTGCTCTGGACTCACTATAACAGGCATGTCTTTCCTGCACTGGCACGACAGAGCTAGATGCAGCAATCCATGTCAAGTCTCACCAGAGCAGAGCAAAGGTGCAAATCACTTCCCTCAACCTGATGGCTGGTGGTGTCCCTCCACCTTTCAGAGATCAGAGTTCCCAGTGAGAAAATATGAAGACTTATCCATTTTCTAACATTTGCTAATTGATAAAAATAATGTAGAGGATATTATTAAAGGAGGAGGGTAGAGGAGCAGGAATATTTGCTATTTTAGATTTCATTTTCTACATTTCTTAGCATGCCTGGAAGTAACCATTTATATGTTAACCTGAATATTAATTTTGCATTTTTGATCATTTAGTTATTCTTGAGAACATTCATAATCGAACTGATGCCTTGAGAGGCTGACCTAGAACACAGACTAGACAGAGCCAAGAGAATAAAGCAGGTATTTATTAAAAGACCTCAATGGATACACCTTGGTCAGTACAAGAGCTTTGCCAGGGCTGTACCCAAGATGGACCCAAAAATGGTCACAAAATAGATGACTGGTCACGAGGTCTCACACTTTTATAAGTTTTGGTCCATTTTCACATTGGAGTTAATTGTCCAATTATAGTTATAGGTTATTTGTAACCTTACCTTTTGGCCTGAAGCTTGTAACTGTTGTCCTTGGTCTCAAGCTCAAAAAGGATTGTTTTGTCTACCTACCCTATTAACACTTAATATGAAGCTCAGAGCTACAGGCATAGGGAGAACAGAATCTGAAAAATATGAAAGTTAGAACTTAAGGCATCATTTCCCCACCTAAAACATCCAATCAAGACCACCTCTTTTTCTATTGTGCAAGGATTATATTTTTCTGACCATGGGTCTTGGTTTAGTTAATAATTGGCTCCTAATTCAATGTAAATATGTGTTTTGTTTTCCTTCCTGCAAATATATTCACACCCCTGCTTAAGTACATTTGTTTTACACCCAATGATGATTCAACAGACTATTGCCATTTTGTTGCTTTCAAAGGCTTCCTTTAAAATTTCTTAAATATTGCAGTGATTGTTTCTTTCCAGTCTCTTATGCCTACAGATTAATCACATCTATTATACTGTACTGGACACTCATCTTCACTTCCATCAATTTCTTCTGGAAGAATCAGCCTTCTTATGTATCCTAGTATACACATCATTTTTTTTTCAATCTTCTCTAACTATATATATTTTTATCTATTACAAATAGCTTTATATATGTTTTAATTAATTAATTTACATTGGTAAATCTCTTTTTTCTAGTACATTTTGAGTAATGGAAACTGATACATAAATAAGAACAGTGATTTTGGCTCGCTGTTGCTTGTTACAATTGCCTCATTAATGATTTTTTTTTTTCATTCCCTGGTTAAATTTTTACACCAAGACAATTCAAATGGGGCATAAAGTACTAATTATTTTTCTTGTTACATCATTTTTTATATTGTTGCATTCACGCATATCAGAATTAATACTGCATGACTCAGGGGAATGGTTCTCCACAAAGGGTGAAATAACCCCATCAACCAAAACATTGCTTTTTAGCTTGTAAATGCTTATGTAAGTAGCAAATGAATTATTAAAAAATAGAGTTGATTAATGAAGAATTTTCACATGTGAAAGCTAAGTTTTTTATTGCTATTATTTGAAATAAAAAGCCTAATCAAGTCTACAGAAACATAATTGGGACCTGCATAATAGATGCTATGCTAGCAAAGGGTCAGCTGAGTTTTCACTGAAAACAACTGCAATATTTTATTTGTTCTAACATGAATAGCCTCAGATGATAAAGACGTTTCATTGCATGCTTGCATAATATGTTCCTTCATGCTGCAGGCTTGAAAGAAAAAGCTGCTTTTCTAAGAATGAGCTCATTCACATACAAAAAAATAAACTATTTAACTGCAGATGTTACACAAAATTCTTATTCTGCTTAGTATGTGACAGGTAGGCGAAGGGTAAGTACTAGATTAATATTTCTCCTATATTTAAATTTATTTGTTTCTAAAGTTCTCAGGAAAGTTTGTGAAGCTTATAACCATGAAAGTAGAAGTAATTCCTTCTATGTGCTATTGTTGATGTAACATATCCTAGAGAGGGATACACCTCTGCTTCTTTTTCTAATTCATTATTTTTTGTAAGAATTAGACAGATATATAATTTTAGGTAGAGAGATAGATATAAAAGATATAATCAATATATTAGCTATAAAATAATGGCCAAAGTGATTTTTTTAACAGAGTTACTTTTGTCTGTATCTGATTCCTGGGAACCAGTTACACAGCTGGGAACTATTGCCTTTGGCAGCAAATTTCAGTTAATGATTAGAAAATAGTTGGCCGGTGCAAGATTCTGGGTATAGCAGTGTCTGAATGACTTGTTACAGATTCATTATGACTAGCAGCTATTCAGCTACTTCTTAGATGTCATATTATATTGGTGTAGCTTCTGAAATGGTGAACAGAACAAACTTTATCCTTTAAAATATCCAACATCATGTTGGAGGCCCCATATTACAAAATATCTAATAGCCTTCCAAGCAGTGGGATATCTGGGCCCTTCTCAGAATACAGCTTAAATTGAAATTTTATGTTGCTATTGTCTCAAAGTAGAAGCAAGGCTGAAAAAAATTCCACACTTTTCTTCTTATAATATGCAAGATGTTACAATTCATTTCTACAGGAACTTATATTCTAAATGAAAAATCCTTCAAACATTATGTTGAAACAAAGAGCTTGGAGGAAGGGGGTTCTGGGGTTAACATCCCTGTCACTAAACAAACTAAATGGATATTCATCTTTACAGCCGTGAGTCACTTGAAAGATTTTCTTCCTTTAACATATACTCAAGCAGTAGTGCATGCTTGGATGAACACATATTTATGAAACAAATCGTTAAAGCTGGCACAACAGACCCAAAATAGCAGATGAACAATTCTCCCCTTTTTATAGGTATTCTAAGTACTAAAGAAGGCCTTAATTAAGGTGTTGTTCACCGTATCCAGTATATAATATGGTACAATAATTTGGCACAAACTGTGTGTGTTTGAGTGCATGTGAAGTTCTCCCTGGCCTGGCCTCTCTCCTTTGCTAAATTCAGTGAACTGAGCTTAGCAGCACGATGCTGGTTTTGGCATGCCAGTGTTGAAGAACTCACTTGTTAAGTGCTGTATGAGAGCTGGGTGCCATTCTCTAAACTGAAAATTCTTCTTCAGGGAGGAATTTCCTGCAAGAATTTAAGCATAAGGATGAAAAAATATTTTTTACACAAGTGCCAGAAGGCACTAAGGACTACAGGAATTATGTGAAAAAAAAAGGAGCCGGTAGACTACACATGGCTGGGAGCCTCTGGCTCTGAGGACAAGTTGTGGAGACTTGGCTGAATTTCACCTATCTAGTGTCTGATTTCCTGCAATGCTCCTCAGACATGATAATCACTTGTGTGTGTGTGTGTATGTGTCTGTGTGCTTAATTCAAGGTATATGAAATAATGGAAGTTGATGGGTATGTCAAACCACAGGCCACGTGTGAGGAGGGTGGAGAACACAAGGCCTCCTCAGCTAGTGTTGGAGATTTCTGTCTGACAGAGAAAAAGAAAAACCTGTTGGAATCTTGTCCCTAATATCTGCTGTGAGACTTCCTTGGCCAGTGTTGTAGCTCCAGCCTGAGGCCAGAAACTCCCAGCTGACATGGACAAAAATCTTGTGCCTTGCTAACCACTGAGCAGTGAAGACATCAGAGTTCTCATGCACAAAATCATTGAGGTAACACCAATGGTAGTTGGAGCTAATAATACTAGGAATGCTTCAGGCACTGGGAAGAAAAAAAGGGACTACATACTCAAGGGTATTATTTAAACATAAAAGATGGATAAATGTAATATAATCAACTACTTTTCTTTAAATAATTACAAACTGCTGCAGTGTTACTGAGTGACTACTCCCTGTAAGCAAGAGAGTTAGGCACAGCTTTCCTACATTCTAGGCCATGGCTGTAAGTGCCTATTTGCACATGAAGGCAATATTTTATGTATCATTTTGGAAAAGAAGCATTGTATTTCCCCATTTTATCCATGCATTTTTTACTGGGTTCCCACTAGGAAACATCATAAGAATGTAGCAAAGGACCCTGAAAATGCCTACACACCATACCTCACCATCCTCTTAAGGACATCAATGCCAGTGGCAATGCTAGGACAGGACACTGAATTTTAGTAAATAACTGGTAAGTACTTACAATTACTTAGACTCAGAAAGATTTCTTATCTTTGGGATTTCTTTTCTACAGTGCAGGGGAAAAGTTAGATCTATTTCTAGTTAATATAAAAGCTTTGCTCCTACATATCCAAAAGCTCTGTAAATTCAGAAGTCTGGTATTGATTTTTTGGAGATCATTTGCTGTAAATTATTCACGTGGAACAATTGACAGTAAATGTAATGAATGGGCACTTATAGAATGCTCAGAGTACTTCTATAATGTAAAAGGAACCGAAAAGGGATCTATTTTAACACAAAATTTAATTCAGTTAACAGAGAATAACCTGGCTGAGTCATAGCCAACATATATCATTTTCTCAGTCTGTAGTTATTAAGTCATTCTTATTACATCATTCAGGTAAAATATAAAAGCAAATTCTTGCTTTTTCAGTGAAAAGTAACTCTTCCATCCTCTGGCAGCCAGAATTTAAACTATAATAAATCAATCTTTAATGCAATTCCTTTGCTACAATCTAAACTGCTTTAGAATGAAGTTTGTCTTTAAAAGCCATTTTGTGAGGAGATCTTGCAGGTACCCTTATGTTTTTGCTTTAACCCAGCACCTTCCCAGAAGCATGCTTTAAGGCACTTTTTTCTTACCAGAGCTGGGCTTGTGGGCTGACACCACTGCAAGGCTTATCAGTATGGGTGATGGTGGCCACAGTGTAGAAGACAACTGTTTTCCAACACCTTCCCTTTCATCCTTAGAAGGTCACGTGCTGCTACAGGACAATATTCATCTGAGAAGGGGGAGGATCAAGAAGGGGAGGGGAGCCTCTGCAAGGTCATGAACAATCAGAGGCTTCTACCACCCAGCTGGGTCTCTATTTCAATTTGAAACCCTTAGGGCAGCTCACCTGAAGCAGAAGGGTGAGGTTCTGGACATATTAGGAGTTGGGTTTTTCCATAGTAGTTTTTTTCACACACCGTGGCATGTGTCCAGAGTGATAAAGGCATGAAGGGTGCAGCAGAGCATGGTGGGGCAGCCTGTGCTGAGACCTGTGTGGGGAGCAGAGTGGCAGCTTAGAAAAATTACATGGCTTTGGCTATATTGTTCAGTGGGAGCATTCTCTACCTTAAGATGCATCTCCTGTGCCAGAAAACAGAAATTGCTTGCTACTGATAGTCTTAGCTGACCTGCACCAGCCACTATTTTAAAAATGCAGCAGAACAAGCATTTGTGTGTTGGGCATATGCCATGGCCTTGTCACATTTGCTTGGATAAAGTAGCCTTTTCTGCTAAACATTGCCTTGAATTGTAACCATTTACTTTATATAAGCACTTCTCTTGACATATGACACACTGAGGTCACACATTGACCTGCAAAACAATGGGAGAGATGTACCAGGCAAAATGCTATGTGAAGGAATATGTGATTTCCTATGAATCACATAAGAATCCAGGTCTGCTAGAAAATCTAAATCAGGTTTGTGTCTCCAAGATGACTAGAATGTCTGTTTTCATTCTTTCTCAGTCTGTGTCAAACAGAAGCATTTCTTCCATCTAAATATCACATTTTCCTTGTCTAGCCTAGTAGCTTATGCTCACTCTATCTCGTAACTTACTTTTCTGCTGTGTTAGGGCCAAACTTAATGTTTAAAAATGCCTTCCTGAATGCAAATGTATTCTTGAATTGAGACTGAACAGTGATAAAAACTGAGTGAATAAACACTGAACACAAAGTCAACTTCAGGTTTTTAAAAAGCATTCTTACATCTTATTTTATGCATAGTATGCTATTCCTGATAGTCAATGAATCCCTAGCTTTG
This sequence comes from Chloebia gouldiae, assembly GCA_003676055.1. Lineage (NCBI taxonomy): Eukaryota > Metazoa > Chordata > Aves > Passeriformes > Passeridae > Chloebia > Chloebia gouldiae. Next base: position 9,070,147 of record QUSF01000005.1, on the reverse strand, counting down.
ATCATAGGTTAGCAGGTTATGTCAGAATAACCTCTCCTTTCTTCCAATCAAAATGCTAACTAAGACTGAGATCTTTCTTGGAGGAGATCCAACCTTTTTCATATCTGTATGAAACTATGGTTTTGTTGAACAGACTGTTCATAGGAGGATTGTGTCCAGAAGAAAACCAAGTCCTCCAGTACAACACTTTATTCTGACAGTTCGACGTCCTTTGCCAAATGTTTTAGCTATGCAAAACTCCCAAAAGAGACACAGTTTATTGTGCAGAGAGTAGAATATTTTTTGTATGCTTATTGCAAGAGTAAATCAAATGATATGTCAAACAAATTCATTGTCATGGCAATCACTGGCAGGGCAAGGCCAATATCAGGCAAGAGAAAAAGCAGCTCATCTAACTGGCAAGTATGACAAATGGAGACTAGTAAATTCTACATTTTTCTGCCAGAACAATTCCTTTTTCAGAATACTTATTCATAAACAGTACTATAAAATGTGTCATGGAATCACTGAAATTGGAAAGGAGATTTTCTACTTCATCCTTCTGCTAGGAGCAAGGCCAAAATGCAGGTTGCTCAGGGCCATGTCCAGTCAGATATTTTACAGACTTAAAGATAGAGATTCCACAACCAGCCTAGGCAACCCATCCCAGTGTTCAATCAATCTTAAACAAGGGGTTTTTTTCTTTGTTTAAATAGCATTTCCTACATTTCAATTTATGCCTTTCATGTGGACATCACTGAGAAGAGTCTGGGTCTGGCTCCTGTATTCTCTGACCCCATTAGGCAGTTGTACACATTGATAAGTTCCTCCTGAACTTTCTCTTCTTTGGGCTAATCAGTCCTTGGTCTCAGCCTCTCCTTTTATGAGAGATTCTCCCGTGCCGAATACACTTCTCATAATTATGGGAGAAAAATATTTTAAAATAATATTGCATACATATTTACTCCTTTGGCAAATATGAAGCTGTCATAATTCATAGTAGGAGATATTTATACTTTATAGCTGAGTAGTTTTTTCTTTGTTCTTTAACATGTTTACCCAAATTCTGACATAACTATTTCCAGAAGATTTTTTATTGTTTTATAAATCATGCCTCTGAATCTACTTACGACCTTTTCTTTTTCTATAACAAATGGTGCATTTCCTTGTGCTCTGTTAAGCAAGCAGAATTTCTCCTAGAAAGGTACAGTCATATTTGCTTATTTTTTTGTTTTCTTCATGTGCTGCAGGAAAAAACAAACAGTGGAAAAAAACAACAGACAAATCTCTTTTCCTCTTAGAGCTCAAGCTTGTGCCTGAAGCAATTGGTCTTTTCATCCTCAAAGAATTGGTCATTACTTGTTGAGCTCATTATTATTTTAGGCTTGTTTATTCTCACAAAAATGAGTCCCAGTTCCACAAGCACATTTTCCACTCATATGTTGCAAAATTATGTATAATTTTGTATAATATATGTAAAATATAAGAGTACATATTTTCCTATTCCATCCTCCTCTCATTTCTTTTTCTTTTAGGTCCCTAAAATGATCACTTCTATTTAATTTAAACTCAGCTCCCAGCTATTAGTAAGCAAGTACTTATTTTTTAAGTGCAAAGTTCTATAAAAAAATGTGATGTCCAGCGAATAAAAAAATTCTCTTTCTAATTTTCATTGCATTGAACCAGTTTCTTGATTTAAATATTACCTGAAAAATCTTAGTGTGCTCTGCAATGCTTGTTTAATTCTGTGTCTGGTGCATTGCAATGACATGTAGGGTTGATGATATAAAAATAACCAATTCGTGTTCTATTTTTGCCTGAAATTCTTTCCCCATTTTAGCTTGCAGCACTGAGAGATGTAAAGGTAGGTAAATCTGTGTGTTTTTTTATTTTGGTCTGTTCAAGGCAGAACCACAAAGCTATTTAAACACAGTTTTAGTCTCATTTTATGTTTGAAAATCAAAATTGTTTATTCAAATGACAAAAAAAAAGAAAGAAAGAAAAAAGAAAACTTTTCATATTTTTAATGCATTTGATACAAAGGCTCCTTGACTATTGTGTTGAAAATGTTAAGGATCTGTATTTTACATAATATGCTAAATATATATATTGCAAAATATCCTAGGAAGATGTCATGATCCTTGTGATACCTTATCTATGTAAGGAAGGAGTAATGGAGAATGGGAAATTTCTGCCTAAACAGTTGCCACTATTTACCTACCTAAGATTTCTAGGGATTTTACTCCATCACTGTCATAACAACCATTAGATTCCAATAGTGTCCTTTTAAGAACTGTCTTGGCTAATATATAAATTATATTGAATATAAATTCTGTTGCAGCACAAGAGATTTTTAGTCCCTTCAGCAGATATATGAACAAATGGACATTTTAGACCAAATTCTGGCACATGAATCTAGAGATTACATTGGAATTGAGCTCCATTTGCATATCTTCTACAGTGATCATGACAATAAATTGCACCTTAAAAATCACACTGTTTGTCAAATTCTTATCAGCCTATAAAACACCTGTCAATTTTATAGTCAGATAACACCTTCCAAAGTAACCATATTGCAGAATTATAAGTTTGCTTCACCAATACTTATATTTCTTCACAATTCATCTGAAAATTTTAAATGCATCAAACTGAATTCTCATTTTACAAAAGATATTACCTTGAGCCTGGCAGATTGTGACCAATTCGCTCTCCTTCATATTGCAAAATTACTAAAGTAGCAGTTTACATCAATGGAGACATTGATGTTGTCACATCTAGTTATGCAGGTAACCACTGTGACACTCAGTTTTATGTATCTGATGCCTTGAGAGGCCACCTAGAACAGAGGCTGGACTGTGTTAAAGGAATAAAGTAGGTATTTATTAAAAGGCCTTCAAAGGATACACCTTGGGCAGTACAACAGCCTGGCCGTGTCTCCACCCAAGATGGATGCCCAGTCATGAGTTTTCACACTTTTATAAGTTTTTGTAAGTTTTTTTACATTTTGGGGTTAACGCCCAGTTACAGCTTCACGTTATGAAGCACCATCCTCCCAGATTGCTCACCTCAATTCTCTGTTGTTTAGACATTTTGAGACTGAAGCTGCAACAGTGTCCTTGGTTCTCAGGCTGGAAAAGGATTGTTTTGTCTTACTAAACTGTGAGGTGAACTTGCTAACATTTTATATGAAGTTCAGACTTTTATATGAATGCAGTACAGAATCTAGAAAATATGAAAGCTAAAACTTAAGGCATCATATCAAACCCAAATTTCAAGGAGATCCATCTTCAGCTCCCAACAAACAACTCATAGAAAAAAATTTCCTAGATGTAATCTTTCATCTTCCAGATAACATTTAGACAAGATTTTTGTGTCTATGGTTACCAAGTCGTGCAGAGATTCATTTTGAGCATTGTGAATAATGTTACTTTTTAACCTTACCCTTCAATACTTACATATCCTCTGTCGGATTTCAGTGACAAAACACAAGTAAAGCATGAAACCCAGCACTTAGTCTGATATCACATCTAGGAAATTATCTGCTTGATATAGAACTTCACAGCCAGGACTGTGATTGTGCTCATGTGACTGGTGGGGCTGATATTGAAAGTTAGTGTCAATTCCAGTTTAATGCAATATATTATATCTGTTATATTCCTCAGAAGGGAACATTTCATATATTTAGTCCACTATTACTATCTGGGCATGTAACAGACTTCAATATTATTAGAAATACAGAGGAAATTTTACTGGCTGTATAGAATTTTTCCATTTTTGTTTTTAAATAAAAAGCATTGCAATTTTGAATCTACCTTTATGTGAATAAGTATTAACAGAAACTTAATTTATTATTTCTGGCACCATCTCCATATTTTTTTTAATGCTAGGAATAAAAGCAGTACACAAGCACAAATATGTACATTTATATGATAAATAAAATCAATCCCTCTATTCTCACAATCTCATCTTATTTTTTCTCTCTTAAAAAACTTGCACAATGCTAACAAAAAAAAGAAGAAAAACACAAAGTAATTTTTAAAATTGGAGATGGTCATAATATTCCACACCAAATATTATAGTAGAAAGGAAGTACTTGTTAGCCCCTTACAGCTCATCCTATTTGCCAACATTTCACACTGAAGTGTTAATAGCCATGGAAGGTCAACTCCTTGCTGAAAGCTGGACATAGTTTTTCTAGTTTATTTTCATGGAAAGACTATTCTAGAAACTTGAAAGTGTCTAAGCAGAAGGCCTCATAGAATATTAAGTTGTTCAGCAAATATGAAACTAAAGGCTTCTTTTCATAAATACTCTTTCTTTTTCCAAACAACCCAGGTGTGTAATAATAAACTGTCAGGTGGTATTTAATATGACTCTTGTTAATAATATAACCATTGGTTTGATAAACCCTTCTTTTACATTTGTATTTCTTGAAATCAGTTTTGAGAGAAGAAGAGATGCTCAGTGTTGTCTTTGATGCTCATGCTATGTCAAATGTTCATACACTTGCACACCACCACATCCCCTTTATAGTTTTTACTTTTTCCAACTATTATATTTCCTTATTAGTATTACTGCAATACTGTCATTAGTACTGAAATGTTTCCCCTTATAAGTTAGTTAAATGTAGGGAAGGATTAAAAAGTAGCATTCATTTTTCATTGCAACACTCATCTAATTATTCTTAATATGATTTTTATTGTATAATGTCACTTATTGCAGAATCACTTTAATATGAGCTATAATTATTTTAAGGATAAATTAATTTCTACATGAGTATTATTTAAAACTACTATGTGATGATAACTCACATATTACAAACATACCATATTTTGGTACCAAAAATAGAGGTTTAAGTAGATATTTCATAATTCTGTTTAACACAACATTTAACATCAGTCAGTATGAATACTTGTTCTCATTTTCATTATCATATGGAACATAAATTCAAGATACTAGTTTATGTATAATGTAACATGATTAAATCTTTTTCTGCTTGTTTTTATTTCAGATGTTCTTCCCTCATTTTCATCTTGATATTTGAATGGAATTACAAAATTATGCAAAAGTACCTCAAATCCAACTTTCCATTTCAGGATATATACAGATATTTATTCAAATGGCCCCTGGTTATAAGTGTTCAGACTGGGGAGTAGGGAGAACATGTATAATTAATTTAGTTAGAAATGTCATAAAACGCAATGATGTATAATGAAATAGCACAGCAATAAATACATAAATATCACTTAATTCCATCATAAACTGTGATGTGACAGAAATAATGATGAATAGTAATATAGGATTAAGTATATTCTTTATAATAGAACATTTTTTATCAGACAGGTCAACTTTGTAGTATCCAATATGGCATATTTCTTTAAGGCATATATATGGATAGGTTCATATTCATCAACATTTAAAATGTGAAAGATCCACTAATAATTATCTTAAATGACTTTAGGATTATATTTTTCTCTTGTGTAAACTTAAATGGATTCTTCATAAATAGATATATACGCATTAGATATATACACATAGAAGAAAGATTCTAGTAATTTATTTTTTATTGTCTTCCTATTCAACACCACACAAATAAAAACAAGACTTCAAAACACTCTATATACTTAAATACTTCACACTGAAAACACTGAATCATGTAATATTGCCAAAAGACTGATTCTTTCTCATAAAATATAATATATAAAATATAAAGCTATCCAGAAAGAAGAGCTTTAGACCAGGGAAAATAATAGTATTTAAAATTGTACAAAAAACTTTGTTTTACTCAACATTAATATTTCCTCTTAAATATTATTTCTTGCACATTTTGTTCCTACTGTGAATCACAACTAAAAATTATAATCACTTATTAGAGAGTCTATCTTAAATTTTATTATATAGAATCCATGAGTTCTTTTGCATGGAATCTTCTATATAGCCTTGCTGTCTTTGGGATGAGTAGAAGAACTGACCTTTTGAGATATTTGTCAGGTCTTTTTCCTATGAATTTGCATGAAACAAATAAAGTCTCTATGCCTTGTTACACATTCTGCCTGGACTTTCAGAATCAAAGTATACATTAGCTGAAAACTATCATGCCTTTTCTCAAATCCTGATGCAGCACTCATGTACAACATGACAATTACAGTGAAAAAGTGTCTGCTGCATTTGCTATGTAAGGGGAACTGCAGAACTGTGTGACTGCAGATGCATACTAAAATGCATAATAAAAAGATACCCATGAGACTGTTTTAAAATTATGAATTGGTATAATTTATCAGAGTTCATCTGCAATATGGAGATGGCAACAGATGCAGAATTGAAACTGCCAGCATTACCACAATATCTGTATTTTCATTCCTGACTCCCTCACATCTTTCAGCATCAAATAAGTGCATTAAATCTAAAGTTCTGTCTGTGTATTGGAAAGTTCATGTTTTTGAGTCCTTTATTAAAATTCAAGTTTACCTCAGAAAGGCTTAAGATATGATTATCCTGAAATATCATAGAAATTGGTCCTAATTAAGAATAGTGAGAAATTATATGTAGTTAGAAATTATAACAGCGGCATATTTTTCTAAATAATTGGAAGAAGTCTGAATTTATACTGACAACAGCTAACCACCAAGAATGCACTACAGAAAGTGAAGAAAGTGGTGAGATTCACATGATGAATTTTCAGTGCAGAATCAGATAACCTAAAATGCTTATTTCCAGATTAAAAGGAATAAAATTAATACTTGAATAAAGCATTATCTTAAAATTAAAAGTCGGTATAATGCAACTTTATGAAGATTGTCAGGCATATAAAGTTTTCCTATTCTTTAGCCTGAAGTAATTTGCTGTTTCTTGAACAATCATATTCTTTTAAATTTGAAGACCTTATATCACATATATTTTTTCTATTCATTGAATTTCAAAAATGAATTATTTTCCTGTCACTAAACCCATGTTATCTTCAACCACTGAGCCTCAGTTAATTCTTACCAAAACTTAATCTGATAAAAAGTCTTCTCTTCCTGGTTCAGTAATGTGAATAATAAAATTTCAAAAATCCTGCCACAAATTTTATAATTTGTCTACCTTTTTTAAAAAACTTAATTTGGTCCAGACAAATTCTGCAATTAGTATATTATAATTTTATTTTTTTGTGGATTTTTTTATCTCTTTAATGCTTCTTCCTCCTTGAACAGTTTTATACTGCTTCTTGATTTTTTTTAAATTTTAGTAATCAACTTCCATTGTTAGTGATTAGCCCACCAGATTTCAAATATTCATATAATACCCTCTTTCACACACGTAGTTATTTTGCTTCTGTTTCTTGACCTTTCCATATCTCTCTTTGGACTTTGTAAACTTTGCAATTATTTCTTTTTGACTATATTTAACTACCTATGTTCAACTCTTCCATGATATGGTGTTATTATTAAACATTCATCCTCATTATTATTTGTCTATTGCAACTTGTCATGTGACCTTCTTTTCCCCCTTTTCTTTGTGTGTTAGAAGTAGGGATGGCAATTGCATAGTGAGTGCAAATTTGTTCCCTTTGATTTTCAGGATCTTGTCGGTCACGGTAACCTGAAGGTGTTTTTTCTCTAAAATGGAGTCCATCTGGTCACTGTGTTGTGTTTCTGAACACCTGTCTATAGTTGAAGATCTTGAAAATGTAATTATATTTTATCTTCACAGTCATCTATCTAATATCATGGTTTATTTAGTCCTTCCACCTACATTTTTTGGTTTGTTTTTTATGTAAAACGAATATAGGAAAAACTTGAAAACCTTTACTATTATAATTCATTGGCCTCACAGTTTGGCATAATCTTGATACTTTAGAAGGAATCTGTCAAATCTATAATGATGGATGAATAGCAGATTTCACTGAGTTCACCTTTGGCTCTTATTCAGCCTCAAATAAACTCCTGCTCCTCTTTCCTCTTTCATCTATCTTGGTCTCATTTTTCAAACTGTTTCTCCAGCTGTAGCTGTCTCATATCATCCTTTTCTATGCTTTTGCAATACTAGCTGTTATTTTCTTCCTCTACTTATTAGTTTTCTTTTTATATTTTATCTGCAAACTCATCATTTATACTACATGTGTTATATCCAGCATCGAATTTTTTTCTGAGTATTTTTTTCCTCAATTTTCTGTGTTCTTGGAGACATTTCCATAAGCTTCTCAGATATAAACTCCTTTCGTTTACACAGCGGCTCAGTAGCCACCAGGTCTTGACAAAGTTACTCTATGGTGTTGCCCTGGGGTATTATTTAAGATTATCATTCAAGAGAAAAGATGACCTCTTATTTTTTCACCATTAGTGTCTCCCTCATTCTTCAGACTCCCTGTTTTCCTTAGTTTCAACTCTAAAAAAGGAAAAAAGTCTAATTTTTTCCTCTCAGATACCACAGGATAAACGATATAAGATATGAGAAGAAATATAACAAGGGAAAAAAAAGATGGTGAGACAAGCAAGGGACAAAAAACCCAAGCAGAATCCAAGTCTGTCACAGCATTCGAATAAATAACAGAAATAGATTCCCCATTGGAGTCCTGTGTCATTAAATGACAGTTCCCTATTTTGGATATGAACAAGATTCACAAGGAAAGTGGATGAAAAATTATAAATAAACTATTTAAAAATTCAATCAGATTAAGATTATCTCAGCTGATTTGTATTCTCATTTAGCTTTGACTTACTTGGATCTATGTTAATTTTCATTGTCTGAGAAAATTCCTAGTTATGACATTAATTTAAATAGGGCACATACCATGTCAGACAGGGAAGCCAAGAATTTGAAATGCATGACAGGATATCCTGAAATATTTAGATTTGCCAATGAGTAGTTATCACCACTTCCAAAATCAGAAATAACAGATATCGAGTCTGTTTTCATTTGCTTATGAAGACTTTTTTTTTTTTGAGAAATACTACCAAAAAATTTATATCCTTGTAGTTTACACTAAAATTCAATTTATGTGAAAAGTTAGGAAAATGCTATAATAAAATAGTATTCTTGGAAATAATTTTATGTGGGTTTTTTTTTTTTGTGAGTTTCGGGAGGGGTGTTTAGCTGGTTTTGAGTTTATTTATTTTGTAATTTGGTTTGGTTTTCAGCTAGGAATCAAAAAGCTAACCGAAAACTCCACAATGCTTCACAGAATTTTCTCCTCCCTGTATCACATTACAATGATATATCCCTAACAGTAGCTTTATGTTGGCCTTCATTTTGTACTGAATTTTGAGTTACATTCCTGGAGAGACATAAGGTACTTACAGAACTATCAATATAAATAATGTCAACACATCAGTTTCCCTTTAATAAGCCTAGGTGCATCTTCACTGTCTCTAAAAAAATAACCCAAAAAACTGTCAAGCCTTTTTCACAGCATTGAGTTCAGCTCGTCTTAAGCTACAGTGGAAGGACAGATGTGCTGTGGTAAGAGCTGATTTGGAACTGACAGCTGGACCTGCTCAGACTCCCCAGGACTAAGACTGCAAGAAACACAGTGCAGAAACACCTACATGGCTTTGCAAGTGCCAGCCTGTGCCTTACATGTCTTGTGCTAAGCCAGAGCTAAGAAAGCGCTACTGAACCATGCTGACTCTCTTTTGTCTCTGTACTTCTTGCCTTGATGTGTCCTGTAGTATCTATATTTTTGGGGGCATCAGAGGTTCAGGTTGTGGATAGTCAAAAAAAAAACCAGGAAAGACCAAAGCAGGGATTTTGAATCTCCCCAAAATGCAGAAACAGCACAAGAAAGTTCTGACATTGATTCAGTTTGTTTCCCTGCATCCAACAGAGGAACTTTGCTTCGATTCATTTGGAGTCAATATTATTCTGATGTTCATGGCTCCAGTGTCTGCATTAAATTAGACTTATGTTGTCCTTAAATAAGAGAAGTGAAGAGCCAAGCTGATCCATCCTTCTGCAAGTGAAGGAAAAGCTCTTTGTACCTCTTTGTCCTTCTGACCTTTTATTTCCACCATCCTCTGCCCAGCCTCAGGCTCCTTTAAGGAAGGAGTTAACAATCTTTAAGGGTTATGTTCTACCTTTCAAAAGATACGTTTTTCTACTTCAAATTATCTTTCAAAATACCTTTTCCAGGACTCTCATTTGCTATATGTTTGATATTTTGTGACAGTGTGGCCCTAAATGAAAAGACACAATTAAATTCACAATAACAGCAATAGGGATAGCAACAGATAAAGAAAAAAAAAATCTCTATTTATAGTAACTATGTTACCTACTTTTAGGTGGACTTCTACTTATTACCAAAAGACATTATAAGGTTCATTTTAAAACAAAGCTGCCTATTCATAAAATTAAAATATTAATCCCCTAAATAATTAAGAAAAAAAAAATCATTATTTTACAGGTTTCTCCTTTAGGGGTAAGTAATTCTTGGAAGTGTCACTGGCTGCTTGTTAAATCAGAGATGACAGAAATTCAGGCAAAGTTTTGGGTTTTTTTTCTAGCAAATCTCTTCAATAAATACTGGTAGATAACCAGAAGAATTTATTTTCATAAAGAGATTTGCATATTTTTCTGCAGAAATTTTCATGAACTAAGTGTTATTTCTAAATTATTTTGCAGATGCTTCCTGATTTTCCTATATGTATGCTGAAAAATCATGTTTTACTTTCAGAACAGGAAAAAGATGCAAGAATTAGGGCAGTATTTAGAGATTTGTTGTTTACTAGTTTTGCATGAATGGGAGGAGTTTGACTTGTCAGAATGGATTGATTCAAAGCTACACAGAGGTGCAAGGTTGATCTCCCTGAAGGGCCTTTCTTTTGCTTTATTCCATGTTTTTTACATGATGATGTTTTTGAGGATATTTCATTGATGATGTTGCAATGATATTTTATGACATTGCAATGATATTGCAACCTGATTACTGGTAAAACTCTCATATCTCAGTTAGAAAAGTACTTGCCATGTGAACTTTTTTGTCCTAGCTAGAAATCTGAATCTAGTTCATTAAAAACATGTTTCTATTGCATCTTATGGTCTCTAACTATGAATAATAGGCAGACATTCTGCATATAAGAGTGCAGAAAATAAAAGCCAAACATTTTATTGGACATTTGACTGCTTGTTCCAGTGGTAGCTGCCATTCTTACAATAATTCTATTAGAAATCTAAACCTTTTGCTGAATGTATGATGATTAAAATGGTAAAAGCATGATCTTCTTACCACTACTGATTTTGCCTCCAAATTTTCAATACAAACATTTTTTTTGTCACTGAAAGCACTCCACTTATGCTGTACAACAGGATAAAGAACATATTTCTGTTTCTGCAAGAAGCTGCTTGCTTTGTGTGCTGACCTCTCTAACTTTTTCAGGTCTACATAATTATTTATACAAACTTTCCATGGATTAAATGCAAAAAAAAAAGCCAAATGAAAGGGATATAAATGCAGAACAGTTTAGAAGCAACCAAAATATGCCTGCAATTCATTGCCCTTCGGTAGATGGGGACACTATCTATCCTTAATGTACCACAGTTAGCAGCAAAACATAGGTGGAAACAATGCTCTAGGACCTTTTTTCAGTCTTTTAGATTCCTGAGGAGACTTTAATTGCTATTGTTAACATATAAAATTGCACCATGAGCATTTCCATGAAATTAAGAATCACAGAATCACAAAATGTTTGAGGTTGAAAGAGACCTCTGGGAGTCAGCCTGTCCAACTCTTAAATTCCCCAATTAAGCAGGCTCACCTGGAGAAGAGATTGTGGACCATATCCAGATGGCTTTTGAATATCTCCAACATCAACATGCAGTTCAAACTTAGGACTAGTTCTTAGCAAAATTATAGAAACACAGTTGGAGCTGGAGGAGGGAGATATTGCTGTTAAGATCACACAGTATCATGACAGTAAACTGCATTTGTAGCTGTGCTTTTGTTGCCCATGCCTTAAAAGGGAAGCAGCGACGATGTTTCAAAATGGCATAATACAAGGACTATCATATCATCTGACTTTGGGCACCCCAACTAAAAAGCTGAGTTCTTTTCCTAGTGTTTTGCAATTCATTTGAGATACTTACTATTAAGAAATTTACACATTATCTTCCTTGGATTAACCTCTGAAGGATCTTCATCTCTCCAGTTACTTGTAGAGAGAACCTAGGGAGCATAAACATCTACCTTAGCTTGGTAGTTATGACATCTCCTAGTCTAGCCCAGAGATACTACAAAGACAAAATACTGGACATCATGTCTGCAGCACCTCACTAGATTATCTAAGAAACACATTATTCACCTCTGTTCTACTAGTTCTTAATATTCAGAATAAAAATGGTCTAAACTGCCTTGGGTAACATGAATAAAACAGAAAAAATCTACAACTGTCATAATATATATCTGAATGTGACAATCTGTGTTAATTCAAAAGGTCTGTGTTTCATTCTTATATTAATAACCTATTTTAAATCCCTTACCACTAGAATAAACTCCATCAGAAACAACAGGAGCACTCTCAGCTGCAAATTCAAGTAAAATATTTTAATAAACTTTATACATATACTTTGTGGTTATTGTACAAGTTATTTGAAATAGCAGATTAATCTCTTTGTGATTCTAAACACACTTAAGAAAGCTGTCAATGTATGTGTCTTATATTTCTTAAATCTTAAGGTATCACAGTTATTGCACAAGCTTTTCTCTTTAACCTGTATAGATTTTAAAGACCACAAACCAGATCTGTTTTCTTGTTAGTAGCTAATGAGTAGGTCTGCTCAGCTGTCATGATTTAACCCCAGCCAGCAGCCAAGCCCCACACAACCACTTGCTCACTGCCCTACCAGTAGGAGTTGGGAGAGAATTGGAAGGGTAAAAGGTAGAGAACTCATGGGCTGAGATTAAGACACATGAGCAAAGCAAAACAAGGAATGAATTCACTGCTTCCTATGGGCAGGCTGGTGTTCAGCCATCTCTAGGAGAGCAGGGCCCCATCACATGTCAGGGTTACTTGGGCAGACAAACACCATCGCTCCAAATATCCACTTCTTCCTCCTTCTTCCCCCCACTTTGTATACTGAGCATGGTGTCACAGGCTGTGGGACTGTCCCCTTGGTCAGTTGGGGTCACCTGTCCTGGCTGTGTCTCCTCCAAACCTCCCACACACCCTTAAATTCCTCACAGTATGAAAACCAGAAAGGGCCTTGGCTCTGTGCAACCCCTGCTCAGCAATAAGAGGAACATCTCTACGTTATCAACTCTCCAGCACAAATCCAAAACATAGTCTTATGCCAGTCACTGTGAAGAAAATTGACTCTACCTCAGCCAAAAACAGCACACTGAGCTCAGGATATTTTAGGATGATAGGTTTGAATTAAACTTATCAAAATCACTTTGACCAAAAATTGACAGTATGAAGGCATCTCCAGTTCAAAAATTCACATTGGAAAGGGCTGATGTTTTACAGGTAGATAAGAATAGGATTGATACTTGAAGGTATTGTGATTCATTGCCAGCTTTCTGCAGAAAGTAGAAAGGTTTCATTTTTGTGTATTGCTGGTTTTACTCAATAAAATTTACATTTTACTCTTCATGTTGTTCAGTCAGAGTGGCAGCAGGTACTCCAGAAAGTGTTCTGTTTACCAGCACAACTACCCTGGCATTATTTTCTTTTCATGTAACAAAATCTAGGGGTTTTGCCTTGAAATAACAGAGCAATCATATTGAATAGGTTCTTCAATTTTGTATTGCAATGTGGTTAAATCAACCCTTGGACTGTCCCAGATACACAGTTCTAAGACCCTTTTGTGTTCCTATGAAACGACCTTTTCCATGAATATCAACAAACATCCCGAAAATGTCTATCCCTCTGTTCATCTTCACTAGGACAGCTGTAAGGCATGATACGTGCCACTCACTCTTTCCCCTCTTCTTGCACAAAGTTGTCAGTGTAAATATTCTAAGGTCAATATTTTTACTTACATTTGAGTGCACTTACCTATTTCTTTAATTTTTTTAACTAATACATGTATTTGCATGCAGTAAAATATTTTTATGTAAATTTTATGCGGTGTAAATGTACAGTGAGAGCTAATTTGTTACCTTAAATTAAATGTATCCTCTCTGACTACCATAATCCTCTCCTGTTTTTTATTGCTCTTTCCATTTGCTTAAGTCTATGCTTTGCCCTTCACTACTTCGAACCTTCCTGAATTAGACCACTCACTTTTCTCTCTCTTTTTTTGGCCTTGACACTCACAAACTTTCATATCTGCTTCTTAATGCTCCCTCAAATTGAGTTCTATGTGGCAGAGCAGAGTATGGGCACCAATTCTAAGAGTATAATTTAAAAAAGGTCAGAGCAGTATTGCTGAAAACTATGCTTGAACAGCTCAAACTACTATTCTCATTAACAGGATGATTTTCTGATCCAACTGAGAGAAAACATCAGTGGATCTTTGTAATCAAAAGTGCAGAATCATGAGGAGGAAAATTCTACAGAAAGAGCAAAATGTTGAAATATGTTCTGGAGCTGTATCAGTGTTCTGCTCTGGCAGAACCTAATTCAGTAGAAGTTTTGACATGGACTTTACAAGGAAAAGTCCTCGACTCATTGTGAAAACTGATGTCTAGTTTGTGTGTGTTTGTGTGTGTTTTTGTGACAAACCTATGAAACCATATTACCTGTTGTCTGGCAGTGGCATATACTTATATATATTTATAATGTAGATATATATATATTTTACTTGTAGATATATATGCACATTTATATACACACCTATATATATATATACAGATAAAATAGCTGAACATGAGGAAAACATACATATCTAAATTCTTATACCTTATCCTAAAAGCACAACATGACTGTTAGAAAGAAGACTACCTGTGGTTAAATTAGAGATAGCATGTGAGTGCACTCAGTTAAGACACCAAATTTAACGAGGTTTTATTTTAAATTCCTAAATTATTCACTGAAATAAACAGGAATTCATCCTAACCCTGCAGCTTCAACAAAAAGAACAAAGCAAAGTAAAACTGGTCTTTTTTGTCCTCAAGATTGGATATTTGATATACCAGTATTGCTAAGATGTAACAACACAAACAGGCTAATGGCACCTGGCCTGTTATGCTTTCTGAAGCAGCATAATTTAAGGATTAAAGGTAAAGTTTTGATAAATGATTTTGGGGTATTGCATTTGAATGTCTGGGTTTGTTTTTTTTTTTTTTTTTTGTTCACTTCTTTGGTTAAGCTAGTGTAAGGAAACTGGTAAAATATACTTCTATGTATCACAAAGAAATTAGAGTTGTTGCTATTGGGATTATTCACTGCATATTCACTACTGTGGAATACTAAAACATGGTTATGTACTAACTGTTAAACTATCCAAGCAGATGTTTAAATCCATGTTATCATTTTTTTAAATCTGACTCAGATAATGGTTAGAATGTTTTCTGGAAACAAAGGACAAAAGCTTATTTTAACATCTTATTTCATTCGTGAGTGATGACTTCCTGACTACTAAATCAAGTATAAATCTCTCTTTGACTGCAGCAAAGAGAGTATTTAATCCTATTTATATCACTACAGTACAGCAATATATGCTCTTTTTTTTTGTCAGTTGTTTTTATACAATTTCACTTTTCACAGTTAATGTCCAAACCGAACTCCTTCTGTATAAGGTGACACAAATTGTTTACTCCTCTGGAAACTTTCATCATATCATGCATATTAAATCCAGTGGTACCATTACATGATCCTACACATAAAATTGCTTCCTGAACAGATGTGAATGAAAAACAAGATAGAAAATTCTGCAGGATCTCAAGCAGCCCACAGGGAGCTTGAGAAACCAGCCAGAAAGGCAGGCAAAGGCCTCAAAAACACCTTTTCATCTCCAACCCCTGCTGTGTCATCCTTCCTTAGAAATTTAGATTATTCCATTCTGTCCTGTCCTATATCAAAAGCCTCTCTATCAGGTAAAAATACTTTAACAAGTATTTCAATATTCAGAAAAATTAAAATATGAGGTAGAGGTGAGGTGGAGCAGACACTAAGGAAGGGCTGGTGCCCAAGGGCCCATGCAGACAGAATCGCTGCTGCTGCGGCAGATCTTTCCTTTCAAGTTCTGCAGGGTCAGGTGGCTTCCCAGCCTTGACACTTGTTTTCTTTTTCTCATCTACATCTCTTCCTGAATTCTTATCTTTCATTTCTGCAGACACTTCTGACTGGTAAAGGAAAAAAAATATTAGCCAGATATTCTGACCCCCTACATAAGGGCATTAAATATCGTTCCTTTGGAGCTGATTTTGAAATATCTTTAAAAAATCTTTGAAAGACCTCACAGAGAAAGAAAAAAGATATATGATTTCAAATAACCACCATCAACTTCATTTTGGATTTATTTTTTCTTGAGTTGTTCCTAAAAAATGTGAAAGAATTAAAGGTTTTTATTGTCAGTTATAAGAAGAACAGATAAATACACAGAACAGTGTAATGAAACTTCATTACTTACTCAATTGAAGCAGCTCAAAACTGTACTGCATTAGAGATATTAAAAATGTCCATTTCAAGTAAAGTAACTTTTAAATATCAGGATTTAAAATTGTGTGTGTTTGTGTGTGTGTGTGTGTGTGTGTTTAATCCTCATTTCTAATTTGTATTGGCCTCTTTGATAAGAAATAATACTTTCAGTAAAGCATGTCTCCAATCATCATTATACTGAAGAGAAAGGTAGAAGTGATGCAAATGAAACTGGATTTTGGTTTTAACGAGAAATTTCCATTATATTCCATAAATGTGGAGCACTACAAAAACTTTTCATACATTTAAAAAAAAAATGAAGTCTTTCTTCTCTTTAATGTCATGATCTCTATCAAATATGGTTTTTCTAGAAGTACCTATTTTTCAGTTTCATCTCTATACAACTTGAGGAGCAGTATTGCTAGATCCAAAACCAGTAGTTCTCACTTGGCCATAGGAGAACTGGGAGCTGGGGGAGGGAGGGGAATAAAAGTTGAATACTTTCTGCTTAATACAGGATTCAGAAAATAAAATTATATGTACAGTTGAGCTTGTTAAATATTATCTATCAAATATATTCTTCATTGAATCTTTGTCATTTTTCATTGACTAATTTATTCAACAAATACTGCTTATGATAGTCAACGTATTCTGCAGAAGTCAAAGTACTCTTTGTCAAATAAATTATTTGATAAATAATGACATTCTTAAAATCCCTTAGTTAACTTTATTCATTTATTTACTTCTTTATTTTCAGCTAGCTTCAACCTCTGCCATGGAGTAAAGCTGCCTAAATGCAAATTGCTGATGCACATTAAAAGCTAACATATAGCACAGACAGTCCTTATTTTCCATCAGTCAACTCTTCTTAAAAAAAAAATGCTAAAGAATAAGTTGTAATTGTTCTTTCCTTCATTTGTTCTTTAATACTTTCTTTGTTTGTTTCCTCTGGTCCTTCTTTCCAGTTTATCATATACTTTTCTAGATGATAATGGTGTTTTTTATATCATTTATGTCCAGGAGGTGACTCGATATAATTTTTGAGAAATGCTTTTCAATTTTTGGCTATCTCAAAAGATTTAATTACAATTTAAATCCTCAGATATGAGTTCATAAGAACAAAATTCTGTGAATGTATATTGCGCACTAGAAAATTATCTAAGCTCTGCTTCAATCATTTCTGTGACTGAAAATGAATTCATGAAATGACAGGGAATTCACAGCGTGGGGACAAATGAGACTATTTTGCAATTAGGGAAATATTACTATAGACAACTAGAAAGAAACCTTATCCATGAGCAGGATGCTGAGCAAGTGGAAAAAAGGATTTTTATCAATAATCATGTCTTCCTCCTTTTCTATATGCCCCGTACAAGATAACTGGAACTACACTTGTAGAATTAGTGACTATTCATGACTGCATCCAAATGCAAACAGAGCCACTTTTGAACACATGCCATACTGCAGATTTATTAACCTCGCA
The DNA here is from genome assembly GCA_003676055.1 of Chloebia gouldiae. NCBI lineage: Eukaryota > Metazoa > Chordata > Aves > Passeriformes > Passeridae > Chloebia > Chloebia gouldiae. The sequence goes on along the minus strand of QUSF01000005.1, from coordinate 9,052,189 downwards.
GGGGAAAAAAATTAAAACCCAAGGAAAAAGCCTCCAGTGTTCAGCGACACAAGAGTAGGTTTATCAAACTAAGCATTGGAAAGTTTGGATGCCACTTAATAGTTTTGGCCTTTGGCAATAGATGCCTCAGTTCTCTCTCCTTGAAAAGGAGAAGCTGTCAATGTTCCTATGAGTTTGGATTTTATGCAATAAGTCTGCAATATTCATAAAGCATTTATATCCACAAAATTCAACACAGTACTTGTTTTTCTGTTTTTTTGACAATAAAATATTTGTAGAAATGATAAATAACTTTTGCAAACGTTGACACAAATGGTAACCCTACTCCAACATCCTACTCCACAGAAGCACAAATCCCAAATTGTCTCTGCTCAAAAGCCTGATTCTGAGTGACTAAGCTCTTGATAGAATTTGCCTCTTGATATTTAACCAGCTTGTTAATGATTCAGCTGTAGGTAGCAATGATCTCTGTCTGATGCTACAATTTGCTTAGCAGTCATGATGCTACTTTTAAGGATAAAAGCAACTGCATTAACCAAAATTATGGACATGTTTAACAAAACTGCTAACAATATGACTTAACTACCTGAGAGGCTTAAGAGAACTTAGAAACCAAAGTAATCCCCAATGGTAGTTTGATTTATTTACATGCTTTTTGATCATTGTTATGCTTAAACAACATTTTGAAAATTCACCAAGATAAAAAAATGCAATTTTGTAGTAAATTTGTTCTTTATAAGTCACTAACCTTTAGTTGAATGAAGAAACCACCTTAATATATGTGAGCTGCAGGATACCTGGCTGGCTTGCTTCAGGTCCTGAGCATAACATTCCATCTGTCTTTTTTCCTGACTTTTTTTTTTTTTTCCCCAGAATATGAGCCAGACAGAATTCATGCTTCAACCCCTTTGCTTCTCTGAGGTTGAGTACTGTTCAAAATGTAGAGTAAGGGGTAGCACACTGGTAAAGCTATAGCTAGAGAGAGAGATTGTGCTGAGGGACAGCTCTGCACCCCACTGGGAGGTGTCAGTTTGTGCACAGCCTTGTAGACAAATGAGCTCCAGGAGGCTTTGGCATCAAAAACAAGTCATGGCTGGTCTGAGCCATACAGCTGTGCACCTTGACATGTTCTCATCCCAGCATTCACATGCTTATTTTTCATATTTTACATAGCTTTTGATCTAAACAGGCAAGTTATCATACGAGAGGGAGAAAAGAATTGCAAGATTCAGCAATTATACCAGGAAAAAAATTACAAAGATGTGTGCTGCTTTCTTTGGTAGGAATTTCTGTTTCAAGCATATGACAAATATAGGGTCTCACAATGCTTCTTTTGAAGGACCCTGCACTGAACTGTAAATGCCCAATTTTGCTACCCTGCAATGACAAGAATCAGTGGCAATTGTCCTGACAAATGAGATGTCTCCAGATTTACTTGTCAATACACAATGAGAGCAGGACTTGGAGTTAAGTGTAGTCATCATCCTGTAGGAACAGAGCCAAAGCCTGGGTATTTCCACAGCTGAAGAAAGGAGACAAAGCATCTACTGCCTCATATGAACTAAATGTCACTTTTCTTCTAAAGCTGTTTTTACTGTAAGATTGCTATTACTTGTTTCCTTATGGTCCCCATAGGTACTATAAAAATTTAATTTCTACTCCAAATATTTAAATCTCAGTCAAACCTGTTAACATTTTGAAGGGTAAACACAAAGGAGATGTGCAATTGTTCTGCACAGTTCTGGGTCCCAATGAAATTCTGCATCAGCTCTAACTCTTTTTGGAGTTTTGGGGTATAGATATTTCTTAGTAATTTCAAACATAATATGTTCTGGAATAATTTAATATTTTTTTTCCCAAGAAAAGTCTGTTCTAATAAATTACTGAACCTTTGGGTACTGGAGTGTTATTTCCTGCATGGTAGGTCTTTTTCTCGGAGGGGGAGTTTATTGAGTTCCTTCCAATAAATTGAAACATTTATGAATCAGAGAGTATCACTTCCTCAAGAAGCTAGAATTTTACAAGTATTTCCAGTGTTTAAAGTAGCATCACTTAAATTATTAGTCTTTGTGTTATACATCTCTGTTGAGGTTAAAATGTAACATACAAAATCTTTCCCAGGTAACAGGAAGCCAGAATTTTCTAAGAAACACTACAATTACTGTGTAATTGATCTTACACAGTAAGATCTTATAAGTGAATTCAGAACTTCTCATCCATATAAAATTGTGATAATACAAAAACATGTGAAGGCAAGATACTAATCATAGATGCCTTATAGTCTAAATAAGAATAATTATGACCAAAAATGGTAAACAACCAAACAAAAAAATATAAATCTGAATGTTTATGTTAACAAAAAAAAATCAGATCAATTTCCAAATTAAGTATACCCCAAATGTATGAACCCAAAAAACTTATAAGTGGTTTCCATAATTACCTTCTTGCGCCAAAAAAAATGTAGTTTGATCTAATAGATTAAGAACAAAAACTTTCAGTCTTAATAAGATACTGTATTTTCCTTCTCAGGGAATCTGGTTTAATATTTTTTCTTTGTACAGTTTGTTAGCTTTGTTAATTGTAAAGCAAACAGCCTGAAAACATCACAGCTGAAAGCTATGAACATTGCTTTAAGTGCTTTTGTATTGATTTCAGACCACTCTCACAGAGTGCCTCAGCATAATATTAGTGCCATAGGCAGGCAATATGTGTTGATTAGTACAGAATCAATTTTATCTACTTTCATACTTGAAATCATATTTAATTAATGAGAAAGCCAAGCAAATACTTTTTGAAACAAAATAACTCTGATCCCTCTTTAGAAGTTCCATTAATTTATAATGTTCATTACAATCTAAAAAATGTTGTCACTTATCTTTTCCATGAACAGTTCCTATTACTATAAAGAAAAATTCCTTCTTTTTGGAATTGCCTTTTGGAAAGGCAAATTTCCCGAGATTCCCTAACACATCAATCATTACAGAAAATAAAAACATACTTTAAACAACCTCAGCATGGTTATACCCATAGGCACAATTTGGCCAACAGAAATTTGATATCTGCGAAAACAAATAAATATTTCTACTTGCTATTTGCATGGGAGACAGCTGAAAAGAACCATATGTTTACTTAACTTATTTTTATAGCTTTTATTAATTGAATCTAAAAATTGGCAGCATAATTGAATTTGATCTATTACAGAGAAATTTAACTCTATTGCACCAATATTTAAAAAAGTAGTGACTAAAATACCATGACATTTACATTAATTGCACTATTTTTGTGTCTTGTTTGACAAGATACTGTTATAAACTTACCTAGCACCATAAAATCCCAGAGAGATCGTGTTCACTAAGCAACAAAATGTGGAAAGGTGGAAGGTGAGAGTGGTGTTGAGGTGTTAAGGCAGTTTAAACTCCCCCTGGAGCCTCCTGGGGGATGAATAGGTTTATAATAATAATGACATCTAGAACTGGCACTCAGCTAATCTGCTGGACTTTCTTTGAACTGCCAAAAATATTCAGCTTGGCCACTGCACCAAAATTACTGAGAAGCTCTCTGGAGGGCAAAATTGTGTACATTATCTCATCCAGTGATGATCTCTATCAATCGTATTGTTTTATCCAAAAAAATTCAGCAAGAACATGTAAATCTGATGAACAGCAATTGATGACTTGTATTGTTGATCCATGGAGAAAGAGGAAGTGGGGCAAATTCCAGCTCTCTTTGCTGTTCTCATATATTTATGCAATGGCTTTTGCTCCACATTGTGCTCTAGCTCAAGTCCCTGACCACCAAGGCTACCAGCCAAGAACACACCTAACCCATTCACTGTCCACTTTCTGTGGAAGAGGGCTGAAAACAGAACATGAAGGAGAAATCCTGTGGTCAGGATAAAGGCAGGGAAAACACTTACCAGCTCTTGATGTGGTTAGCACAGGCTTTACCTGGAGAAATTTAAATTAATTTTGTAGGTCTATTGTCTGTCACTTTTCCCTCATCAGATGTTGACCTTCAGCACACTCTTTTTTGGTTCTCTCTGCCTCTCTCTTTCCAGAGTTTTGTGTCTTTCTTGAATACTCCTTCCAAAAAGTGCCATGAGTGTGACTGAAGGGTTCAGCTGTGCCCTGTGGTTGGGATGCCTGGCACATGGTAGCCCCTGGCCTTTTCCCTTAGAGGCCACGCCTGCAGCTCCTTCTGTCCATCCTGGGCACCTGTACCTGGCACAGGAATCTTATCTAGCATTTCTCTCCCAGGTACTGAAACATGTGGATGTACAATGCTTCAAATTTGAGACTGAGCAGGGTTTTGCTTTGGAAATATAGCAAGCTATACATACTCCCCCTTTTTTTCCCCATAAAATCAATAAATCACCAATCAAAAAAAAATTGTCAGGGAGAGCCCAACTGGGTACTATATAAATCATTAATTTTCCACTCATTTCTCCATCCATCCACAAGCTAATATGTCCCTTTGTTCATGCGTACTCCTCTTGGAAAATGTAAAGGTTTTGATGGTTGTTGTTAGAAGGCTATAGGTATTTGAGATTGATAGCAGTGCCCTGTTTTCTATGCAACTTACATTATTTACAGAAATCCCTTCTTGGTGCCGTATTCAGCCAATGAAAGAATTATTCTCTCTTACCTTTTTGCTGGCACCTGAAATAAAGTAAATACTAAACACCAGTGAGTGAAATGTTGCTGCCTGTTTATTTGAAATCTACAATGCCTTCAGGCAACATCATCATTTGCTACACCCTTTAATATGTCAGACAACAGAATTTTAATTTTTTTCACTGGCAAAATGGAAAATATAGATTAAATACCTAAATAAATTAAAAGACAGAAAAAGAGGTAAAAAAAAGAGGAAATATTTTGTCTTAACAAGCTCTCCTGCTTTTAACTTTCTCATAATAAAAATGATACACTGGAAATGGAAACCTGGAGATGGTTTGTGGAAGGTATGGAAAATAATGTGAGAACAAAGAAATACAAAACAATGGCTAAAGAGCAGGCACTTACAAAGATTCAAAATTTTTTATCATAAAACAAAGGAGACACAACAGAAGTTTTAGAGTTTTTCTCAGGTGCTATGCACCTGAATCAGAAACTATTGTTTTAAAGCAAAACTAAAAAAAAAAAAAAAAAAAGCCAAAAAAACCAACCAAACAAACAAAAATCAACTGCATAAAAGCTCCAAATTAGACTATAGTACATGGGTCAGAAAATTGATAATCAGGAATAATTTTCTGTAATATTCTCGCTTGAATATGGCTTGAGTTAGTAATGAAGAACAGCTAATTTCATTTCATGGTGGTTTAGTGGACAGTGAGACAGATGCAGAGAATCATTTAATATGTAGTCAATTTGCAGTGTGCAGCATTACATATAAGATCTACATATAAGACAGTAATGCCAGTGGAGAAATGTTGTGGTTCTGTGTAACTCAAGGGTGGGGGAGGGAATCAGGAAAGTAAAAGTGAAAAAACTCATGGGTTGAGATAAAGACATTTTAATAGGGAAAGGAAAAGCCACACTCACGTAACCAAAGCAAAACGTTCACCGCTTCTGATGGGCAGGCAGATGTTCAGCCACCCCTAGGAAAGCAGGGCTCCATCTCACATCAGGGTTACTTAGGAGTACAAACATCATCTTTTCAAGGTTTCCTCCCTTCCTTCTTCATCCCCATCTTTACCTGCTGAGCATGGGCCATATGGTGTGGGATATCCCTTTGGTCAGGTGGGATCAGCTGTCTCAGTTGTGTCCTTGCACAGTTTCTTGTGCACCTCCAGCCTCCTCGCTGTTGGGGTGGGGTGAAAAGCAGAAAAGGCCTTGACTCTGTGCAAATGTGGTTTGGCAACAATTAAAACATACCTGGATTATCAACAGTGTTCCCAGCACAAATCCATAACACAGCCCCACACAGAGGCTGCTGCAAAGAAAATTAACCACAGCCCAGCCACCACCAGCACAAGCAGCTAAAGACTAAAGGGATAATCTGCTCCCCTGTAGTTCTAGCTCAGAGCAAGGCTGACTGAAACAGCACCACAGAGATTTGAGCTGTTCCTGAGTGCCTTGTGTCATTTATGGAGGCAGAAGCAGGGAAAAGAATAAAGCAGTTTTACATATAAATAAAACAAAACTCTACAGTAAATCTCCTTACCAGCTCACCAGCTAAAATAATTTTGTATTCACCTATAAGGACAGATTACTTACTCTGATCGTGACAGTTATTTTTGGTCCATTGAGGCAGGATTCTATAGGAATTGAAGTGTGAGTATAGAAAAAAGAAGAAACTAATTATTTTTGCATCCTTAGTATTTACAAAATTGCTTCATAATAAATATAAATTCATACATAAAGTACAGTAAATTAGAAACTATTTTTCAATTATTTTGTTTTATAATTTACTTAAATTTATTAAGTTTATATATTTATAATTATTTGACATATTTGAAGAAACAATTTTACCAGAAGGTAAGGCAGCTATTTTCACTTGGGCAGCTGACCTTTTTATTTCCTTTCAATCTTCAAGCTTCTACTTTTCCTTCGTACTTCATAAATAGAACACACAGGGCAGGGACAAAATAAAGACATTATAACCAAAATCCTGGTTTGAGAAAGACTTTTGATGGACAAGTGTATTATTCTAAAAGGCAAATTTCAACTATGCAGGCATGAAAACTTGCAAGGATTTTAAAACTGTAAATTCTAGAGCATAATCAAATTAATCCATGAAGGAGTTTGTAAGACTTTGCTGACATGGATGGACAATGAGATGCAAAGGAGTGTGCAAAGAAAGATAAGCTAGCCAAATTAACATACCGGAGACAGCATTTCAGATACATTGCATAAAGAACAGAAACACAGCAGTGTATACCCTAATTTCACAGTTACATATTTCAAAGGAAAAGGGTGTAGAAAGACGTGAAGGTTAAAAGTTTGTGACTATGACAATAATTCCCCAGGATTTCACTCAAGGGACTACAGAGAACAGAGATGACATTCAAAATGTATCCTCAAAATTCTGCGTTACAAATCTGGGAACTGCATTTTACCAAGAAATATTCACAAGACATAAAGTGAAACAAAAAAATACTGAAATTTATCTTGACATCTTCACCTGAATATTTTAGTTGGTTCTAACTTGTCCCAGAAAATTCAGAGGAAAGAAGATTCAGTTACGCTCCTCTCTGCCAATGAACCCAGATACTTTGACTTTCAGATGTAGAAAGGAGATGAGACTGGAAAGAGAAATGCAGGAAAAAGCAATAGGATGCTGGAGTTTTCCTAAAAGGCATTAAGTTCTGAGATGTGAAAATGTAAAATGAAATAGGATTTATGACCTCTTGCCCTTTTGTCTAATATTTAAGTCATAAGAATAGATTAGCAATAAGTCTTCCAAAATGTTGTGGAAAAAAAGATATTAAAAATAAGACAAATGTATTGATGGCTGAAAATTATCACTGTGTTTTCCATCTATGAGAAACAGGCAAAGGTATTGTTTTGTGGGGTTTTATATTCATATATCTATCTTGATTAAATTTTTTTTCTCCATATTGAGACCAATACAAATATTATATATGCATACACACGTATATTGTAGCTTGCAGTTTAGGTTTTAAAATCAGAGAGTATGATGGTAGACTAAAATCAGGGAACTATCCAGAAATATTTTGAAGGCTATGTATTCTTTTATTTCATATATAACAAAGTCATAAAAAGGATAAAATAAATTTCAGTAAATCCTTCAATTACTTTGAAAAAGTCACAAGATCAGCTATTCATTTGCCTCTGCTCCATGAAAAGATTTTCTGAAGCCACTTAATGAGTGGAAAAGTGAGAGGGAGAAAATAAAAGCTCAAGACTATGACATGAAATAGATATCAGTAAGCAGGGTTATGAAGTGCATGCAGGTGTTAACAATTGTTCAGTATGTGTGGAACGGTCACAGCTCATTTATGCTAACTTTAACATCAATATCTTGTTTAATTATGTAAATATATTTTAAGGGAGCATAGAACAACTAAGGTTTATATTTTAATTTAGATTTCTATTTTTTTCAGATTTTTTTTATTTCTTGAATAAATTTACATGTAGACCACACATGTAAATAGAGTACATGCACTGTCATACACACACAAATGCTATGAGTGCATATATGCAGATATATATCCCACCATTACACAAACAGAATGCATTCTGTATAGTAAAGAAATTTTTTATAAGATTGATACAATCCTCCACTTCAGATTAATATGCAGTTATATTTTTTTGAAATATGCTAATCAAATTATGGCAACAGTGTGAACTCTGTGTTTGGAGCTCTAGCGGTGGACCACACAAAGTACTGTAAACTTGAGTAATATTTTTTCTGTCTGGATAGTCCACAATGCTAATAAAAATTGATCTATCCCTAAAAGAAGATTTTTTTTTTTATTAACAATACAGTGAAACTAATAAGAAATGAAATATTTTATTTACAACCTTTTAAGACAGAATGGTATCCACACCCTGTTTCTGTACTTATATCCCACATACGTGTTCAGAAAAAAACACCTCTAGGGAGTCAGAACAATGATTTCTGATAGGGATGGGTAGTTTTGCTAACCATATGCCAATCACCTTACACCATTGGCTTTCCTAGTGTTCATCCAGTTTCACATTTCCAAATAGCACCATTATTCTGAGAAAAAAAAATGAAAAGCAGTTTGAAAAGCAGTTTGAAAAATGGAAAGAGATGATAAATGCTCCTTGGGCATCTATTATCTAGAATTTTTTTTTATTAATGAAATTAATAGTTTCTTTTGAATGACTACTGAATTCCAGCTGTGGTAACTTCCTTAGATTCTGATATAAAGATAGATATATCTATTGTATAAATTACCTGACACCCTGTAACTCGGAGCAGCCAGGGAGAACAAATAAATAAATAAAGAAGTAAAACCTCCCTTTGTTAGAAATTACTGTTTCATACATTCATCTTTAAACATATTTCTAGGTACATAGACGTATCTAGAAGAACAATACTAGGAAGTTGAACTTTTTACTCTTTGCCTTAGAAGTTGGCTTCTGTTTTTTTAATCTGATTTTTTTCATGTCATGAGCCTGAAAGCAAACACATCAGAATATAGACTTATTTTATCCTGGAATTAGTCTTTTAAAATCTGAGAGGATTTAGTAAGAAATTTGTAGAATATCTGCTGAATTAAATCCATTAGAGGACTTCATTTACAAATTCACTTACAAATTAATAATCACCTCTAGTCAGTTCATAATATATTTTTCTACATGTACTAAGGCACATTTAAATACTAATTACTAGTAATATGAAAAATGCACATACATTAAATTAGAAGCCTACTAAGACTTATCTCTTTCCAACATAAAGTTTTTCAGAAAAAGAAAACTAAACAGAATAATAAGTCAGAATTCCAATTAGTGACAAGTTTTACATATTGCATTGAAAAGCTCTATGTACAACAGCAAACAGTGAAGTCCTCGTCATTGCATGTACTAGAGCTGTATCACAGTCATCATTTTTCAGATAATACATCTACAGCAAAAAAGTAGCTCATCGTTTCACTGCATCAGAAACTGTCTCAACGTCAGTCAATAGGACCTGGATACAAGCAATTATACTTAATAATCCTGAAAGAAAGGAAGATCCACAAATGAAAGGAAGAACACTTTTATCTTTAGGCAATTAGGATGTCTGAGCAGAAAATGTAGCAGAATTCAGAGGAAACAGTGAGGAAAGGACACTCCATAACTTAAGTGGAAATTACAAACAAATGGGAAATTTTTGCATAGGTTTTCCATAAGGTAATCCTTGCTGGTTGATATTTTCGTTGAATGAAGTCCAGTGCACATTTTGGTATACTTGTTGTTCCTTAAGAAAAGCAAAATGTGACCATTTGACCATTTGAACAAGTGCAAAACGTAATGTCTGTCAAGAAAATAAAGGAAGGAAGGAAGAAAGAAACACTACCTTACAGTCACCTTAGCAGCAACCTTCACTCCACAGCAACCATTTCTTGATGTAGTGGCAAAAATGCCACAGAAGTATGAGCTCAGTGAGCCCATTTTGCTGCTTGGCACATTAGGAAGGTTTTGTTTTCTTTAGCATCTGAATATATAAAGAGAATTCCATGTTAGTCTTACCGCAGTTTAAAATGTAAAAGTTTATTTTGTTGGGTTTTATTTCAAGGATGACTGGCTGGAGAGTGAGTGAAGTCAGTCTAATCTCTCCTTAAGAGTTCTATCATTAAAAATGCCCAAGTTCTTTAATGGATACCAAAAAGCATTACTTTGACTTCAACAAAAGCAAAACAGATATGGAAAGTAGCAGGTATATGGGATCCAAAAGGAGCAAGTCCTGGTATGCAGTGGAGACTGCTCCTCAGCTGCCATCTTCAGCACCCATCTCTAGACTCGGAGTTCAGCCCAAATCTTGTAAATACAGAAGCAAGCCATCATGAATTGTATCTCTTTAAGCTGTGAGAAATGGAAATGAGAAAAACAACAAAAGTATGTGCATAAGTTCTTGGAAAAAATACTCATTGGACTTTTTCTGGAAAGCCAGATAAAGAAATGCCAGGAGATATTTGTGGTCGTTACGGATATTGTTATCAATTCACAAGCCAAGAAATAAAATATTTACAATGACCTTTTCATAGATGAGATGTAACATTAGGATCCTGAGATAAAGTACAAAATATTGTAAGATTCATACTCAGAAATACATGTATAGTCCCACCTTAATTGAAGAAAAGGAGGAGAAAACAGTGCACACTTAATTACAACCTCTTCAAAGGATGTAGCAGTAGATCCTGGTATGGAAAAACAAATATTCTGTGAGCTTCCCCAAAAATCTGCATCTTCTGACACATTTCCCAGGGCAGAAGTGCAATAGAAAGCTTGCAGCTGAATGTTTGGCATGTGAGAGTACAGTCACTATGATTCTGGTCTTGTTTCCTCCCTAGAAGGCCCCTCAGAGAAGAAAATAATACAGGATACAGTCAACATATATATTTGCAAGCAGAGGGAATTTAATTTCTTCAATTCAGCACCAAGTGAGCAGGCATAAAATTTTTAGGGCCTGGAAGGCAGAGTAAAATTACTCTGTATTGAAACAAGCCAAAAATTCAAACTTCTGAGCCAAGGAACACTGGAATGCTTGTTTTGTTTTGCATATTAAGTCAGATACTTTTTTCACTGTATGAGATACAAGAAGGATGTTTCATGTCATGATTATGTCTTTAGTGCCTGTTTTGGCTTTTAAAATCTAGTGACCCTATTAATGCTGCAATAGCATAACACTGTGTGTTACTACCTTGTGCTGGCTGCAGAGATCTAATGAGTTGGACAAGCAAAATTCTGTTTCTGAGTAGGAGTGATAGGATGTGAGTTTGGGGAGTTGAGGAAGAACATGACAGTCTGAGTAGAACAATTAATGCTGTGTTATATGCATTATTCATTTTTATATAAAATTCCAATGTTGGACAAGGTAGGTAGCTGTAACTGGAGATATTACATAAAAATCTTTGGTCGTGGTATAACTAAAAGACCTAGAATGAAGAATTAAGGGAACCAACATTCACACTATAACTTTAAGTTACAAAGCAAAACAGCTGAAAGGAGGAGAGTACATCCTTAAATACAACATGCTTAACTCTAGGCTCAGAACTACATGATCAGAAAGATAGATAGGTTGCCTACTAGTCTCACTTTCAAAATATTTTTTCTATCAGGAAAGCAAAAAAGATTTTCCATTGAGCATAGTTTTGTCCTTCTTAACTAAATTCTGGGTGGGAAGTTTTCAGAAAGGCCTGGGTCCTAGATAAAATAAGCAGCTAGAAATCAAATTGAAAACTTAATTAATGAGAGTTATGCTGATAAATTGGAATAAAAATGTATTGTGTAGATCACAGAAGCATAAAGTTAGAAATAATTAGAACATTGTACAGTTGATACTTTAACACATGCTCAAGCTTTTTTAAACAAAGAAAGTCTAATGATCAAACAGCTAGATCTAAATCAGAAAAAAGTTTTAATTTTAAAATTTTTGTGATTCAAAATCAAAATAAAAGTATTTTGGTAACATAAATTATATGTATCATCAGTTCTGTTTGAACATCATCAAATGAAGAAATGTTCTCTCTTCTCATATATATTGAAAAATAAAATTTCAACACACAGAGATGACTTTTATCAACTTGTACATACCTGAAATGTTCTGGTAGATTTATGCCAACACTAATACAGAGTGCTTTCCAGTCTGTACATAAATTCTTCTATAAATATTGTAAGCTGTTACTGATTGGCAAGAACTGTTTAGGCTTGTCCTATCATTAATGTAGAGCCTCAACTGTATGAAGGAAGAGACTTTTAGATTTGTCATAGTGTGGAACTACAGGCTCTGTGATTAAACCACTGTAATTTTTTAAATTTGAATCATTGGAAGTGCAGGTAGGACTAAGTATTGACTTCCAGACATCTCCATTCATGTTATGCATAAGTTTAGCACTACTTCCAGTGCTGGAATAGGAAAGAATATAACATTTTCCTTTCAGATGAGGTTGGCTGAGGTGACAGAGCCTGCCTTCTGCTCTCCCCCAGCCATCAAGACTCTCACAAGGGATCATGTCCATGCAGAAAAAAATTGTAAAATTGCTGCTGTTACCCAGCAGTCTATATTGTCAGCAATAATCATACTTTCAGAATCAAAATAACTGCTTCTGAAACCAAAATAACAGAGATTGCTGAGAGCCAAAGAATTTGGGAACAATAAAAAAAAAAAAAATCATAGCTTAGACAGACCAGATCAGGACTCTATTGTCTACTCTTTATATTTCACAAGCTTTCCTGTATTTTCTGCTCTGAAATTCTAAAGAGCCATTTTTTCATATAGTAAATGAAAAGCTCACAGGATGTTTTCAAGATCTGTCTGTTTCCTTTTTATTTGCACAATGCCTGTGAACACTGACAGGAGAAAACCTTCAGGATAAGAAAGCTTCTCCCTCCCCTTTCTTTCCCAGTGGAAAAGGTGTTTAGCATCCTGTGTATTCTAAAATCCAACTTCCTTCTGTGCATGTATTACTGAAAAAGGAGAGAATAGTAACTGATTCTTTAATGTGACAATTACACAGCAGCACAAGAATGGCAACCCATTAATGAACATAGCACAGGAATTCTTTACATTACCCCCAGATGTAAAGATCTTGGAAATCTAATTTAGTTCCACATTACATTGGAGAAAACATATTCATAGCTTTTTTACCTGTTTTGCATTAAATGTAAATCTTAAACAATTACATAATCTTTATATAAAAATAGATTAAATTAGGGTTATTTAGGTAGAAAGTCACAAATGTTAAGACATGAAATATTAACATTTCCTTGGACAATTGTAATTCCTTTGTCATTATGTTTATGACATGACCTTCAGCTACAGGATCACATATATTCACCACAGGCTATTGCCTCATTCAGGACCAAACCGCATAGAAAATGAAAATGTGACCCATTAAGTGTCTGCCTTTGCAAATGAAAAATTTCTGAAACACCAATGATGTTTTTCAATTTTCGTTACTACATACTTTTGTGTCTAGCAGCAAAGTATTTACATTGTTGAAGAATTTACACTCAGGATAAATTAAGCATCTTTGTTTTATTTGTTTTCACTCTGTTGAAAGCTAACGTGAGCTTGCAAGCCTTTGGGACAAATTGTCTTCATGTCTTTTTTGATGCCTCCATATCTATGCCTGAGTTTGCACACCTTATTCAATACCAAATAAACAGACTTAAACCACAATCAGTCAGTACTCTCTTTGCTCTTCCTAAAATATTTCTTCCATCTAAATCACATGGTTTTACTGAAATTTGAATGTCATCTCAAAGAACCATAAGAACTTCTGCCTATAAAGAAATTTCATGTGAACTGCTTCACCAACCATTACGTATGGCTTTCCATAGATCTTACATACATGCAAAAATTTTATAAAAACTTGTCACTAATCACCAGGTAGGAAACCAAAACCCTTAATTTGTTCCTGATGTTCCTAGGAACAATAGTTCCTAGTTTATTTTTCCTAGAAAATATTGTTACAATATTTTCATGTTGCCAGGCCTTTCCTTTAACACCGGATACTAATTAAGAAAATGTGCCATTCTTGGGATACTGTGTACATTCTTGGGATAGATTTGTGATTATTAAATGGTACAGACAATTGTTTTAAAATTAACACTGCTCTATCAGTATATTTTCAGCAGTTTCATTCTTTCTTTGCAAAGAGGAAGCTCAGGGAAATTGGGTGTGTTAACTTACAGGTTGCCAGCATGAGTATCACTGAGAGCATTTACTTGAGATACCAAGAGGACATTTCTTTTCCTGTAAACTGTAGTGGAAAGCTGTCAGATTCTGGTCTGTTCCTGTGCAAAATGAACTTGTGCTGCTGTTACATTGTCCTGACTGATATAAGGATTATAAATTATTCTTAGGCATGTACTCTTAGCTTTGTAATTTGCACGTATTTTGGAAGAGTTCTGAACATTTATTATGCTCATAACCTAACCTCCCCAGGCATTCATCACCTGAGGGAATAAAGAGTCTATATAAAAGTAACAGAAGGAGCCTCTCTGTAAACCTAGACTTCCAGCTGTAGCATCAAATTGAGTTAGCCATTTATCTTCTCTATTTTCCATAGTTTCTAGGCTCTATGAGTTACTCATTTAATCTTCTTTCAGTTTACCATTTATATTTCCCCTTACAGGCATTATATCTTTTTGATGCTTGAATTTTTAAGCGTCATATAACAGTTCCTCCTCAAAAATTATTTTCAAAATATATCCAGGCAAATAAAGAAAAAAATCTTCAGATCAGACATGTCTTGTAATTGCATTGGGTTTTGAGTGTGTCTTTATGCTTGATTTTCTGAGGCAGAAAGTGTCATGACATTGGTAAATAGAATGGAAATTGTGGCAGTATGGCCCTTAGAGAAATCAGAGAAAAGTCTCTGTCACTCACCTTTATTTCACTGGGCCTCTAACCAGAACCCACTACAGTTAGCTTGGTTAGCTTCAGATTACTTGGTTATCTCAAGATAACAATGTGGTAATGAATACTTAGTTTGTTATCTTAAGATCAAGATTTTGTCAAGGTTCCCTGGATCCCTGTTTATCACCTGGTTCCCTGATGAAATTTAAGGTGTCCAAAACAAATTTAAAATTCTTACCATGGGAAAGAGGCTGTGGGCATTAAGACACATATTTTACAGAATATTTCAATCCTTTCTGGTACAGCCTTCTAGCTCACAATCAGGATAACCTGCACATGACTCTCTAATTAGACATTGCCAGCTTTGTATTGGTAGTTGCAATATTGAATACTGCTTGGTTTAGATTTAAATTTTCTTTTTTGTGGGTTTTCTTTCTGGTTTTTATTTGTTTTTGTTGGTATTTTTTTTTAATTTTGTCTTTTAATTCCCTGCACACTGTAGTCAGTCATGGCTACCCCAGCAAACTGTTAGCACAAGCAGGACATGCCACCTCTGAGTGTTTCACTGTTGGTGTTCAGTGATGATGCTTGAGTGGAAAGTAAGGCAGCAGCAATGGAAACTGCTTTCATCTATTTCCTCTGTCAAATTAGACAGCTTCAAAAGAATTTTAAAAAACTTTGTCATTCTACTACTAAAATTAGAAAAATTATTTTGCAGGGAGCTGCTGACAGATGAGAACTATGCTTACCTTAAGGAAGCTGCTATTCCTATAACGTGTTCAAAATTGATGGAAGGTAACTTGTACATAAACCATCCCTTTCTCATTTGGTGACTCTTCATTTAGAAAGATGCATTCTGCAAGCAGAGGACAGATCTTTTGAAATCCAACAATTTCCTTTGTGTTCAGCTTCAGGGAGGTCACCAAGTGATACCAGGTGCTGAGGCACAGAACAGTCCTGATGAATTAGAAAAAAAACAGAAAAAAAAAAAAAAGCAAAAATCACCAACATTGAAAAGAAATAAATGATTGCTAAACACAAAGGGATCAAAGAAAAAAAAATGTGTCTGCCTATGAACCACACAATAGCACAAAACACTTTATACCATTCTTTCCAGCTGTAGGTCTGAAAAGCCTCAAAATTCAGAGCTCTTCAGCAGTTGCCTCAGGCATACAAAAAGGCTAAACTGAAATTTGTGTAGCATTTTAATGAAAAATGTTAGTCTTGGAAATGCCTGAGACTTTAGTTTTATTTTTATGTTTCCTAGTTTAATGATAAAGCAGGAAAAATAAATATTTATTGTTTTTCTGCTAAGCCATTTTTATCTAAGCCATTTGTTCTCAGTGACAGTAAAAGAATGTTAAATATTGAAAGTAAATTATTTTAAAGTCCCCATGTATAACTCACAAGTATGAAAATTCAAGAGATATTAAGAGGTCTTTTTATTTTCATGTGATTCTTTTTCTCTGCTTTCTTGATTAATCTAAGACTATAACTTTAAAATGTATTTCTTTCTCTAAGGCAAGCTTTTAAAAATTGAGGTTTACAAGCTGCTGTGAAATACATAGGAAAGATAAATGGATAATGAATATTACAATGGAATATTATGTTACATTTACTGTAATTATCTGTGCTACAGTATAGGTGAAAATATTACCTGTTTATTAATACATTTTCAAAGGTCATTACTAACTTTCCTGAGGCATGACAAAATATATGTGAATAAGGGTTTTTTTTCTTATGACAAAATTGTGGGAGAAAGATCAGTACATAGACATTCAAGAAGCTGAACTTTTAAGTTCAGCCGTGCAAAATTCCTGACAAGAGTTTCCAGGAAAAAAAAAATAGAATACCATATCTTGTACCAATAATACATTATGTATGTTTTTTTCGTACAGGCTTTGAATGTTTTGCTGATGAGTAAGGCCAGGCAAGATTTTGCTCTGTGTTTTCCTGTCATGCAGAATACTTTTTCTGAACAGAATTTGAAAACTTGGTGCATTTTCTAGTCTCTATGGACATCTTGCACCTTGATTTGATTCCTGGATTTCTGGAGAGAATGAATAATAAATGACATAAGAACTGGATATAACAACAAAGTATTTTGATGCATTCAACATCCTTTATAATTTATATAATGAATGTATTATCCAGATGTGTGCCATGATCCGGAGTAATTCAGACACATTAGATTCCCAGTACCTGTGTCACACCACATGCATGCACATAATGCTATCCTAGAAATAAAAATGCCAACCATTTTATTTAAGGAGAGCCATGCTGTAAATGATCCACCTGCCCAGCACTTAAGCTTTTGTGCCAGGAGTAGTTTCCTGTAGAAACTGTTTCTCCACTCATTTTGGAGTTAATAGATACGTTTTTAAAGAAAAAGAAAAGGATTATTTTCTCACATTAAAGACTGAAAAGTACAAGATTGGAAAAATTATTATAAGTGTTTGTTTTATTTCATTTTTATTAATTTCCCCTAATCTCTTTTTTAATCCTCTGCATCAAAGTCTCACAACAACTGTTTTCTGGAATCATAAATTTAATCCCCAAACTGTTAAAATAAGGGATAAATATGAGAAAAGTGTTACCTGCTTCAGCAGCATAAATGCAAATATTTATTTTGATCAGATTAGTACCAATCGAAACAGTCTAAATTATATTACTTGCTCTTGTTAAAGAAAGCTCTTCACATTTGGATGCACAGTCATGATGTCAATACGACCACATGAGGATTTAATCTCATTGGAACTGACACCTTGCTTCTCTGTAATCAACTATCTGAATCTTACTGAGTTATATTCCAGAAACAAACTTTAGACAGCTAGAATTTCTTCCAAAGGAATCTTGAATTTTTATGGGAGGTATCTTTTATCTATAAGTATTTTTTAATATTGTTCTGGGGCTTTTAAAATTTATTTAAAGTAAACATTCATACTGTTCATGGTATCATGTATATAATCTTTTTTTTTTTCATTTTTAGATTCAAATTCACAAATGCTGTGGAAATCTGGTCTCTTGTTTGTGAAATTAATTCTCTGAGGCAAGCTAGTTGTTTGTTTTTTTTCCTTCTGTATCACAGAACAGGGACAAGAATAATCAGCAGAGGCAAAGTACAGTGGAGCAACCCTCTTCTGTACAGGAATGTGGAGCAATGTTCTCACCCATGTGCCCAGTACAGAAGTCATCAGTGGAGCTGTTTCCCATTTCAGAACCTCACTTGAGGAAAGCAAAGGAGACCTGCCATAGCAAGGAGGGAAAAACATTTCTTCCTCTTTTGCATTCCAAAAGACATAAAGCCATATGGCCTACCTCACTTTACACTCTTTTAAGACCTATCCTTACATAAATGGAAAAAAAACTCACATGTACTTATCCTTAATCTGACACAATTATGCACTCCATAGTCTAAAAGATTCTAAAGCTATTAGGGTCCATCAGCATCTGTGCACCAGCAACAAAGTGCTTCAAGAACATCAGAATCAATAAGACATTAAGTCATGAGTGTCTTATTGTTGCCCAAATTGGCATAATTATACTAGGATATAAAAACAAATTGTCATTTAGATAATCTTGCTTTCCATTCACTATCAATTTAACCTGGATGCAAACATACCATTAAGTGTTGTGTACTCTAATTAAGAAAAAAACGTGGTTTTGATAGGTAATGACCGGATGAGAAAAACAATTTAAAAAATATATATAAACTGATAGAAAATACTGAGAAAAGGGTTTTATAAAGCCTGGGGGCAAAAAACCCAACAAACCAAAGAGATGAACAAATAAACTACCTCCCCGACAGTTTTTATCAGATATTATAATTTTCAAATCCATAGAAAACTACTTTAAAGCACAAACACTTATTTTCCTGATAGCCCTGGAAGACAGAGACATATTGGGTTTCAGAAAAACTGTGGAATTGTAAAGGAACCATAGGGAAGTCATTTCTAACAAGCACAAGGATAGACTCCCAAAGGAGCCTAAGCATCAGAGATCAATATACTTGTCAGGAGTCTCTCATTCCATGCGTCTGTCTGTCTATCTTCTGTCTGTCTACTGGAATACAGTATCAAAGAGAAAATAAGTAAAGCTCTTTTCTTCCTTCTGACCGAGATTTTTCCATTTTAACTCTCTTTTATATGGAGAAGCATTTTTCAGTCCCTGCTGTCCCTGCCTATCAAAGAAAAAAGCAGGCAACAGCTGGCTGATCAGAAGTCAGTATGACAATCTGACACACAGAGTGGCAATCAACAGAGCTACAACAGAGCAAAGCCAGAGTAAGATGAACACCATACTCTGAATCTTTACTTTTCTAACCATAACGTAGTAGACTCTTACCCAAGGCTTTCTTCCAGATCAAATGAAAATATGAGACAATGAAAAATCTTTCATATGCTCAGCCCTTACCTAGGGAGTTTATGCAACTGCAACAGAAACAGAAGAAAACATCAGCTTTATAAAACTTAACATTAAGAATTTAAAATGTTACTTCATTTCCTCTTCTCACATTGCAACTGTTCACCAAAAAAAAAAAAAATCAGAATACTTCCACAAAATGGCCATACCTTTAATTAGTTCCTTCACTGTTTTTGATGTATATACTTTGATCTACATGAGATTGAAATCTGGCCTTTTTGTTTTCACACCTTTGTTGTAAGTAGTTGCACTAGTAATAAATTTTCTGAGTTAAATCAAATAGAAAGTAATATCTTTTTTCCATTTCAGACTTCTATTTTACATTTGTTTTTCTGCAGTCTTGCTATACAATATAACTTGAATGCAAGTGCAACATGTGTGGTTATGTTTCAACGGAAGAAATGAAAAAATGGGATTTTTTAACATCTGAAGAGATGAGATCCTAGGATAAGAAGTACAAATATTCCTAATCTAGTTTTGTGACATGATGCAACATTGCTTGAAGCATAAAAATAATTCATGTGGCTTTAATTTGACTGGTTTTGATTCAAGGATATGGGGGAGATGGGAAAGGAAATCAGTTATGGGCACTGTGCTTATGGATTATTGCTCTGCAGGCACATAGGTCAATGAGAGCCAGCCTCCAAATAGTCAGGGAAAATGACTAATAACATACAGATGAATGAAACTTAAAATTAAAATATAGTATTCAAAACTTGGGAGTGACCTAGCGTAAATATTTAAATGTGCTCAAATACAGACCACTATAATATAGATGTTTATATCTCTATATATTGTCATCTGCTTTCCCTTCATAACTAGGGGAGACAAAATTAGAATATAATTCACCCTAAAAAGGATGTTCAAAATGTCAGATTAATTAAAATGTACCTGCAACAGCCTAATTCTCTTTATGGACTGTAAAAATAGCTTGTGCTGATTATTTCAGATCTGCACAGTTCTAGTCTAAAATTAGGTGAGATTAATACCACAATTAATCTCTTATTATTACCTGAGCTAGCTGTTAAAAGCTAGCTAGGACACTTCATGAGGCCTGCAAAACACATATTTGCAGGATCATCTTTCCCAGAGTGAGAAAGCCATAGAGAGAAGCCAACTTCTAAATTACACACTGGCTGGATATATGCAGAGTGTGAAAAAAAACCTGGTAACTTTGCAATTCACCTTCCACCAGTGAGACCACGAAATGTAGGCAAGTAAATTCAGTTTTCTTAAATTTTCTACCTCTCAGATTAGTAGACAAGTTGTAGGGGGATTTTTGGTAGGAATCGCACTGAACAATTGAAATAATCTTTCTAAGCATGAGAGAAACTTACACTTCAGTAGTAGCTAGTGAGCAAAGACAGAGGATATTCTGTGTTTTAGAAGATGAGGATGTCATTTCCAGAAAAGAAATTATAAAGAGGAACATTATGTATTCAGCTACAATTAATACTTCTAACATGTCTTGGAAACTCATTTTCCATAGAAATCAGTTATTCAGACAGTTCACAGTATGCTTTGCAAATTAATTGGAAACCTCAGAGAGTACATTGATGGACATGTGTAAGGCACATAGCTATTTAACTTTTCTAAAAAAAAAAAATCATTGCAGACTTATTTTTTCATATTTTACCCAGATGCTACTGCCATGATATCTGCTTAACAAAGAGCTCCTTGTTTCTGAGCTATGAAAGACTGTTTACCTAAACTCTCTGACCTTATTCAGCTGTGCCACATTTATGTGAAATTTTCTTATAATATACTTAAGATTACTGTCAGATCAGTTTCTCAAAAGTTGCTGCTGCTGCCTGGAGCTGCTGCACATTTATAATCACATCTAGTTTCAGGCAAAATAAAACAATGAAACAGGAAAGCTAGAAATCTTAATTTAAGCTTAATCCAGTGCTCTGAGGTATCCAAGACAACCACACAGGTTTTGCCATCTCTCAGGAGTTAGAGAGAACCTGTGCCCTCCTGGGTCATTTGTTAGAGGCTGGGTCAGATATCCAAAAACACCCAAAACACTTGATGGCACCTCTGTCAAGGCACTGTTGTAAACAGAGAAATGCAGTTTATTTTGAAGTAGAACAGTTTAAACTGTCCCCTGGATGAATTTTAAGTAGAAAGAATTAATCTTTTTGAAGTATGTGGAAAATTTCAAAAGAGTAGTGGTCTATAAAGGTTAACAGAGACACCAGGAGGAGGTACCCTCTGGGAGTGCTCTGTGGTGAAGATTAGAAAGGTTAACACTCTAAAAGATGCAGCTTGAAATATAATATAGACTCAAAGAAGAAACCTTGACAAATGTTTTGTTAGAAGAGAAAGAAAAAAAATCATCTGAAGAAAGAAGAAAATAACTCTTCTAGTTTGCTCTCATTTCAAGCAATTTATTTTTATAGCTATTTGCTTTTTATAAATACTCCTAACTACCTATTTTTGGTATTCTAGGCAAAAACTATAAAAAAAATCTGGATTGAAGGAACTGGAATTTTACGATAAATAGGCTGTAATGAGTATATAAACCAAAACACTGCTGCCTCCAGGCTGACGGTGAGCTGGAAATGCAGGAGACACAGAGAAATCTTTATGTAATGAAAGGTAATCAGGAGGACACTCCAGCATGCAGTAAGATATCAACTGCAAGGTTATCTCCACTCCAGTACCTCATCACCTCCACCATCACTCTTAAGATGTGAAGGGATAAGGCATTATTCAGATAAATCATCAGCTGACAATTTAAGCAATAAAATACAGTCTTTTACCAAGACAAGAATAAAATCCCAATTGTAGTCAAAACAGGTTTTAAATAGACTGATATTTTAACATTCTTCATTGGTTTTTTTTCCATTGCCTTTTTTTCCTTCAGTTCATTTCAATAGTAGAATATTTGCAGGTAACATTTAGGTACCATATTTCATTCCTTAATTTCTCTGTCAGATCCATAATACTCCCTCAGATTTACTAATCTCCACAACTAAGCTCTTTTAAAAAATTATTACACATCTATTTCATATGTAGAATTATTAGCTAAAGTGCATGATTTTCTCAGCTGCTAAATCAGTAGTTTGATTTCTTGCCATAGTCAAGTTTCAGTATGGGAGAGTAGATCATCATCTTGGTTAACAATCTGCCAAAGCTAAATGTAACTTAAGTCAACACTTGATTTTTTATCATTTACTGTAGTTTTTACCCATCAAAGATTTCTTGGGGCACTGATTCCCCAAAAATATCACCTGAAGAATTTAATAGGAAGCCTTTCTATTGCAAACCCAAAAAAAGGAAGAAAAATTTGCCCAAAAATTGACTTTTAAATTAGTTCAGCAGGAAACAGCACTGATCTGAGAGACTAACATGATACTAGACAAAAGACAACTAACAAGAGAAGGATTCTTACTTGGATTATATCAAATTATATTCATTACAGATGGGTCAAAATTTCCTCTGCCTTGTGCTGAAGCTTCCTTAAGAATTAAGGCTGGTTTTTAGATTTGAATTTCTGTCAAGGACCTTGTGCGTTCAGGATAAACTTTAATACTTTATGTCTTGTCAGTAAGGAAATGCTCTTAAAATTCATTTCACATTGGAAAAATGTGAATTTTTGAATTCACAGTTTTGTGAATTGGAAAAATGTTTGAATTTTATTTAATTTGTTTCCATATTAAGCTTTTTAATTATATCACTGGAAAATAATTATTTTACTGCAATCTTTACCAGATATAAATTGAAGACTAAACTTGCATATGCAAGACAAAAATGACACTGCATCAGCATAACTTCTGTAACTCTGGTCCTTGGATTTCCTTATGGTCCAAGTAGATTTGGCTCATAACAGCTTGTTGAGCAGCAAATATTTACATTCCCTTGATACATTCATGGAACATCTGTTGCTGAAAAATAGTTTTAGAGACTAACTTCCTAATGAGGAAATAACAAGATAGAAGATTTTTTTTTCTTTTAGGAAGAGGATGAATAATCATGGAAAACAAGAAAATGAGAACAAACCAAAGTACAAAAAATACCTCAAATAAACATTGCTCTGTGCTTTTCCTGTGCTTTTCAACAAATACTAAGTACATACCTATGTTAAAAAGCTTAATATAAAATACCCTGCCAAGACAAATTGGTAAGTAAAAAATCCCTAGACTAGTATAAAAATGACTCAAGATATTAAATAGAAAAATTCTTCAGAGAATCACACAGGGATTTAACTATTCAAAAATAATAATGATTTGGATTCCAGGATTATAAATTATTCAAACATTAGATTTTTTTTCTAAACATATACAGTAAATTTCTAATTTGTTAGTAAATTCATATGTAATAATGTGCAATTCACTGGCATTGGCAGTACTATTAGCAGAAATACTTAAAAGAATTTGTTTATTTGTAAAGGGGGAGTAGCCAATAAGGTTAAACATTAATCAAAGAAAGTTCTTGGATTTTAATAGTTAATATATTATGGGTAAATTATTAATTACAGACACTGATTATTCTAAATTTCATTAGATATTTGTGATTTATGCAGGAGATTAGATGCCATTAATAGAAACAATAAATTAAAAGGCAGCAGGGCACATTAATACATTTACTTAATATGCTGGTAACATGAGGCTCTGGTCAGCTACAAATGCTTATAAGAGATTATCAGCTAAAAAAGTTCTGTTATTTCCTGTACCAAGCTGATCTGAATGCCTGGTTCCTGAGAGTACTCTTCTAATTTATTTGATAAGCTTTACACAATGACACATCGCTCAATGACATATGCAAACTACTAAACTAGATCTTAGGGTACTCTGTAGTAAAATAATAAAATTATGGAATCATTAAGGTCAGAAAAGACCTCTAAGATCATCAAGTCCAACCATTAGCCCAGCACTGACAGGTCTGTCACTGAACCATGTCTCCAAGCACCACATTTACACCTTTTTTGAACACTTCCAGGGACTGTGATTTCACCACTTCCCTGGGCAGCCTCTTCCAATCCTTGGTAACCCTTTCAGTGAAGAATTTTTTCCTAATATCCAATTTAAAATTGCCTTAGTGCAACTTGAGGTTATTTCCTCTTATTCTGTCACTTGTTTGGTGGGCAAAGAGGCCAACAACCACCTTGGCAGCAACCTCTTTTCAAGTAGTTCTAGAGAGCAATGAGGTCTCCTGAGCATCCTTTTTTCCAGGCTGAACAACCCCAGGTCTCTCAGCTGCTCCTCATAAGACTTGCTCCAGACCCTTCTCCAGCTCTGTTGCCCTTCTCTGGACACACTCCAGCTCCTCAATGTCTTGTAGTGAAGAAACCAGAATTAAACACAGAGTTCAGGGTGCAATCTCACCAGTGCTGAGTCTGTGGTAAAGGGGAGATAGGTTCATGAAGCTTAAAGTCATAGGAAAAAAAAATAGAAAGAAAAAGAAAGAAAAAGAAAGAAAAAGAAAGAAAAAAAAAAAGAAAAAGAAGTTACACTGTTTTAGAGCTCCTCATACAAGAATACACAGTAATCCAGAATCCCTGAATACTGCCCATTAGTTTTTTCCTTTTTTCTCATTTTCCAGTAACATGAAACCTAGGGAGGAAGCTGGGGGACAGCTCTCCCGGGAAATATTCTCCCTGAGAGTGTAGTTTGCTCACATCCTCCAAATACTGTTACAGTACTAAAAAGGGATAACAGCAGAAAAATAATTTGTGTTTTCCTTAAATGTACTCAAGTGCCAAGAACTACATTTTGAAACCAGTGTGATATGAATGTGTTATAGCTATCACAATTACTGCTAATTGCCAGTTATGGATCTTTTCCTAGCTTTTTAGTTTGAGCTTCTGCCTGCTGCTACACTAGTGTACAAATCTGAAACAAATCAACAGAGCAGCTATTTCTTCATATCTGCTGCATGAGAAAATAGACTGGCTGTATCTTTAAGGCAGTGAAATACACCAAGAGCTTCTTAGCTAATGAACCATTCCAGCCAACGTCTGGCATGAAACAGGGCACAAACTGCTGAAAGAGGTTCACATCATGTCCTGGCAAACCAGGATACAGCCTCTTGCAATGCTATCTATCATACTGTCAAAGATATCAAATCAGCTCTGCTGGGGAGGGATTTCTGCCACCCTGACAGAGACATTTTGTGACCACCTACTGACAACCAACTATTAGATAGTTAGATTAGCTTTAGCTTTTGGTCCCACATATACATTTCCTCCCTTGCAACCTTTCTCTTTCCTCATATTTCAACTAATCACTCAAGTCAGACACCAATCTATTAATGGAAAATTAACTGCCAGTATGAAATTATCTTTGGAATCCATCATCCACACTCTTGCTGTTTTCTTGCAAGTTGCTGAAATAACTGAGGAGTAAAACCTTTATAACCTTTCCAGGTAATAAATCTAGTCTGTTCTGATGCTGACATATTCCATATCTTCTTGATATTACAAGAAATTGAAAACAATTTTAAGAAAACTCATGAAATACCTAAAAACATGCATCTTAGTAATTCTAAAGATGTCTGTCATAACTATATTACAGATACTAGTCAATTTGAACAGACTGATTCCATCAATACATAGGAACCATTAACAGTAATGGATAAAAGTCATGTTTGATGCAGATAAACTTTAAAGAAATTTGAATGAGACTCTCTTGTTACAATGCTATACAAGCTATATATCAATGTAAAAGCAAACTTTATGTGAGAGGGAGATGTAGCTGATGGTGCAAAAGCTGATAGGCCTAAAGGTGAGAGGACATCTACTGGAAATCCCTTTTCACATGTTTGCAACGGAAGACATGTGGATCATTTATTCATCTTTTTTATTCTCCTTCTCCCCAGCCTCATTTCGATATGTTTTCTTAGTACAGATGCAAGTCCTAGTTACTTCTCCTTGGTTTATAGGTATTTGATCTCAAATTCAATGCAATAATTTAGACCACTTATTGCAAAATCCTATCAGTTCTGTCATTCATCTAAATATATTCATTGCCTCTGTACTGGATAGTGAAGGCACCTACATCCCTGAATGTAGCTCCACACAATCAGGACATTCTCGATGACATCCACTGTGCAACCAGGAGGTGGATAGGGAGGTGCTAAAATTGTGTTCTGAAACCTGTGAGGTCAGAGGGCTCCTTCAGTTCTCCAGACAAGTTTGGGATGTCTGTGCTCTTCCCTAATGCTGGAGCTCACCTGTTTCCTGCAAACAAAGAAGGTTACTCACACCACGTTATTCAAACACTGTACACCATAACCAGAAAGGTGAGATCTTTCAAGATTTATGATTTACTCTTTGGAGGTGTCTGACCTTATAGAGATTAATAATTACACCAAGAATCCACATTCTAATTATTAAAGGATCAAAGAACATTATGCACATTGTGTAGTTATTCAGAATACAAAGCTTTACAGACCTGTAATCTCAGCAGAACTTTTGTTATTTCCTGTCTTCATGGCTTCTACCATTTAGCAGATGAAGGATAGCTATCATATTTATTATTACTTTTAAAAATTTAAAATTACACACATAATAGAGACATACTTGTTGACAGGAAGCATTTAGACAACAATCTTAGGCAAGGGGTGTGATTCTTGGGGATGGTGCTGTGCAAGGCCAGGAGTAGGACTTGGAAGATTATTGTGAATCCCTCCTAACACAGGATTCTGTAATCCTATATGAGATAGGGATTTCAATGTTTATGCTTGATGTTAATAGAGATATATTTAAGCATACACTTAGAATCTTTATTGTCACTCATGACTTTAAACACAGTAGAATTATTCGGGCTTTTACAATTGAAGTTAATCTGGTTCCCCTGACTGCAGATGATCATTTAAGGTACAGATAGCATTAAACACTATTAACTCTTCAGTAATTATGATATTTATAATGTGAATATTATCTTTCTAAAATAGAAAATTAGATAAACACTTTTCAGTGTGTACTGAAATAGTTACATTGAATAACAATTTTTTTTTAATACTGAGACTATTTCATGCTAAATGAACATTTGTCATACAAATTTTTATTACCTCTGAGACAACACTACTCTCAGGCTCCCAGTGGCATAACCAATGCAGCCCTTCTCATATTCTGCATTTTATACTACTATATAAAAGTGGCTTCATCTCAAGGGGGAAAAGAATTTTACTAAAGATCAGTTTGGGGAAAATATTTCAGAAGTGATTGACTTTAAAACTCCCTGACAATCCTGGGTACAATAGTTAAATATCCTCGCCTGTCTCTCTGCCTCATACACATACTTCCAACTCACAAGCAAATTAAATAAACCAGAAGATTGCATTAATATAGAACATGAACAGGACAATTTCCTTTCCTGCTCCCAGGTGATATCTTGTCTTCCCCAGACTCTCTCCATTCTAAGAATCATGTTGTTGCTGCCTAGTGCTGCAAGTTCAACAGCAAAATTAAAGCATTTCATATCAACTCAGTGATTACAGCAATCTCAGGAGCAGAAGCAGCTTTTGAGCAGAGGAGGCCTAAAATCTAATATTTCAGTAACTTGGGATGTACTCTTGATTTTAAAATGTTAAAGATTTAGATGCTGTTCTGAACCAAATTCTGGTGCCTCCACCACAGCTCTGGTCCCTTGGTAAAGTGGCCACTCTGACAATTTCTGAAGACAAAAAGTCTCTGAAGAATTTGGCCCTTCAGGCACTGCATCTCTGAACTGTAATGGAATTTAACTTTCATCTGAATGTATAGCTGTTCAAACTCTACACTACAGAGAGATACTTAATCCCAGACACAAAGAAAAATACAAAATCTATAATAGAAACAGTATTAGGAGTTTCCCAGGTAAGTAATAAAGGAAAGTAGTTGGCCTGAATTGCTTTCTCAGTCTAATATTTGAACTAAATTAGTATAAAAAATTGAAGTTAAGCCACCAGCATATTTCTTAAACTTAAATTAAACAGTTTAACTTAAATTAAACTGTATTCTGTAAGTAAGCAATACAATTTTTTTGCCTTGTCACAAGTAGAAGAAAATGTCTTTAGACTCTTCAGAGATATTCATACACATATAAAAGTAAATATACTTTTAGTCTTGGTGCTAGGCTTCCCACAATATATCATATGCTTATGCCCTTTTATATTTACAGTGTCATCCAAATAATATTTTAAATTCTTTCTTCCTCAAGTCTTTTCTGTAGGTCTTATTATTTCTTTACTTTTATATACTAACAATATAATAAATGCTGAAATGTTCTGTTTTGTTACATTAATGGAATAAGCAGCAGATTTCTGAAAACAAAGAGCATTAACACTGCCTTCACTTAGACAGCAACATGTCAAATAAGCAGTTAGTGCATAGCACAGGCTATTTCCAAAGCAAAAATACATAATATATTCTATATTATAGCCACTGACTGACATCCTTCATTGTGCTAAATTAAATTTCATCATTTACTGGTGTCAGTAAATGACTCACATAGAATTTCCTAGAGGCACCAAAAGGTAGCATTTTTCAGTGAGTTCATTCCAATTTCTTCCCTTTCAAGCCCTAAATATGAGATGGGTCTCACAAGAGCCTTATATGTGTATCCTGGTAGGTGATTTAACAAGTAATCTCCCACAAAACTCTATAACCAGCTTTGTAGTCACTCATATTGCAGTCAGTGCTGTATACCCAATAACAAACACAGCCTACAAGCTTCCACTTCTTTTATGGCACATCAGAGAACAAAAAAGTACACTCCTGATCTTAGATATCTTATTTCTTTTTCATCTATCATTTACTGTATAGGAAACCAGAATGATCCTACTGAGTACCTACCTACCAAGGTGGATATTCATCTACTTTGGAATATCAGTGGTTGATAGGCAAAGTGTAATCCTTAAAAACAGAATTGATTTATACACAAAAATTCTTTCCTTTTATAGGATGATTCACAAAATAATTACTGCTTAAGAAACTGAGCACCCTTCCCGAAATCTTGCTGCAAGGCACCGTTAGGCCTCTCAGATTTTTCTGGTGTACATGCCATGGTGCATTATATTCTTGGCTGAACTGAAACATACATCAAGCACAAAATCACATTCCCATGACTGAACAAATTACCA
This sequence comes from Chloebia gouldiae, assembly GCA_003676055.1. Taxonomy (NCBI): domain Eukaryota; kingdom Metazoa; phylum Chordata; class Aves; order Passeriformes; family Passeridae; genus Chloebia; species Chloebia gouldiae. The sequence goes on along the minus strand of QUSF01000005.1, from coordinate 9,022,702 downwards.
AGTGTCTTTTAATCCACTAAATAGCCACAGGCATTTACTCCAAGCTTACAGTAAATATGAGGAAACTTGGCTATGTTATTAGGCTTGCCATTAGATAAGAATATACATCCGTGCTCAATATCACTTCCTCTGTTCAAAAGATGCACTTAAGAGGATCTACATAACATTCCTGGAACTGCCCAAGAGAGATGCAAGAGAGAAATCCACAGTCAACACAGTTAATGTGGCAGGTGCAGGCCATGAGCAAAAGCACATCCAGAATTGAGGCAGAAGAGACAAACAGCTCCAATGCTGGTTATTGGTGAGGGTTTCACACTTTGTATCCTAAAGGTATATCCTAACAGGTAGATGTCATGATCTTCCCACAAAATCTCAACCTGCAGAGACATTCAGAAAAGTTTACTTTTTTTTTTCCTTTTTTTTCCCTAGAGATAGAAGGAAAAAGAGACCCAATATAGCTTTTCAGACATGCTCATTGTAAAAATGGAAATCTAAATGAATACTTTTCATTTATATGCAATGCAATAGATGTTCTATCTCAGAAGAGGAAAGAGGTATTATTGGTATGTCTAAGATCAGTATTTAACACCCAGACACTCCAGTCAAGTGTTCTCACAAAAAAACAATGTATAGTTAGACATGTTTAGGGCAATTTACTTGAATACTCTGGGATAAATGTTGTAACTGTAAAGGCTGAATCTGCATATGAATCACTATGACGCCTTTTAAAAATGCTGTATTATACCAGCACTATTTTGACATCTGCCCAGCTGTGAATTGTTCTGATGTCTCTCAGTGTGGGCTGCCATTTTAAAGTGACTCCCTCAGCAAGAAGTCTAGTCTGTGATGCATGTTTTGTGACAAAGGAAATGCTACAGTAGTCACCAAATGAATAGATGGAGGAATCAACAGATGGATGATGTAGTATCTCTGTTGGTGTATCTAGATAAACTGTTTGCTAAATTTCCTACACAGTTTCCTACTGTTTTCACAGAATAGCTTGTCAAGATCTTTACTTTCAAAGGTAACCAAGAACCATTTTATGTATTCCCTGAATTACCTGCATAACTTCCCTGTTTTTCCCTAAATTTTACTTTATCGTTTCAGAACTTCATATTTATCCAGATATCATACAATCTCTCTGACAAAAATACAGACCTGACTAGAGCTGACTTCTCCAATAGCATCTGGACATGCAATAAGTAACTGAGGTGAGAAGATAGATCACTCAATCATGATATGCAACACTGTAATAGTTCTGCAACAGGACTAGTTGCCTAAGGTCATTTTAGTGCTTATTTCCAATGTGGATGAATTGCTGTCATTCAAATACCTCTCTTTTTCTTCTTCAATAATTTAATCCTGGGGTTAAAAATTCATTAAGACAAAATTATTCATTTATAAGTTGACCAGATGAGCAAATGGCAGAGCTGTGCAATTTGGTGCATCAGAGGGAAGGCACACACCTTGCACAACATACTTAAGATGTTTCAGGAGTTATGCACTGAGCTCTCCTGTTACAAAGGGGGAAAACTAATATGAAACAACTTAAAATTTTCAGTGGACAACTTGATACCCACATTTCCTCTTCTAACGCCTATAAAAAAACAAACAAAAAAAAAAAAAGAACAGTACTGAGCCATACCAAAAGGTTCATCAAGCCCTATAATCTGCTCAACAGTGCCTACAGAAAGTTATATGAAAAGGACAAGCCTAGTACAGACTGTTCAAGTTCCTCATCACAGTGCCTATGGGCAGCACAGGGTCACAGAGGCATAGGAGGCTTTGCTTGCATGGAATCTCCCAGGAAACCTCTGTACCTGACTACTGCTGGTCCACTGTGGAATGTTGAGGACAATGCAAGAGACAATGAAACTGCAGCTATGACAAGCTGATGACAAAATCCTACTTAACACTACTGGCAATGTTGATAATATCTTCTCACCCAAATGAACTATTCCCTCCCTGAACATGACTGAGTAGTATTTTCATTAAAACATATGACAGCCTTTCTGTGTGTGGCAAGCTCAATGCTTTCAAAGAAAGAACACATTTCCATACTTCATTTTTTAATCCTCTCTAGCTGGTAAGATGTTACAAGCTTCCAAACTTTCTTCAGACATATTAATCATGTTTTCATCAGAAAACAAAAGCAGACTATTTGTCTCTTCATGGACTCTTAAATTCAGCATTGCAGCAGACCGAAACTCTTAGCTACATAGATGAAGGGTTAGACACGAGGATCTCTGAGGGTTTCAGGGGAAAGGTGAAAGAAGACACTGACAGCCTAACTAATGACTTTTTTTGATATTTTGTTAGCAGTTTTCAAACTCTATCATGTGCTGATGATTCTTTTCACTTCAGGTCAGCAAAACAACCTTATTCCTCATGTCCTGTGGGCATCCTTAACACAATTCCTCATGGTAGAGCCAAAACAGCAAACTGAATTGAAACATCTGCTCTTATACAACAGCAATCCCACCATTATTCATTAATTTTTAATAGCTTTTTCTCAAATACTTCATTTTGACTTTATAGGGTTCACTAAATAGCTGCACTAAAAATAGGGACTGAGACAACACAGCACACCATACCATCCCAAGAGAGGCCACGCGGTTTCCTTGCACTAACTTTCCCTGGCAGCCTAAGCTGGATGTGCACCTTGAGCCAGTGTGACATTGAAGTGTGATCTTCTTGTGGAGTGAACAACCTTGTCATTTTGGGATATACAGACATAAACTAGTGTCCTAGACAGACTAAGGTCTTGGAACACAGAGGAGAAAAGACAAAGGGGCAAGGCAGAGTTGCAAAATAAATAAAAAATAAATTTTAAAAACCCCAAAAACACTTGCACCAAGACAAGTCTGCTTTAAAAGTTCAACACTTAACACTCTAAATGGCAGGAAGTCAGTTACATTACCTTCCCAATAGTTTTTCAAAAGTGTTGGTGTGTGTCGGTTATTTTTTACATAAGAAAAGATGTTTAGGTCGCACAGAAACAATGTTTCTAACTTTTCAGTGGCTACTCTACAAGGGGACATCCTACAGCTGTTGCATTATACTGAAATAAGTTCTTGAAAAAATAAGTTTTCAAAGAAATTGAGACAGAGAGGAGAATACTCTTGAGAGTAAGTAGCAACTGATTTTCTTTGGGAATGATGCAGAATCAGAGAAGATTTATGCAGGCTTTTGAACCTGTGCCTGACCAACTGGGCTCAAAAGCAATCACAAAAAGGTGCTGCTATTTTTTGCGTATAGCATTACCTGAAATTCTCCGTTTACTCATTAGCTTGGTACTAACAGAGAATGAAAAACTTGTCTCTGAAAATGTGCAGGAGAAATACTGTGCTCCTAAGAAAAGTAAAACTTTTGAAGGACATCGTTGTCATCACATGCACCTCTCAAAGAACAACATTTCTTTCATTTCTCTAAATTTGAGGAATCTTTGACTGACAGTCACTTAACAAGTCCACCATGTAATTATGGCACACTGACTGATTCCATTAGAAGAGATCAAATAGTGACTGGAATCAAAGATATAAAGCTACTGGAATGACAGCTACAAAATAGAAACGTAAATCAGGAGAAGCAATAAGGACATGTCAAAAAGACATCAGAAGAAAACTGAGATGCAGTTACACTGAACAAACAGATTATCACAAGGGGAAATTAAAAACTGGAAAGACAATAATCAGTTATAAAAATCATAGAACCAGAAGAAGATGTGATGGACAGGCAGTGCACTAGTGGTAAAACCATGCACAGATCCAAGTATCCAATACCCATATTTAGACACCATGAAAATAACCATTTTACAATAATTTTCAATTTAACTACATTAAAAATAAGCATGTCAGTGATCTGTATTAAAACAAAAAATTGGGGAAAAAACCAAAAACAAGACAAAACAAAAAAAAAAAAACTGAAAAGGACTTCTAGAGAGAGTCTAATTCTTCAAAAGCTGAATGCAGGGATTACAGTGGGCTGACATCTTGCCCTACACATTAAGGGAATGCTTCTGAATTATAGGTTGGCTATTGATATCAAATTGAATATTAGACAGGAAAATGTAGTTGTGAGCTTTTCAGTGAAAAAACAAAGTCACTAAAGTCCCCACCAAAATAACATCTAGAGGAAAAATAGTTCTTCCTGAAGAATAAAATCATCTTGAGCTGAAATACAAAAGTGAAAATTAAACTGGTTACATTTGTTTTAATTGCTAAGCCCATACATATGCTAAGGATTTGCAAGCAGGTTAAATTCAAAAGACAAAGATCATGAAGCTGTGAGACATACATATGAAAAAAATAATTAGAGATACTTTATAAAACAGTTTGATGTATTATTATTAATACTTCTTTGAGTGTACATCAGTACTGCATTCAGTTCTGGACCCCTAACTTCCAAAAGGTCATTGGGGTGCTGGAGCATGTCCTGGGAAGGCAACAAGGCTTGTGAAGGGTGTAGAAAACATGGCCTCTGAGAAAAGGCTGAGGGAGATGGATTGTTTAGCCTGGAGAAAGGGAGGCCCAGGGGGGACCTTATTGATCTCTACAATCACTTGAAAGAGGGCAAATCTCTGCTACCATGCCTGCACTGAGGACAAGAGACAATGGCCTGAAGCTGAGCCAGGGGAGAGTCAGATGAGATATTAGTAAAAAACCTTCACTTTTGAGGGTCAGGCATTGGAATAGGTTGCCCAGAGAGGTGGTAGAATCACCATCTCTTGAAGTGTCTAAAGAGGTGTCTGGATGTGGGGAGGGAAACGTGGTTTAGGAGTTAATGGCATCAGTGCTGGATGGATGGTTAGGCTGGCAGACCTTAAAGGGCCCTTCCAACCTCGGTTATGCTATTACTCTATGGATTCTATATGATTCTGTGGATAATCAAACATAAAAATCTTAGGACATGCTTGAAATACAGTCAAGAGGACTAGTGTAACCTGTCATAAATGTACATTAAATCTGTACTTGCAGGACATGAAACTCCAGCATATTTTTCTCTGGTGGTGGTTTGCAGCTTAATGAACAAAGGAAACAAAGTATAATGTAGACTGCTTAAGCTTCTTTTTCAGGAGAGTCTGTATTTCAGTACTTAATATCACAGGCACCTGTGATTGAACAGTTTGATGAAAAAGAATTGAGGCAGTTAAGAGATAATTCAAAAGGCTACAGAGGTTGGAAGGATTTAGTTCAGCTGAACCTAAGGGCATTGCCTTTACAGCACAGTACATCACTATTGGAATTGTGTTTAGCAGGAGAGAGCAAATTCCCAGTTTAGCAGAACAGCAGCAGAGACTAGAACAAATTGTAACATGCAGCAAGAAAAAGTGATAAAGACATAAAAAAAATGCATGGTATAACAGGGATTCAAAGGCATGAAATCCATTATGAAGTGGAGCTCTAGTTCATTTCTACATAGATAAATCATGGAATTTAAAAGACTACAGCTATCAGAAAGGTTACTCCCCAGTTCTGTGAAGTAGAGAATCCTGAAGGTGAGGTGTTGAGGAAAACAAGTAGGTGAAAATCAATTCTTAGCAATGAGTGGATAGACAGGTAGAATTTGCAGACAGTCCCCACCCCAATTCTACAGTGACCCCCAAAGAAACAGTAGAAAAGACTGAAAAGGAGCTGAAATGGGGGTGTTTCACAGGAGTACAGATGGAATTCAGGAAAGATTCACTGAGCATTTCTAAAACATTTAATGGAGCTGTGGTAGTGTTTCACAAAAGGAATCTGTACTGACATTTTTAGTAACTGAACCACACAAGAAGTCAAACACATAAGTAACAAACATCTAGTCCATCTGTGTTGAGTTCCAAGGAATGAATATTGCAGAGTTAACAAACAAAGAGATAGACAACAATCTCTGTTCCCTTGCAGTTTTGTTGCATCTTATTTGAGACACTTATGTCACATTGTTCTTATCTTAGTGCATTTATTCTGTAGGCTTATCAGCTACCTTGGAGAACTCATTTCTTTAGGTAAATAAGGTCTTGACTTTTTGAGTTTGATTATTTTCCTCTTTCTGCTCCTTAAGAATTACTGCTTCAGCTGTGCTTTGGCTGCTAGTGACTACCAGGACATTACATAACTGCTCCTGACTCCAGGCAGGCAGTTGTGCCACTGGATCAGATTTTCTTGCCCTGCCTGTTGAACAGCCTGGCTGCTTTATTTGGCTGTCTCAGCTTGGCTTACTTTATTTAAACTTACCGTTTGGCTTACTTTATTCTCTCTGCTGACTCTTATTGATCTCTACCAAATTTCAGTCAAATTTTGATTTCAGCTGTAAAATAATACAAGTTTTCGAAAGAAATATTATATTAATTTGCATTAATTTTGACCCTGAGTCAGGCAAATTATGTAAACTACAAGGAGCTTTGAAGCCTCCAGAAATGTGCTCATGTGTTCTACATCATCACAATATTTGTTTCACCTAGGCCTAAATACATATGAAACATCTCTAGGAAATGTAAATTTATCCATAATTCATTTTGCAACATAGACAAATTGAAACAGCGTGAGAATATCTTGATTGTGACAAGTATGCAAGAGATTCCAACACCTTCATCTTGAGAACTTAATAGCATATTTTATAGGTTCATAAATTTATAGTCTTAAATGCCTTAGTAAAAATTTACAAATCAATTTAAAAATGTTAATATTCACCTGAAAATGGTATATATCAAGCTTACAGAACAGGTCTACTTTTATACAACCTGTAATATTTTTCAGTATTTTTTGAACAGTCACTCAGTATGGAAATGACAGATGAACTGAAAAAAAGCAGCAAAAAAATCATATACACCTTCATCTGTGTTCATTGTATTTGTATTAGAAGCCATGATTTGGTTAGAAATTACTGTAGATCTCTCCTAGAACATGGACATAAAGGGGGATACTTCAGCATATTGTGACGCTGCTAACCAAAATTTATATTTTCATTGTTATCACTATATTTCTGCATTAATAATGAAGTTCAAAACCACACTTAGAGTGCAGATCCCTCAGGCATCCTAGTTGAAGCTTAATGTCAATGCAAGCAAGTTAGTCTGTTTGTTTTCTCCCTTTCTCCAACCTGTCACAGTCCCTCTGGGAGGCAGCTCAACCCTCCTGCACATCAGCCACACCTCTCAGGCCAGCATCATCAGCAGACCTGCTAAGAGTACGCTCTGCCCCGCCATCCAAACCCTTAGTGAAGGTTTAGTATGGGACTGGAACAACTACACATCCCAAGGGTACACTGCTAACTACCAGCCTGAAACCAGGCTTTGTACCACTGATTGCTGTGCCCTAGTCCAGGCTATTCAGCCAGTTTTCAATCCAGCCCGTGCTTCAACAACTTCTGCACAAGAATCTTACAGGAAACAATGAAATCTAGGAAACAACTTCTACTACACCCCCATCATCTATCAAGACAATCATTTTACTGCACAATATTTTCATGCTGGCCAAACATTACTTCCCCTTGGTGGGTCCATGCTGACTACTCCTGTTTTCTTGTCCTATCATGCACCTAGAAATGGTTTCCAAAATTCAGTTTTCCATCACCTTCCCAGGGACTGAGGTGAGGCTGATCAGCAAAATGTTTCAGAACAGTAGCTTGTCCCAGGAGCACGGAACTGTTCTCTCAGTGATTATTCTTTGCTATTACTCATATGATCCTGTAAACAAATGTTTTCTTCTCACATTAATTCATACCAAAGCTTATTTATTTCTTGTTTAAAATACCTTTTGTCTCCCTCTGATTGCTAATCCATAACTCTTAGATGCAAAAAGCATTTTTATATTATGGAGCTAGTTAAGAAATTTCAGCATGTTTGCACCAAAAAAAAAAAAAAAAAGAAAAAAAATTAATGGTTCATAGCCTTATTTACACACACAGAAGCTCTAAATATTTGTGTGAGCAGAAGGACTTTCCCTGAGTTTTCATCACAAAATTGAGTAAATAAAGGTGGGTTCCTTGCTTAGTCATAGAGAAATTAGACCTTGTAAAAAATACTAATGACCAAAATTCTTATTATACCTTAGTCAAAGTAGAAATCTGCTAAATTTAACCATTTTCTATATGCTTTGGACTTGATTTCCATGTATCTATTACCCATACCAGCAGAAAATGTTATTTTACCTGAAAGAAGTAGGAGTTTCTAATTCAAATCCTTGGCATTTCTAAAGCCAGAGAGATTTGTCTGTCAAAAATTACCTGTTAGGTATTAAACCATTTTATTTAAATCTCAGGTCTAGATCAGTAAATGTGTAAATTTTATAATTTGAGAAAATTCCATTGACATGCAAAATCATTTTGTCATGAAATTCCTGGACCATAGAATTCCTGGGTATATATTTTGAAGACATTCAAAGATCTATTTTACTTTGCACAGCCCAAGAGATACATAAATCTAAGGGAAAAAAATTTTAAAACCTAAACATCATGCTTGCCAGAGCAAGCTAGGAAAGAATTTTTATTATTTAAAATTACTTTCTCTCTCTGTGAAATGAAACTTTCAAAACAGAAATGAGGGAAGACAGGAAGAAGAATCAGAAGAGAGGGTTAATAAGAGTGCAGTTGCTCCACCTGATTTGGGGAAGGTGGATATTCAGGGCTTTATCATGTATTGAATTGCCAAATGTGAAAAAGTCTCCAGCAAAGTCGAATGAGCAAATTTTACCCTGTCATGATCTGTAAACTAATAGAAGTATTTACTTGAGAGAGATATAAGAGATTTAACCTGCAGTTGTGAGCAGAGCATGACACTTTGTGTGTGGTTCTCTCACCTACCAAGTAAACACTGTGGGCATCACTGCATTAACTGGCAGGTGAGTCTGAGTCTTTACTCCTCTCCTCTGCTCAGGTCCCCCCAAGCCTGCTACATAACATGGAAGTTACAGACACATAGTTTATTTCACTAAAGCAACAAATTGTTGTCCTAGAAAATGCTCAGTTTTGTGTCCTACATAGGAGCCTTATTTCCATGTCCCCCTCTTTTTTAACAAATATCATCACCAGGAGGGGGAGGAGATTTCTGCCACTCTCCAGAAAAGAGCTCATATTTATTTCTTAAATCATAGCATTACTTACATGTCTGTAATTACCTCCCAGTTATGACTGATTCCTAACACTACACTTTCTGTGATCCTAAATCAATCCCTCTTTCTTTGTAAATCATTCTGTGACTTTGAATACTACTAAAAAAATGTACTCTTCATCCCACTTTTGAGGAGCTTCCCTTGTTCCCAATGCAATGAAGCTTACACCATTTTTTCTGGGTATGACCTACATTATCCCACATTTCAGTCCTCTCCTGGAGACTGGAATACAGCACAGGTCCCCTTGCATTGGGCAAAAATTCCTGAAATAGAATACTGGGCACTGCTGACAAATTCACAGCACCCTTGGTTCACTATGTAGACCTTGGAACCAGTTTGGCCCTGGGGAACTTTCCGCTTCATGCAAGGTTCACAAACCTTACAGCTGTTCTCAAAAAGTTGTCAGTTACCTTGGAGTGTTCACACTACATAGTCTGAGGGCAAAATTGCTTAATTTTACTTTGTTTTAGGTGGATACAAGTCTCCAAGTTCACAGTGTTCTGGCCCTAATCAGTGTTGAGGAAGACCATTTTAGTAGCAGAGTTCACAGATGTAGCTTGGGAACAGCCTCTACCTCTTGGTCTAATGTGATAACGTTGGCTAATGGTAACAAAATTGATTGGCCTTATAAGGGGAATTAATAGGCCATGAAAGTGAAGAAAGGAAAACTGTACACTTTAGTTAGCTGTCAAATAAAATAGATTGAAAGTTCCTTCTGGAGGGAGAAAAACACTTTAATGAAGGCATCTATGCTTCAGGGTGGCAGATGATTCAGAAAAATAAAAAGAATAAATTAAATAGTACTAATTAAAACAGACAGACTCTTTTAAGGTTTCTAGCCCATTTTTCTCTCAGTTTTTTTCCTTGCAGAATTGTAAGAGGAACTCTTAAGTGCTATAAGGTATTGCAAAATCCCTGTAAAACACAGTATTACATTGCATATTTCTTAAATTGCAGACAAAAATATTCTAATGGTATATTGGCTGTGGTCTGAACCATTGCACCATGAGTTACCATAATTCCAAACGATACCTCTGAAGTCAGTAAGGTTAAAGTAGACTGTGATTAGTTCCACAACACAACAGGGAGTCAAAGATTTTCAGAAGAAATGACAATAAAATATTTTGATTTTGTCTGTATGATGAAGAGAATAAAACAACCCAAATCAAAATTAAATCTTTTTTCCAGTTGTATTACCTTGCTAGAAGGGATTGGAAACCACTGTATTTAATGCTTGCCTACAGCTGTGAAGCACTGCAATCAACAACACAATGGCTAATTTCTTCCTGACTGTACCTATAGAGGAAAATAAAATAACATTTTTTCACATAGGGTCATTATTGTCAGTGAGAGGGATGAGGGATCGCCATGGTCAGTAAATAAAACACATATTTTGGTGCTGTAACATTAAGTAAAATATTTCGTTCAGATAATCAGTTGAACATAATTTAGGAAAGCACTTTAAATAGGACCACTTTGGCAGCCAGATGGATCTAGAAAGTTTATCTGCCTTTTGCTGAACAGTCTGTGCTCACCAGTAATCAAGAGCTGAGATCAAACTCTGTGAATGCCCACAATACATCATTCTAATTAGCATTTAATTCTAGGTGGTTGTGTTCATTTTATTATATTTCTTAACTGCTATTGCATTGCTATACAGACAGCTTTTATATGTTTTCTTGCTACTTTCCCTCATTACATACTCCTCAGATGAATGTAAATGTGGTAAAGGCCGCAGTTTTTCATACTAATGAACAACACAAAGTATCGAGAAACATCTGAGTTGTTGCCAAATAAATTTCAAACTCAGTGTTGCTTAATTGCATTTTATTGCACTATGAAAACTCTTCTGAAGTTACAGGCAATGCCGACTGCATGGGGCTGAGGGGAGGCACCATAATGGGACTTCTATCACATTTTACCAAACATGGCTCACCCTGTCAGTATCATGACTGCTACAGTTTGGTTGTGTTCGCCCTTCTATATATTCAGGGGCTCTTTCAGAGTGCCCAGCTTCTCAAATGTCTCAAGAAAGAACCTGAAGTGATAACAATCTCTGCATTCCTGTCTGATGCTCTCAACAGCTGTGAGGAAAAGCCTACTAACTTTGTATAATGAAGAGCCCGTGGCAAGAAAATCTACTCTCCTACTGGAGAAGCTTTCTTTCAAAGAAGGAGAGATCTAGACCTGTCACTAGGTTGGAAAACATTATGATCTGTATCTAAATATTATTTATTCATTCCACTTTACCTTTTAGGTTGATATATTTAGCTTGAACATAAAAATATTTCTTAATAGCACAAGTGAAGTTCTGGCATGATGACACTAAAGCTAAGGAAAGTTCTATTTTGATAAGCAGTTGCTTGTTTCCAAGCACAAGTTCCTGCATTTACTGCAGCTCTGGCTCACCTCTTTCAATAGTAAGTAATGGCATAAGATAACTGGCACAGTTACCTTAGATATTTTTACAACACTAACTAAAAGTGCTTAAAATACTTGCTTCATTTTCCCCATTTAAAACTTCAGGAACTTTGTATAGTTACATTACATGCAACTAGTATATGCAGAAAACATGAAAATTCTGAAAGATTACCCATAAAAACAATATATCAAAGTAATGTATATCCATTACATTTGTTGTTGTAAAATGAGGTAAAAGTAAATAAATTCCCATTTGTCAAAATGTGTATGCAGCAAGAACATGAATCCACATCCACTTAGACCTATAAGAGTCCAAAAATCAGTGATTAGAACAGAGGTTAATACAGGAATTCCACTTCAGAGTGGTATTTGACCTAATCTTTCATCCCACTGAGCTTCAATAGGCATAATGATGTGTCTAACTGTGGTGTATATCAGAATTGTGGCCCATCAAAATTTATACTATATATAGGTCTTTGCAATGTAGAAGATAAAGCATAAATGTTTTATCATGTAAACAACAATATATTCCTTTCATGTATACAAAAGAGATTATAAACTTCTGAAACACAAAGGTTTATAAATTTTATAAATTAATTACAAATATTTTTCAGTATTTGTTGTGAAATCAGACTTATGGATTTCAGTATTATTTATCTTTCTTGTTTTTTAACATTTTTCTTTTAATGATGAATTGGTTCAAAACCTTGTTTATATGGAAATGTGGAGAGAGGGAGGGAAAGAAGTCACAAAGGTCATAATCAAACAAACTCAAAGGTAATGAAATCCCAAAAACCAGTCTTTTCTTACTTCACAAGGGTCACCATCAGGTCACAGTTCTACCTGGTGCTCAGGTAAACAAAGGAATATTTCATTCCTTTGTCGGAGCATAAATACTCAACCAGTGAGAAACTGGAATGGCAAGAGCTATGCTGCACCAAACATGACTGGAGTGCACTTGCTACCATCATCTCATTTTACTGCAAAGTCTATACAGTATCCACTCCATAGAAATGTTGTCCAGGTCATTTACTTTTAGGCAATATTTACAGTGAGGACTGCAGTTTTCCAGATTATTTCAGTTACTCAGGGTCCAGCAGTGCTTCTATTAACATCAATGTCTGAATTCACATGTACTTCAAAGACAGCTGGAGCTGTGATGTGTTAACTAGAATAAAGGAGCCTAAATGCATCTGGGAGGAAAAAAATTACTCTGGGACTTCAGACTTCACTCATTGTTTCTGGTAGCACTTGGGGCTATATAGCATCTGAAATGATTCCGCAATCATGGAACTTTGTCTCCCCACAACCTGCATAGATCTACAATTTTTTTCATTTTATATGCAATGTTAGCATTTAAAACCGCTAATTAAAATCTAATAAAGTTTGTTAATATGCTGCTACTATTTGTTACTAAAAGAGAATATATTTAGGAAAAAAAAATAGAGTAGTTCTATTTCTTAGAGATAACCACTGTGGAGGTTTGGTGAAGGTTTTTGAAGATTTTTTCATTTCAGAGTAATCCAGCTTTGTTGCATTCAGTTATTTATTATGGAGTTGCTAAAAAGAGAGTACAGAAAGATGACAGCAGAATCTGCTACAATGAAAAATGACATCCCATTTCTCATTAAAAAGACAGTGGCTGCTAATCTGTGTGTATAAATACTTCTTGATGCCTTTGGCAAAATGACATTTTAAAGACTTTCTCCACTTGTAAATTAAGACTTTGCATCTCAAATTACTGTAAAGAAAAAAATCCTAGACACTAAAATGCAAGTTCATATAGCCTAAGAAAACAACAAAGCAAAAAAACAAAATGCCAAAAAAAAACCTCAAGATATTATTTGGTTTTTGCTAACCCGTTTTCAATTATTCTCTGCCCAGGTCACATCTCCCTTAGTATGAAACAGGTTAATACACATCTCTGGCTTTGATCAAGTTATTAAAAGTCTGACATTCTGCTGGTATTTGAGATGGTGTGTACCCATTCCTGCCCTCACACCTTTCCTTCTCCAGGCATAATCTATTGTTGAATAAACAATGGAGTTCCCTGCTGTTAAACCACAAAGCATTTTTCTGACACTGTATTAAAGCAGGGTGAAGCAAACCACTGCAGAGTTACAAAGAATATCTAGGTACCACCTAGTTCAGACTAGAAATTCATTTGCTCTGGTGATGGGTTGTTGTAACAGAGGCAGCAGCTCATGCAGAAGGGCACACGGTGGGGGCAGAAACTCTGGGGAGAGCAGCACATGTGCTGCTCAGAAGCAGTGGAGACACACTGTGGGGCTCAGTCCCCACCCCACTGGAGCACTTCTCCAGCACATCTGGGGCCTCAACTCGAGTACAGATGCATCTCTTCAGGTCTGGGGCTGCAGGGATGCCTGGGCTCTCTTACTGGGGCTGGGGTAATAAGAGGAGTGCACTGACAGAAGGTCTGTCTTGCCAAGTAAACAAGCAGGGACGAGAGAACAGCACACTGTGAGTTTGTCTCTTTGATCTTGATGGGGACTTACTGATTCTGTGGGTCAACAGCCAGGTTTACTGTGACCATGGGACTATTTCAGGATTGAAAACTGCTGGAGACAGGACCCACCTTTCAAAGAGGGGAAAAAATCATCTTTGTCATCAGGCTGTGCAAGCAAGTGGGAAGATCTTTAAAGTAGGAACAATGGAACAATGTCCACAGCCAGTAAATATATGAGAAAATGGTGGAATATGTTGGTAAGCAGGGTTCCAGGGTGATGTGTGTGAATATCCTTATTATGAAAAAATTTAAAAAAAAAATCTTGAAAGGGGTCCATTTTAATCACAGACACAGAAATAAAGGAGTATCTACTAGCAAAGACAGTGTCATGGGGAACACATACTTTTTCAGAAAATGAGCATGCCTGGGTTCCTCTCTGAAGTGCTTATATAGTAACACATGAAACACAAGGAACAAATGAGGAAATAGAGGTCAGTGTGTAGCTGCAGGGCTGTGAAAGCATCCTGGAGGTGTGGTAAGAATTCACACAACTGAAGTGCTGCAGTGGATGGAGACATGACCCACTTTAAGGACATTTAGGTACAGGCCACGATGGCACAAAGGGAGAGTCATTTTATGGGAGTGAATATATGAAGATCTTCCTTCTGATGAATGATGAGCTAGCTGACACCTTAGGGGTCAGACTAAAGTGGTTGATACAACTCTGTGTATCTACTACAGGACACCTGATCAGGAAAATGAAGACAAAACCTTCACATAATTTCATTTTTTCAAGTTATGATGCTTGTGGGAAATTTAAATAACCTCAGTATCTCCTGGAGAAACAACACAGGAGAGCAGCAGCACCCCAAGACATGTAAGTAGTGTACCCAAAGGGTTAATACTAGGGCAAACACTGTTTAAATCTTCATTAATTAATTGAGTGCTGAGCATTAGATGCTCAGCAAATTTGGACATGATTAAAAAAAACCTGAGAGAAGCAATTGATAAACCACAAAATGGTGCTGATATACAAAGGGATCTCAAGAGGCTGAAAAAATGGGCTGACAGGGATCTCATGAAGTACAGCAAATGGAAAAATAAATTCATGCACCTGCAAAGGAATAACCCACATACCAGTACATGCTGCAGACTGGTTGGGAAACTGCTTTGCCAAAAAGGATCTTAGGGTTCTGTTAGATAAGTTGAAAATCAACCAAGGTCCATGTCCCCTTGTGTCACAGAAAGCCAAGAACTGTATTAGCAGGACATTGCCGGATCTGGGAGGGCTGCTCAGCCTAGTGAGATGCTTCTGGAGTGCTGTGCCTAGGTCTGGTCTCCAACAGAAGACAGGGATACACTGGAGTGGGTCCAGCAAAGGGCAGCAAAGATGATTAAGGGACTGGAGCATCTGTCATATAAAGAGAGACTAGAAGTGGTAAGACTGCTTAAATGGAAGAAGTAATGTCCTGTTGTAGATGCAGGTGAACCCAGTGGGAAGAAGTGACGATGTCTGACTCAATTCAGAAGGCTGAATTATTTCTTTATTATAATTATGGTAAAATACATTAATATACTATATAAAGGGAGGATACTAAAAACTACATACTACTTTCTCCTACTCTATCTCTAATCTAACTAACTTGTGACTCTGCTTGCGAGAGTCCAGGCACAGGTGGATTGGATTGGCCATCAGGCTCAAACAATCCTCACCAGAATCCAATCAAGCACTCACCCAGGTAAACAATTCTCCAAACACATTCCACATGGGAAAAACAAGGAGCAGAAATAGAAGTTGTTTTGTCTTCCATTTCTCTCTGTGCACCTCTATGAAAAATCCTGAGAGTGGGAGAAATGTGCTTGCCACAATGTCCCAGAGATACTTTTGATATTTGTAAATACCTGATGGGGGAAGAAAAGAAAACAGAGCCAAACTTTTCCTCATGGGACTTAATGACTAGACAAGAAGGCACAAAGTTGAACAGAGAAAAATCTGTTTAAGCACAAGAAAAAGCTTCTTTTTTTTTCCCAACAGGTTGTCCAGAGAGGGTGTGGAGTCTGCCTCCTTGGCAATATTCAAAACCTGACCAGATACAGCCCTGAGCAAACAGCCCTAGGTGTCCCTGCCTTGAGATGGAGTTTCAACCAGATGATCCAACAGTGCCAGCCTCACCTGTCCTGTGTTTCTGTGATATAGTAACAATGCTCATTATACACTGGCTGCCAGGGTGCACCTAGAACTGTGTGTGGAGTACAAACCAATTTGGTGCCTGAAAAAAACATATCTACACCTGTAAATCTATAGGTATGAATATATTATACCTGAAAATAAGTATAGTGAGAAACTGTGATGTAGATTATAGTCATGATTTGTTTAAATTATTCTTGGAGCTGTGGAAAAGGGTAAAGGCAAAATG
This sequence comes from Chloebia gouldiae, assembly GCA_003676055.1. Lineage (NCBI taxonomy): Eukaryota > Metazoa > Chordata > Aves > Passeriformes > Passeridae > Chloebia > Chloebia gouldiae. Next base: position 9,006,308 of record QUSF01000005.1, on the reverse strand, counting down.
CAGGGAAAGAAAGAGAAATTGTTACAAGTCTTCACTAAACCAGACACAATCAGCACTTTGAGTTTATCAGCTGTCATGACAGCAATAAAAATAAAGGATATAATAGGGTATATTTTATCACAAATATTTTCCCTTGTATAAGCATTACCATGTAGAAGAGATATGACTGTCAAAAAGATGCTGATTTCTCCCTTTGTCCTTCAGCATGCCTATATTTTATGAATTTTCAGTTGTGTTACCAGTCCCAAGGCTTCTTTTATGCTGCTTTTTACTATGCACTGTTCAAGGAAGATGCCAAAATCTCTGAGAGTTTTTTGTGAGATAAATATTTATATATATGTGTGTATGTGGGCACATGCCTGTGTGTGTATATATATATATCTGTGTGTGTATGTATATATATATGACAAGCATAATCCTAAATTTTATTGGCCAGCAGCTAGGTAAAGTTCTATAATATACAGACATATATTTTCACATTAAAAAAATTAAAGGTATAGTTATAGATAATTTATATAACATGTAATAAATTTCCATGTTTTCATCATCAATTCAATAATCTGATTCTTTACTGAATACCAAAAATTTCTTAGCTATAGATATACTTAATGACAGAGTTCCACAGGATAATTGCAATATGTTCAAAATAATGCTTTTTAGCATGGTTCACTACAACAAAAGATACATCAAAAAAGCCTTTTCCTTCTCTTTATCCTTTTTAATCTCTACCATAAAGTCATTAGGCCAACTTCTCCTTTCCCTTTCGCCACATTTTTATCTTTGTAGTCTGTCTGCCATGTTCTTATGGTCTTTCATCATACAGCATTGCATCCTCTTGCTTTATCTCTTTAGAATAAGGACAATCAGAACTGAAAGTAGCTTTCAAAACAACTTGATAACATCAAAGTTGTACCCCTTTCCTATGAACACTAGCAAGATATGATTGTGAGATCAACTCCTACAATTTGTGTCAATACTTAATGAGCTGCTCGCAGGCTTTTTTATGCACACAGCTAGTGAGCATTAAAGCTGGAATTTCTATGACCTGGGATCTTCAGGTGTAAACCCTGTTTTCGAGTTGCATCACATGCTTTCAGATTCTAGTATACAAGCACTGCTAATTCACCTTGAAAACAGAAAGCCTCGACAGAGTGGCACTTGCACGTCCTTTGTCCTTTTTGTCTCTCATCTACAAACATGCAATTGACACCCTAGCAATTGCAGAGTTCCCCTTACATTCTATACCCCATTCAGAGTTAAAGTCACTCCATACCTGTCTATGGTCTTCCTCTAAATTCCTGGCCATCCTTTTCATGGCTTGCACATCCTAGGAGAACAATACTTGAACAGGAAAATGCCAGCTGTCTTTAGAGGGTGCATATACACACTCATAATTTGGCTAAGGTTCTGTACATTGGCTTTATATGTGTGCACTCTATGTCACCACTAATAGCCAAAGACACAGCATAGATTAACACACACAAAAAAAATAATGCTTTCACATTTCCAGCAATCTAGGAAATCATCACATAATAATGTGTTCTCTCAGCAGTAAGTGCATGTTTGATGGAAAGCCATGAACAGACAGTCAGTGTTGCAGGAACAGGAAACCAATCAAGTAAGGCCCATATGGATTACACTGTGAGCACAGTGGGATGCTGAGCAGAGACTAAGTGCCATATGGAGTGTAGATGGTGAGCCCATCTGGGTTTTCTCTTTACAAAGGAGACCCACAATTTTATTATACCCATTCTGAGCTTCAAATTACAGGCATCTCGAAAACGTTTGAATTATTTTTATTTCTACTGTAATTCATTTGTATGTGTACGCAATACACATAATTTGAAAGTATGAGGGCTTCTGTTATAAAGATCAAACCTCTGCTGGTGAAATTAAATGATGTACACTCAGATTTAAAATTTCCTCAGTCGTCAGTAGCAGAAGATGGCAAAAAGCTCTACTACCATGGGAACAGAACAGGCAGAAAATTATGTAAGAGCACAGCTATGTCCCTAATTCTTTTTAAACTCCAGAGGGGAATTAATCTGCAATTTTTCTCAACTTGCTACCTTTCTTACTCTTACTTTTCTAGTTTCCATATTTAAGTTTGGTATGTGGACTTTTCCATTCAGCTATGTAGCAAGGAAAAGGGAAGAGGAAGAAAAGATAACTCGGTCATCAAATGCTCTGCAGTGTGCCCCTTGGGTGTCCCACCCTGGAGAATAATAAAACTCTTTATGGAGGAAAAGCTACAAACATTTTTTATCAGTGACTATCAAAGAATATAGCGATAGGACAGACTACCAGTTATAAACTGAAAGCAGGTAGATCTATTAGATTAAGAAGAAATTCTTCACTATGCAGACTATGACACCCTGGAACATGCTACCGAGATGGCTGTCCCATCCTTGGAAAAGTGCAAGGCCAAGTTGGATGGGGCTTAGAGCAACCTGGTTTAGCAGAAAATGTCCCTGCCCATGGCAGGAGTTTTGGAAACAAATTATCTTTGGTCTCCAAATCATTCTGTAATTCTATGATAACATTTTCCTCAAATTACAAAGGAGAATCCTGTACCTCTAAAACACAAAATGTAATTTTGTACATAGGTTCACAAAAAATATCCTCTATTTTAATTTCCACTGCAGCAGAATCACACACTTAATTACATGTCTTAGCTGAACTTTTAAAATCAGCATATCAGGAACTCAAGCACTACTTTTTTGTAGCTGAATAAGGATCTTCCTTCAAAAAGGAACAGGTGTGTTACCTAAGCCACTTCATTAATATAGGGGCTAAAAATATACATTTTCTATTTCAGCCCAGAATGTATATGACCTGTTTTAAAACATTCAGTTCTTTTAGCTTTATTCTCCTTTCACAAGCTCTATGCACCATCAAGGAGAACAAAGGCCCTGAACCAACTTTGCAATTATTATACTCATTTACTCCTGTAGTTAACCACATAACCCTGTTTCTGTACCTACCTGGTCCACCTTCAAGGACTTAGTCAGTTGCTTAGAGACCTGAAGACATCCCAACAAGAATAAAATGGTTTTTGTGGAGTTTTCCAACCAAGAATGTTTGCGTCTGTGATACATACAGTGTCCTAGATTGAACCCGTATATCTTCATTCAGAATATGCTAGGATCTTCCTTAATTTTCCAGCCTTAAATTGTTTTTCTGCTTATGGATCAAACTGTATGCAAAGCAATTCACCATTTAAATAAAATTGCCAAATGAAACTACAGCTACAAACCTTATTCTGATTTTCAGATGACCAGACTGTTTTTGCCAGCCCAAGGGCAACAAGAACTTTCTGTCTTGCACTTATCATTTCAATGTGCTTGATAAATTGGTCTGGACAGTAACAAGAAGTTGAAGCCTTTGAAACTTGGCTCTGTGAAAACTTCTAATACAGTAGAAGAGTCAAATAGTTGACACTTTTGCAGACATATATCAGAAGAAACAATAGATCTACTTTCAACACAACAGAGTTGCTTCATATATACACAACTGCAAGAACAGTTATATGACTGTAACCTTAAGGCACTTTGAATTTTGTTTCACAAAAAATAAGACTTATTTTCTCTTTCATAAAAGAAAGAATTTTGTAAACTGGAAATAAATTTGTACTGTAATAAGAAAATGGACACTGTTCTTATGTACAGGTTTTCTGTAGCAGATGAGACACATCATAGCAATTTAGGACTTCTGTATATGAATATGCATGTTATTTCTCTTCTGTTATGAAAGTGACCAGAATACCACAGTAAACCGTTTAAATGTGAGTGACTCCATTAAAAGCAGCTGCCATTCTCAAAACCTGGAAAGTAAATTATTTTCTGCAGCTGTGCATATTGTTACTGGTTTTGAGAACACTCGATATTCTTGCTTTCCAGCCTTTAAGCAGATTCCATTGGTCCAAGATTATTCTCTCATCTGTTTCTTGACCCTTAGTAAGTGATCTACCTACAGTAAGTCTTTCCTTTATCATGGTTGATCAGATGCAGGCCAAAGGCTTGCAGTTTAGCCTGAATCCTTTGAAGTAACTGGAAATGGACTCTTTTGGGATTTTCATCAAAGACAAGAAATATTCACCACACAATAATTAAAAAGCCCCAATGACACAGAACACATTTACATGTAATGTATTTGTATTGCAAGTTAAAATCTGCATGTTTTATGTTTTCCTATAATTTTAATTTCAACTATATTATTCAGTAATTTGTAATGTAAAATATCTTTCCAGAAAGTATCTTCAGTTTTAATAAATTTTTTTCTTTAGCATTTCAAATGTCAGGTGAATCTATCTTTTTTTTCCTAAAATTTATTTTCATATATGAAACATTTATAGTTTTTTGTTTTTTTAAAGTAGCAAAAGTCATTACCATGTCAGTAAAGTACCTGCAAGAGCTAACAAATATTTTCCATAAAAGCATCATATTCTTCTGCATGCAGTTTTTTTCCCCACTGCTTCAAACTAATCTTCTACATTTGCTATTGATTGTTTTTATTTAATATTCCCTGAGTCTCGCCATCTAGATTTTTGTTCATTTCTTTTTAAAACTACAAAACAAAAAGAAAGTTTACTCTTCAGCAAACATAGCTAAACAAGAAATCATTTGGAGCATTTTCCTATCTGTTCTATGATGATGGAAAAGCAATTCCCCAAAGAAACCAGAGCATTGGCTTCAGAGGCAAAACACAGAAGGAGAAAAAACTCAAAACAGAGAGAAGTTTAACTTGCATAAGCTTTTTGTAGAGTGGATAGGAACAAAGACTCCTATCATAATTTGAAAAGTATGAATTACTCAACTAAAATAAAAGAGTTGCATTTCATTCTGGAAAATACTCTAAGCACAGAAATTTACCATGATTTAATAATTAATTTCAGAATTAATATGGATTGAAATTCTGATGGACAAACTTTATAGTGAAAATACCAATAGTAGGGGGATTTTATTCACCTGTACTAATTACAAAATATACATTTTAAGTCTATCACACTGTATGGAATATCCTGCTCTCAATTTTACCAATGTGTAGACAGACAGAGAATGGCTTTCCAGTCTTACTCCCTTTAAATATGTAGCAATTATATTAAGCCTTTTAGACAGAGCCCTGTATTGTAGAGGGTTTTTTTTCATTTACTTATCTTAATAATTCCTAGAGTTTTCTTGGTGTTGCAGCTTTCCTCACTCTAAATTCTTCAGTGGTCCTTACTTTTAAATGTTTCACTTCACATATGTGCATATTACAACATTTCTAATTTGTTAATGTGCCAATGTGAATCCAGAGTGAGGCAATTGCACGTGATCCACTTAATTCAAAACTTACCATTTTTCCAACTTTCTGGATTGTCCCACTTATTCCAAGAGTTCTTTAAAAAGAACTTTAGGGTGGTAAAGATGACTTCAGTGAGCTAGGAAGTCAAGTAATTTTCGGGGAGATTGAAAAGAACTGAAAAATTGTCCAAGTCATCATCTAAGGCTGCTTCTGTTTTCTGCTAGGCAGATGGAGTAGGAGTCTTTCGTATTTAAGCTCTTCTACTCTATGCACTGGTGGGACAAATAAAATAAGTTTTCAAATGCCCCCTCCCTTAAATATGAGGCATTTTTCTCCTCCTTTCTCAGGGTGTATTCTCTGTTGTTGAAGTCTTTTTCATGTGCAAGACCTGGTCATCTGGTTTTGTTTGTTTGGAATTTCTGTCCCATATTTGCTCTTCTTTTTTTTTTTTTTGGTTTTTTTTTTGGGGTTTTTTTGATTTGTTTATTTGGTTGGTTTGTTTTGGTGTTTTGTTTTTTTGTTTTTTTTTTTGTTTAACATGGATCTCATTTGCCTCTCTTCATGCCTGTTAGGTCTATTTACTATCAGAGCCAAATTAACCTGACAAGCTGTCTTACATGACTCTCATTCTACAACCTACAATAAATATCAACTTGAATTTATGAAGATTTCTCATCTTTTCATACCACTTAAAAAAAATCATTAAAATCTCTATTGAAGGAAGGGATTTTGCTGAATAGATTGAGTACCAGAACTTTGACTAGCATTACTTAAATTAAATCACAGAGACCTAAAACATGATTATCAATACAGGTGCTTTACGGTAGACACAGCTCCAACACTGTAACCATTCTCCTGAAAACAGGAATAATTCTTTATTACCTTCTAAAGTTTCTACATCTTTAAAGGAATATTTACAACTGAGAAAAAGTATTCATTAAAAAACTGTTCTACAGCAAAAGTGAGTTGACTAAAATGTACGTATGAATAGCAGTCTTTTCCTTTCTAGACTAAATGTAGCTTTCAGTCTTTCCAGTCTTTCTGGCTGACCTTGCTGGCACTTCCTAGCACTGGGCTATTTATGAGGGCAAAACAGAAAACTGAAGAGAGAAAAAAAAATTAAAAACCCCAACAACAACAAAAGAATATGTACTTTGAAATTTGGCCGCCTTTGACCATCCACCTTCCAGACTTTACAAATATTAATTTTGGTGACTTTCTAAAGAAGTATGAACTCTTCTACTTCTCCCATCAAACAACAAAAAAACCACCAGAAAAAAAACCTCATTCCACTTACTATGCAACACTACATAAAACATAAAGAGATAAAACTATACTTGCTTTTTCCTAGATTTTAGTCCTTTTCTAGCATTCCTTAGAATAAAGTGTTCCAGATGTGGTAAATATTGCTCAGGCATGGATCTGCAATACATTTTGCAATTTGATATTCATAAGCATACATTTCCTTCCAAGTTGAAGACATTTATCACAGTTTGACTGGCAGTTAGAGACACATTTTCTAGAAAAAGCATGCTATACATTTGACTTTCTTTCCCACTGCTAACTTCCACTTGTAAGTAGATTATACTCCTTCTTTCTTTATATTTGTGGGATTTTTTTCCCAACAATTTGTATATCCTTAGACATATCTACTGCAAACTACTAGTCCAGTTCTTTTGCTTGTTTTCTTTGGATGAAAATGTGAATCAAATTCTATATCTTTATTCCAATAATTCAGTGCTTCTTCAAAGAGCATCAAAGCTCTCTTTGATCAAATGGAAAATGATCAAAGACTAGGCTTGTTAGGAAAAAAAAACCTACACAAAGTGGATATTCTAGTGCTTTTTTCACTTTTATCTTAGCTTCCTGCTTTGATTATGCATTTTATTGTATGAAGAAGGTTGATGGTAGAATAAAGTAAAACAGAAATTGAGGGCCAATGGAGGTGTTAGTATTACTGAAGTGCTTGAACGCTTCATGCTCTTGTTTTCAGTGCAATGCTAGTTTCAGAAGCAAGAAGAGTTATACCTCATTGAGAACTCCATTCTCTTGTATAACATAGGTTTCCACCTCAGGTTAAATAGGACTTTAAATTCAAAAAGGATCTGCCAGCAGGAAAATAATGACAGCTGCATGTTCCTGATTAACCTAATACTGCCCAGTAGTCCCATGTACTCCAAGAGGATGGTGCAACTCTGTTCTCGTACTAATTTAGCCATCAGCTGTAGTTCCATTTGTATTTTTTGCACTCTGACCACTTGCATTGCAACTAAGGTGACTTGAGATGCTAATTCAAATATAGAGAGTTTGAGTTAGTATTGAACATGAGACAGTTGTGGCACTGATAATGAATAAGAAGTTGGGGAGGGGATATTGTTATTTTCATTAATTTGTTAATATTTACTTGGTCCTGAATTAGGACCCCACATTTCTTCTAAATTTACCTGAAATCAAAATTTTCATGATATGAACTGTACACAATGCCTAAATGTATATGCTACAAGGAACAGTCTAGGAGAGGATTAAAAGAATCCCTTTAAAATAATAATATCATCATATTTTTCAAGTGTAGGAATTTAAATTGCAGCCTTGTTTATGCTTTTGTATACTTGTCACCTATATCTGTATGCTTTCTTACTATATATTTTGTTAATTAAACCATAAACACAAAAATTAAATATTTTTGTATTTTAGGGATATATGTCAAAACAGGCTCAATCCCATTCTGAGAATTAAATGGAAACAAGAAAACACTTGATATGTAAATCTTTATAATGTTAGTGAAATTTAATTTTTAACAAGTATTACCTACAAAATCAAAAATTCATTCAATCCAGATATTCAAAAAGAAAAAATCTTTACACTATTTACACTCAGCATAGAAATCCAATTTCCTTAATCTCCTCCTCATTTTTCCTCTCACATTTTAGCAGCCCCAATCTCCAAATTTCATACTTTTGTCCAGTCAGCTCTTTTTAACCCTGTACATTCACATTTTACCACCTTGATCACCCCTTTAACAGCCATCATAGAACTGATTAATTATATCCTAGGACATTCTTCAGTAGGAAACAATGAATAAAACCAGGTGGGTTTATAGATATACTGTTGGAGATGGACATTTGTAAGGAGAATTTAGTCTCTTTTCTCAGAGGTGTAATGTAAATTGAACTCATCACATCTTAGAAGTGCTTTTGCAGAAAGAAAAGGCAGGCAGTTAATCCAGCCAAGGAGGTGTACCAAAGAGAGGATTAATGAATGGAAGCTCAAATTAGAAAAACTCAAATTGAAAATGAAGCAGAAATTATTAACCATGTTTCGTATGATTCACCATTGTAATGTATTAGTAAGGAAATCTCAAATTACTATTCAGCTCTGAATATCTTCCCACTACACCTACTAACTACTTTTTGAGAAAACGGCCTCAATCTAGTCACACCAGTTTTTGGCAAAATTCAGGGATGAGTGGCTGATATGTGAAATATTTTAATATACAGAAGTCTACTAAAAGTATTAATAGATAGAAAAACCCCGGGGAAAGTGTTAATTTGGTAATAAGTGGAGGAAAAAAAAGTGACAGGGGATGTTGCATTTTTGCATCATAAAAACAGTCTTCATAAAAACAGTTAAATGGAAGCATGTAACTGCCTGATTAAAGGTAGTTTAATTAAGGGTAACAAAGAAAGGAGTATGGTGTCAGCCCAGAAAAGGGAAGGAAAAGTTTACAAGGTAACAGCTACATAACAAAGTTTCAAAACCTTGAGACATGATGGACATTTACCAGAGATACTTAAAGGATCTGAAAACTCATAGTCTCATTCTCTTTGTAAAATCATCAAGGCAGATTTAAATACCAAAAGAGTATAGTGTTAGCAAATGTAGAAAGTATAATGCTTATAGAAGAAAAAAAAATAAACAAACCAAAAAAGCAATCAAAATGGAACTAAAGAAATATAACCAGCTTGATCTTGGTTCTGAAAAAAAATCTGAACAAATCACTTACAAATATTGCAGAGGCAACACAGACCATATTCTTCAATGTTGTAATACAGGCCCATAAGAAGCTAGAAAGCTCAAATGGATTTAATTTCTAGATGGTAGGTGCAAAACACCTTGGATAATCATAGATAACTGCAGCTAGAGAGCAGTTAGCACAATAAAAATCAGAGGACTTGGGGGGATATGCAGAAGCCTATATTTAGTTAGAATCCATTCAATTACTTCATTAATGCCACAGATAGTGGGGCAGAGGATGCTTAGTGAACCTGCACGAAGGTAAAGAGATGCCACCTAAATTGCAGGACCATGCACAGGTGAAAAACTGGAGATTTGTGCAAGGCATTCCAGTTGTCCAACAGCAGCCAAACAGATATAGGATAAAGGGGACAGGATACAAAAGAGCCACCTAGATAGCAGATCTGAGTCTAAATACCTGTCTCTACTGTAATTATCAGAGGCACAGCCTTTATGAATTGAGCAGCCTTCGTTACTGCAGTCTAAGAAAGATGGGATTTAACTGGATACAGCTTAGAGAGATGATCAGTAGGTGGTCAGAGGTACAGAAAACATGGAAAGAGAAGACTGGACATCTTTTTAACACAAAGACAAAATTGAACGTGGATGTGGGATAGGTTTTAATTATGTTAGATGCTGTGGAACAAAGGGAAAATAAGTTATTCCTGCATTACAGTGGCATACAGGACAAGAATAAACAGGCCTCACAATAGAAAAGGCAGGATATTAGGAAAAAACTTAGATTAGAAGGACTGATGTGATGGCACACGTAGAGCAGTAAACTAATGGAGTTTCCACTACTGGAACAATTCACAATCTAGGCAGTACCCAGAGTCTGCATAAAGCTGAAAATAATATTGTTGATATAGGTGAAGCTGATACAGCTGATGTAGCTCATGAAACAAACTCACAATACATAAGAAACTGATGTTATAGAGGTAGAGTCCCATCAAATGCTTCTACAGCAGGTACAGGCTGTGACATCCTGTGTAAGGTCAAATGACGTTCTTTCAAACTTCTGCAGCAGGTTAAGCAACACACCGGAATTTCATATGACATTTCCAAAGAACAGGAACTTTAAAAATAAACCTATAAATTCATATTAAAATACCCAGAAGAAAAGGCATCCATAGAGATAATTTTTCAGCCACATTTCCTAAAGCACTGGATTCATTCATCTATATTTTATTAACTGAAAATAATTTAGTTTGAAACAGTTGAGTTCATTAAAAACTGGTTTAGAATTACTATCCAATAAACCAAGATTTCAGAATTCTTAATAAAACTGGGAAAGTTTGACTTTAAATTTCCAAGTACCAAAAACATAGTTTTTTATGCTTTCCTCTAAGTTTTTTGCTGAAGAATTAAAAGACTTGCAAAGTTGTATATGCATTAACTGCTTGACACAAACCAATTCAGTATGATTGAAGAGATATTCTAAGGGGGCTTGCATTAAAAATGCAAATAGGATGAAAAAGGTGTGCAAAGAAGATTAAATGATGACCAAGTGATTTTTTTCCAAGTACGTACTTGACAATCTAGCAAACTCAATTATTCCTCCCAATCCACATTTCATACTTATATACACATAAAACCCATTGTCTAGTGCCCTCAACGGTTTTCAAAGTTGTTATTTACACATTTTCGAGTTGACAGTAATGTAGCCATAACTTTTGTTGGACTTCAGTTCATTAGTCTGTTCCTCCCTATGGTAATTTCATTATGTCTTCAACCTGCATTCTAACTCCCACTGCTACAATTAGTCGTGAAATTTAAAGCTACCAGATTGTAAAGTTATGCTACCTACTACCTACTACCCAAGGGTAATTTAACCATTAATTACTGTAGCACCAACTAACATTCCTCCCATATAGTGAACAAGATCCTTAGAGCTCATAAACTTTCCTATATCCCTAGGTGAGTACTGTTGATCTGAGTCTGAATGTCCACACTAATCTCACAATGAATAACAGGTCTTAAATGCACCCTTTAAACTACCAATTTCAATGGAAATAAAAATGGGAGAGCTGGAATACAAATAACACCACAGAAGACTCTCATAGAGAGCACGACCTCTGTGATTCTGGTTGTTTTTATTTGGCTGCATTTGTCCATGGATGAAAAGCCTGAAGGGGCCATATACTGAATAAACACAAACATAAATTCTGCTGCTGAATTCAGTGGGACTATACTCACAGAGCATACCTCTTTGAGAATTGGATCTTTCAGCAGTCAAAGACAGAGGAAATAAATGGGAAGGCCACTTGTTCACTGTTCTGATGTCACTGTTCACCATCAACACATACATAAAGCTTGGGGAGTGGGGAGTTGAGAGGTGCTAGTGACTTGGGTTTAAGCTCTTTTTCATCTTGTAGTGTTCACAATCCCACATGATCCATCTCAACTCTTCAGTTTATAGAAAGAAAATCTAGGAGCAGGAATCAGAAAACCCAGTGTCAGGCTGATCAAGAGAAGTGACGACTGAGGGTCTTGTATCTCCTGAGTACCCAAAGCAGGACACTAATCAGTAATAGGTGCTTCTATAAAGAAATGTAGGCTTTTTTTTCCAGACAGTAAAGTACTTCTTGAACAAAGAACTTTGTGCATTGCTCAGGCTTTTTTTGCTTCTAAGATATTCTTTCCGGAAGCATCTTAGCATCTTTTCTTTTAAAGGATTTCCCCTGTGTGTGGAAATTCTTATTCTTAATTGCCAAAGAAGAACTAAAGGATCTAAATGCAGGAAAGACACAAAAGGATATTTCTTTACAGTAGAAGAGAAGACTACTAAGCACCTAAGTTGCACTATACAGAACTCACTTATACATTACCACAAAACATTTAATTTTTCATAAAACAAATCACTGCCTTGTGGTTTATTTTAAAATTTTTATTTGCTCTAAAATTGGAGGCTCATGTACGAGGCCATTCTTCAGATCATTCTGCAGTTCGATGTCACTTGAGATAATTTTATTTTTCATTCTGTCCCAGTAGTGTAGTTTTCTGTTTGACTGTATTAGCACTGACATTTTCTCTGTAAAGATTTTTTCTTCTTCTTTTAGAACTTGATTGGGAAAGTTTCATGGAGTTTATGCAACTTTTATCTCAAGGAATATGTTCTGATTTATATTGTGCTTATTCTGTTGCTGACATTTCGTGACATTTTCTCTTTTGTTGACAGCTTTGTACTTCATTAAAAAGCAGGCAACTACAGTGAAGGTGATTAATTTGCTTTGTCCAGCCTTTATCATATCCAGCACATAAAGTACACTTCTTACTGCATTCCTGCATTAGCTTTCCTCTCTGATTGCTTCTTTTCTGTGCTGTGCTTTTCTCTATGCCCCTTTGTGAAGTATTTTCTCTTTTGTCAGCAGTTGAATCTCTCTTTACTAATTTTTTTCTAAAAATTCAGCACTACAGCAGAACATTTTGTAGCTATTTACTTTGAAGCTGTAGGCAAGCAAAGCTTGTAACAGTATGATTTGCAAGTTCCTGTCATAAAAGGTCAAACACCCAGTCTTTCAGTCTTTGTGTTTCTCTTATTAGCATGCCAGAACTGTGATTACTAATCCTTAAAAAATTCTTAGTCCACTGACTAAAATCCAAGATATCTTTTATTCTAATAGCTACTGCAAAGGTGAACAAGAACAGGCTTCTATGCCTGTGAGTAGACCTGCAGCTTCACTGCTAATGGCAGGAAATACAAAATACTACCAAAGAGCTTTCAGGCAGAGATAAATTACCTATCTCGCAGTCACCAGAGATTAAACACCTGCCAAGCTGCAAATAGCATTGTCTTACAACTGCAGGATCATAAACAACTGATGTTTATAACAGAATTTTTAAAAGGTGTTAAAGTCTGGGAATTAGACAATAAAAGTAATTGGTTAATTGCATCTTACTTATTGAAAATTAAAATCTTTAAGGCTAAATTTTCCAGAGGTGCTATACTTTTTCTTCTTAACCAACACTAGATTTCAGAATTATTTTGGTGGGGAGAGGGAAGATGGCAATTTAAGATATGAGAGCTAAGGAATAAAAGAAATTATATTTCCTGAAAGCAAAGAGCAGCTGGTATTCTGGGCCATGTTTTTAAATTTTTAATCAATGGTTTTGCAGTTTCAACTTTCATACTCAATTCAGAGTAATGGTCTCCTGTGATGTACATCAGAGAGAAACAAAAAAAAAAAAATTGGAAAGCAACTGGATTTCATATATGATTAAAATTTTACAAAATTTTCCAGCTCTTGGCAAGGTGGAAGGTATCCAGGTGGGGCTGTAGAGGGTCTCTGTGGGAGGAGCCAGGAGTTGTTCAGCGCCAGACACAATCAGGTGCAATCAGTTCCAATGGACCCACAACAGGACACAAGTGAACATATCAGCCAAGCTGATGACACCTCCATAAAAATATATTTTTAAAAAGTCATAAAATGACAGCACATGGAGGAGAGAAAAAGGAGTGAGAAACGAGTGAGAAAACTGCCATCAGAGAAGGAGGAGCTCTGATATCTCTCCTGCAGCTTGTGAAGGGTCCATGCTGGAGCACAGAAGTGTCAGGAGGAAGGAGCAGTACTGGCAGTACATGGCAGTAAAGAAAATGCCATGTGCTGATGTCAACTCCTGCACCGCTTGGAGCAGGGTTAGAAGAGTCAGAAATATGAGTGTAGGAAAGGGGGTCAAGGCAGAAGGTGTTGATTTAGCAGTTTTCTTTCTGTTTTCCACTACCCAAATTGATACATGTCTATTTTAATTAGGAGTAAGTTACATTGTCTTTCCCCAGCTGAGCCTGTTTTGCTCGTGACAGTAACTGATCCACAATCTCCCTGCCTTTATCCTGACCCATGAACTTTCTCCCTACTGTTCTTCCTCTTTTCTCCCCTCTACCCTGTTGAGAAGAGGGAGTAAGTAATAGGCCAAGTAGATGTTTGACTCAGGCAGGGCCAACCCACCACAATGTGGAGCAAGAAACTCTGAATGCACAGAAAAGCAAGATTCAAATATTGGGTTTATAGAAAAAAATGAAAGAAAATGAGCCATCTGTCTTTCTTAAGTATAATTTTCCAGTATATATATGTGCACATGTACTTTCACACTCAGGCTCCTCTCATCCATGGATCTGATAATCATTTCTAAATGAAGACTCGAATTTTCATTTGAGCAATCAACAATCTCCTTTTTCTAAACACAACCAGAATGCTTCAATTTCCTAAAAGTACTGAGCAGTAGTTACACAGCATCTTTCCATGCTTATCATTTTACAGCTCAGAAAATGTGGATAAAATGAGGATAAAAATTGTACATGTTTGGGCTCATCCATTTTGTAGAATACTACTGTTCTAACCTAGTGTAACTAAATGTGCATCTCTGTGTGTCTCCTACTGTGGATTTACAGGCCTAATAGGCTATGAAAATAGATTAGAAAATTGAGTATGCTGCTCAATATTTGGTCTCAGTTTTTTATTTCTGTTGCTTGTTCATTTAAATAATTTCCTGATTTTGAATCATTTTTATGTGTTTATATTTTGGGTTATTTTTTCCTGTGCTTTCTCAGTCTCTGGAATGCTAATAGCTCTCAAAATGGCAGCACTCATGTGCCTTGTGCTCCTGTGTGTAGCACCAGTGGTAGTACTGCATGTTTGTCAGCATCAAAATAAATCCCACAATAGGCTTGTTCAATCAGATTGTGACACAGAGAACTGACACTGAAAACAACATGCAGCTTGGTTTTGACTTAAACAATAATGTCCAAAAGAATGGATATTTTCTTACTTGTGCATTTTACCCTTTTGAGTAATAGCTTACCTCTGTGAAGCCTCTGGCAACTGAAGAACATACAGGTACCAATCTCAGTCTTCTCTGCTGGTTATCACCATTTCTGTAATACATGAAAGAAAATTATCTCTGTGACATTGCTGAATATCTTTCTTGCTCCAGCACAGTGGAAGAAAAAGGAGATGTTGCAGACCTATATTTTGGGCCTTCTAGAAATGAGGACACATTGCCATCCAACAGGACACTGAAAGCATCAGGAAATAAAAAATCTGTCAGAAGTTCTGCTTCTACCATTTCATGACAAGGCTAAGAAGCTATTGCCCAAGATTTTCCCATCCATTGACATTCTATTGACAATTTAACAGTCCTCTGCTCTGGGACAAGTTCAGTTATTGATAATCTGTTCCTATGATTTGTCCCTTGACAAATATCCTATATGTCCAGATATCCTATAATGACAAATGTCCCGAAATAAAATTTTTGCAATGGGCATAATGAACATATTCAGCCATTAAGACATCCACAGCTTCAGTCATGTTCTCTAACATCTACTTACTGCTCAACCCTGTCAGCAGGAGGAGGGGCTGGCAAACTAATGCTGTGCTGGTAAACTGAGTTCTTTCCCCCACGCTAACCCCTGTACCTACATGTACGTTCTCATTCTGAAGATGAACTCTGAAATAGTGCAGTTCTCTTGTTTGCTAGTTTGGGGTACAAATTGCATCCTAGATCTATGATCACGTGAAGGTCAAAGACCCCAGACATATCATGAATTGGTCAATGTTAGTGTAAAAAAAAATAACTCCAGTAAAAAAGGACTTTGTAGAGATATTGTGAGGATAAATTGATGACTGGAATGTGTGATTGCTTTACACTCTCTTTAGCATTAATTTTGTTTCTGTTTTCTCATGGGAAGCACAAATTATATCCCTGGCTACCATTTAAGTGACATTTTGCAGATCATATAAAGTTATATAAAAAACTTATAAGTACACTTTTGGAATAGGTTTAATTCCAGCTTGATCCATTCCAAGAAATTGCACTCTCTCCATAAATCATGATTTATAACTTTTCCCATTAAACCTTAAGGTTTCCACAACAGCTGTCTGGTTTTAATTGCACAGCCTTTTCCAAATTAAAGCATTAAAACTTGCTTGTTTCCTACTAATGTATGTTTAAACTGATCTTTATTTTTGCAATATTGAGTAAAAGCCATCATACTGAAGAAATATCCAATATTTACATATTTATAATGCCAAGGGTCATTCTAGCAACAATTAATCACAAGAATTTTCATTTTATGGTACTGCTTACATTGTGCTAGAATTAAATTGTCACAGGTAGTGGAATTAAAAAAGAAAATTGAACAGAATTAATTTTTGTGATAATTCTAAAAAAATTGTTTTAGGCTAGATGGTATTTCAACTGTTTGGAAATAGAGAATTAATCTTTCCAAAGTAAGCAAAATTCTTTTAAGCCAGAAGTCGGGAGCTCTAAAGGGTAATATGATTAAATCTTCTCTTGATTTACACTCTGTGTTTATATAAGTACAATTTGAGAAATATCCTAGTAACATTTCAGTTACATTAATAGGGTTAAATGAGCTAAAAAATGCCAGATTCATGTGTAAATTTGGTCTGGTGATTCTTGACTTTGGAGATTTATTAATAAACATAAAACACAACTTCCTGCTACATCATCTATAGAATAATATTTCCTAGCCCAGAGCCTCAACAGATTTATTTTACTTCTGGGGCATACAGGAACATATTTCAATTCATGTCTAAAATTATCTGTATGCTGTCATTAATTACAAACATTGAAACTGCATGTGTGTCCTCTACATTATTCTTGTTCCTCAGCAGTAATCCAAATTAAATGTATCACTCTGATCAAATATGCCAGCCATCTATAGTGATCACATGCATCTGAATTTTCTCTTTTTTTTTTTTTGGGGGGGGGGGTGGTGGTAGTTTTTTCATTGACCAGCAAATGGCAAGTGAAGTAACTGTACATTAGAATAAATCTTATGCAAGCAATTTATTCACAAGTTATTTAACTAACTGGGCATCTCATGGGCCAGTTATCATTACTGTACTTAAGTAAGGGAAGAGTGTAGTACAAGCATATCCTTGGGATGATACAAGACAGTGGTTTGGTGTGATTTTTTAGGCTGCAGCACTGCTGGGTTAAGACTGTACTGTTTCTCCACTCCTCATCACTCTTTCCTTCCCTTCCCATCAACTTTCCCTCAGTTGGCTTAACCTGGCCATCAGCACTCAGCACGAGTGTAAGCTAATAGTAGGGGTGCTGTCTAAGCCAGATAATTTTACAGAAGCAAATTAGTAGTGAGTGGATGTGCTCCTAGGTCAGAAAATTAGTGGTGATAACTCTCACAAGGGGTTGATAATTCTCACAGATGATGATGTCATAGAAGAAGCTATTAATCAACTTTGTAAAGAGCTGAGCCACATCTGAAACAATGCATCTGACTGCAAACTCAGAAATATTGTGATTCAGCTATTTTGAGAATAGCTGTCAGATGCAACTAGAGATTGCAATGGGTCACTACATGTTCATTATAGATAATACATTATTGTCCCACTAGATAATGCAGTTCTGTATCTTTCTTTTTAATTATTCATTTGTTGGGCATTCATTATTAAATTAACTTCATTTTTTGTTTTTAAACAATTCCAGGGTCAGTCCTGAGAGCGGCATATATATTTTCTGAATATTTATTCTTCAAACATGAAAATACTAGTCATTTCTAAAGCATTAATATTAATAAAGTACTTTATTACATAAGTGTCAACATTATACGGTTTGACTCTAACCAAACAGAGATTTATAACCAGAACGGCTTTAAGTTTTGGGATTTTTTCACTTTGACCTTCAATCATTAACAGTTCTAGTGCTACATGACACAGATGCTGTAAGTTGTATAATTTTTTTGTATTTCAGTCTAGACAAATGGCTGGAAAAGGAATCAGCTGTATTTTTTCTGAAAGCCTGGAGGCACTGTTTCTTAGATTGCAAAAATTTTTATGATGGACAGGTTCAGATTTTAGGGACACTCCTACAAACTGTTGCAGCAACAAATGAGCTTGGATTCACCTACAGACCACTTAATATCAAAGAATATAAAGACATTATAATTACTTTGTGACATAAGGAGAGTTTTCAACTTTCTCTCAAGCACTACTTGTGAACAATTTATTAAACCAGAAAAGCTTTCAAGGAAATCAAAAGTAATTTGAGAACAACAGAAAATTTTTTTACACAATCTGATCTCAAAGATTTTATGAATGGTTGGAGTGCTTGAAAAAGGACTCTGTTCTAGAAGGATCTTACAGCCAGAAAGCCAACCATTCCCTGGGCTGCAGCCAAAGCAGCATGGGTAGCAGGGGAGGGAGGAGATTCTGCCCCTCTGCTCTGCTCCGGTGAAGTTCCACCTGCAATGCTGCATCCAGCTCTGGGGCCCCCAGCACAGGGAGAACATGGATCTGTTGGAGCAAGTCCAGAGCAGAAATACTAAGTTGCTTAGAGGGATGGAGCACCTCTGCCATGAGGAAAGGCTGAGAGAGAAGACAAAGTTCCAGGAAGACCTTATTGCAACCTTACAGCATCTAAAGGGGGCTCATGAAAGAGACGGGTAGAAACATTTCAGCAGACTCCGTTGCAAAGGTCAATGGTTTTAAACTAAAGTAGGGTAGATTCAGGCTACATGTAAGGAGAAAAAGTTTTACAATGAGGGTGGTGAAACACTGGCACAGGTTCCCAGATAGATGCCTTCACCCTAGGAACATTCAGCCACATTGGACAGGGCTCTGAGCAACCTGATCTAGTTGAAGATGTCCCTGCTCATTGCAGGAGGGTTGTTTTAGATAAACTTTAAAGGCTTCTTCCAAACCAAACTCTTCTATGATCTATCCAATTTGCTATTGGATTAAATAAAAATATCTTCTCTGAGGTCAGCTGCTGATGAGACAGCGCCGACCTAAGCACTTTGATCTTAATGTTACTTTTCTTCAAGTTTAATTATGAAGAATTTGGATGCTATAGAAATGTCATTCTGAGAAATTTGTGAATTACACACAATAGGACTGGAAGGGATTATAACCTTTCTGGGAAAAACAGGTTATTGAGAAACTACAGAGCAAGTTATAGAAAAACTATAGAAAAGTACAGTCTTTTTTATGCACTGAAGCAGCAATTGGGATAAAAGAAATCCATATTTAGGAGAAATTTAATGACATAAACAGTGGCACTAATACTTTGTTAAGGCTATAACTGCATGTTGTAATGACCACTGGGTAAAGTACTGCATTTTAAATTGAATGTGCTGGTTAAGATCCACATGGTCTAGGAACTGTTATACACTCTAAGAGGAAAAGTGGGAATTTCAGAATACCACAACCAATGAAAGTTGTGGTGTAAAAGAGGAAACAATATAGAACTTAAAATAGATTCATAAACTTATTATTGCTGAGACTATCCAGATTACATATTGATGGAGTAGCATAATGACTTAAAATTCTGGATTTTACTGAGAAAATATATGAAATAATATAAAATTCCATCTGCCCAACCAGCATAAGCATTCTCCAACAATCATCCTTGATTTTCAATATTGCTTGGGCATATTCAACTGTAAGCCTTATGTGCTTTAAAGATGTAACTTTAAAATTATTTTCTTCTGAAACAGCCCTCAATCCTCAAATTAATGGAAAGATCAGCAGGTTCAAAACATGCTATTGGACATTTGGGGTGATTAACAAGAAAATTACTGATGTGCAATAATTACATACACTATCTGAATTGCATCTTGTGTAGGTCATTTGTGAAGTTACTCAAACTGTTTAAGCACCTTTCTTTAGTGAACTTTCAAATTTGTACAAGCACAAGCTTTTTGCAACTAAATAAAAAGAAGAGAATATTTGGATCTGCATACTAACAGATGAAAGAGGAATCTGGAAGGGTAATGCTTGGCATAGTTATAAACACATGGAAGATAAAGCTGCAGTGGTGAGGATATCATGAGATACAGCCAACTGACAAAGCAACGGAATAAGACATAAAATTTTATGTTATAAACAAAAAGACAGTGTATGAGGACATGAGAGGGGCATAAAACAAAGAATGGAAAAAAGTTAAGGCCTCAGTGCTTTGTAAGAGTAGTAGATGTACATTTTTTCTACCTGAATAAAATGTCACAGTAGATCATGAGGTCCTGAATACTGTGTTGGATTCCAGACAAGCTCACAAAACTGTCATCAGAAGAATTTCCCTCACACATATATAGGCAGAGTATTTGCAACATATTTGGTAGTGATCGCAAATAAATCAGCAAAAATACAGAACCTGAGTCCACTGGTGTAAGCCAGAAGAGAAAGTATAGAAAATGATTTAACCATTTTACTAACTGGAATTACATATACAAACTTGAACAGCAGAAGAGATTTCTCTTATCTAAAACCTGCTTTGCAGAGAGAGTAGATATTTCTCTTTTCATTGTCATTTTAATTTTGTACTTTGATCTCTATAGATAGCATGCATGCACCCCAAAACCATCTGTCACGTGCTTGTCTTTTAAATACTAATTCAAACCAACTTAAAATTCTGGTCAAGAGGAGCCCTCTGTATCTTTACTTCCACCATAATATAAATTCTCATGTGTATATTTGTATATGAACATATATCTTGTGGTTAATAGGCCAGAAAAGGACCAGAAATATTTTTGTATAGAAGTAGTTATTAAATATCAAAAATGATGGATAACTAATGAATAACTAAATCCAGTTGTAGACTGACCTTTTATAAGATCAACACTTTGGAAGAAAGAATTTTCCATCTACTAATTGTTGAATATTATAATTTCAAGCAACAAAATAATTAATACAAAGCAACCCATTCATGAACAGAAGAAAAGAGAACTCGCTAAATAAAATACTTTTAAATTATAATTTAACTCACTTATATTTGATTGTCTTCTTGGATTTCATATTTGGAAATCTTATCTAATGAACTTTTATCATTACCACTTTGTGGTGATTGAATACCATAATCCTCATATTTGTGCAGATCTCTAGTGCTCCCCACTTCTATTAAAAGCAGGGTTCTAATGAACCTCATGAGGTGTCACTAGGTAATTACCACTCACTGTCTGAAATGAAGCTCAGTTCCAAGCCATTTGCATTTATGTGCTAAAACTAAATTATTAATGTGGATTTTTTACACATTTTTAGGTTTAATTTTTCAGTCTAATGAAACCATACATTTCAAGCTTTCAAAAACATTCCTATCTCTTATTTAATTCAATATGTAATTGATAACATGCTTTTGCTACAGATGGAGAGGCCTTTTCAAATTTGAATTAATTTGGTAGTTTGCTGAGTTAGTAGATTAAGTGCTACAGATTGCCTGATGTTCACTACATTAAATCTTAGCTTTCAAATTAATGGAATGAAATTTTGGAAATTCACAAGGTCAAAAATATTTTTTGCAAAGGTGAGAGCTATATTTTCTGCCCTTATTGAATGACTCCCACTAAGTGGCAACAGCTGGAAACAGTCATAGGCAAAATTCTACCACACAAAAGTGAATAAACTCCAAGTTCATTTGCATATTCATTTTATACAATGTATTCAAGAATAATAATACACCATTTTAAAGAAGTGGCTAGTGGTACAAACACCCCAAGCAAAAAGTTTACAACAGGTTTATGCTTAAAGTTCAAGGTAATGACCAAGTTGTGAACACCAGACTGACACACTGTCTTCCGTGACAGACTTCTGGGAGGAAATAAAAGAATTCCAAATCAAAAAGAACTATACAAATAGCCACACAATTTTAATTTTTTTAAAGTCCAGTACCATTTCCTCAAATCTTGCACAAGTAGATCTATCACTCATATATCTTTCAGTGAAATTAATCACCACCAAGATGAGGTAAACAATGCCAAACAGCAACAATCCCACACTCTTTCTACAGCAGTATTGAGCACTGTTGAAGAATACTATTTTCTCTGCCTTATATGAGTATTCCAATAGTCTTCTGCTCCTTTGATCTAGGAAGAGTAAGCAAATGTCATTACCTTGGCTATCTCAGCTTTCTCCACCAGTTTCTACCAACGTGTTTTATTGAGCATGATGAGAGGTACAAAAGTGTTTCCTACTTCATAGTGTCACTCATAAATGCCTGGTTCTCCAGTACACCTACTACTACCCACAGTGTATATTTAAGGGCTATTTTATCTATCACTATTCAGAGATCAACTCACAAATCTTTATAATAATGTGTTACAGTATTTATTCACAAAGCAACTGCTTGATATTCAGTACTGTCATATTTTGCCTTTGACAAAAGACAGGAGCTACCATTGAGAAAATGTTAATGTTAATTGCTATATCCAATTAGAAAATCTACAAAGAAAAATTGCCTCAAAAATACTCATAGTTAAAATTGCAGTTAAAAAAATGCTATTGATGATTACAGTTAAAATATACAAATCCCCTGGTTCAAATTTTCTAGTCATGGGGGTATAAAACTCAGGGTAATACCTCATTTTTGCTCCATAATATCTGTGACAAGCTATAATGCATCACTGACAATCTAGTGATTCATGAAATGAGAGATCCTTCCTGTTTACATCAATGTAGACATTCCCTGGGGATTCTTCACAAAACACCTGTCCGGTTGTACAGCATGCAAAGCAGAAGATGTTTACTATCTTATGAAATTCTCTTATTTCTTTTTTTTTTCTTTTTCAGAAGCACTAGCCTTAGAGAAATTTCAGTATCTATTTCATAACCTGTCACCAGAATTTAAATATTCTCTCAGTGGGTGGAAACAGCAGATGGATAACCTCAGCATTGATGTTCTCTACAACTCAGTGAAAGACATGCAGCATCACACATAATTCAAAAGGTTGCTTTGCATTTATTGCACCAACCTCTCCAGATTCTCTTATTTAAAAAAACCCTCTTTTACCTTTGGCAGAACTACACTTCTGAAGCACAGATCACACATATAAAACTAAAAGCATACTATCTGATCCTAACCCAGAGAACTCGGAGACCTACTTGGCTTCCTACAAGCCGCATGGAAAGGAATTAGCCACCTGCTGAGAATAATCCTAATGCATTAGCTGTGCATTAGGGAGGAAAGCAGTCTGGAGCAAACCAATGGAGAACTATAAATCCATGCATATATCTAATGTTCTACCCTGCCTTAAAGTGTGGTGCCTCTGTTCACTTTGAAAGAAAGCACTGCTCCATACTGAGTCTCGGCTGCAGCACAGTATCCTGCAGCTCCAGCAGCAACCCCAGCAGGTGGGATCGTACCACAACACTGCATCACTCACAGATCGTGTGGCACTTGCTTTTGCTTCTATCTCATTTGGAAAACACTTATTAGATTTGTTTTCTCAAGCTGCTGCAGTCCTTCTCTGGGTAGGCTTTGGATAGTTGATGGGTCTCATTCCTCAGAGGGGAGCAGTTCTGGATCTGTGTGCAGAGCATACCAGGGCTCCCACACACTCCAGGTCAGAAAGAGATACCTCACAAATGGAAGCATCACTGAGCAATTTTTATTTTAGGAGGTTAACACATGCATAAATTCCTTTAGATGTTTTGGCCCCTTGCCAGGTTCTGTGCTGTCTAGAGGAGCTGAAGTGTTATACAGTTGAACAATTTAGTTTACAATATATGTACTGCATAAATTGTGCCCTATGTGTACAGTTGACCAACTCCCATAACTCATTAAAAAATAGAAAGATATAATTAAAGTTTTTGCCCACTTTTAATTTCTAGGGAGTGTTCTCAACAATGCTTGAATAACTGAATTGAGAGCAGTTTTACTTCTGAAAATTGTAGCGATGGAATGATTGCAAATAAATTATATTAGACACTACTGTTTTGATCCAGCTCAAGAGCTCTTGCATTGTTTCACAGCCCTGTGAAATAGTTGAGAATTCATACTTCAGTGCAATGGGACTACTCTTCATAATTGTACCAGTACTTGGCCCAGAGGGATAAATTCCTGGAAAAACATTATTTCACTGAAAATTAGAATTTATGTTTCTTTGAAACAGAAAGAGGTATAAGCATATTTGTACCATGACAATCTGTCTCTGAGCTACCTATGTGCCATGGACAGTAAATTAAGATATTAGGAATATAATCAAAGACAGATAAATTTGTCTTCCACATTTATACTAATGCCCAGTATGGAAGATGATCAATAATATAACACAAATTACTTTATCCCCCACGTGGTGATGTATTTGAATATTTCCATTAATCTGTTTCATTGCACAAAGCACAAAACCACTTTCTTCCCAAAGCTACTACATCAGCTTTGTGGTGAGAAGTATCTCTAAATCCACAATAACATTCAAAGCAAAGCTGTAATTGGGGTTAGGATTTGGGTGAGTTTGGGACTTTTGAGTGAGGATTTGGGATATAGATTTTAAATTATGTGATAACTTTCATACTCTAAAGAAATCCAACTTTCGGTTTCAATTCATAGAATTATAGGCTTAAACAAAATATTTTGTAAAGGACCTCACTGATTTTTTTGGCATAACTGAAAACTTGTTCTTGTAAAGACCTTAGGAATAAGTAAGGACTGAGAAGAGCAACACTTAAAGATGCTACACTTCCCAGAGTTTAAAACATGTAATTTTTAAGTGTATTAAAAAATTTAATGCAAAAAAAAAAAAAACCTACTGAAATTTGGTGTGCTATATGCAAACACAAATTCTTTTCTACTTTTTGGGAAAAAATTTAGTAATTAACATATTTTTCAGAATTTCCTACAGAAGAAAAAGCTATGCTTTGTCCAGGAAATCACCGTGATTCTTGTAAGTATGCAACCCACATTGTAACTAGGAAAAGGCAAAGTACTTATTGGAAATATGATGATATTCAGTTTTCTCTTTTTTATAACTTTGGAAAGCTCTTACAAAATACATTGATTCACAGCGCAGATAGCAGCTATCACAGGAACTTTTTTATCACCTAAATTATTATTCTTTTATACATTACAGAAATCTTCACTTGTAATTTTATCTTAGAGAAAGTATACATTAAAAAAATTCAGCAATCATGAGATTAAGCTACAAAAGCTCTGCTGAAGGAGTGTCATTAACTAGTTTGGAAGGGAGAAAGGGAAAATACCTGGCTTGCCAGCAATGAGCAAGATGATATTGTGCCTAAACTTGAGGAAATTATCAATAATGGGATCCTTTAATCAGCTTCAGGAGGTGTTGTGGCTGCAAAGAACCACCTGAAATGTTTCTACACTAATGCAGGCAGAGTGAGGAACAAACAAGACAAGCTCCAAGCTTTGGCCCAGGTTATTTGCTATCACCTGCATAAGAGAAACCCGATGGGTGAGTCCTGTCATCAGAGTGTCCTGTTGGATTGTTACAGGCTGTTCTGGAGGGATACACAGGAGAGAACATGGGCAGGCGTGGCTCTGTGTGGAAAGGAAGGGACAGAATGAATGGAGCTCTCAGTAGGCATCAGCACAGTTGAGAGCCTCTGGGTAAGAATCAAAGTGCAAACAAATAATGTGAATGTCACAATGGTAGTCTACTACAGCTCCCCAATTCAGAATGCTGATGTAAAAAAATTATTTTTTGAGGAATCAGGAGACACTTCCAAGTCAACTGCTCTTGTCCTTATGGGGGACTTCAGTTTGTCAGAAATCAGCTGGGAGCATCACAGACCTGGTACAACTTAGGCCAGAAGATTCCTAAGAAATCTGTCACGTATGCAGTGTAATGTTTCTGCATCATGTTGAAGGTTTCGATAAGTGTTTCTGTAGCTCTCTGAAAATAACTCACCTTGTAGAAGCTAAATCATTCCTTTTGGTCACTGCAGTGCAGCTTTATCGCCTTGAATAAGTGTTTTTCTGATTCTGTTCCTGCAAGTTACACTGTTCCCATGAGCTTGTCTATAGATTTCTTGCTGTTCTGGTGTAAGTTATTTTTCTAAATAGAAACTGAGAGAGGTTATTTATTTATTTGGGGTTTAGAAAAATCATATCTTAACTCTGCAGAGAATAGCCTAGAATATATGTAAAATAAGTACAATGACACTGAAAGCTTTTAAAGTGCTGTATCGGAAATTATAATAAAGCATAAAAGACTCAGAATCCTACACTAAGATTTTTTTCCCTTAGGTTTGGATTATGTAAGATCAAACTCAGCCAGTATATATACGTGGAAGTCAGCAATACTTTCAATAAGAATTTCACTTCCATACTGGCTTGATGTGGCTTATTATCTCTATGAGCAGAGGTTTACTGTAGGTGGAAGAAGCCAACTCAATAACTTTTAATTTTGTTTTTCTTTTAAATTATCCCATTTCTAAAGAAAAAGTATAGTCTAATGTCCCTAGAATAGAATTAAGATTAAAATTATTTAAGATTCAATTTCCTATTATTATTATCCATACACTATTTCAGTGTACTATTTGGATGCATTTCTGTGTCTCAACTTTCCTTATTTGTTGCAACTATATAAACATCTGTAGAGATGTAGTTAAAATCAAAAGATTGTTATTTATAACAGATAAAGGTGTTGAGCTCAATATGAATCATCTTAGATCTCCTGAAATTTATAGCACTGCAATATATATGGTGATACCATAAACTATTACTGTTTCAGAAATCTCAACAGCATATTTGCCCCCTATTCATCAGCACAACTATTAAAAAGTTATTTGTTATTTCTTTGTAGCAAAAATATTATTGGACTACTCAAAACAGAAAAGATAAGGATTCCACAGGAACCTTATCTTGGACCTTCCGTCTTTTCAAAAATGTAAAAGTTCTCACACTTATTGCATCCTTAAGAAAATGCATGCACAGGCCTGCAACACATCACATACATCCAAAGAAAAAACTTGATTTGAAGAGGGACACCATGTGAATTCTTTTAGAGGACAAACATTTACATTTTTTTCCCTAAGTTAGCATTGACTGGTGTTTTCACGTGACAAGACCACTATAGTAAAACATTGATGAATTTCAGTCTCAGAAGAGACAAATCTTTCTGTTAAATGCCGAAACATTCATCGTCCTATACAGAGTCAAGGAAAAAAGGCATGTCAGCTACTGCACATTTGCCTGCTGAGCAGAAGTTTGTCATTTATAAACATTATAAATAAATTCATTTGTTATAAACTGTGTTTGCTATAATCAGCAAGCAGAGAAGTTCACAATGTTAAGGTCTATGAGCTACTAAGTGAACCACTGATAGCTCTACTTCTAGGAAAAAAACAACCACAAAAACAAATGGAAAATATTTATCTATCTACATATTGTTGTTGCCTAAAGAGCACTCCACCAAATGGACACTTCTCTCCAGTTATTACTAGCCCATTCCAGACCTATCTGTTTTACAGCTTCTATCATGTGTTATACCAGACAAAGGTGATTGTTTTCTGCTGATGAGAGGATGATAGAATAATAGAATCATACTGCAGTTTCTTTAAAAACTCCACCTTCTTATTACTTTTTATCATTTTGGGAATAAAATTGTGCCCCCATATATGGAACTAAAAGTAGTGTTGATAATTTGATTTTTGTACTGCACTGGTGCTACTACATTGGCTACAAAAGCATAAAAATCTTTGTAAGGACACAGATATTGGAAAACGTGCTTTTCTGAGAAAGTGCATAAGACAGAGAATATTGGTTTATTTGAGGGATTTCATAAAGAACTGCCCGTGGATGATTTTATAAATCTGTCTCTAGGGATTTACAATCTTTATCCTCCTTTTGCTTCTACCCTCCACTTCAGAATAACCCTTTAAGTCTTCTAACTATTCAATTTCCATGCCACTTTGCTCTCTCTTTTTCAGAAACATGATATACTACAGCTCAAATGCAACCCTTCTGTTACTTGGATTTAGGTAGAGAGCCCAGACATATTGCAAAACGAAACAAACAAAATATTGACTGAGTGTTGGCTTGGCTTTTTCCAATATTTTGTGAGGCAAACTGTACATCTTGGCACCTAGAGTAAGAAGCTACAAACTCCTGTTTCATCCCCTGCTCCTCCTGAACAGGGAGTCTCTGTAAGTGAATACAGTTCAGCATGTTTCTAAAAATAACCAAGAAAGGCACAGTAACAAAAGGCTTCATCCAAAGCACTTGGAGTCAGTGAAAAGTCCCTCAGCAACTACAATTTCTGTATCACACCAGAAAAGATCTATCTATACCAAGCAATGAATTTATCTAGCACCTGGCACAATCCCATTTGCAGTAATAGCTCAAATAACTACTTAAATATCTAGGGTGAAATTCATGCTTCAAAAATTTTAATTCTAACTAAAATTAAAATTGTGTTATATGCTACAGTATAATTTAAGAATGGTTACTATATATTTCTGTCACTGTAAGGTCCTTCAGATCATTTATTGCTTTTGAACAGAGGATGTCCAATACAAAATGGCAGATCATCACTTGTGTATTATCTCACTAATTTGGTATCAATAACTGAATATAGAAAAAGGCAGAGATGAGTGCAAACTCTGCCATGAAATAAGGGAAATAGAATTCTATTTTTTCCATTTTAACATTTGATTTATCAAGCTTGATGATTCCTTTTATTTTTTGCTTAAATAGTCAAGGAAATGTGATGATGAGCAGCACAACACAAAGCATCACCTTCCTGGTTATCAAAGGATGCACAGGGAGCACAGGTGAGGTATGACCAACCTCTCTCTAGCACCAGCATTATTTGTTTAGCTTTAGTTATATGTTACTGTGATACAGTATAGTAAAATACAACAAGTAAAGTCAAATTTTTCTGTATTCTTTTATTTCTATTCTTTTTTCCCCACTTATATGTGTCTGCCAGGAAGAATGCCTTCAAATTAGAACACAAACACAATGTGTCACTTTTTTTTTCTTTTCAGATAAACAATGTTTCTATTTTCTTCTCTCTGCCTCCATTTGTTTAACAATTATTATCCTTGTTGAAATCATAAAATGGCATTGCTAACATCATTGGATTTTGAAGTGCACTTTTCTTGTTTAGGTGTAAAGTGTGTTTTTAAAATATCTATAAAATATCTCTCTTTTTGTCTTTTGCAGGCAGGTGACTGGGTTACTCTGGTGCCTTTGCAGAAAGTCCACATTTTCTGAGGGAGAGAGTCAGATTTATGCCTCTAGAGAGATTAAGTTATATTTCAAGGTGGTGATTTTTCTCTTTTGCCTGCATATAAATCAGAATAACATAAAATTATTTTCCTAAAATACTGCAATTTAAGACTTTTGAAGTATTACAGGGAAAAAAAAAAGAGCGAACTTTAAATTATTGAACAAATTGTACAAACCACATGTGGGGACTATTTTCCAAAGGGCAATCTTATGTAGGGAGCAGACATTCAGCTATTCAGGCTGGGCCATACAGACGAAAAAAATGTAACTTTCCAAAGACAATTTAACACTTGGGCATCATTCCTCTCTTGAAATATGCTCATAATCCTCAGTGGAAAATGAATACTTAGTCAATGACCTTTTCAAAATCCTCTCCTGCAATATATGCTGTTTTTACTGTTCTGCTCATGATATTAGGTGAAAAAGCTTCTGACCTAACAGCTCTCCTGTGGAAATGCTGATTCAGTAAAACTGGAATCACCTGATTTCCAGTCCTTGAGGCAATGCTGACTGACACCTTGCCAGCCACCAACCTCCTCGTGCTAGAAACAGTCTCAAAATGTGGAGCTCCTTGACTTCATGTGCTCCCAACAACTTCTTTCATGGTGTTTTGGGAAGATAGGGCTTCCAGTGCTTCCCACCCTGTGCCAAACAGGAGAAGCAGCAGGATGCTGCTGGAGAACTGACCTGCCCACTCACAGCTCCCAGCCACACCATTTGGCTCATCAGCTGCACAGGTAGCAGCAGCCTGCAGAAGCAAAATCTGAACCTCAGGGCACAGGGAGCTGCCTTGTGAGAGGTTTTAGTGCCCAGGTAGTAGCAGACATAGAAAGCCTGGTAATCTTGATGATGCCAGCTTGTTTATGCAAAGGGACCTGACTTGCTGCTTATCCACTGCTTGATAAAATATAGATAGGAGATGTTTCGATAATCCACTCTTAAAACCAAACCCCATGTTTATATCTTACAAATAGTCTGTACTAAAAGCTAAAAGCAAATGAGAAATTACAGATCTGTTTATATGCATGCCTTGTGAATCAGTTTTATGAGACTAGAACTATAAACTGTTATAACAGGTGAAAGTTTTGTAAGCAGTGAGAAATTCATTTCAGCCAGAAAAAACTTTTTAAGGATGACAATGCAATTATAAGCACAGCCAAGTCCTTGGAGAAGGTATTGGCTATGTCTGCAAGAGGCCATAGGGAACATGAAAAGCATAAGTGTTCTCAGCCATAGCTGTGTCTGCACTATGGCTAGATGAAACGTTTTGAATAAAAGCAGGATGAGTGTGACAGTCTTGAACAAAAAGAAAAGAGTGTGAGGACCCTGCTGTGCCTATTTTTGAAACCCAGCATTCAGCAGACAGGGTGCTCTTAGGAAGATATTCCAGCTACAAGTGTTACTTTAAAGGTCAGTATAACAAGACATTAGGCATTCAGGGTAAAGCCCTTCCAACAAGGATTAATTAACTGGGCTTCAGCAATGGTGACTGAGTGCCCTTTTAGCAGTAAATTCCAAACAAGTCAACTGTCAGTGTCTCAGAAAGAAATTCCACAGCAAGTCCTAGGCGTCAGTTTGTTTTAGGTTCCCAGCTCCTGGGTTAATTGGTTTCTGGTGTTCTCAGGAAGCCTGGTAGCCTTGCAGCTTAGGGCACAAGCTATTGTCATTCACTGCAGGCATTTCCAACAAACTAAAAAAATCCACATCTGTTGTTAAAATATCTGGAAACCCCATAGGAGACAATGTGGTCTATGAGCTGACCTTTTGTTCAGATTTATAATTTTAAAAAACCAAAATAAACAAAAACTACCAAACCAAAACATATACATCTTAACAATAAATATTTGCATTTTTCATTTAGCTCTATTGTCAATCACTTCAGAAAGTTACATCAATACTCAAAGAAATATTTAGTTCATTCTACATCGCAGTGATAAAAGTGCTTAGTGATAAATTCTTTAAAAATGAAGTTTATAGGGAAATCTGGAGTGTATAAATTCACAGAGCACATTTTACAATTTTACCAAGTTTCAGTGCTTGCCTGTTGCAAAATAAGACAGTGATTAGACAAGGGACATCATCTACAGCCTTTGTCCCTAAATGGATACAGCTTAGATAAAAAGCTTAGCATCATTCATTATTTGTCAGTGTAACTCAAGATGCCATGGTCAACCATCCTGGGGAACCTAATCCAAAGCCACAGAGAGAACACAAGATATTATCTCTTGCTTGCTTTTTCACAAAGCTTTTTTGGTGTGTAGGGAGCAGAAACCCACAGAGCCTTCACAAACAAGGAAATAGAAGGAGATACAATTTGAGAACCAGAGTGGGATATGATGAGAACTGAGCTTGAGAGCCATTACACAGTCTGCAGAGGTATAACTGTGTAGTATATATAAATTACTTATCAAAATTGTGTTTAACATTTCTTTAAGGAACAATTCCTGGTGACAAGTATGTGCTCTTCTTCTCTCTTTCTATGTATGCATATACATAAGTAAAACCCTGGCGAACTCTGGTGAAAGTTGGGACTAGAGATCTGATGTTATTTTATACTTCAGATACAGTGATAGTTAATATACAGCCTGTTTACATTTCATCAAAGATGGCAGATTAAAAATAAAAGCCCTGATATTTAGGAAAGTGATATGTAGCTACCCAAATTAATATGATTAATCACACACACAGCTGTCTCTTCCCATTTTCAGTAGTCACAAACAGTTCCTCTGCTCAACGTATCCCTATTTTGCTCAGCAGTGACTTGTTCAGAAAAATCCTGAACTGGCTGTAAAAATTCAGCTTGTAATAACAAAAATAGCCTGTAATAACAAAAAAAGTGTAAAGCCCAACATGAGTACACTAATTGCAAGTTTCATACAATTCAGTCAATAAGAATATATATTTATGTCAACATGATTTTGAGCAGGGTAAATGTTGTTGGATCTGCATACTTTGTATCTTTTCACTGTTTCTGATGTGTAGCCCACAAGCAAACTTGGCAGCAAACAATCTGTTCCCCAGCATTTTGCACAGACCACCATCCATGCTCGCTTTCTCTCCCTCATCCTGGGTGACTGAATTAATACAGCAAATATGACTTGGTTACCTTTTCTGACAACTGCAGTACTTGCTTCAGGCTTCTTCCACTTTTCTAGCAGTTGATAACCTCCAAGTCACAACTCTGGATCACATTGTACTGCTTTTATAGCAAATAATTTGGCATGAATGTCACTTCTAGCATGTTTGAAAAGGTGTTTGGAAGCTCCAAATGTCTTTTAGTTAGAATTAGGAATGAAAAATTTCTGTTACAGGAAAGATTTCTCAAAGTTACAACATTAGTTTCTGTTCTCACAGACAAAGGCAGGTTACTTCAAAGTTTATCTTTGAGGATGAGAAGAAGAAGAGACAATTACACTTCAGGTTTGCTTACAGCTAATGGATAAACTATCAAACCACATCTTAAACGGATTGAGAAAGCTTAAGTGTGGTTGAATGGGTAAACACCTTTTCCAGAAGTTCAATCCTCTCCTCAATCAACCAGACATTTTAATTCTGCACCAGCTACAAACCTAATGAAATGACATGGTGTTATATACATAGATACTACATTTATAAGATATTTTTTAACAAAAATAATTCCTCAGAATACTGTTATAATACAGAATACAGTATGTGAATTCATAGCACAACACTAAAATAAATACAGAAGAACCCTTGTAGTGGTCCTAAATTTCCATGTGGTTCCTGCAGTTAAGGACTGAATTTGGATTATAAATTTAAGTACTGCTTTAGAATTTGCTGTTGAGAACAGCTAAATTAAAAAAAAAAAAAACCAGTATAAAAGCTCCAAATGCACTGGTTTGTACCACCAAAAATAAAGTGCTCATAAGAAAGTGTTCTGCCTGAGGAAAAGAACAGTGGCAACACAAAATTATTTTGAGATGCAAGAGTATAGTAAATTTCAGTTTTATAGAAAATATCTAAATAATTCCCTTATTGCTCATCACCTTGTTAACTGAAAAAGGATTTCAAATAGGATAGCAAAATAAACTGTTCTAATTGGTGAGAGTATTTTAGCATTTTATTGAAACTTTAACACAAAGAGTGGCCTGCTTTGTAATATATAACCTGCTTCTTTGCTTCTTAGCAGTGCCAAGACTCTATGAAGACAGAAAGGAGAATCTGATGTGATTTGACTTCGAAAAAACATTTCAAGGGGTGCAAATTCCACAGCCATCCTTGTGTCACACAGTAATTTACTCTATATGATATTAAGGGATAATGGACTAGTCTTTTTTTACAGGATATAAAAATAGTGTAAAGATAACAAGGGCCAGATATGTTGGAACTGATACACTACAGAATTAATCTTGAACCATATTGGTGTTGTTACAAGGCACTGGAATGTGTTTTCACTTTCAATTTATAGCTCCTCTTTTAGAGTGCCACTTCTCTTAGATTAGTCCTTAAAAGCAGGGGAAGATTTTGGGTGTGTCTATTTTTCTTCGTACACTATTTTCTAAACTTCAATATATCCTACAGAGTAAGCTAAAGTTCCAGAAGCTAAATAAAAAAGTACTTGTGGACTTCTCCTGATTAACCACAAACTCTCTTTATTTTCTCTCTGTAAATAACATCAACCCAAAATATCATGTGGCTTAAATAAGGAGAGAATGTTGCAACAATATTTCATGCACACATTTCTGTTTTGGAGATAGAAATGTGAATCTAGATTAGGCATTTAATATTAAGACTAAACATTTTTAACTTTAAAACTGGATCGAAAAAATCAAATGCAAAAAGGTTTTGATAAAATAAACCCAGAAAAATCAGAAAATACCCTGAGGGTCTTTGCAACTATGCTGTGTCTTTTCATAAGATTCATGGAAGCAGCACTAGTAAAGCAAATTTCAAGAGAGAAAAACAAAGTAAATTTTTTTATATATGTGGAAATTCTTGTGGGAATAAATATTCACAGATAAATATTAACAGATAAAAAGAATGGAATGTCTGTACAGATACATGCAAATGTCTCTTATAAAAGCAGAAATTTAGAAACAGTTAAAAACCATAAAAATATTTTTTTCAAACTTGACACCATAGTAAAGAATTTATTCATTCTCTCCTGCCTTCCTCTTCTGTGGCTCCAGAGAAACCAGTTCCTAAGAGGTCAGTGGTTCCAACACAGCAAAAGTTAGAATACACATTCCCTTGGTAAACCTTATCTTCCACTACTCTAAAACTTTGATCAACATTGCTTAATCTTGTAATGTTTACATCAGAGTGAAAGAAATTCCTTAATTTTTATTCAACATTCTTTATTCATCTAGATGCTGTACCACACAAGCATGTAGCTAAAAGAAAAAAAAAATTGCATCCCTTACATTCAATATAAAAATTATTCTGCTTAAACAATTTCCTATGCTCAACCTAGCACACAAATGCTGCTGAAGTCATATCAGAAGAGGCTTTTAACAGCCTTGTCTGTAAAGGCTGATAGCACTCATGATCTGGAACTGATGATACCAGATCCCTGAGAAAGGATTGCCTCCAACAGTCAGAGCAGAAGTTTCAGTCCCCTAAAAGTCAAGCAGTCATTGCAGTAGTGACACACCACCATCTTATGACACCAGTGTTTGGAGAAAAAGGCAAACAGTTCATTCAGTGCTTTCACCTTCAGCATTTTCAGTGTACACCTACTTTAGTGACTACTAGGTTCTAGTTCCTTTTTTTAAAGGAAGCATCTTGCTTTTTAAAAGTTGTTATGTACTCATCCCAGTCTGGGTATAATCAGTCATTACTGTGCAAGGATGGGAAGGGCTGATAATAATAATTATTTATTTCTAAATAGAATCAATTCCCACATTACCTACAGAAAGGCTTAAGGCTGACATAAATTAGAAGTTACTCCTCCTTTTACAGATTACAGTTCCCAGTAGCAACCTCTAGAAATATTCAACTTTCAGGTGAGGACAAGTTTAAATCTGACAAATACATGTTATCCATAATAGACATTAATAGAGGTTTTTAAATTATTACTTGAAAATAGTAAAATAGTAGTAGGTAAAAAGGCCCACAACTAAAAAAAAAAAACAAAACCCACCAAAAAAAAAAAACTAAAACAGCAATTTAATATGATTTTATATTTTAAAATCCTTATCTACCAGGAACAATTTTTTCCAAAGAAGATGAGATTAAATTAGGTTCATAACAATAAATTAGTATTTCTGAAACTTCTGGATCAAAATTATGAATTTGCAACTGTAAGTAATATTACAAGTTTGGTGCCTGGATGGAATGATTATAGTTATCTAAAAGCACATAAACTGATCTTTAAGAAATGCGGCACTAATGGATATTTTGTTTCTGAACCAAGAAGTCATTTCTTGTGAGTGAAGCATGTGAACATAATGAGAGAACAAAATCAATACTCAGCAGAATTATTTCAAGTAACTAAGTAGCTTATATTTTTAAAAGTGTAATTCATATTGAAGATTTTAACTGAACGGCAGAAGGTCAGGAGTTTTACTGTGGTTACTTATAGTATGTTGCTGGAAAGTCACTGACACCTATCATACTAGAGCAAAGAAAAAGATACCTTTATCTGTAATTCTTACTATAATCTGTACTACTTATTCTTAAAAGGCTTAGCTATTAAAATATATATTTGTAAAGAAATATCAGAAGTATGGTACCATTACAGAATGATTTACAGTGTTTAAGAGAGTGTCAGCACTTACTTTATAAACCTTTGCATTCAAAGGTTTATGTCTGAGCTATAAAAATCAGTCCATTGTATAGCTTCAATAATTAATTCTCACTGTAGGAGTCTGTTCCCCTACCCCACACTTTCTCCTTTGCTAAATAGCCAGATTTTCTTTCTCTGCTGAAGTTACAGATATATATATTTAGAAATACTCTTTTATGAGTTATTTTCTTCCAGTTACTTTCCACTATTACACAACAAGACATTTTAGGATTTAATGTAACATTTTCATATAAATGTAAGATGATCTCTCAGCTTTCAAAGATATAGGTTGTTATAATTGAATAAGTCAAACACATTTAATTCCCAAGTCCTGAGTTTCTGTTTTAGCTCCCCTGATTCATTAATGAGTAAAAAAATCCCTTATTTTTTTCTCTTTGTTGCAGATACAAGCCTCCACAGCATCCTCCATATCAGTCTGCCAATACATATAGCAAGATGAGAAACAAAACTATATTTTCATTAAACATTTCCAGAAAAAAACACATCTTCATGCTTAACTTGCCTCCTTGTGTCTCTATGATATAGACACAGGCCATAAGACTAGGCTCACATATTCTTAGCAGACTTTGCTGCTTCAGTAGCACAAGCATGTGTGGTAAGATTGATCCACTCCATATAGTGAAGAAATTTCGTTAAATCTAATTTGAAATTCTTTAAATTGCAAGTCCTCAGTGGCAAGCTGCAAGCCAGCAGAATGCATGGCTGCCAGCCACAGTTACCTTCCACACCCATGTTCCTGTATATGTGTGTTACCAGTTTTGTCAAGAACTCAGGTTCGCATTATCCGGAGCTCTCCAGCAGCTCTCTTTGGCTGCTCTGCCCCAGTCAGCGCTGAAAGGCAGACACTGACCTGACTGTTGCTGGAAACAGCCCTGTGGACTAGCACTGTGTGCTAAAACAAATACCTGGTCTACAGCACCTCACTCCTTGCAAAAGATCTGCAAAGGTTTCCCTTGTCAGCACCCTCCATCCTGATTTTCTAAAGGCTATTCTAAAACAAAGAGAATGGCCATGAAATTCTGAAAGAGCTGCTGAGCTGCATTTGATTAGGCAGGGGGGAAGGGTGAGATGAAAAAAAAAATACATTGCTTATTTATAGACTATATTATTATAGTGTATATATATATATATAAATAGTATATATAGTATTATATATAGCCTAATTATAGACTATTCTCATATAAATAGGTCTCATCAAAGACAGCCACTCTTGAGGCTCCAGCTTGTGCAGCCTCTAGATGAGACAAGGTTTCTCATGTCTGCTGCTGGGTGAGAGCTGCAGAGACCCTGTATGCCTGAAGCAGGATAAGGATGAGCTTTACCACATTCATTCCCACTGCTGCATTCTGGAGTGATCTAACAGAGCACTGTTTCTTCCTCGAGGAGTATGTTGATGTAATATAATAAAAGGGATTGTATTGTTTTGGCTGTAAAACTCAAATATAAATGCACTGACACTCCCAGAAATAAGGCAGAAACCTGCTGTTTCTTTGTGTCTGAAGAGAAGGGAAAACACATCACAATTCCACACAATTCCTGTTTTCATTCTTTCCTATTTATTTATCTATTTATGTGCTCTCAGACATTGAGTTGCCTCAGCTTTCTCCCCTGGGACATGATGTTTTCAGCTGGCCTGTTGAAACTAGTTCTGTGTTCAAGAAATTGATGAGTGAAAGCAGGTAATATTAGGCTGTTTAGTTGTTTATGATATGTTGATACTGTTCTCAGTTAAGTCCTCTTAGGAATGAGAGATTCATACATCTATATGTGACTCAACAGTCCTAAGTAGCTATCTGGAAAACTGACATAAAATCAAATAGACTGATTGCTCTTAGTTTCTCTATCCTCTTCTCTTCCTGTGGTCCATGGCAAAGTTGAAACTCCAATAAGAAGGTATCGGATTTATATATAATATTTCTAAAAACGCATATGTGGCTCACTGAATAAAATAAATAACAAGATATTCTAGGTTTTCACTAGGTTTTCACATTGCTTTTCACTTAGTGTGATCTACAGTATCTATACAGCTTGGATTATTCTTGCACAAGTGTCACTAACTTCTAGAGTGATAGCTGTAAATCAATCCACCATATTTTTTCTTAATTATGAAATGATGATAAAAAAATTCCATAAGCCACAAAATACTTTTAAGTCCTATGTGTGATCATTATTATTTAAGTAATTTAAAATTCAGTCATTCTTCTCACAGAAATATATGCACACCAAAACAAACAAAGCAAAACAAACCACAACCAACAAAAAAAAAATCAAATACTTATGACTTTTTTCGAGGCTTTTTCTCAGTAATTGAAAGACGCCAATCCACCAGTCTTTAGAATGTGGAACAAGGGAGCACAATTTAACAAGACATCATCAAATGGCAGGGGAGGAATCCAAAGAAAGTTACTGGTTTTAGAAATCCTTGAATGAGGCTATGTATTTTTATTTCAATACTTAAGAAGTCACAAGCTACAGCTGAAATGTTAAATTCTTTCTAAAATCACAAGAAACCTAAGCCTGGGTCTTTCAGCTAATAGATATGTACAGTGCTTATATCACAACTGGAAAAAAGGAAAATCAAAATTGAAGCTATTGCTAAATTTCCAAATTAACATAATGAATAATGATATTCTGGGATGAAGTGCAAGCAAAATTATTTAATGTTCTTATGAAATTTAAAGCTCAAGGATAGTTTTACTTACATCCACTACATCCACTACAAACTACATCCACTCTCTAGAAAAGCCAGCCTTGGAATCAGTATTTCTGGATAATTTATAAATGGCAGCTACTTTTCTAAAAAAATGCTATCTGTACTCTAGAAAAACAAGGATGTGTTAATCATACAGTCAAAGAACACATCAGCTGGCTGAAATACAAGAAAGCTTACAAAACAACTTTTTAATTTTTTTTAAATATTTTCCTAATTGCAGAGATGAGTAAAGCAACAAAGGAACCCAATTTCAGAGCTAAACTTTTCCTGCTCTAATATCAATAGACGTTTTTCTTTTAGCAAGTCAACAGCCAAAAGAGGCTGGTTCTGTTCTGAGCCATCTGCTTTATTGTATTTAAAATTACACATAATGATTATATGAATTAGAACATTTAACATTTCTGGATACTCTGAGAAAAAAATGCAATTTCATAGCCCAACTTTTCATCTGTAGTTTGGCTTATGCACTGACAAGGGAGAAAACAGTTGCTCTGCAGCAGTTGTTTAGGTCCCCAACGATAAAGTGAGTCAAGATTTTGGAGAGTGATATAGAAGACTTTCAGGATTGCTTCAGCCTACACTAAGCTACCAATAACAGCAAATGAAAGTAGCCACAAATTAGATATTTTTACCTTCTTTGCCAGGGAAATTATTCAGGACCAGTGCTCAATTCAATGAGATAAAATAAATTAATGGTAACCATCATTAGGGACTTGGTGTACATAAAACTGTGACTTTCAAATATTTATTTCTACAGAGAAATCATTGCTTCGAAATCTAGTCAAGTCCAAAACACTGAAAACACTATCAGGCCTTATATATGAGTCTTCCTTGTCTTCATTTTCTGGATTACCATTTTTCTTTGTTACTTTTTCATCTTCTCCACTCTAAATATCATCAAAAGTAACAAGTCAAAGTAGCTTAATAGAGGACATGGTCAAAAAAAAAGTGTATTCTAATGTATTGGCAGGAATAATGCAAGTGAAATAATTTCTAGCCATTTTATTCTTCATCTTCAATTAAAGCAACCCTAGAAATACAGCAAATCAAAAAACTTTTTTTTTAATTGAAACATCTCTGCGAACCTCTTTGATTTTAACTTTTATTTTGATTAGTGTAGTTATATCAATAATATATATCAATAGTTAGTGCCCTAATATGTCTTTGGATCTCACCAATCCTATTCTTACTTTTAATTCCATTATGAGTTTGATAAGGTGCTACTGCAAATTAATAAGTTTACTGTTAATAAATGAGGTGAATCACAGCACAAAGGGTTTCACTGTATGGATGCACTGGTAGTTTGTAACTTATTAAATTACTGGTTTAACAAATTTTGCTGTTGAGTCAAAAGTAGGCAGAAGGCACTTAGGGCCCTAATAAAAACCTGCTAAGACACATAGGTTATGGTTAGATTCTTGCTGAGAATTGGAGGAAGGTTGGTTGCAAGAGTTGATGCAAACAGTGAACTGCTGCTTGAGAAAGCATCTTTCCATGCATTCATGCTACGTATCACTCCCATATTTCTCACATTTCCATGACTACTTTTAAATTTCCTGTTAAAGATTTAATTGTCTTTGTATGACTAGTGTATTTTCAAGTGAGGAAGTTTTTTCTGCTGCAAGGAGGTTACAGAGTAACAGAAGCTATTTTTGTTAGGATTTTGAGACACAATGCAGTTTATTTATGGATTAGGAATCAGAATAAAAATGCTGAAGTAGGGGCTTTTTCCTGCTTCTATGAGGCAAAAGAGCTACATTATGAGCTTTTCTCATAAAATATGTCTTGATAGAGTGTTTCAGATATTATATGCATTATAAAATACTATTACATTACAGTAATGGAAACTACAGTATTGTGTGACAAAAGGGAAGATAATGACTAGAGAAAATATTTCCAGTGCCCATTTTAAAGATTTTAAGCACTGTTTTGGAAAAATGTTACAATCTTTATCCTGATATGCTGCATGGTCTGAACGTGCAAAGGAGTTATAAAACTTCTCTGGATAAGCAGCTAAGGGGATCCCTTAATGACCAATTGATGGCAGAGATGTCACTGCAACATCCACTTTGTGGCAATGACATTTTTGTGAAGACTTGATGGCAGAGACATGCCAGAGTGCCACTTTGCTCTTGCTGTTCCAGCCTGTGTAATGATACTTTGGTTACACTTAGAGACTGACAATATTATGATGGTATCAAGATAAAGCTAACTGAAGTTTGGCATGAAACCTTTGCCCCTACTGCATAAAGTCCAAATATGTTGAAGCTGTTCCTGAATTTATTTTGACTTTGCAATAGAATCACAGTAGAACTGAGTCAAAATTCTAAGCTCTTCTCGTGACTCTTACTAAAATAATATTAATTAACCTTTGTGCTTAAAATGCCTTCTTAAAAGTATCCACTACACATAGGAAATAATTAGAAGAGTGATGAAAATGTAATCTAAATGCAGGAACAAAGAGGACACTAAACTACACAGAATAATCTAGATGTTGTTTCCCCATTTTAGTTTTGTAATCTGCTAATGTATCATAACATTCAACTGTCTCAGTGATGTTACTATTTCATAACTCATCTAAAAGAAGAAGTAAAGAGTAACGTGAAAATGTTGCTTAGAAAAATGAATTGTATTTCTCTCACAGGCATCTTGTAATTGTTTTAACAGTCTGTAATCTCCTACTGTATATTTTCACATTTGATGCACAATTATTATGTACAAGCAGTGTGAATTTTTTAACTTTATGAAAATGATAGTTACCATGCATGAGTTTCTTCCTATCCCTCAGGACTGAAATGAAAGTGAGATATTGCATCTCTAAAGGCTTCCCTTTAGCAAATTTCATAAGTAAATACTGTAACCAAATGTTTGTTAAATAGGCACTAGTGAATACTGAATCATATCTTACCTAATTTGAAGAAAATCATAGCAAAACTTCCAAGAAAGGATGATCGAGCTCCTTAATTTCCAGTGTTAATCTAGAAGACCTTTATGTAGTAATGAATTGTTCAGAATGTTTTTGGTTTTATTTGTCTGGGACTGTAGACTTGTTGACACTAGAAGACTTCATGTTGTTCTTCCGGTTAATATTTTTTTAAATCAAAGTAGCATGTTGTGGAAAGTTTCTGACTGGAAAGTTTCCAAAGTTTCCAAAGTTTTCTGAGAGGAATTCAGAGAGATCTGAATATGAAACATTTCTGCTTCCACAACACATATTTTGACATGAATCTTTCATGAAAACAATTCATTATTTCCATCATTCAGCAAAAATAAATGTGAGCCATCAAAAAAAAATTATAGTCCTCCCTTTCCAGTGAATGGCCTTGTGATGACTGAGCATGTTGTTAAAAATAAAACCTCTTTGAACAGTTGTCAATAAAATCACTGCTGGTATCAGGAAATAAAGTTTCATGTAACATGACAGTTCATATTTAAAAAAATATATTTTCCAATTCCAGTTAAAATAAGTCACTGCTTTCTGAGGAAACTTTCATTACTTGCATTAATCAAATCTGGCCTCGAACATTCAAAACTTCTTTTACATATTATTTCATTTCCTTTAACTTTTGTTCAGCTATTGTAGCACAGTAATTTATTTGATGAGGTGATATGAATCCTGAAAGCCAGGACTAGTACCTCTCAGAGATGGTGTCAGAGAAAAAGCCATTTAGCTGAGTTTTTGGAAACTGTCTGAATGACTTAAAGAATGAGGAGAAACAGAATATTTCTGACTGCTCAGTTAAATTAGCAATTTTAAGTAGGTGTACTAACCTTTTTCTCTTATGAGGAGTGTCTTCTGGCCATGTAACTGAGCAGCATGAACAAGACAGGCAAGAACATTTTTCTAGCAGACTTAAGAGTCTCTTCCAGTCCCCCTGCCACACTGAAGCAATCACCATCCATACCTCCTAGCCTACATCCTCCTGTGCCAGAACAGAAACCAGTGTAAGAGTTTGATGAGCACACCCCAGCTAGGTTTGCAGTCCAGATAAACAGTGAATGTGGATTTCTAGGTAATCCTGAGATGTCCAGAAATCTATAAAAACCTTTTCTTGGTTTCATTTTTTTCTCATGCTTTTGCCCTACTCTTACTGTAACAGCATCACAAATACTAATTGCTTACCTTTATAGGCATTTACAAACTCATTAGTCATCACAATACAACCACACTCAATGATGCAGTGGATGAGAGCAAGGAAAAAACACAGTCCAAAAACAAGTAAGACATCCAGATAAACTGAATGTCCACCACTAAGATCAACAGAGAATTTCCTTTTTACTGACACCACAGCTGTACAGTTTTTTTCAGTTCCATTACCATATAATTTAAAAGCTATGGTTTACACAGCTGTCTCTGGCAGACTTCAGGCATCCAGGGATGGCTAAGCAGCTTCTTCCACAGCAATATCTTCGGTACTTTGGGCACTCCTGCACCTCAAGAAAAACATAATGGAGCTAAGAAGGTGTGGAGAAGGAATAATAACCTTAACAGGGACAGATGAGAAAGACTGGTATTGTTTGATGCAAAGAGAAGGATGATGGGGTGTTTGAAGGTCTGTAAAATTACAAGGGTGTCTGAACACAGAACTATTTATCGAATAAGCCCAAAGAGAAACAGCTAGCTGTTAGTGAATTTATGATATCAGTTAAAAGCTTTTAAAACAAAATATTTTTGTACAGTAGTAAGTGAACTTCTGAAATTTGTCACCTCAGAATTAGCTCAGAGGCAGCAATTAAAACTCAGACAAATTTAAAGACAATATGGCCATAAACAGGTACCAAAATGAATAATCAAAAAGGCATCTTCTAATATTTTAAATCTAATAATTGTGGATTTATAATTTCTCCATTTCAAGAGCTTACAAGTTCTTACAATTTCTACTCTGTTTTTACAATTTTTAATACTGTTTTCAAGAGTTGGTTGGTTAAAGTCCCAAGTAACCTACTCTCACCTCACAGCTGATAGTGCTTTGAGTAGGAAATTGCATGAGGATGTCTCCTGAGATCCTTTCCAGCTTGAAATATCTTGTGATCTAACTTGTGAGCTGAATAATTTAAGAATTCAGGAAAAATAAGATCATTATTGTTCTAGTGCAAGTATTCTCCTCAGCAGAAAAGCTTCATCAGAGGGAAAAGCACAGCTGTATTGAAAGGCAGAGAATTAAAATTAAAATTCTTAGCACATATTAAAGTTAATGGGGCATATTTTGAAATTGCTTAAAGGTTTTCCTGGTCACAATAATAGTTACAATGGGTAGAGGATAAGTTTTAACTTGGTGGGATTTCAGGAGCCTAGCTAGAGGGCAAATCTTAGCCCATGGAAATGTTCCCTTTTTCATTTGGAAGGAAAGCAGTTGAGCTTTCTTGCTTAACAATAACCTCATTAGTAAAACTTGCAGTGGGAAACTTGCTTGTGCACTGATCCAAGGGTAATGCAAATGGGGAAACCAGGCTGTCCATGAAATGAAATACTTTCACATCTTGTAGAAACAGGATTCATAAAAGTCTATCACTGTTTCCCAAAGAAGGGACCTTTCTGCTTTGCCTCTTACCTGCTACTTTTTCTCCATTTTCATCAGGTTATTAAACAGTAAAGTTAAAATAGATAAATCATCTATGTTTCTGCTTCTTAGTCTAGATTTTTCTTGTCTGGGGGCTTCCAGAGCTCACAGTAGGAATACACAAAATCTGAAGTGGTTCTTG
The DNA here is from genome assembly GCA_003676055.1 of Chloebia gouldiae. Classification (NCBI taxonomy): domain Eukaryota; kingdom Metazoa; phylum Chordata; class Aves; order Passeriformes; family Passeridae; genus Chloebia; species Chloebia gouldiae. The sequence continues at coordinate 8,961,876 of QUSF01000005.1, read as the reverse complement.
AAAAACATAACTGTTTCCCCTTCTTTCCAAGCCCATACATGAATCCTCACACGTGGATTTAGCTGTTGCTATTGCCACATTCAGTTTAGAAAATGGCATCCCACACCCACCTTACAGTAAAAGACAAAAATTACATGCATGTTTATCAGCATAAATTAGGTTTTACTGAATTTAGTTGTAACAGTGTCTGTCAATACTCATATTGCTGCAAAGGACTCGGTAGTACAATTCAGTATGCATACTGTAAGAAATGAAGGGGAAAGTATTTGATTTTCCCCTTCCCTGCTTAAGTTTTTTTTTTTTTAAAGCAAGAATTCATTCTAATGGTGTGCAGCAGCCCACAGTTTACTCCGCAGCCCTAAGAAATTTCATATTATTCAGCTACTTTCTAAAAAGCTCAAATATGATTTGGGTTCAAAGTGATAGAGAGAAAACTAACAGATTCTATCACATCCAGAGTATAATATCCCAAATTATCTTCAGTTTTGAATACCAGCATCTGCCCTTGCCATGTCAATTGTTCACTCTGAGAGGCTCATGACTGAAACATTTATATCAACCATTTTATTTCCCCTGGGAGTGTCATAAGCTGGTGGTGAAAACTGGTGTCTTCCCATTGATTTTAATGGAGCTATTCCAGCTGGCACCATCTAAAAATTTCATGCCTTATCTCAGATTCCACACTTCATATGACTTAGTTCATTATGAAAGCAAAACCCTGTGGGAAGAAGCCATGCCTCTCTGCTCCACTATTGCCTTACCAACATTTACAGAAGATTAGATTTTTAGAATTCATGATAAGCTTAGTACTTCAAAAAGAAAAAAAGTTTAAATAATAATACCAAAAAGAAAAATAAATGTATTTTCCAAGATCACTTACACAAGAAAACACTAGAGAGGAGTGAAGAAATTAATTGAAAGAACTTGTATAACAGCCCAAAGTTTACACTTCATTTTTAGGTAACCGCCAAGTTTGTAGGATAAGTGTGAAATGGAAGAGAAATTTGGACATTTTTCAGGCATTTTGGCAATTTTCTATGATTTTTTTTTCTGATTATGACTATTATTGTAGGATTTGTTATTAGGGAACACCTTTATATCTGAGACAGACCTTAGATCCAAATCTAAGAGAGATTTAAATTCCACAGCACTGAAATATCTAATTTTTCTTGTTTGTTCATTTTATTGAGGTATATATCTCTGACTTAGTTTCCTATAATTCAACTTAAAAATTACAGGGAGAAAGAGGAGTCAGAAAACCCACAAAAATCACAAGATATAGCTGGAAGCCAGCTTCATATAATGTTTGTAAAGCACGTGGATTAGACAGTGGAAAAGGTATTCTGCAGCCTGGAACACAGGCTACAGTGAGGGATAAATTTTGGTTTATGTTCTAACTACTTGAAGCAAAATTAATGAACAGATTTGGAGTCTGCATTCCTGTCTAAGGCCATACCCTCTAAATACAGCAAGCACCCCTCTTTAAGGATGCAGTTATGTTCACATTGACTCCACATCCTTTCTTTATTATAACTTCCCTTCACCCCTTCCTCTTGTCCCTCTTCCCCTTCCACACACACTCAGAGTACAAAGCACTGCTCCTATAAGGCTACTTCCACCAAGTTAATCAGAAGTACGCAGATGGTGTGAAACTCTTCGGTGACCCACCCACATCAAACACCCCTCAATGCACAAATTAGGCCTCAGCATCTGACCAAAGAATGGAGCCCTTAATAAAAAAGATCAAAAGCCCTTAAAATGAAAACACAGCAGAGGAGGAAGACTGAAGTGATGAATGATAGTGCCTATATTTAGCAATTCTGCAACAAAATGGAACTTTCTTGATGAAACCCCTCAATGTTGCCTGAAACAAGATAGTATATAACACAACCAAGAAAAAAATTCTGACAAAAGGGAAAACGCCTTCTTTCCCTCAAATTATAGAATGGGTTGTTCTGGAAGTGACCATGAATATCCTCTAGTAGTAAACCCCTTGCCATGAGAGGACTAGAGACTGTCACACCAACCTGCTGCGAGCAGGTTAGACCTCTAAAGGGTCTAAAAGTGACTGCAGTCAGAGGCTTTCCTGGCATCTGTCCTCACCAGCTCCCAGGGTAGCTCTGATGCCTTGAGAGCCATGGTTTTTTCAGTGGAAAGCAGAACAAGACCTTACCCCAGCCACCATCCAAGTATTTCTCCCCAGACCAAATCACTTATCAAAGAAGAGGATATTTCTTTCTGAGCCAGTAAACTTCAAAGACAGCAGTAATTGAATTCAACAGTGATACAAAGGAAGAGAATAAAAAGAGTGATCATATCTCCTTTCAATTTCTGTGCAGTACTCATGTACAAGGATGTGCCTTCCAAACTTACTGACAATGAAGAGAGAAAAAAGGAGGAAATAAAAAAACATCAATTGCTCAATGTGCCATCACAGTCAAGAAATTACCACATATCCATCTAACATGTCACCTCCTCCAGAATATTATGTGTAGCATTGATCACAGGGCTTCAAAAGAAGTGTCAAACAAGGAGAGGTTCAGAAAAGAAAGCTCAAATCTCTGAAAAAAAATCTAGATAAATTAACAAAGGAGTGGAAAAATGCTCAGTAAGGTTGGAATTATTTTACTTAAAAAGGTAATACAAAAATGTTACTCCTTGTTTTAATTTAAGGACATCAGAATAAAAAAAAACACATGTACTGATAGTCTGGAAATGGCTGGGAGCTTCTCATCTCCATTTCTTGTAATAAATAGGTATGAAAGAATTCAATTAAAGGATGCTAAATTCATAATAAGTACCTTTTCTTCCACATAGCAGCATAGAATTCACTGTTCCTTGAAGCTACTGAGGCCAAAATCTTAGAGATCCAAAATAACATATCTCTAATTAACATCCAGAATTCTTACAAGTGTCAATAATCTTTGTTTTGTTATATATATAAAACTGAAGGAGTAAGGCTAAGAGATTTCTATCTTGCAGGAGTTTAAGACCTAGAGAAATAGAAAGGAAAAGAGAAAATTTTTCTAAATTAAACAACCAAGAAATTATCTTTTTTTTCTTTTGCTACAGATACAGTAAATAATATCCTTCCTTAATGTCAGAATAAAAATACTAAGCAAGTTAGACCTCTGGTCCACTCATTCCAGACCCTCAACACCTAAAATAAAGGAGATTCAATTTACCTAGAATAGTTAAGTGATTTTTGACAGAAATAGATCAATAGCAACTGTATCTTTCAAGCAATCCTGATACAAAAATATACAGGCAATAAACTCTATGTTCTCTTGCTTATGTGATGCTTCACTTTTTATTAAGCAATACTTTTCATGTTATTTCATTCTAGCACCTTCAGATACAATTGTTTCGGGATTATTTCTTTTTTCTGTATTGAGTTCACCTGTCCATCATATACTTTGTCTTTACCTTGGCTCTGTTTTTATCCAAACTTTATCCTAAAAAGAGGTTTGGTGTATGATTAGTAAGTTATAATTCATGGTGTATACCTTATTGTACATACTCATCTATACCTTACATATATTGGGCTTTTCATTGCTTTAATGGCAGCACAGTTATTGAATAAAAAACAAAGAAATGTCTTTTTGTAAGTTAAGGAAACATTTATGACTTCACTTTCAAAAGTTATATCCAAATAAATATGAAGAATAGAAGAATAAAGTATCATAAATTCCACAGTTATTGGCTGATATTACAGTATGCTTGTGATAAACAAGGTTAACCAGACAGCTGAAAACACTATTTTTTTTTTTACTCTTCAAAATCATGTGCTTGTATACACTGATTCATTTTAATAAAATGCAAATTTAAAGTCTTATTTTCTCATTTGCTAGTACATCATTAAAGCATTTTTCCCATGACCATTATAGCCCTTTATTTCCTTTTCCATTAAATCATTCATTCTTTATCTGGCTCCAGTGGAGGGCAGCAAGGATGACTGGAGGAAAGGAGCATCTCTCATACAGGAAGGGCAGAGGGAGCTGTGCCTGCTCAGCCTCAAGAAGCGACAGCTGAGGGGGGACCTCGTTGGTGCCTCTGAGTGTCTGAAGAGAGGCTGACAGGAGGATGGAACAGGCTCTGCTCGGTGGTGCTGAGCAGTAGGACAAGAGGCAGTGGGCAGAAACTGATGCACAGGAAGTTCCACCTGAACATGAGGAAGAACTTCTCTACTGTGTGGGTGAGTGAGCACCAGAACAGGTCGCCCAGAAAGGTTGTGGAGCCTCCCTCACTGGAGATACTCAGAAACCAGCTGGATGCAGTGCTGTGCCTTGTGCTCTGGGATGACCCTGCTTGAGCAGGGAGGCTGGACCAGACTGACCCACTTTGTCCTTTCCAAATTTCCCATTCAAAAAAAAAAAAAAAAAGGACATAAAAAAGTCCCATTTAACAAAATTTCTTGACATTTTTTTGTCATTATCATTATTGTCATTTCTGAATTACAGCTCATTTCTTAAATGGAAGAAGAAAATATCAGTTGTTGGTGAGAATTTTATATATCCTGCAAAGTCGTAAAATTAAGTAATTGGTTTTCTAAAAAAAAAATAATAATAAACCAAGAAAATAGAGTAGCATTGTTATGAAGCTTTCCTCTTTATAGATCCTATTTTAAATCAGCTAAAATGAGACCATCTTCCAGTGCAGCTGTTATTACACATAATCAAAATCTTACATTAACATTTAAGTGGGTAAAGTTTTGACTTTATTTCATGCTAAATTTATAATGTTTCATAAAGTGGCCTCAATGCCTTATTTCCTTAATGAAATATCATAAAGCTTTGATATAAATAAATAAATAAATGTAGATCATCTAATTGCCTATTTTAATTTTCTTTTTTAAGAAAGGCAAAGCAATCTCAAAAACTTGAGTGGGGATTATAAAGACAGAGGTGTTTTTCCCATTTTTTCACTGTTAACTGAAAAGATTTTTTAAGAAAGGGAAACCAAGAACATTTCATAAATGCTATTTTATTTTTAATGTTAATTTTTACAACTAAATATCTTAAGGAATAATTTTGAAAATTTTGTACATGATCTATGCTAGTCTAAAAATTAAACTGAATTCAGATAGATTTGTTTACCAATATTTTTAAGTGTTTTTACATAGATACATAACAAATCTGCATTGTATTCACTGAATTTATCTAGACTTGCACCCTGCATTGTCTTTGGATAAGCATGTAAATTTCAAATTATTTGGTCACACTCACATGGTAAGAGTTACAAAATAATGAAAGCATGAGAGCATCTATTGTCTCACAATAGCTGCAAATCAGTTTAGATTGGACTACTGAAAAAATCTTCATCTCACTCTAATCAGTTATAACATTTTCAGTGCAGTGATGAGACTGCAGTCTTCAACAGTGCAACATATACATTACATATAGTGGCAAAACATGCAACTTGCATAAATTGGGCTTGTTCAGTTCTTTTCATATTACATTGAAAATTAGTTCAAAGATATCTTTCTAAAGATCTCTATCTCTACATGTTAAATCAGATTTCTGCCTTTGAGCAGCAGTCTTCATTGGCAGACCTTCTTGAGACCTTATTTTTCTCCCACATTGCTCCCACATTTCACCCATTCAAAATATGTCCTGCACATAAGCAGCTTGGGTTTCTGAAACTGTAAAAGAAATATGCTCAGTACAAGAATGGAAATTAATCACACCTACTTATCTTCTACTTGCATTCTAAAACTCACGTTTTCTGACAAATTTTAACTCAGCAATTTAGGTACACAAAAACAAACAGGCACCGGGATGCTCCCACACTAGCAGGATTTCAGTTCAGAATACTCAGAATTGTGAGGTGATAAACTAAACCACCTTCTACTGTGCACTTGAGCCAGATTATGAACATCCAAACTTATTAGTTATTACATCACAGGTGTAAGAATAGACAAGTTTTTGTTTGTTTTTTTTTTACATGGGACTATGGCAGAGTTCTTGCCTTGTTCAGCACCACAGCACCCCACACCACACTCAGAGAGAACAAGATCCCTCTGAGCAAGTTTGACAAGGGCTTCTCAACCTCTGCAGAGAGAAAGAAACATTTCTGTAAGCACAGGAGGCTCAAATGGCTTTCAAATTTCACAAATTTTCTGATCATTCCTGCTACAGATAGAGAAAAGAGCTATAGATATCACAGAGAAATAGATACCGTGGGAGAGAAAACCAGAGTTTTAGCCTGCCAAAAGTCCAAGGTTTGATATGATTGCCCTCTGCAGACATATCAAGAGGCACTATATCAAAAAGAGAAAAATGTCCTTTCAAATCAAGGATAATGTGACACAAGAAAAAAAAATAGCCATAAATGGGACATGAAGAACTGAAATCCTTTTGGAAATTCAAAACTAGTGCCTTGTTACCGAAATACTGGGAACCCAAATCATCAAATTGCTTTTAATTTTACTAAAATGATGGAGGAAGGGAAGGGGGAAGGGAAGGGAAGGGAAGGGAAGGGAAGGGAAGGGAAGGGAAGGCTTATCTAACCAGGATATCAGAATATAAATATGAGCATCTGATATTTCATTGTTTACCTCACAAACTACAATTATTGAAGTTGCTGATCCAGGCAAATTTACAGCCAAGTTGATCCAGCTTGCTAAAGACACCACTGCTGCAATTCATCTGTCAGTGTCCCTATTCTGATATGTACCATCTTCATCTTTTCAAGGAGCATGCCAAGTAATATAAAAGGCTACCCCTCCTTTACCATATAGTTTACAAAAAAAGCCTATGAGGGCAAAATAATAGCAGTAGGTCACTTTGTTCTTATGAGAAGGAAACAATAGATGTCACTATCTTTGATGGTAATGAAGTACAAGAATATTTGGGGTCTTGAGGACTTTAAAGCTACAAGAGGTTTTTATAGTGAGCTTTTTTTGTAAATATTTCACTCCAAGCTTTGTCTTCTAATGTGATCTTTGAAACTTTTTTTTTAATAAATACAAGATAAGATGTTTTATAAATAGTTAATATAGATAAGGCAAGTTTTATATAATTACTGTAGACTAATAGTGTAAATTATACACCTTGCTCTCTAGTGGGTATTTTTTTGTATAAAAGCTCAATGTCTTTATGAAAGCACAAAGATGCACTTTTGGATGCACTAGAAGTATATAAGGTTTGCAGAAATACAGAAGTCCTTCAGACAGTATTCTAAAATACAAATCTATTTTTTTGGGAATTAGGTTTCTTTTCCATAAAGCAGTACACAGATTTTGGGGTCAATCATTCTCAATCTTCATTGAAGAAATTAGACAATCAAATTTATTGGATGATCAAACTGATGATCAAAATTAATTAAACAAGAGAGAAATTTTTGCAATGCATGTAAAATTGAGGTCAGAAAAGAAACATGTTTGAAATTATCTATAAAATGAAAGTATGGACATATATCAGGTATTACGAGAGACAATCAGTTTATTGATTGCATTAATCATATCCAGAGGACAATTTCTAAATAAGTAATTAAACAAGAAAAAGACTGGAGATAGAACCTTCCACTCTGTCCTTCCACTCCTTGGCTCAGTACTCACTGTCTTATGGTCTTTTCCCATGAGACAATCCTTGCCTTTGGCACCTCTCAAACTGCCATTTTAGAAATCACTGCATATAGTCATAATGACACAAAGATGTGACAGCAAACAAATTTATCATTAAAAAGGGAAATCCTACAAAGGAAAAATAATGGAAACATCTTTGTTCCATAGCTAATGCCTTTAAAGACACCTAATCCTGAGGCATAATTACACAGACATAAGTTATGTAAATTTAGGACAGGCAAATAGCAGCAGAGATTTTTTATAGTTTTATAAGTATATAGAAAGGTCCTCTGAAAATTGTTTTTCATATCTGTGGACCAAATCTAGAAACTGACATGTTTGGTAACACATATCAAAATCTCTGAAAAAAATTAGACATTATAATTGTTACTCAAATTGCATAATATTCATTCAAATTTATAATGTAGTTTTGAAACTGGCATTCATTTTTATGGATATAACTAGTGACTTTTTTTTTATTTATAACATTTACTGACAAGTTGGAACATTAAAAGCACTGGATGTCACTCTCTTTTATTATTATTCTTCTGTAGGTTGTACAGTATAAAAAGAAAAATTCTACTTTTTCAGCAAATTTTAGATTCATGACAGCACCTCTTTAACACACATTTGTACAGGTGACATATATTGCATAGAAAATTAATTATGCCATTTGAAACTATGAAATTTTTAGAATTACTGCTTTTACTGTTGAGACATCTTCTACCCTACCACCAAATCTGATCTTTATGGTTTCTTAACTTGATTTGGGGGAATATGGGTTGAATTCACTATGTCTGATATAAGACACTTGTCATCAGAAATTGTCTTAATTGCTCCTTTAAGGTACATTAAAAAGTATGATTTTGGGGGTTTTGAACTCAGTAGTGAATAGATCTGAATAGGGAATGGGTAAAGGAGTGTCATTTATACCCTTTTAAGAGGAAAAAAATATAAACAATCCATAAAGTATTGACATGTTCTATATTGATGAAGAAATATGCACTTCACTTGCAAAGAAGCAAAAGCAAAATAGCTTCACATTCTCAATAGGATCAATGAGTGATCTGTTACTGATCAACCAGTAATAATTATCAAAAACTTATTTTTATGAAGTGGATAATGGAACTGGATCTCAGTACCCTATTTTGGATTCTTGGCTTGAAGATTTTTAAAAAATGTAACTTGCTAAGAGATGTACATTTTTGTGCTGAGGGAGCTAAGTATCATTATGACTTAACCACCAGAACTTACATAATAATTTTCAGTCTTCAAAGCCATGTTGGCAACTGTTTCAAATAATTTGTAATAGTTGTAGGTACAGCGTTAGAAGAAAAACTGTTGAGAGATGGCACAAGGAAAATATTAAGACGGTAAAACCCATTAACATTACATAATTTCAAAATCAAGTATTCAATTCAAAGAATATATTCCAATCATAGAAATCTATAAAAAACACCAATGCAAAATCACCTGGAAATTACATAGCAAATTTTTTTTGTTGACGGAAGTCATGCACCTCTCTTGATGCTAAATTTTACATGTGGGGAGAAAAATAATGACATTTATCTAAAAATACATTTTTCAAGCTTGAAAACTAAGTGTCCCTCCCAGATGATAACTGGAACAGAAGAAAAAAAATAAACAAGTAGTTTTTTTCATTGCTTACAAAGTCTATTTCTTAATGAGTCTTTAGGTGTATTTTGGAAGACAACAAGCTTTTAGAAGGACCGGCATAAATAATAAAGGCAAAGTGATACCTGCCATCAGTAGCTCCAAATGCATGTCTGATTTTTCTACCTTCTTCTTTCCCCATCTTAACACATTTACCAGTGGAGTAAATGCCTCAGCTTTTTGGAGATCTCCTGATTTTATTAAGAGCCAGTCTAACATTAGAAAGGAAAGTACAGCTGTAAGAGCAGTATTCCTGTACTGAGACACAAGAGACATGAAGGAGAGATATGAAGGAGGGATGGTTTTTGTGATGGAAGGAATATGCTCCTCCATTGTGGTACAATCTGCCTTCATCAATGTTACAGCCCTTTCAGCTGAGGATTACGCTAAAACAGCATTTCTCTCTTTAGTCAGCCTTCTTCTCCCCTTTTCTTCTCCCCTTTTCTTCTCCTATCTCCAGCCACAGAAACTATTCTGATCAAGTAACTGACAGAACTGTGAAGGAAGAGGAAAAATGGTCTAAAGAGTAATGTATGGATTCATTCCCTCCTATCAAAGGTATGGCTAATCTTTTACCATTTGACTGTTTTAGCTAGAAATTCCCACTTTACCTAATATTTAGTGATATTATATATTCATGTACGCATATCACTTTACCAGGATCACAAAGTTCTTTCCAAACAGAATGTACACCATGCAAGAATCTTTACAGGCCCAGGAATCATAGCTAGCTCTACGGTGAATTTTCAGGGGCTATAGTGATTTTACACAATATTTTATAATAGAAATTGAAGGTTGCATCGACTTTGAACTGCATGTGAAATTCAGTAAGGAGAAAATAATTATCCAAACTGGAATTGGAATAGAGTGCTAACAACTCCATTCTTGCAGAACAATACCGATATGCTTTTGGTTTTGTCACTCATGTGAAAAGTGTAATCATATTTATCATATGGAGTTCCTTACTCGCTGCTGATCCATAAATTCAAAATTTACTTCAATCAATACAGGGCTTTATTTAAAAATGTTCAACAATTATTTCTTGGGGTTTTTTATCATTTTCTACCTTGGTTTTACCAGAGGGAAACATACATCTTTGATCAATTTTTTTATTTATTTTTTTTCCCCCAGGAATCAGCCTGTTTGATTACAAAACTGGAAAAATATAGTCCCAAATATTTTTTTGCCAATGAAAAAAACATTTTAGAGGCATCTTAAAAGTTGATCCCTGTTCTCTGCAGCAGCACTAATGTTTTTTATGCACAAGGAACAAGTTGTTATTTTCTACAACACTGTCATTTAAAAGACCTTGACTATCCATTAAATAAATATGCTTTTTGTTTTCCTGGACTCAAGAATCATTCCTGTCATCTGTAAGCAGAGCCTTTGATACTGATGAATGCCCTTTAAGAATTTTACTTGTATACTTCACAGTGACCCACGTGTTAAAATCACATAGGTCACTGAGAAAATCATAATTGTAGTTAATCTCAAAACTAACAAAATCTTTAAATGTTAGCAGTAATTATATTGAAAAAAAATAGCTTCTTTTTGTGACAGTGATCAATAAAAGACACAGGTGTGTTTTTGCAGTTTCTTTCTATCCGTTATTCTCTCTGAATTAGATACATCCATTGCTATTATCCTATAGATCATAAGAAATACTGAAGCTACAGCCTGAATATAGGCAACATACATTTTTTAGAGACAGGGTTTTCAAGATGTGAGTACTAAATAACTGGAACTTCTATACCTTGTTTCAACTCAGAGGGAACAATGGAGGGCAATACTTACCTCACCATCTGCTCATAGGACATGAAGAAAAATATTTCTGTGTCCTTCAGCTATTTTGTGAAGATTTGAGAACAGGTGCAAAATAGGTCAGAAATAGAAGGAGTTTGTCAACTTTCTTATTAACCAAAATCAGAAGCAACATGTTTCCATGGAGGTAACACAGAATGAAACATGCTGAGGTTCTTCAGCAAAAGTTCATAATCATTTCCATCAATCCCATCTTCTGATTGGATTGTCTCAGCATGAAGAAGCTCCTGCAATCCACTCCTTCTCTTTAATTAGTGGGACTAGAACCCAGCAGATGCCCTTTTTCCCTGTTGTGCCAGGTCATGACAGCAGTTGGGAGCTGGTGCAAGGAATGCTCCCAAAGGAGCTGTCTGTCCAGGGATTCACCATTAGAGCAAGGGAATGGAGCACAGAAGATAGACTATTATGAGTTATTGCAAAATTATAATAGTTGCTTCTGCCTTTTATAGCATTTAACACAAGACATTCATTATTGAATATTGTTCAACTTTTCTGTACAAGAATTAGGATCAATATTACAGTAAACCAAAAGACTAGAACAAGCTACCTCTGTGATTGTCCTTCAAGACTTTTACATATTTTCCAATCATCACATTAAACTAGCCTATTACTTTAAACAGTTAATGCTACAAGTACTTTTCTTGCCACTTTCCCATGGCCTTGACACTCTCCTAAAAGAACAGGGCAAAGTTTAACAAAAAGTTATACATAAAATCTAATCAGCCCACCACTGAGTTCAAATAATTGTAAGATGTAGAATAGGACTGAGTCAGGGTCTTGACCAACTTTGCTTAATTGTTCCTACTGGAATCAGAAGTAAAATTCCTACTCAGCTCTCAGGGAGTGGAATTAGTTTTACTAATTTAGCAGATTAACTACTACTGCACCTTTCCTCCTGCATTCTACATTTGTTTCTATTCTAACTGCTCTCCTGGCCTGCTTTTCCCTTAGGGTCAATTGTGCTCTTTGTTCTGCAGGTGTTTAACATTATTTTGCTTGGACTGTCCCTACCTAAACTCAGTTTTTAATTCATGTTGATATTTGTATATTAAACATCAATACATGACTATGCAGGTAAGGGGATTTTTTCAGTTATCTTCAGTGTTTTTCTTCTCGTATCTCCTCAACAAAAACTATATTAGAGTAATTAAAAAGCAACACCCATATCAAATTTCTTTGTCACTGACAGGTGAATTCTGAAACTTAATGATGGAGGATCTGACATAAAATGGATAAAAATTTAGATTATCAATTCTGTTCCCTAGGATTAACTTAACAATGAATATAATAAAATCAGCTCAATGGCTACTTAAAATATTTTTCTGCTAGATAGAATGTGTTAAATAATTCTAATTAATCTAAATCCCAGAAGATTAGCCCTCTGGTACAGATTTCTGGGCTATGCCATATATTTATCTTACCTAGACAGTGCTACCACTGGAACCTTTCTTTAGCCTCTTGTGTTCTCTCTTTTCAGTTTAGAATGATGATACTTCCAATAGAAAAAGATCTTCATTTTGCTGGCACTTTTGATTCTGCTTGTTCAGATATACACTTCAACACAGCACTCCTTAATTAATTTCCATGTTTCAGTTTTAGGTTCACATTTTCCAAAAAGAAAAAAATATCTCTTTTGGACTTGACTTCATAAATGCAAATGATTTTCCTTGCATTCAGCCTAACATTTTCTAAAATGTTAGGCTGAATGCAAGAAAGTAATTTTTCTTTGCAATTACATTGCAAGTCTCATACATGCAGCACACTAATCTTCATTTCATTACACAACTGCTGTTATAGAAAGTACTTTAAACTACAAAAACAATGATTTGGATGTGATTTCATGCAACATAACAATTGCATCTACAAAACATTTCCTATTTATTATAAATGTACTCTAAATGGATTCTTTTTGGAGCTACAACTAGAAAATATGCTGTTAAGACATTACTTTCTAATAATCTACAGCATGTATGCCTTTTTTTTGGTCTAGTACATAGCAACTGAAAAAATGTTTTATGTAGAATGATTGTTATATTCTATTACCTCTTCACAGCAAGTAAAGTTGAAGTAAAGAGTGAGATTGCCCTTACCTTCAGATCCAGCAAATAAAGAAATGTAGCACTTCAACTGATAGGAGTAGTCTTTGCTTGAACTAACCCTAGCAATTTTCTTTGGATCTATTGGTAGTCAAAACTAAAGCCCTACACAGATAATTAATTTCCAGACCTAAGGTAAGATTTGGGAAAAATTAGAAAAAAAGTTGTCTGGAATATACTCAGGCAGGACATTGCAAGATGTATTAGAGTGAAATTTATGACCACAGAATGAAAATCGAGATGCTTATTCTAAAATAAACTTAGACTGGACTCAGATTAGGGATATTTTGTTGACATTTTTTATCACACTCTAGGCCAGACCTGGGTAATAAGCATTTAAATGGCAAAATTCAAAACACAAAAGGCAGGCATATATAACAAATATGTCTCAAAATCTGTATCAGAGGTTTTAAGATAGATTTCTATCATAAAGTTTCAAATTAACTACAGATAACTTTCTGTAAATTCTTAAACTCAAAGGAAAGCAAATACACGTTTGTAAATATGAAATTAATTCCAAAGCACTGCAAAAAGAAAAGAGTAGAATTTTTTTTTCAGATTGTTACCAGCACTAAATATTGTTATATGCTGTCCTTATTAACATGCTGAAACAACACATTTATGAATGCTAGAGATCTTTAAAAAATCATGAGGTTTTTAGGACAGCATTAAGTCCTCTGACAGTCTGTGTGTTTGCTTTTTGAGTTTTTCTTTTAGAATTATCATTTATTACATCTCGTTGAAACTTGAAATAGATTTATAGATTATGAGGCTAACATGGGGCAAGAGAGAAGCTAAGAGAACTGAAGCTGACAGAACTCTTGGGTCAGTAAGCTAAAAGAAAATTTAAGGCACAATATGATGATACACTACCACACAGAAAAATTTCACAGTCTTCTGACTAACTAGGGTGATAAAAGTGGTGAACCTTCTTTGTTGGCCTTCTCCACAGGGTGCAAACTGAAAAAGGAAACATTAAAATGGTATATTTTTATCTAGACTGGAGTTATTTTATTGGTGGGGATTAGAATTGTAGGGAATGTTCAGTCCGTGTCGAATCTTTATCATTAAAGAAAGCACAATAAACCAGAAGGGTAGATATGTTGAAAAAAGCAATCTTTAAAATTTATGATGAATATCAGAGCCCAATGTTTTTCAGTCCAACCTTTTGCTGTTGCCACTGCAAGACACAATGCTACTGCTTTCACCAAACACTCAGTAAGAAAATATCCATGGAGAACAGGACTGTGCTCATCTGCAGTTTTGCTGGGAAGTGGCCTGGGAAGAGGGCAGGTAAATCACCATTGATCAGTAATCAAATGCCAAATAGCTACTGAGGACAATTTCAAAAAAACAATCTTGTTGATTCTTGCTCTTTAGCCAAGTCTCTATTTGGTAGTGAGATTTTGGGGCATAGTTCTAGCAGTGGAGTCCTATAAATCTCCACTTCATAGCCATAAAAAAAAATTCAAAAGCTAAACATGGTAAACCACTTACTTATAACAAATGTTATTTACATCAACTAGGTTCTGTCAGAATCTATCACACATTCTACAGTATGACAAAGATCTGTTGAGCATTAGCTGCTATATGTAACATAAACTATCATCAAATGGCTCAGACAAAATCCTCAAAGAAAGATAATCTTCCATACCATCTACCTATCAGTTATTTGAGGCTTAAGTGCTTCAAAGGTCATACACATTCTCCTTTAATGAGGAATAAGTTACCTTATGCACACATCTGTTCTTACGCAGTTAATGAACCTTCTCGTCAATTGATTAACTTGTTGACATATAATATCTTGAAGACCTTACAAGCTATATGTCAAATGGTGACATGAGCACATATAAAGAGACACAGTGCTGGCAGGAGTGAAATACAAACTTCAGGGCCAGAGAGCCTGACACTTGATAATTTCTAGCTCCAGCCTTAAGAAAAGATGGTTTTGGATATCAGCCACAAGTGTTATTGAATTTATCAGCATGAATTATAGAATATAATACTGTGCAATCATAGATGCAAATAACCAAGGTGACCTTGACACACAACTGAAATGATAAGAATAGATTTATTCCACCGCCTTGATGGTTGGAGGATTTAATGAGCAAGCTGGGGCACTGCTAAGCTCATTCCATCTTACCAGGGGCAAAAAGCATGTGTGACCTGTTCCTCAGACTCAACATATCAAAGGGTCTGGCACATGCAAAATTTACCTCTATGATTTTTCTCTGTGCTTTTTATGACCTTTGCACTGATCTCTCTCCCAAGATAGGAAGCTCAAGCATGTCTTGGAGAGGGCCTCTAGGTCTCTGTAAACACCTATGTTATCTCTACACAGAAATTCTGCTTCTCAAAACAGAGAATAAGCAGCACTAGGCGTAATATATGGTTTCCCACTTTGTTATGTGCCAGGACTTGGCATTTCCAAGTCCTTGAGTAAATCTACTGTTCTCCTTGCCATTCTTCTACTTTGAATCCTTTCCCTACAACAAATGCTATTATCTTTGGGAAACAAGTGAGAAGAATTTTTTAAAAAGTGAACAGGGTTGCAAACAGTGCTGCAGAAGACATAGAAAGCAGCATCTTATATTCTCCACAACTACTATAATTTAGGAAGGCACAAAATCAGAGGAGGAATTTACAGCCAAGGCAGCTGCAGTGAAACAGATGGGCAAGGTGCACCAGCACATTTGAAAGCTGTCTGCACAAAAAAGTGCAGAGAAAGAAGAACAAAATATTCTTTGAAAACAAACTCCAAAGAACATCTGTACCTTGTGGTCATTCAGGTGATGAGTGAATGCTTTGTCCATAAAACTAATATACTCCTAAGAGTCAAGGTGGCATGAACACTACAGATCTAACTGAAGTATTTTGAAAGGATATGATACCTCCAGAACCTCTAACTTCTACCTTGCTGTCAGGATCATTCAGTAACAACTAGAATTGTATTCTGCCGTCTCCGTTTCAAAGACACTTATCATTTATCCCAGACTCCAGGCCTACTGTTGATTTAAGTCAATAGATTTAGGCCAACTCAATTAACTACTCACTAGTTAAGATATACTTTGAGTCTCTGTGGAAATATAAGAGGGCCTAAGAGCTGTGAAAATCCTTTTAAGTTGGCTTCTCAGTGGGGGCCCCACAACAGAAATGAAACTGAAAGTGTGAATACACTATTTTAGTGGGGCACAGATCAGCCCAGTGGAGGCTACTGATGTGTACAGTCTCAAGCTACCAAACTGTCCTTATTGGGAACAATAGGTCAACTGCCTCAGGAGCACATCAGGTGATGGGAATTGCTTTCCTAATATGATGTGCTGGTTCTCACTGAGTTTTGAATGGTAGAAACATTTGCAGTGTGCAGCAGTCTGTTATACAGCTCCTTTGATAATTCAGCAGGAGCCAAGTGCAATTGCTTCATACAAAGGAAAGATGATGGGCCATTAATCAGTAAATCGGTGCTGTCAAGGTAGAGGAGTGACTATTTTTAAGGTATTGAGGATAGCAAAATACCTCATATTAGCCATGCTATTTCTTCAGTTGAACTTCAGGACCAAAAACATATCCTTTTGAAAGTCTGAATGGAGAAGAAATGCAGGAAGAGTCTACAAAAGTGTTTTCCGTACGTTGAGAAATTATGTTACAGGCAGATCCCTAGGAATGTTTACAGAAACCCAACTCCTGCAGTCAGAAATCAAAATAGTAGAAATAATAGAAAGTCATTTCTGGTATTATTGGATGCCAGGATACTCAGAGTACCATACCACAAAATTACACATTAACTTTATAGTAGTTGGCACCTAATTAAAGCTGCCAAAATAACCATTTAGACTAATCATTGTTTTGGATGATTATCACATAAAAAAACAAAACTAAAAAAACAGTATAAATCCAATGAAGAAGTATCTATCATGAGCTTTAGGTTTCAGCAAGACCCAGCAGAGAGTGAGGATTCTCATTACAGTTATTTATACATTAAAATAACCCAAGACGAATGATGTTAATTTCCAGACCTAAACTATTATCTTAAACTAGAGAGTTCAATGCTTAGCAACCTCTCCCACTGGTCTCATAAACCAGCCACTTGTTTAACTATGTTCCATCATTTTCTGTGCTGTCTGAAAGTCACATACAAGGGGAGCACTGCTCACAGTGGCACCCAACAGCATGACAGCACTGTCGATTACACATCATTCCTTCAGAAATGAGCTGACACTGAGAAGGAACATCATAGCTGGAAGTCACCCTTTGCTGCCATGCCACTGGCTGTCTCATCATGAGATTTAAAAATCATATAAATCTTTTTTAGATCTTATAAAAATATTTCTACAGAAGACAGCTGGGTAGCATTGCCTGATCTGCATTTTGTTTTTAAATTAATCACTGCACTGAATTCAACCAATTCAGGTTTTTCAGAGCTGATAAAAATGCACCCAATTTTATTACTGACACCTTTTTTTTTTTTTATGTAGGAAATCTCTAGACACAAAATAAGGGTAAAATGGAAAGGACCAAACTACAGGCTTACCTTGTGGCACACAGGATTGCAGGACCACAGGAGAGCCTATCTTTCGATCTTCTATTGCAAATGTACTTTCCTGCTGTGTGCAAGGCAGAGTGCTAGGTGACACCAACAGTGTCACAGATGGCATAAATAACAGCATTACACATTAGCCACTTTTGTTCTGTTAATGAATGTGTACAACACCTAGCTTGGCTCCGTTCTTGACAAAATCTATGTTGTCATAGCAGTAACAGCTTGCAAGACTGTTGCATTCTTAGATATGCCACATATACTCTTACCATCCTCAGGTTAAATTTAGAGTTATTTATATTGTGCCTTACCTGATTTATTATTTCTTTCCTCACTATTACTATTGGGGTCATAAACATCTAGAGTTTAAGTTCTAGAATACATTTTACTTCTTTTTGCTCCCTGGACATCCAGCTTGTAAATTAAAAAGTAATACAGCAGCTATTCATTCCATTCTGTAGAAATTAAAGTTACAGCATCACGATTGCAGTTAGTCATGAATCAATTTCCAAAATTATTTTTTTCATTATGTACATGGAAAAAAATCAAATAATAGCAAAACAAATAGGTGAAACCCATAGTGAATGGAGAACAACTGACACTTGATTCTGATAGTTAGAAATACTGAAGAAGAGTTATTTATCAGACTATGGGGGGGGGGGGAAGCATTGCGTTAGAAGCCAAAGTATCTTCATATTTGCAAGAGAACATATTAAAAAAAATCTATTCATGTTTTTTTGCATAATTCAGTTTTCAACAAGGGTAGTCCCAAAAAAAGAGGGAAACTCCAATTATAGGGCTTCAAGCAGTATAAGATTGAATTGCCTCTAGAAGTGATAGGAGTTTCACTGGATGCATAGACACTATCAAGTCAGTCTTCCTCAGTATAATGGCACCTGCTGACAGACTTTATTAAACTACATTCTATCTTAACTGCTGGTGAATTATGGTCTGGGGTACAATGATAGGTGATATTTTGTACTCAATATTTTCTATACATCACTGCACTGTCATTGGTTTATTATAGCGACTGATTTGATTTAGCAAAGTGTGATGATTTATTGATTATTTTTTTAAATTCCTAGACTATATTTCAGTGGTTAGTGACACATTCTGTTGTCATTACCTTCAGCTAATTAGCACTTCTGGATTTATTTTTTTACACAATTGACTGAAGGTGAAGCACAACAGCAGCAGAGAATTGCTGCATCCCTGGACATGTTTAAGGCCAAGTTCAATGGATCATTAAGGAACCTGGTCTAACAGAAGGTGTCTCTGTCCATGTAGAGGGGGTTGGAAGTCAATGATCTTTAAGGTCCTTTCCAATATAAATCATTCTATGATTCTATGACAGATGTGACACAAATAAGGCTTCAGTTCAAATGCTTTGGACTGAATTTAAACCTGGTATTTTAGGCACTGGAATTCTTCTGGAGAAGCAAAGAGCCACTGAATATATCACATCTGAATATGACTTCTTAATATTGAACTATGCTGTTCTTGGTTGTTTTTTTTTTTTTTTACATATCTGCACTGCCTAAATAAAATTCACCTCAGCACAGTAGGTCAACAAAGTCTATGAATTGAGTCCCACTCAAAATATCACAATAACCTAAATGGTCTTTTAATAACCCTCTACAGAAATGAAAATTCTTCACCCCCACCACTTCCTGCAAATCTCTCTCTCTGTATATTTAGAGATATACTTTTCTGAAAAATAAATATAGGTTTTTTCATGTTAATTCATATAGCAGGATAATCTAGGACCAAGGGCATCCAACAAGAATGATCAAACAAAATGCTTAAATAGGCAGGTTTGGTATTTGACAGGGGAACAAAACAAAAGTGTTAGCAATATCTTGAAAAGCATTCCTGTCAGTAACAATAAGAAACCTGTCATCACGACTAGTAAATACTTCATAGCTGAAGATGGTTTATATCTCCCTCCCTTTTCCACTTGCATCTGTCTCATGGAATGAACTGCTGATCCCAAAGGAAATATGATCAAAGCCTAAGCTTGGAGTTTTGCATCTTATCTTCCATATATACTGTGTCATTTTCTCTAACAGTTGTTGCAACTGTATTGTGTTAGGTATTAGCTTTTCTTTCAAGAATGTCTATGAATGGGTTGTTACTTTATGTTTTCATTATAATGCTTTTCTTCTGTTAACTCTTAAACTGGCAAGAAAAATAAGTATAATAGAAGCTCAACTTACTGTGATCAAATACCTTCTCTTTCCCATTCTTGTTTGCTCAGTCTTATTCAATAAAGGTACAGCATCACAGTCAGCTTTATAACCTCTAGGTATTTTCCTCTAAAGCTGCAGGATGGCCACAGGCAACATGCTTAAATCCACAGGCAGTATCAGATCAGTATAAAACACTTGATACACCAGCTTTATTGATTTTTTTAAAATAAATATTCCACTGGTATAACATTTTTCTGCATGGATAACAAATAATAGGTATACTTTATTGCAGTAGCATGTTCTCAGCTGTGTTTATATGTAACATTTAGGACATTTTATAGACATAGGACACCTTGACCTTGATTTTCAAAGTTACTTGTAATATTTAAAAGGAAACAAGCAAACAACACATTTATGCCCATAGCAAGATTTTTAATCGCTATAATATGCTCTCTGGTTGTGATGGCATGGGATGACACCTTTTATCAAAGCCAATTTATTATTATTATTATTACTAGAATTATAAATGAGAAGGAAAAAAGACACATAAAATGAAAGAAAACAAAAATAAATTACAATAGGGAAACAAATGCTTTTGTGATTCCTTTTTTATGACATGAAATGCCAGGAAAGGAATTAGAGGCAATGCTATAACTGAACAAACACAAGAATGTCTTAGAGCCTTAGTGTTTTAAAGCTACTGGTAAATTAACTGAGAATCAGTTGCTGAACTGGAAAAACCTCAGAATATTGCATGTATTTTTTTGTTTATAAATGTTAATTTAAATTGGAACGGATTCCATAGTAGGACTAATACAATGATTAGATGACTGTATTTTTTTTTCTTTAGTTGAAAAATAGATTAAAAGAACTTGGCTTGTTTAGTTTACAGAAGTAAAACAGAAAAGGGAAGCTGATAAAGTCTGCAAATATTGAAGGAACAGGAGCAAATATTAAGATGAAAGAAGAATTATTTTGGTTATGAGGAGTAATCGTCTATGGTCATGCTAAAATAAATTCTGCTTATAATAACTTAATAGCAAAGAAGTGTACTTTCCAGGCCTTCACAGACAGACCTTCTAAAATGGAAATTAAAATGTGGAGGGCACACTCGTTCCTTTTGTAAATGCGAGAAAACCTGGCAAGGGATCATGGAGCCAAACAGAAAGCTTGAGTCTTTCCTAGCTATCTTTTTATCTCAAAGGTAAAAAGAACAGGAACAGAACAGTTGTTTGAATATCTCATCTCTTCTGCTTTAATCTCATGGAAAATTACTGTTGATGCTTCTGCCTCTTCCTGCAAATCTCAGGTTTATCAAAGTGCATTGAAAAGCACAGTATTAACTGTTATGAGGGGCAGCTAAATATTAACTAACATGGAGTTAGTTAATATATGTGAAAATGTTAAGAGTAGGGAAAGGAGCAGAGCCTCAAGTACCTCAAGAAGCCCACTCTTTGTTCTTTATATCACCTTTTTTCTCTCCTTTTTTTAGCTGTATCCACAATCTGTAATGTTAATCACCAACCCTTCCTCTCTCCCATACATGTGTGCTCTCAAAGATTGGGTTTGATGTTAGGGGGTCAGAGCTACAGTAGGAACCAACACAAACACATCAGTCTCTATCTTACACTCGGTGCTAGAAATCTGTTACAATTTGCTAGTCTGACAAGGAGAAAAAAAACCCCCTTCTTTCCTTCTAATCTGTGAGCAGCTGACAAGTTTCCCTTCCCCCCTGCTGTGTGGTGGTGTGTGAGGCTGTGATACAAGAAGTTACCCATCCAACTCAATGTTAGCCACAGCTGATGTTTACTTTCCAGGGCAAATAATCAATTACCAGCTCTACTAAGTTTTCCAGTCTAAGCATCCTTGTTCATATGCCTCACAAAAACAGAAGGAGAATCCTGGGGTCACAGAGACAGATTGCACAAACTAATTTATGGAAACTGAGACATAAACCACTGTAAAGCAATAGTGTGCAACTTTACTGAAACAGAAGGCAAGTCAAACAAAAATGGGGTTTTTTGAGTCTGGCCTAATAACTGACTTTGTCAATATAATAATTATCAAAGAAATCCAGGCAATCATTCTCTTTCTTGCCATGTTGTTTATCTATTGGAAACTGAAGTCAAATCAAAGTGCTAAAATATTTTTTTTTTTACCATTAGGGACTAATGAAGTAGCATTTCTAATTTTCTAAAAGCAAATGAAGGAAAAGAAATAGTAGTGCAAAATCACTGTTTATATAGTACAGTCCCAAAAAATCCTCTCTATGAGTATGAACAAACTCAGGGTATAATAGATTTAGCAGTTCATGCAATTGTATAGGAAGCAATTTTTTTTCCCCTGAAGATACTTTTTTAAAAAGCAACATAATTTAATTAATTTTTAAATTAATTTCTTTCAAGAAGCTAGAGCATCTTATATTGTTTACTGGAGAAGAAATTACTTTTCTAACTTAGTCTATAAATAATGGTAATTAATTTAATTTAACATGGGATAAGATGGAAAACATAGCACATAGGGCAAATATGCCAGGAACAGATGAAAATTCAGCTGGTTTTTTTTTCAGGAAAAGCGAAAGCACGTTTCCTTTGAATATTTTTTGACATTAGCCTTATGAAATCTATTCTGGATAAGTGATTTGGACTAAGACAACACTTTCTTCCCCCTTCAGTTTACCTCACTATTCATAGAAATTATTTTCTAATTGTCATCTCTGTGGCTCTGAGCATTGCAGCTGTCCAGAGAAGTTGCTGCTCTGCTTAACTAAAGTAGAATTTACCATTGAAGGTATAAAAAACTAGATCCCTGTTAGCTGCCATGAAAAATAGCAAGATGTTTGCATTTTTGTTCAAAAGTGGCCTTTCTCCCCCAGATTTTCTATAACCTGCTGGACACATTTTACAAAAGGCTCAAATTTCCTCATCCAACTGCAAAAATATCAGCTGCTGGTATTTCACAAACTTCTCTTTAATATGGACATCATGTAAAAAATGTGGCTGAAATTGGTATACAGAAAAAAAGGCACATTGCTTGGAAACTGACAGATTAAAAAAAACTCTCCAATATAAACAAGTTTAGAGTCCTATATTGCAATCTTATTTTCTGTGTTGAACCTCTCTGTCCTTAACAATAGTGAAAATACATACATATGAAAGCTGGAAGAAGATACAGCAGGAAGGCTTTTAACTTCACAAATTACTTTTACACCTTACCTTTACAAGTGTCTATCCAATGTTTGATATTTTTCAGAATTATTACAGTTTTCTTTCTTGCTTTTGTGGAGTTTGAGAACAGTCACTAAACAGGTGGAACAGGATGCTACTCACAAAGAAACATATAATGAAAACACATGGCAAAATAGAAGCTGGCAATAGACTCTCTGCACCATGTTTTTGCTGAACACTGATGGTATTGCATTCTAGCCAGCAAGGATCTCCCCATATATCCAAAGGGACTGTTAAGGCCAGCTGGAAAATAAATTTCAGAAACTCCTCCAGAATTGCAACAATACTCAGGACCTTTGTTCAGAATAAACAGGAATTACATTTATTTTCTGGATATGCTTTTTACTCCTTTCTTGACACCAAAACTACTGACATTTTATGATATGCTGTTAGCTGTTGAGAAAGCAGGAGGATGACAGCTCTGAGGGAATCTGAAATCCAAACTGCTTGACCTAAAAGGTTTATGGTGACCTATGGCCCTCCTTGTCTCCCACTTGCCCCAGAAAACAGGAAGAATAACAAATAGCACTTCATAACTGCAGGGTTTTGCAGGTGCTTACAAGGAAAGAACATAACAGCAGAGCTAGAACCTGAAAGCAAATAAATCCAGAAACAGTCTGCAATAAAACTACCTCACAAGCATGGCTAGAAGATCACTATGGCAGCAGCATTTAAATAAATCAAGAAGGAATAATGGTATCTCATTTTTATATTCCTTTTGTTATTTCTGCTAGCAGAATCACAGATGTTTACTATTCTTTTAGCAAAATTAGTTTTAAAAAGAATGTTTCAACCAATATAGTGTATTTCACATAGGCACTATGTCAAAGGTGTCTTTTTCTGATAGCAAGTTCTTAGATTGAAAAAGAATTCTGTAATTAAATAGTCCAGAGAGACGTAAAATATAGTTAAAAACATATATATAGACATATATTTAGAGAAATAGGAATTTCTATGAGTTATATTTTTAATGTATTTTATTTTGAAAACCCAGTGTACTTACAAATCTGTGTATTTATGTGAATCTACAATTTTCTGATTCCTTTCAGGAAAGGGAATGAAATCTTGTGATTTCAGTGAGGATCAATTGGAAAACTTCAGTCCATTTTCCTGCACTTCATGTCATTCCATTCACTTTTCTTGTTTTCACTTTGTTTCAGAAATTTCTCTTTTTTTAACATTTTATTTTTTCAATTTCTTCTCCTCTGTCTTTGTTTACCTTTCTTCCTTTTGGTCCTTTTTGCTGCACCTCATTTCATCTCCGTACATTTGATTGTAGTCACTTATTTCCAAATTTTCGTGGTTTTTTCAATGGTATTTTATTTTATCATATCTCCTCACCAGAGTGTTTGTTACACTTTCTTCTCTGATTTCAAGATTGAATTTCCTTTCCCGAAAGGAAGATATGCAGGGTATCACATCACCCTTATAGGAGGATTAACAGCACAGACCTTGTCTCCATGGACCACAATCACACTTAACTATTTTAGTCTAATGCCAGCAACAAATAAAGGTCCCATATTAAGTGCTATTGTTCTTGAGAATGGAGGAAATGGTTTTTGTTCCAAACTGTTCTGATTGTCAATTTAAAATTTCAGTCTTGACTGCCTTGAAGTCTTAATATTCTACAAGATTTCTTTCTGGACTTCTGAAGCTTTGCAAAAAAAACCCCAAAAACATTTTGTTATTAATATGGTTTAAATATGTAATCTGGCTTGTCACTTTTTAATCTGATGCATGCTGCAGGACTCTGCATTCTTTTAATATTTTAATGTCAAATTTAAAATATGTGATAGCTTTCCAATATACAACTGCTATAATGTAAACACATATCTATTTTTACTGACCTAAATTAAAAGGTAATGAATTTTAATGCAAATGATTCTTGTGTTTGCTAAAAACTGCTGAAAATAAATTTTAACCATTTTTAAAAGTAAATTATAGTTATCTCTCAACATATAATGAAAATGTTGACTTCCTTCTAGATCATTTTAAATTTATGTCTAACATAAATGATTTAGAAACAGAGCCCAGCGTGGCTGGGCAGGAGAAACAATACACATCAAAATTCTGAATGTGTCCTTTTTTGCCTTGGTTTCCAAGGGTAGGAAAGCTGTGCTTGGTCTTTGAAACAGCTGTGAAACCTGCCAGGTTTACAGTACTGCTGGCACAGAAAGAGCAGAATAAGCTACCATACACTGGACAGGTAGAGCGACTAAACTGACCAAATTTGAGTCAATAGGTATCCCTCATATATCTCCATGTTTCCAGCCTTCCCTAATCCTGAGTGGGAATGTCTCCTGAATGGGAATCCCTAATGTCAAAAGACAAGGGGCCTGTACCTGAGCTGCATTGCCTAGATTCTATTTTTCAGTTTTCTAATGGCTACATGAGAATTATAATTGCAAGTTCCATCTCAGAATATTCTGTGATTCTGTAAAATTCCTACTAATATATTTTCAATTCACATAACCTACACACATATCTGTCTTTTTTTTTTCTTTTCATGGGCCACAGTTTAGGTATGACTGGGTATATACTGTTTCTTCCCATCTTCTGTAGGCACTAAATCCCTATAGGAGATTTTTTACAGCCTTCTGTAGGAGCTAGGTTTAAGACATACCTCTGCACGCAACATTTTTCATTGACTATTAGAACATATTTTATTTTTGGGACATATAAGACTATGTCATAACAGTGGTCTTGAGATATTTAAGGTAGCTGTGAAAGAGAAGTAGAATTTGGAGATGCTAAGACAAGTCCTATAAGCAGAATACTAATAAGTATTAATTCAAAAATCATGTTTGCTAGTAGATAGATACCTACTTGAGTTAGCAAAGGTCACCCCAAATTAAAAACAAACTACAGTAAAAGAAGTTGATAACAGTACTTCAAATTTCTCTCATTATAAGAAGAAAGCAAAGATAGAGCACATTGGATCTAAGTCTAAACAGCTAAGTGAGAGGTACATACTATAAAGGATGCACAAAATCCTTGTTTAATTATTTTCATAAAAGTATGACAAATTTAATTAATTAAACAAAGCAATGAGATTACTGCTGGCAAAATCAGCCACCAGAAGGTCCAAAATACGGTAAATGGAAACAAACTATAACAGACCCAAACTGGTAACCACATTATTGGTTATTTGTTGGGATTATACAATTACGCAAATATCATGAATTAAAGGCAAAAGATGAGCACATAAAGCTTCAACAGATTATGAGAAGAGAATGAGCATCTTAGATTATGGGCATACCAAAATTATATAATCATTTTTTTTGCAATATCAGAGTACACAAAAATATTCTTGGCTTAATAGAATTTTTCTTTTCTATAATTACTTCAGTGTCTGAGTTCACAGAGAAAATACTTTTAGTACAGAAGTATTTTGCAATTTCTTTCTCATTCTTTACATTTTGCATTCTTTACATTTACATTCTTTCTCATTCTTTATATTTACATTGTTGCTTGACTCTATTTTTATCAATGCTCTTTTCTCTACTGTTCTCATTGACTGGGGCTTTCATTCATGCAACACTATGATCAAAGGCAAATCCATTCTATTTCTTGAAGAGTTTTCTCTATATATAAATCAAAGAATTTCACTAGGCTGAGAGGGAAAATTATTCTGACGTACTTAGTAATTTTATTTATTTATTAATTATAGATATAGATAAGTGTTGACTGTAGCATGATTCATTGATTCCTATTAAATCTAGCTCTATGTTGATTAACTATTAAATAAGCACTTTATTTTAGTATTGAATGAAGTGATATTGCTACCATTTGCATCCCAGGTTGAGTACAAGTACTGGAAGGTTCTTACTGCATTTGTAATTGGTTCTATATTAATATTTAGACTGATTAAGAGACTTTCTCTACCCTAATATATTTAAATATCTGCCTCATCTTACTACTGTACCTTGTGCCCTGCACAAACAAGTTCTTGCTCATCTTATTCACAAAGGAGGCTTTTGCTAAAAGCCATCTGTGAACTAGATTGTAAATTCATGTGTACTCACAGAGGGGGAAAGAATGAGACAAATGGAAACCTGGAAGCAAGGCTCATTGCTGATAAATCCATGCTGCACAAATAGGCTAAATTTCAATCATTTCTAAGAATCAACCTCCTGCCCAGAAGCAGAACACCAGGGTTCTCCTGCTGGATCCCCAGTGTAGATGTTACACTACATGTGTACTACAGGTAGTGCTAACAAGCTTCCATATGATCTTATGTGTATACCAACCATTTGCAACATGCTGACTAGGAGCTGCCTAGGAATTTGCCCTGACAACCACTGAAGAGAGACTTCAGTTACTTTAAAAAATATTTTTTTCAGTGTTTTGAGGGTTTTTTTGTTTGTGGGTTGTTGGGCCTTTTTTTTTTTTTTAATAAGGCAAACATTCCCAGCATCTTCATGTTAAATTCTAAACAAAGATTCTTTGTATATGGTGAGGCAAGGTGAGTCCCCCTACAGCATAATTGATAAAAGTTACTGTGTATCTGAAATGATGACATCTTCTTATAATCAATGCAGTGAAACTAGAAAGCTACTACTACATTGTAAGAAAACTAGCGCAAAGGGTAAAAGCACAAAGAATAAAAGAATCAGAAAAAAAGGGTCAGAGGTATAGAAACATGAATATCCACTCTAAGTGAAAATAGGCCTCTGAAAGAATAGAGATTTAAAAAATCATACTTTAGCAATATAAAATGTTTTGATTCACTCACTAAATTGGAGAAAAATATTATGATTCTGCCTCCAGACTCCATTAAAAAGTGCATGTGTTTTTCAAAAAGTGTGCAGCATCTTCCCATGTTGAAAGGCTTGTTTGAAATAAAAGACACTACAAAAAATTAATTAACAGTCATTATTTCTAGAATCAATCCATCAGCATCCTCCAAAGGGGGAAAACACAAACTTCATCAAAGTATTGCTTATTACATCATAAGTTTGGAATCACAGGATGGTTAGGGTTGGAAGGGACATCTGTAGCTACATTTTCTCTAAAGCAAATGAAGCAATATTAACTTTTTGCCTATGTAAATAATAGTAGCAACAATAATAAAGCATAAAAGTCAAAAATAGGCAGTTTTGCCAGCCTGTGTAATTTGCCTCAGGGTAAGTAAAGTTGAAGAGTGTTCCCACAATGATACATAGTGCGTTCAGAGCACAGGAAAAGATAAAGGGATACTCAGAGCAGTGTTGCTCCAGAAGAAATATTTGAGGAGGTACCCAACTCTATTATAGATTTTTCTTCCTTTTAAATTTTTTTTTCCCCAATTCATCGTGCTATTTCTCAACATTTTTTTTTTCTCTTTTCTTTGTTCGGACTCATTTTGTTACATAACAGTATTGACTTTTGTAACATTTTCCTGATCTCTACACCACCAGATCTAAAGATTTATGCTCTAGTTCCCCAACAAAAGTCTTTTTCATGACTTACTATTTTATGAATGAAGAGTGGATAACAGTGGAATTTTCAGTGTTAATGATTATTATAAATTTTGCTGCTGTGTAGTGATGTAAAAAAATCAGATAAATATATTCATTCCCAAATATGCCCAAAATGGGTATCAAAAAATTAGATGAAATTGCAAAATACAGTGAAACAAAAAGAACTTAGACAGAAGTTTCAGAAGGACAATCTGAGTGACAGGAAACTTTTTTCTCAGCTTTTCAGTATTGATTCATCAAATTACTAAAGCTGTATGACAGTCACTGCATGGTTTAGATTTTGGATTTTACCACCAAGATTGATGATAAACTATTGGGTAAGTTATTGGGGCAGATCAGCAATATCTGCTGTATAAATGGAAATTATTATTTAATGTAGCTAAAAAATAATAATGGTTATCCTTACATGAACTCAGTATTTTCATATGCATATTTCAGATGAAGGTCACCTTAGTGTTAAGCTCTATGATTTTATTGCACTGTAAAACATTCTTTGTAGAATCATTATATAAATCAAATTGAATGGTACCTATAAATAAGGCTGATAATTCCCAGAACAGTAAAATCAAAATGTTCTGAAAACAGAGTGATTTATTTTTCCTAGCTTCTTACTGAATCTATGGACCACAAATCTTTTGATACAAAAATCTTAATGAAGATGTGTATTTCTAATAAATTTTCATCTCGTTAAATTTCATTCTCTATTTCATTTTCTATTCATTTCAAATACATAAAGATCTATAATCCAGGAGACCAGAATAGGCAGAGTAACTTTTTAATTTTGGTACTGAAATAGTGTAACAGGAGTTGCAACAAATATTATATGGTAAAATAGAAATGTCACTTCTCTCCCTGAATATTATTCAAATCCTGTTGCAATCCTTAAATAGGATTATCTTTTAGAGGGATTAAAATAAATGACATTTCATAATGACTGATTAAACAATAAATTAAAAAGACTTTTTATTACTGCACAGAAAGTTACTATCACTCTAACGTTGTTATGATTGGAAGAAAGGCTTTTACAATGTCACATTATTTGAGAGTGTGACAGGGTTAATAGGAGGATCAGAAGTTCCATAGAAATCAGACTATTCAGACACCTTTGAGATTTTCCCTCACCTGAGCTTCCAACATGGCTTATGGCTATATGGGAAGTCTATTCTGAAAACATTGTCTGTTTTATTATGTAATTAAGTAAATTAAATAAAGTTCTACATGATTGTGAGAAAACACCTTTATTTTCCTCTAGCAGCATGGTGTAGTCTCTATAACCACACCTCTCTGAGAACTGTTCCATGGCTCACTTTCATTCCCTTACTCTTAAAAAAAAAAAAAAAAAAAGTAGTAAATATTTTCCCAAGAATTACATTCTCTGTGCTCAGAAAACAGATTCAGTAGTTTCTGTTTGTGATAACATCTTTAGCTGCCAATATTTTTTCTGGGTTGATGGTCAAGTTACAATAAAAGAGAATTTTAAGAATTGATCTTTGGTTGACTTCTGAAAACAGAAGTAGATATGAATATTAAAATTCTTGCTGTCACTTCTGAGATGTGTACAGATTTGGTCTTCAGCAATAGAAGCAAACATACATGCATGATACACTGTCACAAGATGATGAGCAACAGAAACAAACTTCTCTGGGTTCACTACTATGTGAAAAGACATAAAAAAGCACAAAAAGGATTCACAACTACTTCATCCAGATATAGCAATCATATTTTACTTTCTGAACTACTGAATTTCTGGAAATCGACTGATACTTAAAAATAAGCCACCACTCAGATACAAATAGACTGGGCTGTTCACTTTGCATGACATGTGGAAAGATTTCTTCAAGGCCTGCTATTCTGAAGATGCAGAAAAGAGCACACTGAAAACAGAGGCTTCATCAGGTAAGAACACATTTTCTCCTGTCTAGAGGAAAAAATCCCAAATTCTTCCTTATGAGCATGGGTAGAAGGCTGTAAGACACCTCATATTTTCCACATTATCCTGCTGTCACCCTGCAGAATCTGCTATTGTGCTGGAATAGCCTGAGACAAAGAGGTAGTAAAACATAGGATGGGGGCAAGGACAATTCCCCTCTCCTTTAACTGTCTTCCCTTGAGGAAGCTTCTTGTACAAAGCTTGCTATCATCATCCACTGCAGAAAAATGTTCTAAAAACATTTTATTGGCTTCAACAGCCTTCAGTGGGAGTGTGGTTTTAGATTTACCCACTGATCTGAGCAACAAAAGTAGACCTTGGTCTCCAAGTAAAGTCATAATTTAGGCAGAATTGGGGTCAGCAATTGTTTAAGTTAAATCTGCAATGGAATTTCTGCTACCTTTTGGTGTTTAAAAGAATCTAAGTAGCAGTAGCACACCAGAGTCCTCTATCTCAAATGTTTCATTTGTGACAAGAAGCAAGCATCTCTAACTCTGTTTTATACCATTTTATCACCATTATCCTGCAAACAAAACAAAAGGATATAGAAATTTGTTGTGTACAGTACGAAGTTCACCTATGGGCAAAATACACAAAGCTTGATAGAATTGTGAAAATGCCTTCCTTTTTTTTTTTTCTTTTTAAAGTTAAAATTCATTGTAGTCGAGGAAAGAAAATAATGGCTAAAGAAAAAAAATAAATCAAAGCCCCAAACAGTAAGCTGAGTCTCTACTTGTTGCTGACTCATCTTTTATACCTGAATGAAAATAAACTAAATTTCTTGTGGTAAAGAGTTAACAATTATATGCTCCACTCTCCATTTAGAAAAAGGTTTATAAAAGACCTAGAGGATCAAACTTTCCTTTTCCTTCTAAAAATTATATATTTTGAAGCTCAATTAACTATCCAGTGAATTAGCTTAGTTCATAAGAAATTATAAAGCCTATTCTCTAAAGAGGCTTAGGAAACCATCACAATGTAAGAATTTGCTGATTTTTAGCAGTTCAAAATAAAATTTGTTTGGACAGTAAAAGCTCAAATTGGTTAATGTGAAGGTCTGGTTCCTTTTTTCAATACGTGGAAGCAATTCCTCTAAAGACAGTATTTTCCTTATAGCATAATTTTATGTTCCCATTAAAAACTCATCCTAAATCCACCCTGAAACATTAGTAGACACCTTTGGACTGTAGAAATGCTTGGGTTTTATCTGGAAGGGCTTTGAGAGTGCACAGATGGCTATTACAGATTACCAAAATGGGGCTGTGCAATAACAGTGCCAGCTGTATAACAACCAGTCCATCTCTGAAAGAGATTGCAAATTCAAAGAGGTAATCCTTTCAGGTCTGAGAGCTGCTTCAGATGAACTGAGGCTCTACATTAGGAGGACAGAATTCTTTTAGAAAAAGGACAGAATGCTTCTATCATATTTGCTATTAAAACAGTGTTTGCATAGGTGTTTCAAGGAAACAAAAGAGCTCAAATATTCTCTTTTGTATTATAATGATTATACCACTCAACATTCAGCTCTGTTGTATTTTTAATCTTTCTAATCTGACCATAAAAAATTAATTCCAGAGAGGTTAGATCAGTGGAGAGAGTTACTAGAGAGGCAGGCTGCTTTCTAGACCATTAATCCTAGATGATGTCCACAGTGTTTGAAAACTATCTCTTGAGGAATATTTGATAGTTTATTTGAAAATCTATAATGTCTTTGCATATCATTAAAGTAGTAGGGGAAAAAAACACACAAAAATTAAAAAGAACTGCACTCAAAATCACTGAATACTTGAAATCTGACACCATATTTTTACTTTCTTTAAAGAGGCAACAATTCCCCACAAAATTTGGCTACTCCTTCATTTTCTTTCCCATTCCTTTTGTTCTGGCCCATTGATACATTTTACAATTTGAGATCTATATTTCACTAAAATGCCTTTTTGATCACTGCTGAAAGAGTTATATATATTTGGTATCCTAGGGCTCAGTGCAGTAGGGATTGACAGTAAGAAGTAAAAGCAGAGAAGGAATTTGATATCAGCCACAATTACTTAAAGTAAAACTCTAAATAATTCTATCATCATTATGAATGCAGGACCACCTACACAAAGGTGTCAATAATGGCACATAAGACTGAACAATGAAATTGCCATCACACCAGATACTGCTTTCTACTGAAACACTGAAGACAAACTATACACTTTTTTTCTCCTGCATTCAGATTTAAGCAAAACTCTTACTCCATGCTGAAGAAATGTAGAAGTCACTATATTTTCCATGTTTATACTTAAATAAATACATGAATGTAGCAAATCTTCTTACAGTCTAATTGGCCTTTTTTTCCTCTGTTATGTAGAACTGGATCTCATCCTTACTCAATACAAGGAACCAGATCCCAGGAAAGTATCAGTATTAAAAAAAAAAAAAAAAAAAAAAAAAAAAAAAAAAACCAAAAAAAACCCCACACATTTGGGTTAAGGACTTATTTAAACTCAGAGTTTAATCAACTGGGGATTTAAAATTTTTAGCATGTGCTTGAAAATCTTAAGTAAAATTTGTCTTTCCAGAATTTAAGGAGAGTTTTTCATGAGATTTGAACTGAATCAACGAAAATAACTTGATTAAGTTTGTGACGTGGCAGTATGACTCTATCCTTTCAGAGGCTGCAATTCATAAATCTTTGTATAAAGGCAGAAGACAGAAACTAGTTTAAAAAAAAATCTCCATTCGATCATATGTAAAATACATGGCTTGAAGGGATAGGAAATACTCTTATGGCTGGCTAAGCAGGGAAATTGCTTTGACTACATCATCTCCTTCTAGTAACAGAGATCGTACTGACCATAAAACCTTTCAATAGTTCCTGCAGCAATGTCAGCTGGAGTTCAAGCAGTACCAAAGACTGCCAGAATGTCCTTTACAAGGCAAAGTTACTATCCTGTTAATGATCTGTTTTGTTTTCCTGATAATGTCATTTGTCGTGGTTTATGTCTGACTTATACCACTACTAAGGAATAAAATCATAGGTATTTGGATTTGCAATATAACATTTTAATACTAGTCTTTTTCCAAAAGTTCACATTTTTTTCCAGTGGAAGAGGTCATTATTTAGTGCTTCTATTAGGGTAAATCCAGGCTTCTCAGCTGAGGTTTTTTTTCATTCATATTTAATGGCTCTTTTATAGACAATTGTATCATAAATTGTTTTAACTATTCTATTTTGTCCTTTTTTCTATTAAGAATTATTATTGTGCCTCTGGCTTAGGAACCTTACTTGCTAATTCTCATTTTCTCACATCAGTTTTAGAGCTCCACTTCCTAGAAGGCTCCAAATATTTTATGGACATTTCTCATGTTCATCTGAGAAATGAACTCTTTCTTAGTTTGAGGTGGATTGTCCAACCAGGGCAATGACATGACATATGTTGAAGATCACTTTAAAAAAAAAACCAAAAAACTAAGGGTAGTCATTTATTTCCTTCTAATCATCCCATGACACCTAATTGTTTGACCAAGCACAATACTTTTAATGAATTTCATCCCACTCCTTTAGCAACAATTTCTGAGTGAGGCTGGTTTCTATCTTCCACAATTTCATGCATTTATATATGTATATTTATATACACATATTTCAAATATGGTATTAATTCCACTTCTCTTTTATCCACTAAAGACAATTAAGAGCTATGAGATTAGAATGACACTCCTTCACTTTACGTTAGAATTCAAAGGGAATTTTCTGTGACAACTTTTGTCTTTTCAATGCACATTTCAAATTGAAAAAAACACAGAAAAAAATATCAAACCCAAAGATGCAAAATTTGTTAAGTTTGCTTCTTTCTTATTACAAAGAATATAGTGCAAATAAAATGCATATTTATAGGACAGAGACTACACGTAATAGTTCAAGTAAAGAGATGCATTCTTATAACTTGCACAACAATATTCTCATAAGTAATTGCTTTCACCTTCCCTTGGAAATAATGATACTTTATTTTTGCTATTGGTACTTCAAGTTTTTGTATTGGTATATAGGTAGGATCTTTAAGATTATAAGCATATCAAATACCTTATGTACCAAGTTATAGACTTCACCTTAAAAGTTTCAGCTGAGCATAATATAGATCCAAATCACTACCAGGAGTTGAAAGCGGAAATAGGATTCTAGGAAAAGAAACAATAAAAATTTTCTCACATGCATGCTTTCCTTGTAGCAGTAGTTAACATTTTTGAGCTGTATAAGAATGCCACATATTTCAATGAATTTCAGCCTTTGGCCAAGATTCCTAAAGTGCTCTTATTCTAAATTTTTCAGAATGACTGCAAAAGCCCTCAAAAATTGCACTAAGAGCAGCAACAAAACATCTTCCAATTGTATTCTTATTCTGTTATCCTGGGTAAAAAGTTTGCAGAGCAACATTAATGGGAGAAAATATGCTATTGTCTGTGACAAATTTGACAATACCTGGAAGTGCACATGTAATGCTAAAAGCGATGACCTAAGCCTAACATCCTGCAATAAAGAGCACCTATGTTATTGCCTTGAATTAAAAATTGCTTCAGTTGAACCAGTACTTTTGTCCTGACTTCCATTTCTAGTTATAACAAGTCACGAAAGGAATGACCCAGTAGTACTTTCATATCGACACATGCATGCACACACACAGTAATAATGGTATACATTCCCAGGGCCCAGCAGGTTATTGAAAGGGAAGTTATTCAGCCCAGGCCTGATGAAGGGAAAATACAAGATTACAACACATGCGATGTCCTGCAGAGAGTGCAGGGATGTCTTATTTAGCAGTGTGCACCAGCTGCAGCACAATACTGAGTTCAGATTCATCTGTCTTCTCAGCAAGGAAAATTAGGCAAAACAGAATCTCATGCTGCCACAAATCTAATGCTTTAAACTAAACCACTAGAGGCACCTCTACTAGATATAGGACAATGTACTGGAAGCACGAGAAACCTCCTCCATCAATATCATCTGCAAAGGTGTCATCGCCAGTACTTGTGGCAAGGCATTGCCGCTGACAAGTCATACCCGTCTTCTCTTCTGCCATATCTTGCACCAACAATACCTGTGTAGATCACAGTGGTCTGCTGACTTCTTTGAAAGCCCTTTCTTTACCCTGTTTAAATTTTTTGCATCACAGAAGACCATGTCTTTCTGACATAAGAACAAGGGAAAACAATATCCAAGCAGTTTATATATTTAGAACTATACAAACCACTGTTTCCTACGTGGCTAGGATGTTTTATAAATAGCTTATAAATCATAGAATCATAGAATGAGACATTATTTCCTAACAAATCTTATTTCATATATTGGTCTCCTCTCCCCTTGGTCTAAAACAGCTCATTCAAATTAGTGATCATCAGTAGGTAATAGCATTTAGGAGAAGCTCACAGTTGCACCACTGACTTAATGGCAGATGATTTTGTCCCTGTGAGATTCCTGAGCATATGCCCTCCTCAGTTTAGGATGTGGCTTCTCTTGGCAATGTGAAAAGATACAGATGGCTTAGATTGTAGCCATCTTCTCTGAAGGATGAGCTATTACTATTAATGATGATAAAAGAGTCTTATACTGTTTCCTCTACCATGGCAGAGCTGTAAAAGTCAATTAGAAAAGTCTGGTTACATAAATTATTTTCTCATTTTCCATCCCTCCAGAACTCAACTGGTCAAGGAGGATGGCAGTTCATATGAGTCTTTTCTTCCAAACCCCTACTGAACGTGGAGTCTGTGCTTAGTAGATAGGAAGGTTCAGGTGTCAGTAAGACCATACTGCAAACTAAAGCCAGTAGAGAAAGATCACTTGCCCTTTTGAATCATTGAAAATTCATGATGAACAAGTGTAGCTAGACAATCAGTTTATAATCCTTTCCAGTTTACAAAATCATGTTTCTCTGCTTTATGATGCATATAAATAAAGATTTTTTTACCTGCAGAGAGATAGTACAGTCAGAAAAATGAAGGGCTTTGCAAGGAAGAGTAAAATTTCCTTTCCCGCTAAGCACTCCAGAACAGACAACACTCAGGTTGTAGGTGACAGAAGCATGGAAGATTCTTTTAAGAAGCTTGTAATACTATTGAACTACTGTGCTTTTGTGAGTTTGTGGGCCCCAAGTTGGGCAACTCCCGGGGGGTTCCCCTGGCAGGGGAGACCCTCCTGGAGCAGTTCTGTGTCAGGAATGAGAGATACATTGGACTTTTTCGGTCTTCAGCTTCTGTTCAATGTTATCTTATCAAAACTTCAGCACACTGCCTGCACAAGATTCCGTGTGGAGGAAAAACAGCACAAAAGTGGGTACCAAGCTCCTTACAAGGCCTTTTAAGTCTAATCAAAAACTAAGCTATGCAATTAAGAAGTGACACCTAAATTATTTTCTTTCTAACCCAATAACTGACCCCTAAAGACCTGCAATGTGGATTTTTCTACCCAATTACAAGATACCACCTAAACCCAAGAAGAAAGAGGAAGAAGAAAGAAGAAAGGAACTCGAGACAACACCCTGTACCCTCCATCTTCTATCCATCTATAACATGCTAAAAATCCTAAAACCTAAATTTTTCACCCATACACTACTCTCTACAATCACTACAATCTATTTCACACTTTTATGGTTTCTAGTTTACCTTGAGGCTTTGGAAGTTTTCTCCGTGAATGAGGGTCAAAGTCAGTGCTCCCCTGGGGGTCAGGACACCCCAGAGCAGACAGAGAAATATTCCCAGTGCCCTGGGTTCCCACATGCTTTAAAATTATCAGTGTCATGTTCAATCAAAGATATCCTTGAATCTATTCTTTAAAGCAAACAAAACTGGTTATAAAGTCAGAAGTTTTATATTTAATAATAAATATTAGAAAATATATAACTTTTCCATTTTATTTAAGTGAAATATTTGATACCTGGTAGAGCACATATCAATTTTTTAGTTTAATAACCAGTTTTCCTGTAGCAAGGAAATACAGCAATGAATACAAATATGTTGTTGCACACAATCAACAACATATTTTAATATGACAAGAGTTCACTAAGAGCCTGGGCACAGAAAAGTTGCAAATATTTTTCCTACCTGTATTATTTTATTCTATAATATCAGCTGCTAAACATTTATTTCAGAGGTGAGGTACATCGCACTAAAAACTTAAGCTATACATCTAGGTTTCCAGCCAAGTTTTTAGGTTTTCCATTTTCTAGGGTTATAAATAACTGCAAATGTAGTAACTTCAACCATCTTCTTTGATTTACTTCACTTCTACCCAATTCATTGCCAGCTCTTGGACTAGTTCTAGCCATTACATGACCAAAAACCCATATGCTAGATTTATGTCTTCTATTCTTTCTCCTATATTCTATTTTTTCCACAAAACACAATTTTTAGCTAATGACTATTTCTTCATTTTAGGGAAAGTAGCAGGCCTAGTTACTACCTCCAGCTTATATGTGAGATCATGTGGCTTTAAAGAGTTAAAACAGGTCCTTTAAAACAGGACCTCCATCAAAATATTGCTTGCAATTGCATCATGCTAGACTGCTTCCCAGCTCTTGTGAGGTGAATTGGAGAAATCCTTGAACCTTCTTGCTGTGCACCTTTTATGACACTGGCTGCATATCAGTAACCTAAAATGTCTCATTGGTCCTAAAACAACTAATTTATGGTGAACTTAAAATGCACACATCCAGAAAATAAGGATAGCACAGATTTCACTCTGTTTTAATCAATGAAGCTCTGTAAAATAAATATTATTCCCTGTGGGCTTTTTTGCTTCCCACAGCACATTTGCTAGTGTTGACTCAAACGATTTACAAAGAGGAAATAAGTTATGCAACAGTGTGAAGGGAGAAAGGTACACTTACCTTATTACAGGAAAGAACTTAATTTATTATGCTAATTCTTTTTATTTAAGAAAAAGTATTTGAATCTAGATGTGATAATTTCTCCTGAATCAACTAGTAAGAAACTGACACCCAAAGTGTTTGTCTGACAAACTTGTCTGCTTTCAGGGAGGCTGTGATTCTGAGGCAGTCTAGGTTCCTCTCATACATAACCAACAATAAAAGTGCACCTCTGTCTATAATCTAGGAATTAAATTTTTCTAAGTTGGGTCTTAGATAGGCATAATTTTAAAAGTATCTTGTTTTATGCAAAGCAAAAATTGCTGATTTTACCTCCTTTCATACATCAGGATGAGTTTTTCAGTAAAACCTATGGACGATGGCAATTCCTCTGAAAATTGAATTCCTGACAGACTTCACTGGTCTTCACCAATTCCTACACAATCTTGATTTGCTGAATCCATTTCTCTTTGTTTTACAAATATATTGTTGATCCTTTCCCAGCAAGGTCTTC
The DNA here is from genome assembly GCA_003676055.1 of Chloebia gouldiae. Taxonomy (NCBI): domain Eukaryota; kingdom Metazoa; phylum Chordata; class Aves; order Passeriformes; family Passeridae; genus Chloebia; species Chloebia gouldiae. The sequence continues at coordinate 8,923,021 of QUSF01000005.1, read as the reverse complement.
CTGTTAAGACTATTTTCCATGTTGAATGGATTCTATCCTGATCAGATTCAAACAATCTAAGCTAAATTTCACAGAAGCATACGACAGCAGCATTTGGCTCTCAGGTTGTCTCAGCCTATAGCCCTGCCATGACAACTGCTCCCATGATAAATGATAGGAGCTCACAAACAAGGCAGAGTTGCAAACGACAGTGGATTTCAAGGAATCATTTGCTGAGCTATTTGCAGATAGAGCAGCTCTTTACAATGTCTAGTGTAGCATTTACAGTGCAAAAATGGATATGAGATCCTTTAGCATTCCCTAGCCATACTCATGTTCTCATCTATTTTCACTTGTCTCCCCTTCTCCAGCTTCTTTCCATTCCTCCCAACACACATACACAAGCACACATAAAACCCTCTTCTGCTCAGAAATATTTTCCTAGGAAGTTTCACAAAACAGATTCTGGATAAATACACAAGATTAAGTAAATTACAGGAATAAGAAGAATGCCTGTTAATTATTTGTGGCACTGGTGTTGGATTCCAAGGAAATTTCTACTGCTTTCTAACTAAAATACCATTTAATACGTAAGAGTAATAATAAATCTTCTGACATGGAATCTAATCTAATTCCTATGCAATAATGTATTTTAAATGTTTTAACCCCTGTAATGCTTATATTTTGACCAAGTCTTAATAGTCTTAATAAATGGATGATAATAAAATAAAAATTTCTAAACTGCCAGGTAGTTTAGACATCTATATCTTCAGCATTAAAAACTACACCTATACCTGAACTCCCCTCAATCCAAAGAAATATTTTGAAAGAAAGCACTGATCAGTAGTTAAAGCACTAGAACAGAACTGAGGGTTTGAAAAACTTTATTTCTCCACTGTGCAAAAGAAAATATTATTTCCACCTGAGAAATACAGAGTGGTCTGTATAACCTGAGGACTCAACAGGGCTGCAAAACCTTCCCCCTTAAGGAAACACCTGTTAGGATTTAATCTTGCATTTATCTCAAAGTAAACCAATGCAGTGTTGTTATCCAAATGAAATGAGATTCTCAAAATGTTATCAGACACAGCATTTCATTCTGTTTAATTATATGAGCAGTCACTCAAGGTGAATGAAATATAACAAATAAAAACAATCTTTGCATTTCAACACCTCACAGAGGGGCAAGAAAATATTCCAAAGTCACCCAAGAACAAATATTTTTATGTGTAATTTTATAGGTCATTACCTTCCATACTTGAGTAACATATTGATTCCCCTTTCAAAGTCTTCCATTTTCCAGGCACTGAAACAGAAAGTAAGAGAAATTTACACATTGACATGATGAATATTCACAAAGTCTAATCTGAACAATCTATCTTAGGCTGAAGCTAATATAATAGTCTCCTTAGATCTAGATTGCAGACCCTGGAGAAAAGAAGGCTATTGTTTTGTTCAATTCCAAGAAAAAAAAAGTCATCTCCTATACTGAACATCTGGAGAAATGAAGAACAAGTCCCAGAGGTGCAGGAAGGATAGGGAGAGCTGCCTAACTTAAACAACCACATTGATGATTTGAATATACCCCCATTATTTTCTTTCCTTGCTGCTTTTTACATAACCAAATGCTTTTGTCAGCATATCTGCGACATCCAAAACAAACCAAGGCAAACTGCTATTGATCACCGACAATTACAAGAGTGGCCCAGCAGTACTTACAGATATGTGGAATTTTCCTGAATACAGTTCCTTTTTCCATTGCAAAATTAAAAAGGGAAGAAAAAGCATAATGTTCTGTGGAAGACTTTCTGCTTAGACCAAGCTCTCTACATATATATGATTTCAAACCAAAGCAAGGACTGCTCAGATTCACGCGTCTGCACTGAAGCAGGCAAGTTGATTCTGGCCTATTGGTTGATTCTAGCACATTCCAGAATTTACTTGGTTGATTCTGGCATATTCCAGGTAGGTAGAGCTGCTCCTTGAACCTATGGATACTTAATTCATTATAGAATATAAATAGATCGAAAGCAATTCATGCCAGTACATTCAACTGCCTGGCATGAAGGATATTCATCTAAGATGCAGACTAATCATACAAATCAAATCTTGGCTCTGAGCCTGGCAGAAACTTTAATTAAAGAAGCATCTAGATTTCTAGGTACAGCTAAAGGTATAATTCATGCACATAATAAGTACTATAAACTGCTTCCACTGTCAAACATATCTGAAAGTATTAAGTAGGAAATGAGATATCACCTGATAATGCATTGTTAAAGGCAGAAAAGTTTGCCAAAACACAGAACTCATAAGACAGATTCCTTGCAGAAGCTGAAAGGCAACCAGGTTTCTTGCTTTCAGTACAGACAATCAAGTTAAATTTTAGGAGCTGTGGCATTGAGAAAAATATCTCTCCTTGTCATGATTTAAACCCAGCTGAAACACATGCAGCCATTCACTCAAGCTCTTCCCCACACTCTGTTGGAATGGGAACAAGAATCAAAATAAAACTCATATGCTGAGATTAGAACAGAGTAAAAATTGAAAATAATGCAAAAAAAAAAATAATTTAAAAAATAAAATAATAATAATAATAATAATAATAAATCATCCAAATTATGCATAATGTAATTGCTCACCATCCTCTGACTGATGCCAGACTCCCCCTTCCCAAAATCAAATTGGCTCTGCCTTCCAGGTAACTCCCCTGTTTTGTGCAGCCAGTATGACATTCTGTGGTGGAAAATATCTCATTGATCAGTTCAGGTAATATGTCCCAGCTATGTACCCTCCCAGAGATTTTTCAGGGTAGTGTTTTACCCTCCCTGGTTTTTTCAGGGTGTTTTTTTGTTGTTGCTGTTGTTGGTTGGTTTGTTGGGGTTTCTTGGGGTTTTTTGGTTTGTTTTTTTTTTTTGTGCCTCCTCACTAGCAGAGCATGAGACAAGAAAAAAAGTCCTTAATTTAACACAAACACGATTTAACAAAAAAAAATCAAAATACCACTGTGTTATTAACATTAGTCTCATTCTGAATACAAAACACAGCACTGAAACAGCTATTGAGAAGAAATTAACTCCACCTCAGTTGAAAGCAGATCACTCCTTTTCAGCATTTCAGGCTGCCTGTACAAAAAAAAGAAAAAAAAAGCCAAAAAATTGTACAGATGATATAGTTTCACCTTGCACTTGAACAGAGTACATGATCAAGGGGAAAGGATTAATCTGTGTGGAGTTTTGTATTCTCAGTGTTGTTTCTTAGACACAGGCAACTGGTACAATGATCAGCAATGAATTTTTTTTCTGTACTTTCTTATCTGGCTCTTTCAAATCATAGAGAAACCTGCTGTGTTCTCATCTCCAATTATAATCAAATTGAGCCACAGTTACCCCACTGTGCTTTATCTGAAATTTTAAGTTGGATTTACATTAATTTTGCACATCACCTCATGTGGTCTCATCAGGACTTTAGACAATGCAGAGACTTAGATTTGTTTACCGACTGTATTCCACTCCAGACTACAAATCACCTCTAAAAATGCCAAGCCCTTCTCTCCCCAGTGCATATACCCAAGCACAAATCACTTACAGATTTATCATGCTGATACAGGAAGTCTTAAATTCAAAAATAATTAAAAAAAAAATAAAATTACAGCACTGATTGTTCTTTGCCTAACAGAGCTATAAATAAAAAATAACTCTTTTTTTAGTCAATTGCACTACAAAGTTATAAAACTGACCTAAGAGAACAGAAAGTAAAATAAACACCCACATGTTCTCTCCTATGCATGTTAATAAATGACGAAGAAACACCAAATCCTTACATAGGATTTAAGGCAAATGAGACTTTCCTTACAAATTATGAAGTGTTATCCAGTATCACTGACATGCTAGCCCAATGGACAGACTTATGAGTTGCTTATGTCTTTATTGCAGTGAGGAAAAGTATTAAAATTATTACCTCCTTACAGATGATCATGTTACATCCAACTTTCCCAGGGCTGCATTAATTCTGGGGTAAAACCATATATGTAAGCTTCTTGATAATTTCCTGATATCAAAATTCCTGATGGAACAACCTGACAAGCTCAACAGGATGCTCTAAGGTCCTCAAAAATTTACATCTATCTTTCCTGGTTCTCTCTAGTATTGGTAGATGTATTAGCATTTTCAAGTACACAATAACTGTGTACCTAATTCCAGGCACTGACACAAATATGATGGAGGGGTTTGTCAAATCCTTTTTCCCTGTGAAATAGACAAGAAGAAGTAATAAAAGTTCAGAAACTATCTGACATCTATACACATGGAGAGATTTTTTTTTGTGTGTATGTGATTTCTCATTTGTATTTCTTTCACAGATTTTACTATAGCAACTGAAGATAACGCCCAAAAAACATAGAAGAGGAAGAGTTCAGTATTCACATTTTTTAAATATTAGCAAGCAAATGGAAGTCCCAATTAAGCACATTGGTTTTAAAAATTACTCCATTTCTTACAAATAATTAGACCTATTTTTAAAAATCTTTTATGATAAATAGGTACCTTTTTTTTCCCCTTATTTTAGTCAGAGAATCTAATTTAAGTCTATATTTTGGCTCATGTTTGATCTACATTTGCAGAGCAATTAGTGACTTGTGCTGTTCTAAAGGGGATTGCTCAGAAACTGCAGGTTATCATGCAATTTCATCTGAAAAAAACTGTGTTTTTCCAAGACTAACAGGCAAAACTGGAAACTCAGACTTGTGGTCATTTCTAATGGAGAAACATGAGTGAAGACCAAAGAGATAAATTTGTTTTTCCTTTAGAAAAAAAAGTCTTTTTACCTTGTTAGAGAATACATTAAATTATTTACCTCATTATCTTTCTACCAATAAAAACAAGAAAAAACATATTTGTAAACTTGCAAAAATGAAAGGAAAATGTAATATTTTTTTGTTACAGAGGTGCTGAACAGCCATACAAAGTTGGTCTGATACTGATCCCTAGGAGGGCTTTGATACTATATATAAATTGTACAAAAATCAACAATCTCTTCCCACATAGCTATCCTGGAAGGAGGAATAATCTTAAGTGCTTAAATGAGAAGTCTTTAAAAAGCATAAAGAATCACAGCATGCTTACAATTTGCAAATCCTATTGTTTTCACACCTCTTAAAAATAAAAGTCTGCAGTATCCAGACTGGTAAAATGAAAGCAAGCAAATAGCAAATGCAAAGGTCAATAGGGTAATGACTTCATTTGAACTATTTGGTGAACAGATCAATAAGTCAGTGAATCAATACTGGGGGGAGGGCTTTTTAATTATAAATTATATCCAAGCTGAATAACAAAATGAAAAGTGACATAAGAATGCAGAACTATGTCAGGGCTGACATAAGAAAGCAAAAAGACTGACCAAAACTGGCTGAACTTTCAAAAGCAAACATACAAGTTATATATTATTAAGAGCATTAACAATTCATCTTTCATTCTATCACTACTCAGCCGGGTCTGCAAACCTTTATTTGACACACTGAAACAATAATGACTAAAGACATTCACAGCTTTTATGTTGTACTTCTCCAGTACAGACTGTGAACAAATATAAATTTTGCATGCGAAAGGAAGGATAGAAGGCAAGGAGATGATCTGAATTGTCCCAGATTTTGTGCAACTGGAAGTAGGATCAGTGTTTCATTTCACCTTTCTGCTAAAAACTGCCAATGGTGAATGACTGATACAATACATGGTGAGGTTATTGCCAGAGTCATGTCAGTAAAGTGTGCTGGTGCTGTGAGAACTGGGCATCATGCAAACAGGTATTTGGTGCAAGCTCTAGTTCAAAAAGTCTTAGCATCTTTAGCATCCTTGTTATCAGAAGAGCAAAACTGATATCAAGTGTTTATTAAAGACAATATACCTGTAACAATTACAACCAGTTTAACTGAAAGACTGCAAGATCCAGTTTGACAATTCACTATAGTCGTATTCTACAAGAAGTTGGGGGTTTTCACTTTATCCTTAGAAGGTTTGTTTTACCTACTCAAAACCACTACTAAGTGGTTTTGATGAACATATACATGATATACATGATGAAATTAAGTACAGTGATAACACATATCTAAACTGTGAGAAAAAAAGGGACTGACACACCTGTGGTGTTAAATACCTCTGAAAACACATCTATGATTTAGGCATACCAATTTTCTGGTCAGTGGAATCATAAAATATTGTAAACCAAGCCAAATAAAACTACAGTGCAGTAATGAATGTTTTTCCCATAGAAACAAACATTCATGACTCAAGCTATGAGATTCTTATTACAAAAAAAAAAAAAATCCTGAAAAAATTTAGTTGAAAGTACTTTCTGAAAAAGAAGTTTACTATAAACCTGATAAGTTGGATTGCTCTGCCTATAATGCCATTTTCATTCTTTCTTAATATTTTCCAGCCAAATTAATGAAGATAAAATATTATGATCAATAAAGCCTACAGGGGAGTTCATACAGAAGAAATCTGCTCTCAAGAAATATGAAGCATGCAGAAATGCCTGACAACATTCCACACCCTTGCAGGACATGAAGACCACACAGGATGGAAGTAACACGTGAAATGAAAATGTATTCTGAAAAATTATAAAGGACGGCACTGCAGCCTGCCCACAAATACTCATACCTCCTGGGGAAAAAGGAAGGAAACACAAAACTGAAAACCAGATAGAGCAAAGCAGAAAGGACAAATTCAATTAACCTCTGCCAGAGAATGCATATTTTCCCTGTTTCTTCATTATCAGTTATATCACTTTCAGTGTATATTGTCAGGACGTCAATATAGGAGATTTTGGTAGACAAAAGTCAACACCTGCATCTTATTACCTTGTCATCCCCAAAGCAGAAAGCCAATGGAGTTTACAATAATGGAAGGAATAACAGCAAACTTTATGATGCAAAGTCTTGACCTGTAAAATAATTAAACATTTTTCTTCACTTCATATTTGACTCCTGACAAATAGTTCATATCGCTCTGTCATTAAGCTGAAAACTATAACCAGATTTCACTACATCTGGAGTATGTTCATATGGAAGCAAAGTGTAGATATAAAAATTACATTCTCCAGCCAAAATAAAACAACAAAGTATTACAGATAAATCATCATCATCAGTAAGAGGTTTGTTGCTTGCTATGAGATGAGTAATTACAAAGTCTAACATAGAAACAGGTATCCTCACTCTCTGAAAATGTGCCAATAGCATAAGATATAAGCACGGTCAGAAATATTTTCTGAGCACATTAAATTCATTAAATTAATTGCATGTTATTAGGTGTAGAGTCAGTGTATCAATCTATGAAACATGGTGAAAAGACTGAATTCTTGTTGTAGTCATGTAAGTTTTGGTTTCATGCTGAGGTGTAATAAAAGAGATTATAAAAAACTTTGAGGTCCAGAAATTACATTTATTAAGAAAATCAAGTGTCAGGCTTAGAGAGTGTTTGAAATTCTCTTATTCAGTTCACTACCCTTTGAATTACATTTTATGAGATATTGTGTCATAGGATGTGGCTATACTATTTCAGTTTAAATAATTTTAGAAGGACAAGCAAACAAAAACTAACCAAAACAAAACAAACTGACACTATGGAGTCACTGCCAGAGCTGTGACTGGAGGTGAATGCCCCTGCTCTGGAAGTACATCATCATTTCAGTGCATGGCACCAGCAGCAGATTTTGCCACAGAGCATTTTGTTGATTTAGATGCTCATGATATGATACTTATTAGATATCAGATACTTAGATATAATTACTCATTATTTAGATACTTTTGATTATTTTAGATACTCATAGAGTTGGCTTGAAGGACAAAACCCCAGCTAGCTTGGAGGATCTCTGCACTGTGCTACCTGGAAGCCAACTGTTTCCTTAAGATCATCTACTTGCCTATAATTGTTGCTCTCACCATTACTTGGGAACTTGAGGAGGACTAAGGGCATTTTGAAGGATTCATCCAAGTGTCTCAGAAGTAGGAAATATCTCCATGACCACTAACACAGGTTCCTGAATACCAATTAATTTTCTGAAAAGCAGGGAGTGGGTTTATGAGACACAACTCTTCACTTTTTAAGACATCACATCATACAGTGAACTTGCAGGGCTGTGGCACAAAGAGTTTGCATCCTGGGATTATTTACTCACATTATTATCATGTAGGCCATGACAGAAGAAGAAAGGTTACATTATCTCTTTGTATACTGTACTTGTGATATGACCACTATTAGAGCATTATAGTCAGGTATGGCCTTCAGATTTTAGGAATATCAATAAATTGGGAAAAAATAATATAAACTCCCATGAACATTCAAAGAATCATAATCTTTGAGTTACAGAGACGTTAAGAAGTTAATTCAATGTTTGCAAGGAAGCATATAACCTGGATATAAAAGACAAAGAAAGAAGATTTTTAAATCTATCTCCTCTGTTTCTCAAATTAAGATATGAGATGTGTAAAATTTGTAGACTAAAGGTTAATAAATTAAATATAAAAAATTTTGCCATCTTTATAACAGAGAGTGAAATTAGCCATTGGTGTAACTTAGTAAGCACTGTTTATCACTAAAAGTAAGAGATTCAAAACTTGAGGGTTTTTTTTCTAGGAGCAATGACTATGAACACTGTTCATCTTCCAGTCAGATATCACTCACAGAAGCTCTATATATGGTGGCTTTGACATCTCACCTCAAAACTCATGAACTGAAACACCTAAACAGTAATTAAGAAACATTTAAAATCTTGCTGAGATCTCTAGAATGATATACAAATTCATACCACAATACAAAACAATTGTGTAATTTTATGTTACTGTGCTGAAATGCCTTGTAAACTATACACTTATAAAGTAATAGAGGTTCAGTACCTGTGCTTCAGAGTTTTCTATTAGAAATTTCAGTAAAAAGAAGGAAAAAAAAATACAGTAATTCCTGTGTCCTATTTGTCTATATGCAAGAGAAACCAGCCAAACTGAAATCAGTCCAATTAATCTTACTTTGAAGTAACCTGTGAATTCTCTCTGTGAGAAATGTTCCAATGTTCTTACATGTAGGGGCATCCTGGCTTTGAGAATATGACTAATATATTTCTTATTTGCCTACAAGAACACTTGTAAAAGGTGATTTCAGTAAGGTTAGACAAATACATTTTTAGTACTATTATTTTTATTATTGTTGTTATTGTTATTTCAATAGCTGACATCGCTGAAAAAGCTCATTTTGGAGAATTCTTAAAGTACTTTCTCAAGCAAAGACATTGAAATGGTCTCTGATATTTCTGAAGACAGTTTTTTAATGAAAAGTGGCAAAACTGCTTCTTTTGGTATGTAGCTGCAACCAAGGGTACTTGCTCACCATAAAACATATCAAAATAATGGATGGAATTTCCAGTAAAGAAAATTAATTGAAACGAGTCAGGTAGAAACATGTATGTTTTTGCAGAGAAAAGTTTTTTTTTTGTAGCAGTTCAGTTAATTTATTTCCTCTTTGGAAAACCACACTACACAATTGCTTTGGACTCATTTATTTTCCCAGCTCATGCCTTAGAAATAAAACAAAATTCCAATACTTCCAGTGGTAATGTTGCTTCTCTGAACCTGTGCAGGGAAAAAAAAATCCATTTTGACTTCCAGCTGGCCTATTAGTTAGTTAATTAGTGCAGCTTATTACAAAATCAATAACAACATGCCTTTGCTGATACTTTTCCCATTTACGAATGTGAATATACAGGGCTTCCAACTACTTCATTATTGAATTTATTTCTTGGAAAGATTCTTCAGTGAGTAATGCATTAGGCTGGCCTGAAATCTCTCCACGTGTATAGAACAAACATAAAAGTGAGAATGAGGGAAGACTGCTTGCTAGATTTCTAATTCTACAAAGTCTGTTCAGGTACCAGACTTTACTGCATGAAACATCAATAAAATACAGTATTAAAACCCCCCACATTTTTCTATATCCTTTAATACAATGCTCTCTAACAATAGAAATAAAAAGAGCAACATCACTGTCTCACTCTAAATCACATGATTTAGAATAACAGCAGCAACAATTTTTTTGTGCTTCTAAGCTCAGTAACTTTAGATGCAAAGATATCTCAGGTACTTTAAAACACAAAGGGGAACATTTCTGGTCAGATAAAGTCCTTTTTAGTACTCAATAACATCAGAGTAATTCTAGCCAAAATAAGTTGCCAGCTCATGGGACATGCATAATGTAAGTTTAATTTTGTCTCACAGTGTTGAATATTATTTCTCTTTTTGATCACTTTGACTCACTTTGACAGGTTTCCAGACCCTGGAACTCCTTATTCTACTTCTTTAGAGGAAATAGGAGACCTACAACCCATATAGTCTAGGCCATATTACAAGAGTGATTCCTCGAATTTTGCTAGGATCTTAAATTATTCTGGTTGTGTGATGATACAGGGTAGAATTCAGTGATGCTTAGATGGAAGTAAGCAGCAGGATGTGTAATTTTTCCCAGTATTCAACTTAGTTCCAAACTTACAAAATACAGAAAGTACAAAACCACAAGCCCTGGGAAAATTCTGCTTCCTTCATTTTGGCTCTTTACTAAGCTACAAAGTGTTTCCATGCATTATGGATCTCAATAGGCTTCTTACGTGGCCAATTAACAGCTTCTCATATTAGATTACTTTTAATGGCTTAGATATATTAGAAAATTATGTTAATATATTGTGATTTCTGACCAATATAGTTATTTATCTAGTGATGCATGGTTGCTTTTCCTGGTAGCTGGAATCTGTGTGAGTGGTCAGGTGCCTGGATGTTCTGTTCAAGGTTTATAAAGGAGCAGGCTACGGTCAGCAGTGCTGTATCTGATTCTCCACTATCCTAACAGCTCATGGCTGACGGTTCAAATGTGGAAACAAAAATTTCTTCTTTGAGCAGCAAGAAATATGCTTCTGGCATCTTTCTTCTGCACTTGTCAGTCAAGAAACTGTACTATGCAGATTTTGAGACCACTAGAGCAGCAGTGCTAACACAAGAGTTACAAAATATTACAAAATATTCTAGGATCTGAAGGGAGGCTTGTTTATCATGCAAAATAACTAAGAAAATGCTTTGCAAATATTCCATGGACTCTATGGGATTATGCCAATGCTTTGACTGTGCCTGCCCCAACATTTTACTTGGATGATCTCCCTGTTGCTTTGAAATGTGCAAAGACTTTGTGCAAAGTCTTTCACTACAGTTTGGTCTGCCTAGGACCTGCAATATTTCATCACAGAACTAAGACTGCACACATAATTTCTTTGATAGAACTGTCTGGTTATTTTCTGATATTTTCATCATCTTACAACAATCACTTTAAAATAACAACCACAGTAAACCAAATTTTTTTAGTGGCTTTAAAAAACCTTGGCTCCATGGCCAGGTGGGACAGGCTGAGATATTCCAACCTGAACCTCACAAAATTTGATATAATTTATGTTGTATCAACACTCTGATACACTCCTGTATCAGAGCTCTGATACACAGGAGACAATTGGCAACTGAGATGAGACTCCTTACAAATCAATGTAAAAGGTGTTCCCCAATCACACTTCATGCTGCATTTTCTCTAATTTCAAACATATTTTTATCTGTAAACCACACAATCCTATGCCCCATAGAGGCCCTTCTGTGTAAAGATTCAGATGAACTAATGGAATAGGAATGACAGACTAGATGTTAGTATAGATATTTTCCTCTCAAAGATTCAGTCTAAAATTCTCTCTGTACATGGGGCTTGGGAAGTAAACTGATCTAGAGAACTGGTTTTGTTCCTGCTCTTTCCTGGAAACTATGAACATCTGACTACCTTCAAGGAACTTATCTCTCTCTTAATAGTGCATAAGTTTTCCCCAATGTTTGAAGAATAATACACAATGGTGCAAAACACTAGGCAGATTATAAAGTTTATGAGAATACATACATACATACATATATATACATATATACATATATATATATATATATATATATATATATATATATATATTTCTCTGGGTACTCAACACATTTTTTTTCATATTAAACACTCCAATATCTGTTTGTTCTGCAGTCCCAGCAGGAATATAAAACTATAAACTGTACTTTAAAAAGCAGATTTTTCTGGACCTTATGTGGTATAAGATGAAGTGCTTCCCTCAAGTGTACCATGAAGTCCTGCTCTCTGCACTGCAGAACTGGTCTGCTGTCTTCATGCACTACTGTGGGTACAGGTACAAGGTAGCAGAGGTGCAGAAAGGAGAGCTCATCCAGAGACAGCATAAATTTGTAGAGCTTAAGAAAATCAGGTTAGTAGAGACCAAGACAAAAACAAGCAGCAAAGCAAGATTTAACTCTTTCAGGTAATAATGCACAGGAAAAGTCCATGGACAAAGATGGATCATCAAAACATAAAGTCCAGCTACTTAAGCAGATGACCAAAATGGCTGTCAAAATAATTACTACATGCTGTGCCATAGCATGCATTATTAATTTTTCTAGCAGAGTAAGTAAACAATATTTTCCATGCCATGTCACAGATCAAAGACCTAGATGCTGTTCCTATTAAAAATGACAACTGTGATAATCATTTTTGTTTACATTCCAATGAGTCAACTACATTATTTTTTTTTGTTGGGAGCAAATACACTGCAGTATTGAACCACACTACATTCTCCTCTTTGCTAGAATGTAAATGGAATGATAATTTTCTTCTTCTCACAGAAAATAAGATTAATTTAAAAATCTGTTTATACTGTAAAAGCATTGTAGTATTGTAGTCCATGGAACATTTGCAGAGCATTTTCAGTTATTTCCATAAAATCAAATATTTATCTTCAGTCCCTAAGGTTTAAATAAATTTTATTATGACAGTGCTGTTCTGCTGCACCATTTGCTCTTAAAAGTTAATCAAGAAAGAAAGCAAGTTTTGGAGTAATTGAATAAAAACTTCTTAACACAAGAGTGGGCAAGGACAATTGAATTATTTCCACACTTCTTTAAAATCTCCCTCATGCTTAGATAGTTCTGCATGGTTAGTAATTTTGGGATGTAGGTGATTTATTTAAAATGTAGCAAAACAAGCTATACAGAGTAACTTACTCCTTATTAGAGTAGTAAAATCTACTGCCACAAGTATTACAAATCATAGGGGAATAATGCACAGGGTAACCAGACATCCCCATATAGTTCATGCTTTGCAGGGTTTCCCTCTGCTTAGATCTCTCTCAGAGTGGCAAGATAAAATAGGAGACCCTTTACCTTTCTTGCTGTGCTCCTTTCAGTTTCCTTATGCCTTGTATGAGTATACAGGACCACACGACTTACAATTAATGCCTGATAATCTCTCACTTCTCTTTTTCAGTTGTATGATAACAGATGAAAAGTTCAAATGACCATAGCAGAAAACTTGTGTGCTAGGAAATTTTACCACCTCTGAAGTCAACTAAGACACCACCCCACTGATTGACTGATCTCAGGAGGTCAAATGAGAATCTTACAATTAGCTATGAAAATAATTTTCTGTGGAGGAGGTATATTAGATTTGCTGCAATAAGATCTCTTTAGAGAGTAGCATGCTATGAATTTCAAAGTGCTATCCTGATGACTTATGCTCACAGGGAGTAAAAGATCAGACACATATCAGTAGCTTTGATTTGTGCAGTGCAGGTAAAATGCCACACTTTTTGCAGTTTGGCTTAAAAAAAAACCAAAAAAGTGTATCTAAATATAAATTTCATTCATTTGATAATTTCTATTTCATCTTACCGGTTATTACAAACTAGCTGGCACAATGCCCTTTGGCAAGAAATCAATGACCCAAAGCTAAAGTCTTTGAAAGACTCTTCAGTAGATGGCTAATTTTGTTTGTTCTTGCTATCTATAAATGTCTGTGCTGTTAAATTCTATAGCTGTGTATGTTTATTATGTGGGCTTATAAGAGACAATCAGAAAGTGACAACATTAGTGTCTACTTATATGGTAAGGTTTGAACACAGGTCATAATACCTTTTCCGTGTTTCTCAGGTAGTAGTGCATGGCAACCACTGTTAAGTCTGTTTCTCAGTACTGACTAGAATTACTTGATTATAGCTGATTAAACATAAGGAACTATCATTTGTGCCACCTCATGACTCCTTTCACTATGTTCTGAGATGAAAGAAATTCCTTAAGTGGAGAAAAAAAAATCTGTAAAAGCTTACCACAGAGGCAGGCTGGAAGACTACACCAAAGTCTTAGACAGTCCCTAGATAGAAAAAGAGAAGAAAAAGAATATGTCAATTTAGCAAGTTCACTTTTTATGTAATATGCCCAGTTCTTACACCCATAACTGTTGAGAAAATTCAGAAGTTGAGAGTTGTAACAAAATAAAGGCCAGTCCCTACAGAGCATCTCATAGCTGAACGCTCACCTTTAAAGCACGCACACAAAGCTTTTAACTCTTAACTTGGAGTTGCCACAGATTGCCATGGGAACTGAGGTCAGGAACTGGGAATGTTTTTTAGTGGAGGATCATAGATAAAGCTAACTTTAAACCTGCATGACAAAGAGTCTTCTTTGGTTTGGTTACAGGTTCTACGCCCTGTCTAGAAATCTGGAAAATTTCTGAACACTGAATGGATTCTCTCTATAACTGAAACCTTTAAAACCTCTCCTCTCTATTCTCATCCTTTCTTTTACAGCCCTGGTGAATGCTGGTCATCATAAAGCTAAAGGGCAGTTTAAGCCAAATATGAACTGGACTGTTAAAACTTTCTGACAATGCTCTTCCAGAATAAATAATGAGGATCTAAAAATATAAAATAATTGTGTCTCTGTGCTCAGCCACTTTTTGCTAACTGAAGCAGGAATTCTATGCACTTGAATTTAGGAAAATAGTATAATTCCAGGGAATTAATATTTGAACCCCAGGTAGAGCTACATCTCATTCCTAAGCATAATTTTCTAAAGTGCAGCTTGACATTAGTCATTGGTGATTGAACCATGCACGTACACATACATTTAAGGTGGGTAAATTTTTCAAGATTTTTGAGATTGTCCAGAAAACAGAAGGCAATATGAGCTCTAATAAAAGAGAAACTATCCCAAGGATCTAGTGAAAAAGGGGGAAATTGAAGTTTCTTGCATTTTCTGTTTCTTGTGCTGAGCTTGATAGAACCAAATGCTTAGAAACTTTTCTTTGGCTTTTATTTCAAGAATTAGAAATCCAAATAAAGAATTATAGTTTCGACTTCACTCTTTCTCAAAAATTTCTCAATAACAGTTCATTTCAATGAAACATTCCACAAGAATATATTTTTAAAAATCAATATTATGTAAGATTTTCCTTATCAGTTGAGTTGATAGCACCCAAATTTCAAGTCTGAAGACATGCATATTGTTGACAAATCTGATAAATTTCAGAAAGCAGTTCTTCATCCTGGCAAATCCCTGAAAAGGTATTTTTATACTATATAGCCAATAAGTATTAGATACCTCCACTAGTTGGAGGTATCTTCAAATGCAAGTGGAATTAATTCCTTGTAAAAGGAATTTTATATGAATGCGTAGAAAACTGAGAATTATTTAGTGAAAAGTAATAATCACCTTTCCACCAGGAGATGGATGACAAGAAGCAGTAGTCAATACCCCATTAGCAGGTACATTATAACTTTGGAATAGGAACACATTCTATTTTAAAAAGCTAAAACAATTGTAAGTGAATTTTAACAGCTGAACAAATGTGCTAATCTACAGTTACAAAAGTTAAATAAATTAGTCATGCCACCACCATCACTTCTACTTCACAAAAAAGTTTGTAACTCATTTTAAGACCCATTATCAAACTGTTCATTTTGTCTACACACACTTTTATTGTTAATGTTGTGTCAGCATTTCCATAACAAACACTTCTTTCCAGAAGATTTAATCATGGCTGAAATTCTGCACTGGAGCCTTCATTCTGGAAGGTGTTTATAGGGCTGGCTTTAGTATAGTTCTATAGCTCTAAACTACAGAAGTGCAAAAATAATAGTTACTATTTTAAGGAATTGTTTAAAGTTGAAAAATTTCTCTGTAGTTATTTATATGCAAATGTCTATTCAACTCAGGTCAAAACTGAAAGCAAAACCAAGAAAAATGTTTTCCAAGATTGAGATGTTGAAAATATGTGATTTCCCTCATTTTTTCCTCAAAATTCAGTTAATTACTCTGAATATGTTCCTTCGTGTCAATTTCTGTTACTTTCCTAGCATCTGGATTTCAATAAATACAACGAGAAAACTAGAATTTATTTTTGCTGATGCAGCAGTCTAACAGGACTTCACATACATTTTTCTGTCAGTGGAAGTACATTTTTAATACTACTTACTGATTTTAAATGATTGTCTTTTTTCATTCCACTTGAAATCAGGAATTCTAGGACCACAAATTTAGATTTCATGGGGTTTCAGATTTCTTCACCATAACTAATAAAATGGATCTTAAGAGCTTATGTGGGCATTTTCTGCTCAGGAAAACTGTTGGAGAGACAAATGTACACAAAGAAGTCAGGAAATAATATTGCACTGTGTCCTCTGAGGTGGTCTGTCATGGAAAAATATGTTACATTTGTTTTTTGAGTCAGTTAAAAAAAATGCTATGCATTCCTACATGTCCAAGAAATGAAAGTCACTTTTAACTCCTATGTTAAAAATGTCTTTCATAATAAAATAATTAAAAAAAAAACCTAAACAAACAGACAAAAAAAAAAGTTCCGGTATAGCTCAGTTGTTCAAAATGTAACACTACCAGATCAGAATTTAAAGAAAATATAGTAATCCAGCTGGACTTCAGCTGTTTTTAAACCAAGTAAGATGTTGGCAAGAGATAAATTTTCTAAGCCTGTTTTTAAATTTTACATAGTTATTCTTACCATGTCAAATTTTTCCACATCTAAAGATGATGAATAATAATAGTGCATCAATACTGGTCTATTTGAAGAAAATACTTCAGATTAAACCCTATTATAAAGAGCTTACACTCCTTCTCACTAATCCATAAGACCAGCTGTGTGATGGCTAAATATTGTAGTACCTGGAGACACTACCTTAGGAAGGATATCTGAAAATATTTCAATAGGGAGTATAGTTCTGTGAAACAACATATGTTAAATGCTCCCTTGCTAGAAAGAATCAAAATACATGCATGTACACAAGTCAGACAGATGGATTTCTAGCAACTCACAGTCACACAGCTTAAGGGTATTTTTTGTGATTACAGCATCTTAGGTACATCTACCAAATTTTGCTCTTGGCAGATAACAAAGTACAGTCTGCAGTACACACTTATCTGAGTACATTCTGATTTCATGGTGGATGGAGTCACAGACTTGGGTGCATCCTCCTAGGAAATGCTATTTTGAGCACTTTAACAGAGAGTGATTGAGCTGTATGCATTTTAAAGAGATTAAGTGATACTGACTGCTGGACATGTTGCTCCCCTTCCACCTGGAAAGCAGGGATTACCCAATTAGGGCTGACCACATCTCTGAAAATTAAAGACATTCAGGAAAAAATGTGGTGGTGTGGAAAGGGTTGGCAACAGCAACTTGACATGTTTGAAAGATCAGGGAATTCCTAAAACAAAGACTGTAGGATTCTCCTTTGAGAGATGCAGAAATTTCAAAAGCAAAGGACTGTTACACATGTAGAAGGAGTAGTAAGAAATAAGCACATGGTGTCCAGTCCCAGGTTCTTACACACATCTAAAGATAAAATAAGTGGAGTACAAACATTTAAAAACTTCTTGATTCTCCAGACCACCAAAGAAATAAAAGCAATATTTCTATTCTTTTTTTTTAACCAGAAAACAACTGTGAAAAGAATTATGCCATTCAACTGGCCAAACTTCAAGGTTCTAGTAACTACAGTGTAAATCCATTTAGCATAAAACTACACTCTCCTGACTTCCCTGTTTCTCCTTCTGCATCTTCCCAAACCAAGACTGAAAACAATGCAACACTTTTCCTCAGCCTTCCACTGTCTAAACCCAAAGCCTCTTGTGTTTTCTCTAATTCCTGGATACAGAGTACAACCCCCTCCAAACCATATTTTCACAAGTGTTCTGTGTATCTTAGAGCAATTTAAATGTGTCTGAATCTTACTGTCCATACTAGGAGGCTCCTCTAACAGCAAGAACAGTTCCTCACATCCCTGCAGCACCCAAGTGTCTCTCTAGCTCTGGAATCTCTTACAACACACACTGCTTTCTCAGCCCAGTATACCCAGAGCTTTCCCCAAGCCAAAGCCTTGGAAGGGAAAAAAATGGAAGAGAAATATTTTTCAGCGTGGCTCAGGATAACATTGTCTCCACAAAGGCTTTACCAAAACTGTTTGTTATGGTGTAAGTGTTGTTGGTAAAAGTAGAACACACTTTTTAAGTGGAACCAAAAATTTACTGCTAGCTCAGATAGCATCTAAATTATTCAATCAAAGTACAAGACTTCTCATTCATTTATATACAATAAGATCTATATTAATAATAATAATTTTTAAAAGGCTTTAAAACTGTAATGGAAGAAAAAATATTATCCACTAAATTTCTCTCACGTTGTGGTCTCCTTTCCAATATCCTCTTAAGTCAGAAGATTGGTGGCTCCTGATCTTCTCCAGGCAGAGCTGTCTTGTGACATGTCACTGTGAGTTACCAAAACTCATAAATATGTGCCAGGAGTAGCACAGTGCTGCTGATGGGGTCTTTTCCTCCTCATTCTTGGATTCCCTTGAATCGATTTTTAAGTATTTTCTCATCACAGTCTATTTCCCCTCTCTTATGAACTGGTTTTCAGAGGAATTTTGAAAGCTGCAGAATAACCTGACACTGTCTCGTTTGGCACAAAGGGCTGTTGTTTGCTAGATTAGCACACTACCTAGACCTGTTAATCTACTCCCTTACATGTGACAGATATCAAGGATGAGGTTAAGTTTAAGCAGATAGCCAAGAGTCAGCTCTAGAAAATTGTTAAAAGAAGCTAAAATTAGTTCAGACTTAAGTCCTGTCAGGCCAATAAAATGTCTATCTACTTAAATTACTCCTGGCAAAAGTTGTATTTACTAGGCTGTGAAAGATAACTGTTAGTTGCCCAGACTCTGGTTTCTACCCTCCCTTCATATGTTCCATTAGCCAGAGGACAAGAAAAGATGGGTAGAGAAAGCAGTGGACATTAACTCCCTCTTCAAAACAGCTACAATACAGAAGGTGTAGACTGTTATCACCATTCTTTGGACTAGAATTATGTGGTAGCTTCTAAAAGAAAAAAAAATTAAATCTCCTCTTTCAGGTCTTGCTTTTTCGATATTTCAGACACTACTTATTTATTTTCCTTCCTCTTAGAATTTCATAATTTAAAGTCTCTGGATTTAGTTTTAGTTTTGTACTTCAGTGTTATCTACTACAAAGGACTACTTTTCTGATTGTGGCTTTCAAGTTATGTATAATTACAACAACTATTTAGCTATCCATTTTTTTTTTAGCATGACTGTAGAAGCTAATAAGTAAATTAAATGAAATTTAGAAAATTAAGGGATAAGATTATTACTGTATTCCACAGTCTCAAAACAAATCTTCATATATGAATTTAGTTGTGTCTGAATAAAGTATCATACTGAATAATTAGATGTCTTAAGGAACTTGGGGAAGAGTTCTGAGGCATTACAGACTCTTATTTATTAGAAAATTATCACTGCAAAATATAGTGATGGATGAGTGGTTCTCTGGCTCATTATTTATCACTTGTAGTATTCTTTTTCCAGCTCACCAGCTAGAAACTCCCATGCAGAAAAGTAACTCATAACTAAAGTTATTGTCACCATCCATTTGAAATCAATGTGGCTTCAGCACTCTTTATGTCTTGGTTACACTAAAGCATTCTAACAACACACAGATAAGTAAAAAGAAAGATCACTATAATTCAGGGTCATTACAGAAGCACATTAACATTCATGTTCTAAATGGTTTTTGTAGACTATTATTTAACACTGTCACTGAAAACAGTGGTGTGTTTTGCACAATAGAATAGAACAATAAAAATATTTTTGAAGTTCAGGGGATAGGTGAAATGTTTTTTGAGAGACGAGCTTGTTGCAAATCTCACAACATTTTTAGAGTTTTTTGGAAGTGATTGCAGAAGAGTGTTTCTGAGACACCTCAGAAAGCTAACATGATGCAGGTCAGTTATGTTTCTTTCTATCTCCTGATCTTCTTGTTTCTGTTACCAAGCAGAAACTAGAAATTGATTTCATCAGTTCTGAGACTGAAATGGATGACCTCTAGATACCAGATAATGATAGTAACATCATTGCTCATTCTTAGAAAAGTAAGAGCCTTAACAAGAATAGTAACAGGTCTCAAGGAAGGAAATGGCAGCCCTGAAACTTATTGGTAAATATTGCAGTGCATTTAAAATACAAACTAATGTGACTACACAACTAAAAACAGCTGATGCACTAAATTCAACTTGCAAATGTGGGGAGCCCTCCTTACCTCTAAACTCTAATGCAGATCTGTTATCATGAATTCGCCATTGTTTTACTTCAGTTTTTTTTCCATGGACACCAAAACAGATCCAGTAATTTTCTCCGTGCTGCTGATAGTGTCCAAATATGTCTTCAATTATTTTCACATAAACTGAATGATTTAAAAATAATTTGACACAGATGAAACATTCTCAAAAAATAATTGCACTTCTACAATTTCAATTAAAATGGAGGCAAAAGATCCTTTGAATACCTTCCCTCAAAGAAAGACTTCAGGATGACTTTTGACATTCCTTGACTCCAAAGTCAAATCGATGTGAGAGAAATCTATAGCAAAACAGACTGACTTGCATTCTAGCTCTTAGGGAAATATTTGTCATTGAAAGAAGTATTAAAATAATTCTAAATCTCTGCCTCTCATTATTGCCCTTCCCATTCTATTCCAGGATAAAAAATATATTATTGGGCATACCAATATATATTCTATAACTATTACTTAAACCCTGGCACATAAATCAGGTATTTTTTGTACTATGGAACAAGTAAAGAGTAGGTTGGAGAATTCAAATAAACCTAGGCCTGTTTCCTAGCTTGAAACAACAATTTTTCTCTTTTGATATACATCCATCAGCTTAAAATTAAGGATACTACAGTGAACCATGAAAGGAAAAAATGTTGCTATATATGTTTCTCATTTTCTTAGTTCTATTAGTGCACAATGTACAGATAAGCCTTACCTTGCTCTACTAGTTTCATAAGGCACCACTTTACTTTTTTACCTTTCCACCTGCAGTATGATGTATTTAACAATTGTTGTTTAGCTGTACTTAAGTAAATGTGGCATGAATCAGAAACATGGTCTAAAATCAAAAAATAATCCAAAAGTAGTAGAAGATAGAGCCTATGAGATGGCCCTTTGAGTTTCATCATGGAAAAAAAAGTTTTGGCAACAACTACATGCAAGATAAAATCCCCAGTTTTTGTAGACAACTATTTTAAACCCATGGAAATGAACAAAAGAACTTGCATACAGCACACAGCCCAGTTGTTGAATTCAACTAAGTTATATTTGTTCTGCAGTATAAGGTGCCTTCGGTATTCTATAGACAAATCATGTAGGTGATAGACAAAATGAGGCGTTACTCAATAAGGATAAGCTCTAAATCAGGTGTGTCTTCCACAGAGGGAAGCAAATTTATGTGGGTTTAGGTTTCAGAGATCTTACTGGAAAAAACAGAAGGCAGAGGTTTATGCAGATACACATAGAAGCAATTTATGTTTGTCTTACCACAGTTTGTTGTGTTAGAATTCCCTATCTTTACATGTGCTGCATCAAATATATCAGCAGGAGTATATGTTCTAGAGAATTAACCAAAACACATGCTGAGAACAGCATTGATGTTATGTACAAATCTGTATAGGGATATCTGCAAGAGCAGGGTCAAGATCAATTCCATTAACCAGAAAGCATCACTGAAATAGATTTTAACCCTTTGGATGTAATTATCACGATTGCCATTAACACCACTCCATCCTTTTGATGGATTGAATGCCATTAGATACTGAAGTTTTACTAAGTCTGTGCAGTTATCCAGAGCACCTAAGGGTGGATAAATTGTGTCAGAATCAACCAATACTCCACATTCAGCCAAAACCAGTTTTAAAGATTAATTTTGTTGGGTTTTTTTTAGAGAGGAGACATCGCCTTACTTCATCATTTAGTCTCATTTTTATTTGCCAATACTCATAACAAAAAGTAAGTCATAAGCTCATAATAGAGACCAAGCCAATTCAATTCCACTTTCCACCTTTTGCCCAGAATCTTCCTGGAGGAAGAAATGAAGAATGTTATAACCACCCAGGATTACAGAACCTCACTGAAAGTTTTCCTTATATATGCCCCACCTACTTCAAAAGTATGGGTTGCAGCTTTGTGTACTCACAGTTGAACAAGCAACAGCTTTCTCATCAAGCTGTTCAATTGGCCAATTCATCTCCACACAGTGGCCTCAGAAAGGCTACTCTTAGAAAATGAAGCAACACAGACAAATCTGCAAAATGACTCTCATATACTCTGCTTAGGAAATGCCTAATGAAATCACAACCTTCTAATTACAAAATTCTGTAACAAACTTAGGTGTTTCAGGTCTGTTATATCCAGAGAAGTAGAGCTATTCAAAATAAAAATCTGACTACATTTTCACTGAATTCTGCCAGGATCAAGAAAATGTGCAGTCAGCTGTGAATGTTGCTTGCAGGGCCTTTTAACCTCTCCTTTAGAAATCACACCATTAAACAGAACTTGAGGTTTCTCCCCACATCCACCTGCCTTTGAAGTACTTGAAGATTCATAACCTCTCATCTCAGATTTTGTATTTGCTGCCTTCCGAGTTTTTAGGCACAGAGCAACATTTTTTTCTGCAAATGAAAAGTATAGACATTGGCTTTTAGAATATAAAAACGCAGTGTCTGTGTGTAAAAGAACACATTTACAGATCATAAAAATGTTATTTAAATATACATGCTTTATTTAAGCATTTCTTAAGGGTGGTTTAAGAATTTGAAATTGTTATATATACAGGCTCCTATAACCCTGCACTGAACAATTTTACACTAATCTGAGAATGTAGAGTTTCTGTGACAAAGACAAGATATTAAAAATCAAGTTCTTCAAAACTCATCACTTCAGACATCTCTTAATTTGTCACTTATTCACAGATGTGGAACACACAGGACCTGCCTCACTGTAGTGTCTGGGAGTATGTACCAATGATGTCAAAAGCTCTAAAATTAATTCTGTGAGGATGTATTAATCTAATGAGAAGCAGAGCTAGATCTATGCAAATATGCAGCATTTCTTCTTCAACAATGCAAGTTAGGCTGGTAGTAAAGCAGGTGGGAAAAGGAATCAGGAGCAACTGTATGCAGGAAAAGATGGTGTAAGAATATTATGGTGTAAGAATATTTCTGGAGCTTCTGGACTAAGACCTTCATTCTCTTTAATACTCAAAATCAAGAATTATGAACTGTGGGTTAAATGTTATCTTCTATCCTGCTGTAAATCCAGAGTAGCTATTGTCTTCAGTGGAATAGTATAATGTTGCCAAGATCAGGTTTTTCCCCTAATGATTTTTTGTCCTTATCCAATCACAAAGTCATTTTATAAACTAGTATATCAGTGTTTGATTACACAAGTAGTAGCTACTAAATTTGTTTAGAAACTGTGGAAAATGTTACTGACCATCTGTTTTTACCTACTGGAAAAACACCTAAAGCAATTTTGGTGGCCCATTAGTACTGGCTGTTTTGTACAGCTGTGCAGAGGTACCATTGAAGTTCAGGTTAATTGCATTTTAGTCTTCAAAACATTATCAAACATTAAGGAATCTATGCCACTTTTTCCAAGTTGTTCAGACCAGAATTCTGCTCTGGAAATTCTGAAGTGGCTTTCAAATAGCCTTCAGTAAAATCACAGAATGACTAAAATTAAGTGAAATATATTTATTCTAGCCTTTTCAAGACTGAATCCATAAAGAAATCAGTCACATACTTGACTTTCTCAGTGTAAAAGATGTAAGGAAGCAAAATACATCAGATTCTGTGAATAAGAGAAGAACTGCCTAAAGAGCATGATAGATGTTTGAAGAAAGGTTGTCTCCTTTGAATTTGGCAATTAGGAATTAAGTTTGGCATTTCTGAGGAACATGACTAAAACTACCTAGTTCAACTTAAATCTCAAAATCAGATATAACTTAAATATTTTGGTACTGGATATGTGTTAACCTAAGAAAGAGCCATCATTTTGTCAGTATGATTTACACTACTTCAATACATTTGAAAAGCAATTTAATTCATTACACAGTTGCTGGGAGGGGGCACCATCAGCGGTCCAAATTTGGTGAACTCCTCATAGTTCTCCACCTTTACCAGGCTCTACTGGCAGCAGAGAATACCTTACAACCAGAATGATGACATGTTATTTTTTGTACTCTAATACAAGTCTTGCCTGGTGTTTCACTGCCATTTCACTGGTGCATTCTTCCAGTGGTCATAGTTTTTATCCATTTTCATGTGACTGCTCTGAAAGAAGGAGAGAGTTCAAGACAGTCAAGGAAATTTCACACCTAAGTAAAACTGAAAAGAAATTTGCATCTCAAAAGAAGAGCTTTGGCTATATGGGAAAATCGCAATCCAAAGCTAATGTCAGCCCTTATTCAAATAAAGGGAGAAATGCTAAATATTTTTAAATTTTCAAAGTTTGTGACAGTTACTTCATTAAGTATATGAAATCTGAATCCATACCTGAACTTATTTCTCAAATAGTGAAATGATGAAAATAAAATATGTAATGCATGCTGAGATTCCGTTTTATCTTTTGTTGCTGTTCATTTTTAATAAAGTTCAGATTACAATGAAAATAAATGTGGACAGCAGCAGTATATTTTGCTTTATTATTAATGAATAGTACTTATGATGAGTTTAGAAAAGTATGAATTTTCTTCCCAATCCCAAAAGAAGGTATTGACAATCATATTGACAATCCTAATAATCATTGTTTTTCTAACACTAGCTGAAAGATGAGGATTTTGGTCTTAATTTTTAAGTTTGTAAAAAGTAATTCTGGATTACATTGCTGTAAGAAACAAACTCTATCCACTGTTCTGGTTAAAAAAAAAGCTTCTGACATAGTTTGTCCTGCAATATCCCACTCATAGCAACTAATTCTGACATTATGACTAGTGAGCAGTGAGTTTATCATGCACAGTTTTCACATCCTATTTTGTGTTTGCTTCTCTTTTTCAGATTAAACTTAATGCTTAGTAAGTTTGTTCCCCTATAAAAAGGACCTCTAGCAAATTTGAAAAAAAACACAGTAAACAACAACTATTCTTCAAATGACATCTCTAACAGCACTTGGTTATGGCACAAATATGAAATAAAAACAATTAATAACTAAGCATTTTGTTACCTGTGTTGACTTTAAAATAACATTAGGAGAAAAGTGTCAATAAAAATTAAAAGAGTGGCATACATATATAATGTAATACTTCTAAATTCCTCAATTTCAAAGAGTGAATAATGAAGCAAGGTCAAAGGTTTGTGTTTAACCAAAATAGAATAATTATATTCTCAGGTGCATTTTGTTACTCATTTAATGACTATGAGAACAGCATTCATAGATTCTCTTTGGTAATAAAATATAAGGGTTTAGGATTTCACTTTCAATGCTTTCCTGTACGCTGAAATGTCTGTTGTTTTATTTCATTTTATTATGTTCTTTTTTTCTGGCTAGTAGCCACTATAATTTCTTCGAATTTGAGTGCTTTTTCTAGATGTACTCAAACATAATAAACTACAATTTAGCCCATGGCATTTTAAGATTGAGAAGTTTGAATTTATACCCAAGACAGAGTGGTAGAGTGTCATTTCAGATGTGCATCTATGTTAGTCTCACTGTCACTGATTTCAAGGTATGACACATCTGAGATAAAAACCTACTGCCCAGCAAGGGGCACATGAAGATGCTCTCCTGATTTCCCTCCTTTTTACACATAGGTCTCTTTCTTTGTTTATATATTGAGACCTGAGCTTTCCTTCAATATCTCTTCAATCTTTTCTCACAGAATTCTTCTTTATATATTTGGGGTTGTATCTTTTTTGTGTGTGTTTTCAACTTTTAATGTAATATTCTCCATATAATTTCATTTCCATTCTGTCATCAATAAAACATAATGTAAAAAAAAAATACATGTCATATCCTGTAGTTTTCTTCTTTTCCTGAATTTTTCTAGTCAGAAGTCGTGACTCAAACTGCTCTGCCTAATTATATCAGCCAAATTAGGAAATTATTTAGATTATACAGGTTATGGTACAAGAAAAAAAGGGAGGCCTTTAAATCCTGGTATCAACACAATCAGTGCATTGGTTTCCAGTCATTAACTAATAGTGAATAAAGATTTAGACTGAGATGCTAAACTGCTGCAGGGAAAGCATGTTGCCTGTGTCTTAACCTATCCTTGGATGGTATCATTTAAACTCAAATATAAGTAGCTCAGTAATCATCCTTCTTCATCAAACATATTTCTTTTCCTGGGAACAAGCAATTCTCTGAGGCTTAAAGCACCTCAGACCTGGCACCCTCCACAGCACACCACCAAGGGAAGTGAAGCTGCAGGCCAAGTTACACACTAAAAGATGCACCTCAGGAGAGCAGCGGGGATGCAGAGAAGCATTCTTTGAACTCAGCTGTCGTAAAAGTGTCTAGAACTAAAAACTATATGAGGTCAAGCTATTGAAAGAGAAGGGGGAAAGTCTAATAAAAAGACTGACAGTTTATGAACAAATTATCAACTATGAATAAAGCAAGTCAAAAAGATCAATGACCCAAAAGAGCAAAAACATGTCAAAAAGAGAGGATGCATTTGATCTTGAGACTTTTCTAGCTCAAAGTATTGAGAAGCTCTTCCTCCTGATCCTTCACAGAGCACCCCCCCAAATAAATCACACTAACTACAGTGGCATGTTTTAAGTTTCACCAAATATATAACAAGCCAGGTGAATGTACAAATATACATCAGAACAGAAGCCATATGTGGAGAACAACTCATACACTGGCTGGCTCCATTCTCTGGACTGATCTTGAGACAGTTCCTTCTTTGATGACAAAAAGCATAAAGCTGTGCTACTTGCCAACAATACGTGCCTTTCTGTTTTTCCTCAAATTCTGTGCTGTTTTGTGTAAGGGACAGTGGAGAGACAATATTGCTAATGAAAAATCAGTATCATAGCAAATAAACTACTGTCCTTTATATGCCAAAAATGTTCATTGGGAGACTTTTTCTTTTATTTTTACTTAGTACAGATTCAGTCTCTATTACTCAGGTGATTTGCACAATTTCCCTGCTGTACAGTGCAGTCAGAACCATAAAAGGATCTCATCTTCATTATTACACCATGATTCCACAGCAACTACAACAATCCAAAGACTACAGTTCTACTAGTTAACATTCATGCTTGAATATCATTTAAGCAAAATTGATGAGGTTTGAATATATTAAGGACAAACCTAGTTATGTTAGACTACTATCCCAGGAGTCATCAAGGGCTATAATCAAGCCATTAAAGAAAAAATTCTTTATTTCAGAAATGAACTATTCTATTCTATTTGAAATACCCCCAAAAAAACCTAACTTGTACAAATTCAAAAAAAGCAGATTTTAGATGTCATTTCAGCTTCACTATGAAGCACAGGGCTAAGTACTAGTTTTCCATCAAATGCAAGAGCTGAACTTTGATTAAGAACATACATAGAACACTAAAAAATTAATATTATAATTTTTCTCATTGATAAATTACTTCCTTAAAAGCAGCTGTTACAGTTTCTGTATTGAACAGAAAATGCATAAGCTCTTTCAAAAAGAATAAAATATGCTGATGCAGAGAATTTGTGATTACACTTCTTACTATTTTGATACGTAAGACACAGAGAGAGCAAATGTCTCAGTGGCTCTTGGATATAAAAGATTGCTCTTGGATATAAAAGATAAGTAGAATTTTCACTCACTGAAAACCTGCTGGGAATGGCATCTGTGCTACCACATGAATCCCGTGCTCATGGTTGCCTTATGCTCTTTTCTCAGTGTTGATTACCACAGATATTGCTTTAGGTCAGAGCAAAATAAATATAACTTGTCTACAGCAAGCAAGATGACCAAAGTATAACAAATAAATAATCCTTTTTTCTTTTCATCACCCTTTCTTTTTTTACATATACCTTTGGAGCACCTTTGTCCATGATACAAGACTGCATCCGTCTCCTGTTAAGTCTTGGCTGCACAGGACTTTTAATAAAATTTTCACAGATGAGGCAAGTTAATAAGCAATGTAAATTCAAATTTTAAATTGATCCTAGGATCAAATGATGATGTGGTAAATGGAGTTTAATTCGGATGGTGGCTAGTCACTGGTGTTGTTCCCCAGGGCTCAGTATTGGAGATGGTCCAATCTGATAAAGTTTAATAACTTTATCAACGATCTGGTCGAGGGGATTGAATGCACTCTCAGTCAGTTTGCAGGCAACACCAAGTTGGAAGCGCTGATCTCCTAGATGGTAGAAAGGCTTTACAGAGGGATCTGTAGGGGCTAGATTGATGAACTGAGGCCAATTGCAAGAGGTTCAAAAGGTGAAGTGACAGGTTCTGTACTTGGGTCACAACAACCCCATGTAGCGCTAGAGGCTGGGGGAAGAGTGGAAAACTTGCAAATAGAGAAGGACCTGGGGGTGCTGGTTAACAGCATGTTAACATGAGCCACTGTGTGTGCCCAGGTGGCCAAGAAGGCCGATGACATCCTGGCCTGTATCAGCAAAAGTGTAGCAAACAGGCCGAGGCAGTGATTGTCCTCATTTTCTTGACACTGGTGAAGTCACACCTCAAATACTGTGCTCAGCTCTGGGACCCTCACTACAAGACAGTGAGGGGTTCCTGTATGTCCAGAAAAGGGCAACAGAGCTGGTGAAGGGTCTGGAGTATGTCTGATGAGAAGCAGCTGAGAGAGCTGGGGTTATTTAGCTTGGAGAAAAGGAGGCTCAGGGAACACATCAGTCTCTACAACTACCTAGAAGGAGGTTAGGATGAGGTGGGTGTCGGTGTCTTCTCCAAGTACTGAGCAATAAGACAAGAGGAAATGGCCTCAAGTTGCGCCAGGGAGGTTTAGGTTGAGAAAAAAATCTTCACTGAAAGTGTTACCAAGCATTGAAATAAGCTGCTCAGGGAAGTGGTTGAGTCACCATTCCTGGATGTGGAGATGTGGCACCTGGAGACGTGGTTTAATGGTGAGTATGGCTGTGTGAGGACTGCAGTTGGACACAATGATCTTAGGGGTTTTTTCCAAATTAAATGATTCTGTGGTTCTATAAATGTACAGGCAAATTTCTCTATTTCCTTCATTTTTTTTCATCAAAATCTGTAGAACTGAACAAGATTAAAGAATACCCATAGTATTATTCAGATGAATAACATTTTCTAAAAATTAAAAAAAATAATCAAGAAGTTGGACACTATTGTGTTAGCATTTTCAAATTAATAATTTCAACTTTGCATGGCTTTTCATGACAAAAATGTGCTTCACTTTTGCTTTGCTGAAAACATTATGTGCATCAGATGAAGTGAAATACTGTGCTTTGGGCTGCACTAAGGATAAATCGAGTCAATATAAACTTCACCTACTTTCTTAGAAAAAATGCCAAAACTGAGAAATTCTAGTCAGTATGTGTAATTTTTTGTTTAATATCTTGGAACTGCAGCCACTGAGACTTCAAACATTCAGGTTTTTAAGCAAATTTGGGGTTTTTTTTTTGTATTTAACACTCGCAGTTCTGGCACCTTTCAGCTCACCAGTTCTCTTTTCACACTGTAGCTCTGCTGCAGCATGCATATATATTGCTTTGTTAGACTAACCCTGCTGTGTCTGTACTGCCAAATCTCTCATCTACAGTGGGTTCCTTCAGTGCATCCTGGTATGCCTGACCACGAATGTTAGTTAGCATTTAGTCCTTTAAATTATGCTGTGGAGGACTACTCCTGGCGCTTCAATCACTCCCTGCACTAAGAACCATTTATACCTTTCAAGACATACTTCATCCAACAGCCCAGTATGGCTACACACACCAGTATCTCTATCCATGGCCCTACTGCCACAATAGCACAAAATGAGGGCAGCAACATTTTGCCTCTCACCTGAAACCAGAAGATGACAGGGGCGGAGCCACACACCTGCACTTACAGACCTACCAAGCTCTTTGGAGTCTGCAGACAACATTCCCCTCTGCTTAGATCCCAAGTCCAGCTTTCTCAGCCACAAAATGAAATATTCCTCTGAAAACCAGCAACCTGGCAGACTTGGTGTGATGAGTTCCAGCCAACATCACTCACCAGAACCATGCATGTCTGCCTCCTCTCTGCAGCCATGTGGCTGTGGCTACTCTTCTCCCTAGCCTTATGTCCCTGTATCTGAGACATCGGCCATAAGACTCTGACCATGTTGGTCTCTTTCTGCTCCCACAGGACTTTGTAGACCCGGCTGTGAGCATGTGGAAAAACACACAGAAAGTCATTTGGGACTGTCCCAGGACAGCCTGCCTGTGGCTTTGGGATGCATACAGCAGAAGCCTGCAGTCTGTGCCCATCAGATCCCTTGGTATTTAGTATCATCTTCTGCCTTCCAGCTTCACTCCTGTTTATCAATCACCCTATGCACAGCCCCTTTCAGGATGGTCTGAACATTCAGTACAAAACTGTCTTGCTAAGAAGGATTCCTTAGAAAGAGATGTGTGAGCTGCAGATGTTCTCTGCACACTCTTCCCAGAGGAGAGAACTGCCTTGCCCTGGGAAGCTTGGTTCAGCTATCCACCAAGATATGACAGCCACAGGCAGGCTTGCAGTGCTTGACAGTACACCATTTTTCAAGACATCCTTAGGGATGCTCCCTGCAGCCTGGCAATTGTAAAATAGAGTACCCCCTGTCTTCCAGCTATTATCCAGTTCCTCTAAGGAGAGAGCTGCAAGAGCTCATCTAACAATTTATCAGCCTAAGTCTGTAATTTTGGAAAGAGCAGGAAGAAATCCTGAAACTTTATGCTACCAAAGAAAAAGCTTACATTTGTTTAGGGGCTATAGAGAAACAAGCTTTTAGAGAAGATTTGCTGAGTACCTATTTTTGTGCCAAACATGGCCAAGAGTTCACCTTCTTGCTGCTCTTTTAAGAGGATGGCCAGGACATCTTTCAGGATTAGCAACCATGAGGGTCACCCAAAAGGTTTGTGGGATACAAAAAATTCATCGGCACTCAGGCTCCCATCTTATTTAGGAAAAAGAAAAGGTTCTTTGTACCTGATTAATCTGGTTCTTCCACAGAAGTTCTGCTATGAAGCACAGAATTCACTACTACATGCATTTCTGGATTGATAAGGTCTGTGACCATGAGCGATTGTTTCAGCAGCAGCTTCCATATTTCCATACCTGCTTTATCTGCACCCTTAACTGCAGATCCCTCAGTGCTTTGATATCACTTAACAAGGGAAGGTATTCTACTTTGCAGTTTTAGATTGGTAAAATTGCCAACAAGTAACAACCCCTTTTCTGTTGTTCTATAATTTCACGGTACCAAGGAAAACAAAGGAAGGATGAATTGAACACTTTTCTGAATAGGCCAGATAGGAAATGACTCATCTCATATCTCCTAAACACCATTATGAACTATTACATAATATAGTTAATATCTGATGAAGATGCATTTGATTTGCACAGCCCAGATTTATTTAAGTACATATTTCTAACAGGAGAGAACAGCAGCCCAAAATGAATACAAGATAGAGAGGGATGTTTAATAATTTTTTCCTAGAGCAAATGCCTCTGTGCATACATGACTACAGCAGCCACTTTAATGGAGCTGTTTACAAGGACAGTTCTTCTTAAACTACTTTAACTATCCCCTGTTCTTGATGCACGGAAAAAAAACCCATATGAATTCTTTCATATCAGTCTCCTTAGTGTATAAAATAATTTTTTCAGATGTTTTTCAGCTCTGCATTGCCTTGTTTTTCTCTGTAAATATATTTTTCTGCAGCTCTTCAGGTATCTTTCAACAGAATCCTCTTTAGTAAAAATTTCACTGTCTCAGGATGAGTCTTGTTTTATTACCTATGAGACACCATGGTACTAGAATGACCCCTCATTTTGCCTTTCTGGGGCAGGTCTGTTTGCCTGCTTTGTATGAGATGGGCAGGTATAGAACCTAGAACCTATAGAACCTCTGGGGTACTAACCACCCTTGCTTTGTCAAGCAGCCTCAGAATCTGTATCTCAAACTGCCTTATTTTTCCTCAAATCCTGTTTTCTGGAAAAGCACGTTGAAAATGATGCTTCTCTTCACTAGATCCTGTTTGCCAGGCACCTTTCAGCAATGCAGTAAGTGGTTTAGAGTCAGTTTCATCTAACAGTCACCTTCTGTAAATAAAAAAATTAAACTATATTTTGTTCTCAGAGTCTAAGCCAAAGACATTATTTTGTTTAATTTTCATTAGTGATGCTGATGCATAGAACACACATCTCCGGGGTTTTCACATGACAAAAAGACTGTACCACCCAAGTTCCTTACAGACATCTGTAACTACAGACCTGCTGGTGTGTTAAATATGGCCTGTTTGCTCCCTTTTCTCTACAGGATTTTCCAAGTGTGTTATCTTCATTTCAACTTAACATTTTTCTTAATATGCTTTAATTTATCAGGTCCACCTCTTCCACAGCTGCACTGAGTCTGAGTCATGGTTTTCTACCATGCTTTCATCTGAATACCCAGACATCTGCACATTTTAGAATTTTCTTGGCTAAGCCTTAACATGACCTGTTAAGGCTATGTCTCAGTGATAGCCTGAGAGAAAAGTGTCTCCTAAAATGCATGCTGAATGACTATATGAATGAGAGCATGTGCTAAGTTTTTTTTTAATCCTAAAGGAATCTGCTGCAAACCTGAGGGTATCACAATAATAATAAAACAACCACAACAAGAACACCGCCACCACCACAAAAAACACCAAACCAATTCTTCCCCCCCCCAAAAAAAGACACCCCCACACCAAAACAAACAAACAAAACTCTCCCCATATCAGTATCAGTCTTCTCCTCTTGTTGTCAATTATCTAATTCTTAAATGTATAATTTTGTAAAAAAATACCTGTTTTTTTCTAGAGCCACAAAGAATGAATCTTGTCTGACAGTTCTACTATTGATTATTTCAGAGCTATCCATGTTTTGGGTTTTTTTGTTTTGCTTGGGTTTGTTTTTTTTTCTTGTTGGTTTGTTCAGGGATATTTTTTTCTCTGCATAAAGATTAAAAGAACAGTTTTGGGGGCATAAATCATACCTCAGTTTTACTTTTTACAGATTCTGTGCTACACACAATTTAGAAGTTCTTTGTCCACTGGGATATCCTCAAACTATTCCTCAACCATTTTGGTTTTCTTAATCTCCAGTGAGACCACACATTGATACATTCTTAAGTGTCTTACATTTTTAGTCCTGATACTATTACAAAACATAACACTTTATAAAACCCTGCAGGATCTGAAAGTCCAAAACTTGTTCCTGTCTGACACAGGCTATCAAGTGCTATTTTTTTCCTTCCACTGCAAAATTCCAAACAGGCTCAGGCAGCTAATGGGAAGATGTACCCTTTTACCCTTTTGAAGAAATGTGTTAGTGTTTTGGGCTCTCTGTGAGAAGTACCCAATTTATAATGATTACACACCCCAGAGAATACAACATATTGATGTTTGCTGCACTTAGCCTCTAACTCAAGTCAGATAAGTATTTCTCTATAAAATCCACACCATCAGATACGGTTCATAGTGTTATAGGTTCTGAAACTATAAAATTTAATTAAATCCATGGCTAATCTACTTACAATACTAACAAATCTCAAAATTCTTTTTTCTTTTGTTCAAGTCCACATTCACATCTCTAGATATTTATTTAAATCTTACAGTCAGGTAAAGTTTGAAAGTGTAAACCACTGCACAGGTGAATCAACCTTGTTGAACCAGTTTCTGTCATCTAAAGAGCTTCTATTAAGCACTTTTCATCAGCTTGCTCCATATAAGATAAAATGCACCACCCTGTTCTTTGAGAGTTTTAAAGTTCTAAAAGTTTTCCATGCCTTCTGATATTTACATATTTCTACTGAATTTTCTCACACTGTTCATATAAACAATGATTATTTTGCATTCTTCTTTGTGGGTGGGGAGAATTGATGGACTGTTGGTTTGACCAGTGTAGTTGGAGAGGCACCAGTTTCACCCTCCAATCCACTGTCACTTGTGCTATTGTATCTATTACGGAGCCAGAAAATAAAATCTTTCTTTGGGTTCTTTTCTTTCCCCCTTTGCATCTAGCATCTGTGTGTGAGTTATTTAATGTTGTAGTGTGACAAAAATGAATAAGCTACTGCTCTCCCTTAAAGAAATTATCACAGCTGTTTGCCCCTCAGACTGCAGTACTGGTGTTTGGAGGCAGCTCTCATGGATACCCCACGTTACTGATGGGCTAAAATACGTGCTCAGCAACCTTAGTGGAGACAAGCTGGATGCCATAAGCATATTGCAGGTAATGGTACTCAAATGTCCCTGCTAGACCTCTAGACATTGCATAAACTTGATGAGTAGGAGTAACAACTACACCCTGTGAAATAACTTCCACATGAATATTTGGGGGGGGGGGGGGGTGATTACTTAAAATACAGCTTTCATCTTAGTCAAGAATATCATGTAACCTCAAAAAATTTTACATAGAATCTCATGTAACCTCAAGCTTGTACACACAAATGGAAACAGATAATGTTTCAGCTTTACTCATAAAAATATGTGATTTCTAAGAAGCAACAGTAATCGTGTATTTTCTGAAAATCAAGATTTCTAATGCAAAAGCAGGTCTGTCTAAAGACAGAATTTTCTCTCTAGCAACAAGGCTAAATAAAACAGCCAGGCACCTGTGAACATGAAGGATAAGGAAGAATAGGTCTCTCATTTCCAAATCAGCAGCAGTGCTTGCATTCTACTTTAGTTAAACAACAGGAGCAGCAGACATAATCTCTCTCTGTGGAGGAAACTGTAAAACACTAAGCTATTGTTTGAAGAAAGGAACTGTAAAAATTTTCTAAGGGTGTTTTAAGGTGGGAAAAAGTTTGATTTTTTTTTTCTACATACTTGCTTCATGAGCTCAGGGAAAGACTGAATAATATTCTTGACACTGGTCCTGCATCTTAGGAGTTCAGGTAGACCTGATCCTGTCCATGTTCAGATGTGAAATGATCTCACCCTGCAGTCGTCCCTTTGCACACTCAAAGGACCTTCTTCCTCCCACTGTCAGTCAGTGATAAGAAAATGGGAAGCAGGTAAGCACATGTTGCAATTCCAGGCATCTCTGCTTAGGAAATTGCAGCTGTTATATATTCTTTCTTCTCTGTTGGTGCATACCAATTTGTGGGGTATGGCTGGAAAGCAAGCCTTCGAAGCCAATTATGAAGCAGAATATGCAGAGTTGACACACAAAAGGGTGCCACTGCTGGAAGAGTTGTGTCAGTTTTCAAGGTATCTTTGACACACCAGGAACTTTTCTAAATACACCTGGGACAGTGACAGGAGAAGTAGCCTTCAATATGCACCTATGAAAAGTATGCCCACAAACACACAAATACATTTATACACACACCCATGTGAATATACCATCCATGCTCTCTTTCTATACAGCACACAGAACAGCCTGTATTTTTCCTGCATTTCCTGCATGACTCTTAAGCTCTGCTGAGTCAGACATTCCTGTAGATCTTTGAAAATTCCAAAGAACCCTGTCAGATTTCCTCCTCCACAATGAAACTAGAGTATCAAAGTTAAAAAATTTAGTTTCAAATATAAATTAATATATTGCAACCACACTTAATTTGTCATTAAATAAACAGAATGCATGCTTTTATCCAGATATCTATGGTATGCAGGCATGCACACACCATTTGCACAGCAGTAAGAAAAAGAAACCATATTAATTACATTGTCTTATTAATTACTATGGTCTTCCTGGCAATGGTAAAAGACAACCTGCTCAATCTGCCTCTTCTGTTTCTGGCTCTCTCTGCTAATAACTATGAGGCATTTCTGAGACATGTCTGGACCCTGGAGGGAAAGGATGTTTACTGGAACATGGGAATTCATCTTGTTGAGAGTATGTCAGTAACCATGGTGGGTTCATCTACCAAAATGTCACTTTCATGAGGAGCCATTGTTCTACAACCTATATGCATGCCAGCTAGATGTTATTTCAGTATATTAATGGTATTGTCACCATTCTGTGCTGTCCAGGTAAAATGGATTAATAATGTTTTTAACCTTTGGCTTGTTATTTCAAAGTACAAATTCTCTGTGGGAAACAAAAAACCAAAAATTAGATGGCTTTCAGTGCCTGAGCTTAAATGGTGAAAGATAAGTTAGATATGCATTGTGTGTATATGAGTATATTAGATAGCATATGCCACAAAAAGGACTGGATGAGTAAAATCATTACAGTTAGTCCTAAATCTGCAAGTGTGCTCTGGATGCTCTTATCAAATATTCCAGACACAGAAACAAAAAATAAAGTTTCACTTTTTTTCCTTTAATTTAGATTTTTAAAAGACAGTCACAGAGTTTGAAAGTCACATTTCCAACAACAAACAAAAATAAATTCAGCAACAACCCCTATTGCATGGTAAAGACCTTTCCTGAACATTCCAGATTAAAATAGCCTTGGGATTTAAGTGTGTTATTCTATGATGATGAAAGTCAACCTCTTTAGACATCAAATGAAAAGAACCATTGGGCAATTAATATTCTAAGATGGAGAACACACAAAAAAAGGGAAGAAAAAAAAAAGAAAAAACTCAAACCAACAAAAATATTTTGGAAAGAAAAATAATTACAATTGACAACTAAAATCAGTTTTCCATCTGCCATTCATTGTTTCAAAATGAAATAAAACCTGCTGAGTTCATCAAAGCAGAAAGTACTTTACTGCTACAGCCTCCAGATCACTGTGGACCTAATCACCAGGAAACAAAAGAAGAATGCAATGAATTAGCTGTAGATCTTTGAAAATGATCTACAGGAAAAGATAACTGGTTTTCATTCATTTTACTCCTTAAAGTGTCTTAATCTGAATAAAGTATCCCAGAACCCTGGTTGAGCCTAATATTAGAAAGAAATGTATAAAAGGCATAGAGAGCCAGGCTCAGCTGCTAACAGCCAAGATAATTGCATACCAAGGAGAAAGATGATGAAGATTAAATATGTAGTAGTAGTAGTGCAGAGTCAAGATGATATGATGATTTGTTGCAATTTTAAAACTAGCTTTTAATACATGCTGTATTTTTTATAGCTCTTTGGATGGACTTTAATGTTTGTTATTTTTTTGCTCTCACTAGAATTACAGAGATCCTTGTTTACAAGAGGTTCTGCTAGTTTCATTCTTTTCAAAGGTTGGGGAAAAGCCCTCATTCAGTGGGGGAAAGAAAAGTATTAATTGCAAGTAAAAAACCTCTCAAATATTGTTAACACAATTGCATGAGGTTGCACAGTTCCATCTAGTGGTCAAAAATAACTGCATAGAAGAAAGAAATATAGCACCTAAACTACAGTCTTAAAGATCTGCAAATGTAAATATCTGTTTAAGCATTGTACCAGTATTCTCACTAATTCCAGCCCAACTGTATTTTATTGTACAATATCCTAAGGCAGAGCCATATACAGTGAATGCTCCCTATCCACTGCTAATTCCAGATAAAACAGATACAATTGCATCTCAAAACTGGACTCTTCTAAAGAAATTGAGCTATTATTGATTTTATTTTGCAGCTTACTCTGCTTCCTGAGAATATTTTCTTATAGTAAATATCACTCTCTAATGGTATTCTGCAAAGTGGCAGCTGATGGTAGCATAATAAGCAGCACTTTACAGACATTGTAGATTATATTACTATTGACACAGTCTTAAACCCAAGCAGAATTCAATTTTTACTGCAATCACAACATCTCTCTCACAGTCACCAAATCAGTATTTCAAGGAAGGCTGAGTCCTGCTGCTAGGAGATATGCATGTTTTTTTGGCCACCATGTGCTATATTATGACTATTTAAAAATCTCTGGTATTTGTTGAAAATTGACTGTGAATTATTTTAATCAAGTTCAAAAACACCCTTTCTTATTAAGCTAGCAAGCAAAGAGAATTCACATTTACAATGTTAACAGGCTGCTGTTTTGGAGACAAAATCCCCAGTTGTTGCAGTACAGCTGGATTTCAATCAAGGGTTGATGTGTAAGTTCCCAAACTTCAATAGAGAATGTGAACAGCCATAAAATTATGATGCAGTTATTTCTCTCTTTAGGAAAAATAGAGAAAAAAGACTGGTAATTGTGTAAGTGGTGAAACTCACAACACAGGTGGGATGAGAGTAATGTTCTTTTCTCAGAGAGCTGATACAAGCGCTGCAATTGATGGCATCACTTCTGTTAAGAAGCGCCACATGTCCACCACAGAGGCAACAATGCCCAAGGAGACAAGAAGAGTAAAGTACTAGAAGGTGCTCTTACATATGAAAGTGGACTACACACCTAAGCACCCTGCTACAATTTTGCCAAAGAAAGGTTACATTGAGTTACCACTTGAGTGACACTGTCCACTGCACAGACAGCAGGCCCTGCACATTTTCTCAGTCTTAATCCCATTCATCCACTCTGGAAAATGAGATTGCATTTACTTTTGTAGCTCTGTAAATCCATGTACTACATCAAAAATACTCTTGTCATCTGTTCTGTGTTGTGCACACACATTGTCCAAGTAAAAAATTCTGCATTCTTTTTAAAAACTTATAAGAAAGTTCATTGCAAGTACACCTGATTGCTTTACAATATTCCACACCTCTTCAACCCTAAACCACAACATTATTACATTGGCCAGATGAGTTACAGCCAGTCAGTAAGAGGTCAGGTCCCACACCCGAGCTGGAAGGATGAAATATATGGGAAGCACAAATGTGTTTCAAAGCTCCTAAATTTATCTAACTTCCTCTGACACTTCAGGGTAAGCTTGACTGAAATTTTATTCAGTTTTATTCAAAATTAAAATGTAGGCAACGTACCTGGGGAAAAACATTTATTCTGGTGCATCAAGAAATCCAGATACGTGTGAAAACCTACATATGTCAGTTGCAGACAAACAATAACAGAAATGCAAATTGCAGGATGATAAAAGCTGGCATATGTGGTAAGAAAAAGCCCTGACCTCCTCCTGTATAGTCTGTATTGCACTAAGGCATTCACCCTTTGTTTATGAGAACAGAGTTGACTGCAAGAGGGTTTTGAAGTTATAATTAGATGCAGGTGCCAAAGAGGTCTCAAGATTAGAAATTAACTTGCTTCAATGCAAGCTAAAGTTAGAAGGCAATAGCTCATGTTTGGACATCTATCAGACTTAGAATATAGTCTGTCTTGTTCACTTTCACTGCTTGCATAGTTAAACATTTTCTGGCAAATCTGCCTCACAGAGTGAAAACTAATGCTGTATAAAATGTGAGATAAAACAAAAAAGTCTATCCATTACAAGGCTTAGATAATATTTACATCTATTATAATTGAAACTGTTAATATAACTAGAGTTAAGTGAGTGCTACAATTAAAGGAATAAAATGTTACCTGCTTGTTGAAGTTCTTTGAAATTTTATACAAACAAAGAAAATGGCAAATTCTCCCAGGTGTCATGTAATCCACAGAAAATGTCTGCTCAAGCCATTAGAGTGAAAAATAGAAAATTTAAAAATAGGCACAGAAGAACCCATATTACACACATTTCAGTGCAATTTGTTACCAGGGTGAGAAAAATGGAATAAGGATCAGTTTACAAGCAAGTCCTTCACCTATCACAACAGCTTAAATGACAAGATCTTTCCAGTCAGTTTGCAGTCCAGATTTTTGCATAAGAAAAAAAAAAAAAAAAAAAAAGGAATGGCAAAGAGAATTGGAAGTATCTCTCATTCTGAAATACTGGATAAGGTGGAAGCTGAGAGGGAAGGATGCAGAGTGACTTAATATTTTAGCTTTTTTCTTAGCCCTTCTTCCTTTGAATGTCTCCTGTGATAGCTATTTATATCTGGAACGGGGTTTTGGGAATAAAGGAAGGACTTCTTTGAGGAGTCAGGGGATGGGCAGTGCTACAGAAAGTGGACATAAGGAAAAAAGGTTTTTCTTTTAGGTCACTAGCTTGGAGGCCACACAGGCCATTTAAAAGACTGACACCAGCAGCAGAGATCTTTGGCATCAGGAACTCAAGAAGGTTATCTTTATCTAATTGCTCCCTAAGCATCACCAGAAGCAAGATAGCTTCTCAATGCATCCACTGCAGTTCTGTAGCTACACACCACAGCTAAGACCTTTATTTGTCATTGTATTATTATTTCCTCTGATCTGTCTTTGACATCCATCCTCTTCTGACCTGTTCTTTCTCTCATTTTCTTTTTATAGATGCAGAAGATTTGGGCTAGGAGGGATGTCTGCAAACAATATGTATTTCAGAGTATATCAGATTGGTGTGGGTCACCAAAGAATTACTTGGTCTTACATTGTTTTGTTTTTTTCTCCCAAACTCCTGTGAGACTTGATACTTACCTGAAGGTTTCTGCTCTTTACACACATGTTTTATGTTATCTATTAATCATATTGTTCATCTTACAAGTAGAAAATACGAGCATTTCCTGTCTACTACAAAAACTCAAGTACTTCCAAAGAGTTCAGGTATTGAAAGGGAAATACAAATTCTACCATATTGTATTTAAAAAAAAAATGAAAATTTGCAAGGTTTTATTTAATCCTTAGTGCATCACTGTGGTGGCCATTTTGAATTGTCTTGCATATAGCTTCCCAAAGCAGTAAAAAAAACTTCATAAATATCTCATTATAGGGGTGTTCTCATTGTAGATATTACCACAGTTTACAAAGACTTGGATGTATAAATGAATTTAGGTGAATAGGTAGTCTTGCTGACCCTTAGAAAGTTTTGGTAAGTGCAATTTAAACGATTTTAAGTAACAAATGGTTATAGGTAATGTCTATCACATTTACTTTTGGCAGTCACAAGGACTATATGAATGATAACTGTCTGCTGCAGCTGCTGTTGTTTTATCTATTTTCACTCAGTCTAACTTCTTCCCTTAAATACCATTGCCCTTTTAATTCTTCTCACCTTTCTATTTTGTCAGTGATGACCTCAGTAAG
Source organism: Chloebia gouldiae (assembly GCA_003676055.1). Taxonomy (NCBI): domain Eukaryota; kingdom Metazoa; phylum Chordata; class Aves; order Passeriformes; family Passeridae; genus Chloebia; species Chloebia gouldiae. The sequence goes on along the minus strand of QUSF01000005.1, from coordinate 8,881,689 downwards.
TCTTTGGAAGCACAAATTTATTCCTGCTGCCCTTTAAAGTCATAAAGTATATTTCTGCCACATAAATAAACTATATGGTGACATTTATCATTGCAGACATCCTTAGCATTGTGAGGGTCAGTAGCAATAATAATAATGATGAACATTTTATGAAAAAATGATAAATTTTATGAAACAAAAGCATTTGGAAAGAATATTAAAACTCATGCCTAAAGGCATAAACAAACCTCTAACCGATGAGTTGAAGAAAGAAACTTTTTCCTCAGGGCAGATTCTATAATTGCTTAGCACATGTCTTCTTCCAGCTTTCTTTAAAACACATTATGACACTGAAAGTTACTGCTAAAAACAGAATAGTAGAGTAGATGGAGGGCTGGATTGTTTTTGCAATGACATTTGTTGTAGCCCACATCACTTTAATGCTGTTTTCATTTAGTTACTCAGTCACAGAATTTGCTAAAGAGATCCTAAGATGACCCTTTTCTCAGCTATATTTTTTCCTACTTTATATTTGCTGTATAGTTTATGCAAAGTTAACTTCAGCAGACTCTCTGCAGTACTTACAGCTTCAGCTATGTCTTTCACCTCACAGCCTCATTCACACATTCTGTTCTCAGGCTACTAGAGTTCTGTTTTGTTTTTTCTGTCAGTCTTCTGTCCTTTCTGGCTCGGTTTCTATTTTTCTTGTGGCTTTTCAAGTCTTACTGAAAGCTTTTTTTCTGTCTGAACAAGAATAGTTGGCATACTATTATGCTTTGCTAAGGAAAAAAAAATAACCAGAATATAAATTACTAAAATCGGTGAGGATCCTGGTTTTCCTTCTAGGATTTTATTCTCTTCATACCACTTTTTTTACAGTAACAGACCTTTTAATCCATACCAAACTGGTAATAAATAAATTTTTAGTTGATACAGATTAAGTTTATTAACACTGTAGGAAACTATAAGGATACAGTTTCTCAAGAGTTTTGTCCTAAGATCTGTAGGGTGAAAAAATAGGGCAGTGTAGCTGAAATAAATTAAATACCCTTACATCCTGAACTTGATGGTCCGATTCCAGCAAAAGAAAATAGTTTTATTTTTACAAATTTATGTTGCAATATATTAAATTAATTTTGTCTCTATAAAATGGAGCAGTGCCCAATGTAAATTGACCCACATAAGTAGAAAATATTTTTTTCTTTATGGATATCAATTTTACATACATTTTTTCATCCAGGTGTGAATCAACTATTTACTTTTTTGTATCATAAATTTTGCAGCTTAAATAAGTATGAGTTACATAATACTGATGCAAATAAACTGACAGACTCTAAACCTTGTATGAAATCTAAAAGTATGATTTACTATACTTCATAATCAGTTACAGCTTTTAGCTTTCATAGGAAAAAATTTGTTCCAGCATTTTCTTTAAGTTACCATTTCAAGTAAGTCTTTAGTACTCACGTGATGATCCAGTTAGTAGGTGCCAAAGACAATGTGTTGTGACGAACTCTTATTGTTTCCACAATTAATCAGATTGTTTCTGATTAATCTGACAGTGATTCTGCATATCAGCCAGATCTTCACAGGCTTCTTAGTGTTTTATATGATGTTCTAAACTGGACATTGCTCTGCAGTTAATCTTGCTTACAAGGTTTCCTTTAAACATTACACACATAGAGTTTAGTACTGAAGTGTCTCCCCATATTTTATTCTGTCTATGATTTGGTGCAACTAAATGTGCACAGAACTGAAAAACAGTGGTGATGTTGACAGTCTTTCTGTGATTATATTTAGTTGAAAGGGTGCTGTGAATATTAAACTCCCCCATACATACAAGAACAAGAAGCATGAAGGAGCCAGCCCGAGGATACCAGTAATAAAGCAGTTTAAAGATAAATTGAGTGAGGATGTGGGACTTGCATTTGAAAATGAATTCTCTATTGATGTCCAGCATTCATGGGTGTATCCCTTTTATTCAAAGTATCTGAGTTCAGGCTTTCACAAATGCAGGGTACTTAGAGGAAGATGATGTTCTCAGTCTCTTTTTATGACTTTATATCAATAATTAAAATGGCCCTAGAATCCTCATCTCTTTATGAATGTCTTAGTCATGAAAGCAGACACAAGCCTCTTTCACGTTTCTGTATTGGGCACTCTTCCACCTTTATCAAGCTCACTCAGTCCCATACAGAAACTCCACTGAATATTGTGAGCATGGAGCTGGGACCCATCTACCCAGCAGTGCTGAGCTCCTGGGGAGCAACTACAGGGCAAGCTCAGCTCTGCACTGGGCTTGTCCGTGTTTCCTCTTCCTGGCTCAGAGCAGAAGTAGAACAGGAGACTGTAGATATAACTAGTCTTGTTCCTGCTCTAGATGCAAACCCCTATTGAAAATGGAACTGGATTGTGCTCAAAATCTGTTCCAAATATTTTTATTTGTTCTTCTTCATTCACAAACCCTTTCTGAGTCAAGACCCTTGAACATTCTTATGACAACTATTTGAAAACTTTTTTCTCTATGTAGGCTATAGTGCTTGTCCCAGTCCTCCCAGATGTCTTCCATTTAAATGTTTCCACTCCTACAGTGGCAAAAAGGGATGTTTGTTCTGTCAAATTCTGATTCATCTTAGTCTCACCCCATCAATTTGGAATTTGAGGAGAAAACTCAACTTTTTATAATAAAACCCCAAGAGGAAAAAGGAACTAAGCCTCCTCTAAAATGGTTCTACTTTTTTATATATAACAAAAAAATTAATTGTTCCTCAAATTAAATGTACTTCTTCTAATGACTCCTTTTACTGAATATATCAACATTTCTGCTGTAACTCTGCCTTTTAAGTCAATAATCTCAATGCTTGAACAACTGACTATATGTTGCTTCCCTATAGTTCACAGCTAGGGAAATTAATTCCATTTAGACTCAAAGCAAATATTTGACTAAATGGAATTAGTTTACTGATACATGAACAAATCTAGGACAGGATTTAATTACATTTACAGAAATTTAATCTAATGAATCAGGTTGATTTTTTCCTAGTATTTAATGGACCTTACCAGGATCAGTAAAAGTAAATCACCTAAAATTCTAGAGCAATTTCTTCTACACTCCTTTTTGAAAGAGAAAACTATAAAACTAATAAATAGCTATATACAGTTTCTACACCCCTATGAAGGAAATCTTTCTCTTTTATTCTTTCTTTTCCCCTTCTTCTGTGTTCTAGATTATAATCAAGACTGGCTTCTGTGTAGCAACATTAATGTGTTTGCAGAAAATAGCTGTGTAATGGACACATTAAGAGCAGATTAGCTACACTGATTTTCTAATTTGGTGTTCTGTCTTCAACAGTGGTCAGTACTGAGTATAGCAAAAGAAGCACAAGATTTAACAATACTAGATAAGCACATAACTTCTCAAGAGAATGTCTTTAAAAATATTTTCCTTACTGTCTTGAACCACAAGGAATTATTTCCAGTCTATGCAGAAACTATAACTGTACTTTAGCACACAAACACATTTACCTCTTCTCCCACAGTAAGACTGTAATTTTACTAATGTCTCATGGCAATGAATGCATTATTCTAATATTCTAGCGAGAAATCAGATTCTTTCTGGAGATACACAAATATGCAAGGCTTCTTTTTTCCTGTGCAACTGCCTAAATATATTGCAAAATTAGTATTGCCTGCAGCATTCATTAATAATAAGCCATGGCTATCCTATGTTCTTTTACTGGTCCCACGCCAATGTCTCTTTTTTTGAGCCTTTATGACATTACTAGTTATTTTCCTTCTGCCTTATATGTGTGACTCTTTGTATTACATTTCTCAGACTACAGTCTTTCAACTACAGTGTTTTGACCCAAGCGACTTTAGGAACTCCAATATTAAGCAGTTTATAATATTAAAAAATATTTGTCTCTGCTCTGATTTTGTAACCTCATTTAAATAGGCAGAAAACCTCAGTCCCGTACAAGTCCTCTTCAGACTTTTCCAAGTTTACATATAACATTTTCATAATAAACTTTCATTATGATAAATGAAAAGTCAAGATTCACTTTTTGTTTCTATAAGAAATTGCTGTAACAGTTAGAGGTAGAAATGTAATATTTTGGGAATTTATAAAAATATTTTGGTTTTTAAAAAATTTTTAAGTGAAAATGCAGTACAAAAATATTTCTAACAGAGAGGTTTTGGATTTTTTAAATCAAGTTTTAAACTATAGCCTAGGAGGCAATAATGTCTAGATGGTAATTCCTTCAATTAGGATATGTTACAAGTCTTTCAAGTTTATAATATTAATTGCAAAATCATACATTGCTAAAGGAAAGAAGCATTTCTAGACTTGAATCTTATTTACACAACATTAATGCAAAAATTACCAAGGCTGCACAAAACCTATAGTTAATTCTACACTTTGAGGAGAAAGGTGAAGGCTATATTGCTAGTACCTAGCAATCTGGCTTTTTACTCAAATGCACATTTCCTGTTGTCACATGAATAACGTAATCTTTTTACCCAACTTGATCTTGTTAGTAATCTATTATATTTTAGAAGTAAAATAAATTCTAATGCCATTTCTGTTTCCTAGATTATTTCATCTAGCAAAAAAAAAAAGATTGATTGTAAGAAGAAATTATTCCCAATGCAGTGAGGTAGTGCAAACAATTTATGACTTAATAATTGCTCAGAAGTTTTTACATTTTGTAGCTTTTTTTCTCCTGGATTGTCATCTGGATTAGGTGCCATTTTTTCTCTCTAAAACAATTTAAACCCAGAGTTCTGACTGAAGTGAACAGTATGTGAATGTGGGTGTAGTTGATATAGCTCAAATTTATGCACAGAGATTACCTAGAATTAGCAACAGCAAAAGAGTTGTTGCTTACCTGAGAAACATTTTTGCAACCATTTCTACACATATGTAAAGCTATTCTAAAGTTATTCTGATTTCTTCTTTCTTCTGGATTATTTGAAGGCACATTTACATTGTCAGTGAAGCTTGCTGTTCTGCAAGCAGTTATTAAAGAGTGAGACTTAGATCTTTGGAAGATTTGTGGCATAATCAAACAGGAAACTGAGGAGAGAAAATGGATAAAATAACTTAAAAGTGTCCTGGGTAAGCAAAAGGGGACAAAAAGAAAAACAAGTATTAGTATAGTTGCACACATTCAAATATCCATACAATTATTTATGTATATACATAGTCATACATAAAGAAATATAGTCATACAGGCAGAAAGATATACAAATGTTTCCAGAGAATCACAGAAAAGTTATGCAGCTTGATGGGCTTTTCATCTTTGCTACTTTCAGGTTCTTTATCACTGTCTCAGTTTCAACAATGGTAGTATATTTTGGCTTATACCATATGGGCATAACAGGATTCTCAGTGCTTTAAAAAGAGAATTCATCCAAAATTATATTTTATTTACACAGGCAAAAATAATGGAGATGAGGTTTTATAGACCTTTACTTTAAGTGCTGTTTCCTGGGGAGAAAGCTTCTTGGTTCAAAACTGTGATTGGTTTTACTGATAAGTAAAATCACAAAGATGATCACATTCTTTACTGGCTGTTTTAGAGTACAAAAATCTAAGGAATATTGGCACAAGAGCAGCTAAGTCCCTGAAGATCTGAGTATCTGCAAAAGACTACAGGAAAAGGAAAAAAAAAGGTCTCTTTAACAAACACTTTAACATATGAGTTATGTAAATTCCGATAGCTGTCTGGCTAATAATTATCATGCACCACCGAATCCAAAGTAGCTGTGTAGAATACATTAAAAGCACATGTTAACTGATTAAAAACAACCTTAATCAGAAATATTCATCAATTATGGTTATGTGTGTACTCCTACACTGCTAACCACACCAAGTATGGATTAACACCAATTCCAAAACTGTGTGTTATGTTTATCCATGAAGCAGAACTAAATATGAACAATTATGCTAATTAAATGGTGGGAGACATAAAGGTTTGCAGAGAAGAGACAGGACTTGCCAAGGAGTCTGCAGTGGCCTCGGTAAGAAGCACAGAGGAGAGGGTAGCTGGAGTGCTCTCTGCCAAACCAGCATGATCCATCCGAACTCTGAGCACATGTTGAGCAGATAGAACATTCAGCAAGTGAAAAAAACTGTAGAAAAACATCTTACATGTGGGCACAGAGAAAGCCAAGTGGGCAAACACTCTTCTCTTTAGGAAACAGAGAGAGAAAAGCCATTTTTAGTCTTCACAGGAAGATCAAT
>QUSF01000005.1:8786037-8870482 GCA_003676055.1 Chloebia gouldiae | reverse complement strand
TGTATTTTCACTTTCATAATCATAACTTGGATTTAAAGAGCAACAAATATACTAGAGCAGTATTAATGTTCTGTAACAGAACTGATAAAGCCCAAAATATTTTGGACAAACAAGGCCTATTTTCTTGAGTTACAAACACATTTATGTCCTAATATTATTTCTTGATTGTACTTGTAGCACCTGCCTCATTGTATATTATTCCTTGAATCTGTTACAGACAACACACACAGAACGCCAGACTACTCAAACAAATATGCTCTTAAAAACACCAGTAATACTAATGAGTGTTCTCTTTATTCTTTACAGATTGCCACCCAAATTTAGCTTTTAAAATGTCACTATTCCCTTCATGATTCTTATCCAATCCATATTATATTTCCAGTCTATTGGTAAATCTGCATCACCCTTACCAACTTTTTTCTCTGTATTTTTGTCTTATGTCATGAAAAACTCTTAAAATATATGCTTCTGTAATTATATTGTTAAATAAGACTAGGAGAGTATCTTCTTTGTTTAGTTTTTGTTATTGTTGTTGTTTGGTTAATTTGGTTTGGGTCTTTTGTTTGGTGTGGGGATACCCAGGTTTTAGGAAGAGGGAGTTATTTCTGGTAGCTGTGAGTAGATTTTTACTTGGTGCTAACAGCATTACTTACACAGTCAGGTAATATCTTTTTAATTATATTGAATTTTCCTCTATTGTATAGCTATGTGTAGAAGTGTCATCCTTTTACCATAAATTTAAGAATTCTATGTTGCAGTTTCACTGATTTCAGTAAGCTATTCTTGTTCACACAATCAAGATGGATGCTTTTCTATTCACTAGAGTTTTTAATTATACAGTTGGGCTGAGATCCATGACTTGTTGACATTGTTCACTGCTTCTATAGGGTCTGGCTCATGGAAGAAATACAAAGCAGATAACAACAACAATCTAGATTACTTACTATCATTGTGTTAGATAAGCCTTTCAGAAATTTCTCTTTGCGGTGAATACAATGTTCAAATGATGCCAGAAAGCCTTTTATACTTTTAGTCCTATTTTATTGGCCTGTTTTATTGGCCTTTTCTTTATGAGTTAAACAAAACATTAATAATGATTTCTCAGAACAAGACCTCCATTAGTGGCGTAAAGATTTACACCTCAAGGGCTTAGGTATAATTGTACATGATTGCACAAGTTAACTGGATATACTGTGTTTGACAGCAATATGCTTTAAAAAGCAGTTTATTTAGTAATAAAAATGTGATAGAATGGTTGAAGTGGCTCAGAAGTCTGAAATTAATCAACTACCTTTTCAGAGTTGTACTTCCTTTTCTAGAGGTATAGCTCTGCTACTTGTCTCCAAATGGTAAAATGCACTGTTTCCAGAAAGGCAATATTTTTTTCACTTTTTTTAAAAATAAAATAATTCCTTTCTGAAGTCCCAAAACCTAATTTAATCTCCTTACCTTCCACAGTTCATAATATTTCTCCATTCAAAATTTTAGACTTCTTATTCAATTAGGGGGAAAAAAAACCAACAATCTCAGCAGCTGAGATTGTTAAAGCTGCCCTTTGCCAAGAAGCAGGGATGGCAAGGCACAGTGAGGAAACACAGGCCTTTTGGCATCCCAGATCCTGACTAACAGGTAACAAGGCCACCTGTTGCTGCTGCCAGCTCACCACATTTACAGGACACAATATCTACCTCTGCTGCAGGGAAATTAAAGCTCCAGTGGAACCTCAATTTGGTAACAGCCAGAGGCCCAAGAAGCCATCTGTAGATTCAATATCTATGACATTTGCACAACATATAGAAAAAAAGCTGCTGCTGCTTTAACTACCAAAACCAACAGGCTCTATTGGGATCATCAGGTTCTATTCACAATGAAAAGAGGTTTTTTGTTCTAGTAAAAATACTGTAATGTGTAACAACAAAAAAAAAATTAAGGAAATTTCCATCAATCCTCACATCAACTTTAATTTAAAATCATATCCTATGTGTGATGTTGGCAGGACAAATATACTGTACTTACTCATTTGCCAGACCAGGAAAAAGGGTGAAACCAGCACATCAGTTGAGCTTAGGCTGCTACTGAAGCCTCTGGAGCAGGGCCATGGTGCACCTCAAAGCACAGCAACTGCACAGCCAGAGGACAAGTGGGTAAAAAGAGGCTTCCACAGATATAAGAGAATGAAAAACAGATTCCTTGTCCCAGCAGGCAGGGTCACCTGTACATGCCCCTTTTTTCCTACAACACTGGGTCTCTTTCTCAGAGAAAAGTTAGCATAAAAGATTTTCTTTTTGCTGATACATTGGACATTGAAATCCAGTCCAATTTTTTGATGGAGCATTTTTTTAAAAACCTCTTTTTTACATGAGTTGCTGTTGTTACTCATGGAATAATATACTGCTGCATGTTGAGAGCTGAACAACAGTCATTCACAATATATTTATGTATGCAATTAATTTCTACCATGATAGCCTGTGGAAGAAAGCTTTGTGCAACCCACAGGCTCCACAGGCATGTCTTTCTCTTACCTCTGCATGAATGTCTGTCACACAGCTCAGCTCAGCTCTTTTAAAATTTGACTAATTTTAAAAGAATTTGAAATAGGGGTGTGTTCCCAGATTCAGCTTCCAAATATATTCTTAATCAGCTTCAGTTGCACTGAAAGGATGTTGTGATCCATCACATATAATTAGAAATAGCAGCAAACAAATGCACTCACATTAATGAGGCAGAAAACACACCTGCTAAGGAAACAATAGGAGTGTACAGCATGACTGCTTTCTTCTTCACTGTTATTCAGGTTACAGATTTTGGGGTAAATAAAAGCATTGCTTGAGTTTTGAAGGTACTGAATATGAGAAAGCATTTTGATTAACAATATTTTTTCTCGCACTTTAATGTGGAGAGTTTTAAAGCTTCTGTCTAGAAGAAACACCCAGGTGGCACAAGAAAAATAGCTAATCTCAGTGACAGTGAAACAATATGAGAGTACTAGGTTTTAAGATATATAACTGTTGCTCATAACACAATCACAATAATTTTGCTATGTATTTTTACTAGCTAGAAGGATAAAACCACTGTTTTGCCTAAACATATATCAAGAAAGCTCATTTGACCTAGCAAGTTTCTCTCCTATTAAGTCTGAGGTATAAAGTATGATCAAAAATCTGAGGAGGAAATATTGCCACCCAGTAATGAAGAGTGAAGAGAGAAATTGAGATAAAAATGGTGGGGTGATGCGACTGATACATCCATAATCTTTGATATCCATATTCTCAACTAGAGAATGATATTCAAAGGTATCAGACTACCATGAATTTAAGATTGCAAAAATCAATGGGGTAAGTAAAGAACCGGTGTGATTCTACAAGCTTTAAGTATTCTTACTAATGGATCATATGTTACTTACTTTCCTTCATCAATGATGAGCCAGTTTAACTCACAAAAATTAACAACAAAAGTATTAATTACCCTGAATATTTCCATATCTCCTTTTGGAAATCATTGTTTCCCTTTTTTTTTTTTTAAATGCGAACCTTCCAGGAAGTTGCATTCCTAAAACAAAATATGTAAATTCAATGTAGAAACAAGTCATGAGTCTGCACATTCCAGAACACAGATCCAATACTAGTGTGGGTAGCACAGGAAAATACAAAACAGACATTCCATGAAGCTCTGGAGCTTAGAAATTCTGCAGCTTCCATATAATTCAAGAGCTGCCCCAGGATAGATGCAACTAAGGAACAGATGTGTACTTACTGCAAAGCCTGAAAGAAGGAAGGAGCAAGATCACAGATGCCCACAGGCTGAAGAGAAAGCTGACCATGTTATCAGCATCATTTGGACAAAATCAAAAACAGAAACCAAAAGAAATATATTGATTTTGAGCCAGAAAGACTATGCTCCTTCAGTCTTTATCTTTTTCTCAGCTTTTAAAATTATTATTTTAAAATTATTTTGTGTCAATTATTTTGAGGCAAATTTCTATATACAATACCTCAAAATAATTTCATTTTTTTCTTCTTTTTACTTCTTTTTTTTGGATTAAATCACTCTTTTCAGTCCTCAGGTTACGGAGTAAAAGATCACAAATTGCATCCATCCTTCTTCTATCAGCTTTTACAGCAAATAGCATCCCTCTATTGAAACCTGTCCCACAAGTTACCTTCATGTCTTCATGTATGCTTCATTCTCCTCTTGCTTCTAATCTAAGATCACTGCAGGAGACAGAGGTGAAAGTCGTCATGTGGTCACTGTATCAAGAACTATAAAGCCAATATAATCATGTAACAGCAATAAACTAATATATATCCTTTTTTAAAGGAAGTTATGTGGCAAATTCCATTGTCTTCTAATTAATTCTGGTAAATAAAATAACATGTTTGTACTTTAAATATTATATATACATATTTCTGATAGTTTTATTACATAACCTATGTAAAGCAATATTTGAATCAACAGCTATTTGGATTTATATTTAAATTTATATTTTTAAAATATATATTCCTAACTATATCCATGTTGGGTATTGACTTCTGCTAGGAGGTTAGGTTTGCAGAAGGAAAATGCCAAATTTAGCACAAGCAAGTGATAGAAAAATACAGACATTCCTATTTCAGGCTGACCTTTAGATCAGTGACCTTCTTCTTCTGCCCTAAAGCATCTGTCAACAGGAAGTGCCACAAAACACCATTGCTAACCTTTAGTCTTTAATTCTCCTCTCTTGCTATGCCCTACAATTCAGGTTACACCTACTATCCCCTGAGCCATTAAAAAACTCCTGGATTTTGCCCATAGGGCATTTTTTGTATCTCTTACTTTCCAGTATTTAAAAAACCAGATGGTTAGGGTAACACTCCCTTTCTCTTATTCTTATTCTTGGATAAAAATACATGGTTTTAAGCAGTAAATAATGAATTTATTCAGTGCTACAAAAAACCCAGACTGAGTTTTAGACAGAATCAACAATATCAAAACCTACCTATTTTTAAAAAGCTAGCAAATCTGCTTGTCAATGAACTACAGATTGACAACCTGCCATTTCAAATGAAAAACACCTCTGACATTCTTGAACAGCGTTAATGAAAGTTGGGGTTTTTTCCCTTCTTCTCCATTTTGTTCTTCCTTACTTATTTTGTGGCTACTCCTTTATTAGAACCTGAACTTAAAGTTCATCCTGGTATTAATGACAGATAAATAGATATATACAGTGACAACCTCAAGTATATTTTCATCACTCACACTGATAGGACTTTTGCCTAGCAAATTAATCTTGTTCTGATTAGCCACAAAGCAGCTACATGTAATTAGTGAATAGAAGAAATTTTAGATTACTTTTATATTAAATTGCTTTATAAGCAAAGGCACGATTTCCTGAGAAGTCTCTTTTGAGTTTTGCTGACATAGGAACATCAAAGCCCAAATAACAAAATAAAGATGTAGACTCAGAGAAAGATTCATCAAAAAAAAGATACAATTTTTTTATCATGTGTAGAGTGCAACTGCTGACAGTTATGATACAGGATTTCATATGAAAAAATTAAAGCAGCTTGGACTTAAAGAGGACAAGGGATGTTATAACAGCCCTGTTGTATAAGCAGAGCAGTATTCTGAGATTTCAGGACAATTATGTTTAACAACCGAATGCTTTAACTTTGCTGTTTAGCTTTTATCCAATGGTTTATGTTCTCCTTACCATTAGGCAACTTTCTGTCAAATCACTTACCCACTATATAAATTAATTGCTCTGCCATTCTGAGGTATATTTATATGCATAAAGAAAACTGTTGAATTTATTGAAAGTCTGAAAGCACAGGCACTCAAAGTGAAATAGATGTGCAGCTGGAAAACAACAAAAAAAAAAAATTAAAAAAAACCTCCAAAACATAAATTAATCACATAAATTTTTCACACAGCTGCCTGCACAGTCCCCTGTATATCTCCCTGATATTGTTTAACAAAAAAAACAACCCAGAAAGATAAATATCTAGAAGATAATTTTTCTTTATTTTTTTCTAATTTCAACAAACTGGACAGATGGGATGCAAAGAAATGAAGAAAACTGGAGAAACTGTATAATCTATGGTAAAATTTGCAGGCTGGTTGACCCGTTACATATTACCATTTTTAGGGGGAAAGGACTCCGGTAACCAGAATTTCATACTAAGACAAAAAAAAAGCCAAATTTGGTGGTAGTAGTATAGGTGAAACAGAGTGAAAATTTAACAAGGTAAAAATCCATTTGGATTTAGGTGAAATGTGCTTCTTTGAGCTTGGTAGCATAAGTAAAATAGGCTGTTTAGTCTGGTAGCTCTGCAGCACTAGTAAAACTGCCCCAGCTGAGGGGAAAGAATGCGAATTTCTAAGCTTAAGAGAGGCTCCTCAAACCTTGAAACAGAAAGGGCAGGGTGACCCAGGAGTTCTTTCTGTGCTTTCTGATAAAATACTGGCTACAAGTGTAACTAGCTGTAACACGAAATCAGCAGAATGAATGTGCATGAACCTATTGTGAAACACTATGCATACGTAAGAGGGATGAAAAGGGATGGGGAGTTCTCAGGGCTGCACATGTCCTTTGAAGGGGAACAATCCCTATGTGCACCCAGCGCCTTAATAAACATACCATCCTACAAATCTTTATAGCAATTGTGGGGTTTTGATTTTTCTTCTGCCTTTTATAGGCTATGTATGGTGAGTTCATTTACCTCTGTTAGTGTATTAGAGCATGCTGTCCTGTACTAGATCTAGGTGCTTTGCTTAGAAAAGGCAGTTTTAAGGTGTGAATAGGAACCAGTGACTCCATCTGAGCTGATGTAGTTGTCGAGAACCCTGGGTATGCATCTTCTCTTTGCCAGCCCTCATTGCAGACGCCTTTGCTGGACACCTCTGGCTGCGGAAGGGGAAGGGAGTGGTTAACCTACAGTCTGTAGGACCAAAAGTTAATCCAAGTAGTTCCTAGAGTCTCAAGTTCAGTTATGGTAGATAAAGACTGCAGGGAGCAGGCACTGACAAATGGGGCAATGATGACTAAGCTCATCCTCCTCTGCTTTGATTTCTTCTTGCTATTTGCTTAGACCCCAAAGGTGGATTTTAACAGAGCTTTCTCTCTGCACTATTTATTAGGAGAGATACTCAGAATGTTGTTATTGAAATAGTTCACCGATAAGGTTAATACAGACATAGGACTTTAAGTCTTTTAAAAAAGATGTTTTTAAGGTCTAGTCCAAAGGAGCATGAAAGCACAGCTTCAGTACAGAGAACATCAGAATAACAGGTCAGGAGTGAATTTTTCAGCCAGTGCACAAAGACTGCTTCCCTCTTGACCTCTGAAATTAACTTGATTTTAAATATGCAGTAGTTATCACAAATTCTTCCTAAATGAAGGTTTAAGACAAAAGTGACCTGAGAGAGGAGGGGCTCCCCTCCTTTCATAAAAATTGAAAGCAGATACATTTAAAAATGTCCTGGATTTGGCTTGGCTTCCATCTTGGTGTTTGTCTTGTTTTTAATGTAGAAAACAGCAGACTTGTGCAAACGGACTAAAGATATAAATAATAATACTAGGGTTAATTTTAAGTATATTTCATTCTCCTGTTGCCACTTGTTCTAAATCTTTCAGTGTAGTTTGTTCTATACATGTGACTTTCCTGTTCAGATGGTGTCATGGCTTAACCCCTGCTGGCAACCAGTCATGATATTCACTCTACTGGTGGGATGGGGGACAGATGTGGAAAATCTCTTAGGTTGAGATAAAGACAAATTAATTGAAAAATCAAAAGCCACACATGAAAGACAAGCAAAAGAAGGAATTTTTCACTACTTCCTGTCCGCAGTTAAGTTGTTATTTAGAACAAATAAATTGCTATATATGAATTTTTAAACAACATAGATATAATTCTTTAAAAATCTAGACTAACGTTAAAAATACTGTGTTCATTCTCTGTGTTGTGAATATGGTTTTGTAGGCACAGCTATGCTTTAAACAAAGATACGATAAGAAAGTTCAGAAAAATCTTACTCTGCTTTCTTTTAGACAGAGGTTCCTATCCCAGCCATTTGCAGAATATCAATTTTATGTGTAGAGCAAGACAAATTACTTTCTGATTTGATGATTTTTTTAATATTATGAACAGTCTTAGTCCCAACACTTAAAATTACTTCTTGAATATCTTACAGAATCTGAATTCTGAAGTTTTACATTCAGGCATAATTTTTCCTTTCACAGAAACTATGTAGAAAAGTGGATGCTTCAATGGAGCATCGCCATATGATAGTGAAAGGGATGGTTTTGGTTTAGCATCAGGCTCCAAAAAAGAGTGATATTTTGATAAAAGTATCAATAATGATTGCAGTCACGCAAACAGACTTTAAAAAGGTCAGTATAATTCTTAAATTTACATAATTACACAAAAACAATATCTTCAGAAAATGCCTACACAGAAAAATAACATATTTTTTTCAGTATGTTTTATAGTTTTAGAGCATAGTTTATAGGAGTGAAAAATGCAAGTAAGCCTCCCACGTAAAACACATTTTGAAACAAACCATGTGGAAAACACTCCTAAACTTAGCACAGAGAAAAACAAACTAGGACAGCATTTAAATACTACTAGTGTCAAAATATTAGATCTTTGATAATAGGTATATGTGAGAAGGTTAGCCACATCTATTTTAATAGTTTTGAAAAACATTTCTAGCCTGCTGAATGAGCATCTTCCTCTCTTTCTCATTTGCAGGAGAGAGAGAGAGAGGTTATGAGCTGTTTAAGAGTCCAGCCAGAGGTTGCCCTTTCTATAATTGGTGCAAAAATCTATTTTAAAAAATGATGTATCTTAGCTGATTATCTTACCTCAGCTGATGTAGCTTTTTCTTTAGACAGCTTCATGCTTCCAGTGGCCAATTTCCTCTGGAATATCAATTTCTGTGAGCAGGAATGAAATATACATAAAAGTAAATAAAAAGGATGATATTTTTAGAATTAATTAACCATTATATACTGATAACAAGTTTAAATCTTTAGTCCAGATATTACTGCCAAGTACACTTGTTTCACAATTATAACAATTTGTAACAAATGTTTTTTGGTTTTCAGTCAAAGAATTTTTAATAATATCTAAATGATGCAAGATTAGATCTGATCAGGAAATTTTCAAAGCAAAATGACAATTTTTTAAAATAGAAGCTCTTCAGAAGAAAAGACTGCAAAATCTTGTGCCAGGAATAAACACCCTGTGACTGCAAGATATTCTTAACCAGACCAGGATGAGACACTATAATGTGCTACTGATGCTCTGTATACTTTCAGACCATGAAACTCAAACTATTGGTCCAAATGAGAGACAAAAACTATAGACTCCTATGAAAAATGCCTGGATCAATAACTTCTGTCAAAGGGTTTACATTTTGCATAGAAAAAGGACAGATTAATTCAGCCAGACAGGGGAATTAAACTAGTCCTTTCATGCACACAGACAGAGAAACGGGCTTCTCCAAGAACCTTTTCTGCAGTGTCCACTAGAAAAAAAATTATATAAATCCTGCTATGATCAACAGTAAACCAGCTCTTTCACCATTTCTACATAAGTTGTAACTAGGGAGCACTAACATCATGTTCCTTCAATTTTCCTGGAGATCACTGGTAAACACTGCAGACATTTCATTTAATTGCTTGCAATCTGAGACATTGTATTAAAAATATTTTAAAGAGTATTTAAAAAATTTGTTAACATAAAATCTTTAAATGAAAAGTGGCTGTAAAAGATAACTAACAAAAAATAAAACTGAAGACTATATATATATATATATATATATATATATATATATATTCATGTTCTTAGGTAAATATAGCATAAAATTTTAAAAATATTGAAACAAAAATATGCACATTTAGATGACATACATATGCAAGTGAATTGCCTGATATGTTTCAATATACTACTAAAAATTCTATGTTCTCCATGAAAAATTTTGAAATATTTTACTGAAATACTTCCCAGTTTCAGATACCAAACAGAAAAATTAGAAAGTAGCACCAGAGAATTAGCTGTCAATTGCAATAATGGAACTAATATTGATAATTTAATAAGATCATTCCTATCTTCTCTGTTCTCTTCAACAACAGAAAAGTTTTGCATTTCTGTTTCTCTGCCCATTTTATTACCAAATGTAAGACAACCTGATTGTTTTCTAACTTCAATAGTTTATATTTCAAATAAGGCTTACAAGGTAGGTAGACAAAGAAAGTGAGTAGCAGAAACAGAAACCTCACTGACCAGTGAAGAGTGGTCTGAACTAGTTTTATAGATTAAATTTACAGAGAATTAAAAACCCCTTCAGAATAATAACACTGAGGATAGGTGGAAGACACACTGTAGGAATAGACAAGATTCAAGAGTTCTAGGCTAAGAATCAGAAGGCATTTATTGAAATCTATGACTAGAACATGTATTCCTCTGTAACTGTGACACTTTGTGCAAAATCACCAGGTTTTGCATGAAAATCACAATTTCCAAACAGTATGTAAGGATTAGGAGCAAAGGTCAGAGATGCTACATTTTTTTCCCCTAGAAGGATGAAAACTTTGCATGAAATTAAGAGTACAGAACCATAAAGCATTTAGAGAGAGACATAAAGCAGTCAGATGTCTTAGGTGGGTAAGATAACTTCCAAAATTGTGATACACAGTACTTCCTCCCTACAAAGATGTAGATATGCAGTCTCAGTTTTATTGAGGTGGAAAATGTATTTAGATAGCTCATCTATCACTATCAGCATGTTTTCTCCCCAGACTCCAGCTATAGTACCTGATTTCCAGACAAGATGATTATTATATTAATCCCGACCTCATTTTTTTGTGTATAAACATGAATTTTACAGTCCACATGCCTGCCCAGAGCTCAAAGAAATGCCCAGACCCAGGAAGTGGATATAGCTCCCAAGAATGGCCCCTGGCTTTTCTTACAAATAATTTTCATCTCATAATTTTAAGTCATTAACAAATGAAGAACGGGGGGGGGGGGGGGGGGGGGGGGAGGGGGGAAAAAACCACCCAAACAGAACCATTAATTAACAAAATCATAAAAGGAAACAAAAATTTGCTGACTTTATACTCTAAATTCAACCAAGGCTAGGAAAAATCATTACTTCAAGTACACTTTAGGTACATTTCTGCATGCACTCTTTATTTTTTAAAAGGTCAATTAAATGCCAAAAATGTAACTAAAAATGAGAAATTGTTTAACATTCAGCAGTTATAGCTTGCCTGTTGGTATACATTACACCCAATTATGTACTTCACAATCATTTCAGAAAAAAAAAATCATAAAATATTTACAAAATATGTTCAGCATGTTAGTCATAACTAGATTTTTAAAAATAATTTCAAAAATACAAATAAGTGGAAATTGACTCTACTTAATTAATTTGTTTTGATTGCCTAAAGAGTCAGCAGAAAAAATATCTTCAAAGTCCCTGGAATACAAATTGTATCTAGTAAGATACAATTGTGAATGAATAAAACAAACTATCACATATTTATGACATTTTTTTACCCTTGATAAGCTATATCTGCTATTAAAGGATTTAAAGAATAGTAAATGCATTCCCATGAGGTCTGCTTTATAAGAAGGAAAATGCATATTTTGTAAACCGATGCAACTTCTGGCAAGCTGGCAGGAAATGCCACAGTGGAAATCACATACCACCAGCTGTTTTTTGCACAGTAGTCAATAATACTGCCTCTATTCAAAAAAATTGTCTCTGATATATTTTTCTACTTGGAAATATCCCACAAATTATATAGCAAAAGATAATCTGATGTTTTATAAATTGTCATTTCCAGAGTTACATAGTGTACAAAACACATCACTAGGGCCCAAGTTCTCATATCCTCAGTCTCACTAGGTATCTTATTTTTGGTTAGTCACACAGCAAGGTGACATTAAAACAAAAGAAAGGACATTCAAACTTTTCCATAAGGGAATTAAACCAGCACAGCAGCAAGACAGCCCTCAAATGGGCCAGAAGGAAGCCAATAAGAAAGCAGATATTTATCAGCCAACAAGTCACACCTGCACTTATTTTACTAACTGTAATTTTGTATTCCTGGATTTTTCAGAAGACTGTTGTTTCTTTTCTAGCTCTTGGGAAAATAACTGTTCACTTTTTTAGTTTTGTGCGTCTGGAATTAATCTGGCATTACCCTACAGAAAAACCTCTATTATTTTATAGTGATCTACAGGCAACTAAATACCTTTAGGTTCTCAAGAGGTGGATGGTACAATGGTTCTCCAGCAGTCCCTCAATTCCCCAGGAGTGTGATCAGTAGTTCTGTAAGTTCAATTCATCTTTGCAG
This sequence comes from Chloebia gouldiae, assembly GCA_003676055.1. Taxonomy (NCBI): domain Eukaryota; kingdom Metazoa; phylum Chordata; class Aves; order Passeriformes; family Passeridae; genus Chloebia; species Chloebia gouldiae. The sequence goes on along the minus strand of QUSF01000005.1, from coordinate 8,858,136 downwards.
AAGGGTCATCCACAGGCCCCCTGGACTTACTGCAGAAATTATTCCTAATTTACTGGAGCACAATATTAATTACAACAGAGTATTTGTGACTTCAGCCCTCACAAAAATATATGCATCAATATGCTAAAAGACAAAGTTTGATTTATGCCTGTGTCTGTGTATGCTTTCATTCTTCTTCCTCATTTGTATTAATCTTAGCAGGATAATTAATTAGTTTTATAACACCACTCTGTGTAGGCTGAAGTGCAGACCCAGGCTCTTTCCATGGAGTTATGTGAGACAGTAAAATTGTCTGTGGGCACTGTAATAGCAACAAAGGTGATCCTGTAGATGGGACACCCTTTGGCACAATGCAAGATGCTTCCTTGGTATTCAATGGTAGCACCTGCCTTTCTAGATATTAGAGCAGCAGAGCTGTACAAAGAAGTCAAAGCCTCAACCAAGAATCAATAATGCTTGGGGAAGGATTCTTCAGCACAGGCAATGAAAATAGTGCCTTGATCATGAATCAGTCATTTAAATTATGCATTACTTGACACCTTCAGACTTCCGTATCTTCATTCTTCCATATCTTCACTCATGATCATCAGTAATCAAGTGACTTATTTTGTTAGCTTGTACACCAATCAAATCCATTCCCATAAGTCACACACACAGGTTTGGTGCCTTGACTTTGAGTTTCCAAAATGTCATTGACATTTGAGTGGGTTGACCTTGGCTAGATGCCAGACACCCACCAAAGCTACTCTATTATTCCACTTCTCAGCTGGACAGGAGAGAGAAAGTATAACAAAGATTCATGAGTTGAGATTAGGTCCAGGAGATATCACTCAGAAAATACTGTCACGGGCAAAATAGACTCAAACTGGAGATATTAACTGAATTTATTACGAACAAAATTAGAGAGGATAATGAGGACTAAAGTAAATCCTAAAAATATCTTCCCCCTACCTCTTTCTCCTTCCCCCCTCTACCTCCTCCCCCTCAGAGATGCAGGGAGGCAGGGTATGGGGGGTTATGGTCAATTCATCACATGTTGTTTCTGCCATTGCTCAGGAAGAGGAGTCCTTCCTCTGCTGCACTGTGGGGTCACAAAATCACAGAATAATGAGGTTGGAAGAGACCTCTAAGATCATTAAGTACAACCTATGCCCTAACACCTCAACTAGACTATAGCACCAAGTGCCATGTCCAGTCTTTTGTTAAGCACATCCAGAGATGGTGATTCTACAACCTCCCTGGGAAAACAGTTCCAATACTTCATTATTCTTTTGGTGATTTTTTTTTCCTAATATCCAACCTATACCTTCCCTGACATAGCTTGAGACTGTGTCCTCTTGTTCTGTCAGCTGCTGCTCGGTGGAAGAGACCGACCCCCTCCTGTCTACAACCTCCCTTCAGGAAGTTGTAGAGAGCAAATAAGGTCACAGCTAAGCCTGGACTGTGGGTCACTGCCACAGGAGGCTGTGCTTCAGGAATGTATTTTATCTATAATATAATAAGAAAAACTATATGCCAAGATAAAGTTGTTAACAAAGAAGATTGTTCAATATTTTGCCTTTATTTTTACTAGCGTCTCTTCTCACTTAGAATTATATTAACTGCGTGCCATTTACATGACATACAAAAAATTTCACATACTTCAAGAGAATGTCAGTTAACTAAATCCCCACTGTGTGTTATTTTCTGCTACAGGTTTCATTAAATAGATTTATATGTATTAATACTGATTATTCCTGAGGACAGGTCTTTACATGGTGACCATTTGCATGGGGAATGTTCACCTCCCTTGTACACTCTATTATTAATGTTCTTGCTGCTACTGTTCATATATTATTTCATTGCTGTTTCCAGTAAATTGTTCTTATCTCAAACTCTCAATCTTAAATTTTGTGCCTCTAATTCTCCTCTCCAACCTGCCACAGGGGGAAGGGAAGGCAGAAGTGAACAAGTGACACATAGCTTGGAGTGTTTTGGGGGAGCACTAGACTGGGGAATACCATTTTTAAACAAACACAAAAGTTATTCATATGTCCCTAGTTTAGACTTCTCCTCTTTGGACAAGATAGGAAACATCTGATGACTCTTAAAAAGCAGAACATCTCAACAAACAAAACAATCAAAAATTAAGAGGCTGACAAACAAAGAGAGAAATATCATTGTATATTTCATATCACTCATTAAGCAATTTCTTTAGCATCATGCAGCGTAAAAGATCTCAGGTATAAATAATCTCTACAACCAGATAAAGGACAGTTCTTTAGCAGTTTGCTTGCATAGATGACTAAAATAGATGCTATAATTCAATGAAATTTACTGAAATAATGGTCCTTATTTTAGCATGAAGATCTTAAATTAATACAATAAAATTTACTTTGTAAGTATATTTGATGTTCTACACTTTACCTCGGTATATCAACACATTCATTGGTCAGCAAGTGCACACTTTGAAACATCAGCATGGCTTCTAATTTTCTTATGATACAAAACCCATTTTTATGTTTTCAAACACCTGCAGCAAGTCTATTTGTCCTTCTTCCTAAGAGAATCTTAGGATCCACTGAGTCTGAGGCTCTTTTTGTTCCTTATACTGAAAAAATATAGTGTTTCTAAAAATAAATTTAGAGTAATTTTGCCTTTAGAAAATTCACTGCTATCCTTAAAAATGGAAACGGTCTAAAGAAAAAAATACCTTATTAGGGAAAAGTAATGAATTTCAGGTGTAAGCAATGAGATTTTTTTCAGCTGTTAACTCCAAGATGCTCTGTGCTGGAAAGAGCTGGGAGCATTTCCTTCCAAGATCTGTAAATAGTGTAAGATTGCAAAAATTAGTTATAGTAGCTTGGTATCTACAGTTAGTCCTCCTAATCAAAGATAATCTTATCCAGTCACTATTTTTGGATAATCATAATTGAAAATACTATATACAGAAGTTTACTTTTGCACAATTTGGGTACACAATGCACTTATATCTAAGAGACTTCACAATTAGGTGGCTTCAGTGGCTTGTCAGATAATAATCATAATACTATGATTATTAGTAGTATAATAATAATACTTTGCAACAATGTCACACATTTGCAAAGAGCTAGATGTACTATGTCTTCAGATAATGCATGATTAGATATATATGTCTTCTTTATTTTTAAATATTGTTTAAAAAATATAGACCATCACATAATTTTTTTATTCAACAACAATTTGTTTCCAGTATGTCTTGGACTTAAGCTGTTAGTCATTCCAAGTATTCACCCTCCCCTATCTCAGGCTTCTGGCTAGATGAGCAATTATACTGCATTGTCTCTGATCCCTGACCAAAAGGACATTTTTATATTTGTAAGGAGGACAGCTTAAAACAACATCTGTCTAGTATGGCAATATTATTTACAGTCTTCTGTTAAAGATTTTAACTCCTCCAAGCAAACCTTAGGTGACATGAAATTACAGTTATGTTTCCAGTCAAATAATTCAGAGTAAGAAGAATGTCTCATTTCTGTGACTATCTGCCATTTACTATCATTATATCCATCTTCCTACTGCCACATTTTCTGATATTAAATTATTATTCCCATTACAAATTTGCTACTATTTTTCAGGTAATGCTCTAATGTACTAATGCCACAGGACCATAGAGAGATAACATGCTATACATGTGAGGGATAATGACCATCCTTGAAAGCTACTAAGCCACTCAAAAGGCATAAGCTGTTTACAAGGAGCTAAGGGTGAGAGAGAAGATTATACCCCAACAAATTAAGCAAGTAATTTCTATTCTAGCCTTGATTCTCCTACGTGAGAATCACAGCTTCATTGGTTTTCTTGCTGTGTTTCTACAGAAGACAGACAGGATTTCTTAATGATTTACAGGATAAGCAACAAAATTCACTCAGATAGAACTGCAGAGCTAAGCAAGGAATTAATGCGTGGTGTTTAAGTGCTGGATTATGTATCCAAATGAGTCATGTACGTCCCTAGTCCCTGGTATCAGCCATGAGCAGGACTATTATTTGCTATAATAATCAGTGACAGAGTTACCTGCCAACACCATCAACTCTCAGGGGCATCAGAAATTTGGATTCCAGAACAAGATCCCATATTTATTAAACAAGGCTCTGTTGCAGGTAATATTCCAGCGCTGTGATATATTAAAGTAGCACAGACAATTTTAGGAAACAAAAGCACTTTTAAATGCTGGGAGTTTTTCACTACTGTTAGTTAGTCTGTGATTTGACTGGCTTTTACTTCATTGTTTACAATTTTCAGTTGCTTATCAAATATATACAGCATACAAATTTCAAACTGTGGATTGCTTATAAATGGTTGACTGTAACAACTTTGGTTTAAATAGGTTTTATTCTCATGAATATTCAATCATTTGTTTTTCCTACATCATGTTGTTTTCTTTCCTGTCTGGGTGACATAACAATTTGAAATGGTTCTGCTTTCTTTCACAACTAATGCTATTTTACACACAAAACTTGGAAATATACCCAAAAGTGCATTTTCTTGAATAAATTTCTCTTCATAAAGACATGTGCAGGGGAGGGGGGAGGTCTAATTAAAAAGCCCATATACACAGTCAAGCCCGAGATTGTATTGGGAAGGCAATGAAATTACTCCCTTGCTGCACACTGTGAAGTGATCTAAAAATGGAAACTGCTGTGCTACTCTGTTAATGGAACAGGTTACAGTACAATTCAAGACCTTCCTCTCTCATTCAAAAATGACTACAGCTTGAATGACAAAGTTATCTCTTTCTCCTGAAATGCACATATAGAAAGTGATTTGCTTTCTATCCTTCATTACAAACAGGTATGGATCCCACTTAAATCTGCCAAAACCTGAGATAATCACACTGGAAAATGCTGGGAGATGGCAGGCTCATTTCAGCCTACCATGTTAATGCGAAGCTTAGATTGTTTTTCCCATTGGATCAATTTACATTTATCTGTATTAGATTTCACCTAACACTTCTTTCTTGGATCTTGTAAAGCCCTGTTATGAGTCTGTGCTGCCTATCACTGACCCCCTTAGTACCTTGAATAACACAGTATCATCTGCACACTTTCTCAATGTCTCTGACAAAGTCATTCATCAGTTTATTTTTCAGCCAATGACTCATCCATATTACAATCTTTCCTCTTGCCCCACCAATGCCTTAAAAGCTCTAGGAGAATGTTTGCTGTTTAGAAACTTCAGTACATTCTTTTTGCAGACAAAATCATCCCATTGATATGCTTGCTGCTGCTCTGAAAGCACTTCAAGAAGCCATAAAAAGGCATAACCTCTGCCAACAGAGCTGTGCTGAAATCTGCTCTTCACTAAAGCTTCAGTACAGGATTCAGAATGGCCAGCCTATGCTTTCCCACTTTGCTACCATCATTTTTTTTTTTTTTATTTAGGATGTAGAAATTACCATTCTCTTGTCTCTGGATACCAGGGCTGTTCCAAAGGGAGCCTACAAGCACTGCTCCATACTTCAGTTGTGTTTGAAATAGTATGTGACTATTAACCAGACTGATGATTTTGGGGGGTTCCTTCCATCTAATTGTACCACATGCTCTTATGCAGTCTCTGTGTTTTAAACATATCCTATGCTCATTCCTTTTTTTCCCGTGTTAGAGCCTTACAGAGTACAAACATTTTTGCTTCTTCCATAATGAACATGAATGCATGAAACCCATGGGGCTTCCCTGAAAAGGCCTCATGGTCTTTGCATGCTCCTTCTATAATCTGGTTGTCACAGTACAGGCCATGTGGTAGGATTCTTTTCCAAATACACTGGAAAAATTATTTTGTTTTAATTTTGTTCCTTTAGCCAGCTTTTTCTCATATCTCCTTTATTTGAAGAATAATATTTTATTCTATTCTAATAATATTCTAATAATATTTTATTCTATTTTATTTATTTATACTTGCATTTATTTTATTCCTATGATGGTTGTCAGGTACAACCATTTACAGAGCCCTTGCCAGTGATCACAATGATAGTAAATGTACAGGTCTGTGATAATCCATGCTATACAAAGTCATCCTTCTGACCAGTTCTGTACAATGAGAATTGCAGCCTCTTTGTAGTTATTATCATCTCAGATGATCACCAAAAGGTGCATCCCTACATTTTTTCTTCCTTTCTTTCTGCCTACAGAAATATTTTTGTAACTCTGGCATTAATATGTCTTGATCACCCAAATCCAGGTTACCCGTGAACTGTGGAAAGAATCCATACAAGCATAGATGTTGTATGAGTAGATACCTGATTCCCATCAACACAAGCTAACATAACCATGCCAATTGCTTTAACTAGATTGCCAAAGTTTAGCTTAATTCATGATTCTCCAATTTTGGCAGCAGTGCAATTCATAGCTAAGTCAAGACATTTATGTAGTGTATCAAGTGAGGTTATGAAGTCAAAATGTGTCTACCATTATCTTGTAAATTTTTGTATTCATGCTTTGAAAATAAGTAATGAAAATCGGATATATTTTCCCCAACAGAAAGAAATCATTCTCTTGTATGAGAAAGAGTAAAGGCACCAGTTCTATCTGGAATGACTGTACCTACAAAGATTCCAATTATATATATATATCTGAGGCATACCTGGAAATGCACTAGCTATATGTTTATGCATTCACTCCATAAAGGGTTCGGTATTTTTTCAGATTTTGCACTGCATATAATGGCAACTGGCATGATGTCACCACCAGTTGGTTAAAACAAAAGGAAAGGGCTATTCTTATTCATTGCCAATTGCATCTTGTAATGATAATGAATTCATTTCTCAGTTTTGTATAGCATCTTATGATTTTTTTGGTAACTATGGCAACTATTCATTTTTGTTTGAATAAAAATATGTTGCAATGCCATGCAACTTGCTGGCATATAAACTAAGGCTGCCTGCTGGAACTAGGATGCCAGAATTCCATTTTCCCACTAAGCTTTAAATTGACATGTTCACTCTTGGTGAAGAAAGTGCCTATCTTTGCTAAGAACAAAAAAGTATTTGTCCTGAGTAGGTGGAAAAGGTCATTCAGTTCAGTGCACAAAGCACAGGTGCTGATGACTGCTGACTGAGGAGTGAGTCAGTCAGGCTGAGCAAAGAAAATACTGGAATTACCTTTTACTAAGCTCTGGCATCAATACCAGTCAAGAGAAAAGAAAGAGGAAAAAAAAGAGGACGAGACATGAAACCACAGCTGAAGCTTACCTGCGTCCTAGAGAGAGCAGCTGGACTTTCAGTGATGAGAACACATTTCAGCAGCTCTGGCTTAGGCTGTGGTGTGCAGAATCACTGATGCAGCACTCCAGAGCTGACTGTCCTGCTATCATTCTTCAGGCCAGTGTCATCTTAACCCTTAGAAAATACCTGCTAGCACCTAATTCCTCCTAAAATAAAGTCTCTGAAATTTTGTTAGCAATAAAAGTTCAGGGATTTTAGGAGGAATTTCAGGCTCATATATTACAATGGATTAAAGCATCACAACAATAGATTTTTCCCTTCCTAATTCACTCCCATCTGTTTCTCTTTTCTTCTCTAAGAAAACCAGGTTTTATTCAAGTCAGTTAATGCTAGAAGGTATAATTTTACTTCTTGTATTGTGGCAGCTGTTTGCATTTCAGTACACCTGAAATTTCAAATACATCCTTGGTTACTTGGGCCCTGTTCTAGTCTCTCATCAGTATAACTCAGAATGGTAGAATAATTCAGGTTGGAAGGGATTTCAGGATATCCTCTGGTGTAACCTGCCATTAGAGTGGGGAGTCAAATTTATTTCAGACCAGGTTGCTCAATCCAATTTCAGCAGCCTTTCTCCTGAGGTATCTGGGTATAGATGAAAGAAGAAACTGCCTGCAGCAGAAATAATAAATTGATAATTTGACGAAGGACATTGCAAACCAAGGTTAACATAATACTCATATTTCTTCTTAATCCAAACAGTAGTTTATCTTGAAATATTATCTCCAGAATTACTTTCAGAATTCCCTATCCAACATCAGTACTAAGTTTCATGGCATTACTTCTCCAGATAAAGTTCAGTATGTGTATAAATTTCATGTGACTTGAAACCTGAAAGATTTATGACATTTGATCTTTTCAAGGCATCACTACAGCATTATCTTCCCAAGCATTAATTAATAATAAATGCTTTATTCATCAGGAAGCTAAGGTAAGCACATTTTTTCACATCCTCCCAGTCTCAGGATCCAAAATCTATTATAAAAGCTTAGGACTACCACATCTTCATTTCCAGATGCTTAAGTCTCTTAAGAGCAGAACTGATACAACAGGATGTTTTAGTAGTATTACTTTTCAGATTAAGGTAAAATAAGTATCTCTGTTTGGTTTCCTTTTCTATGATACTACTTTACATTAGCTTTTATTTTGGATGCAAAAACCCAAACATCAATGTTTCACTAAATTGTTTGAACACAGCTAGACAAAATATTAGATCTCACAAATATCAGCAGTAGTTTCCAAGCTAAATTCTCATGATGTGAGGTTGAGGCTCAAGACAACCAAAATAATTATTTCCTGAATTTTAGATTCTGGTATAATTGTTCAGTGGAGATGTACTTGTAATAGGTCAATGAAAGGTAAATAACACACAAGTGAATTTTAGGAAGGCCAATGACAGTTTAAAGCCAGTTTTTGCAAATCTGCTTATCGATGTATCATGCACTTGGGAAAAGCTTTGACTTGAAAGAATTTTTGTCAGAGTCAGAGGTCACTGCTTCAGTGATTCTGTCTTAAATCTTACGAAGCTTAATGGAAATAATATCAAGTGCAGCATCGCTTGCTCCAATTCACAGGAAAATGCCAAAGCAAGGAGAACTTTGCCCATCAAGCATTTGGGTGAAATATGTGCTAAAAACTTTCCTGTACTTTCCTTCAGTAGGGCATGGAGCAGATAAAATGCAGTTTCCATTCATAAAAATTCATCAGAAAAGGAAAAATAAAGGCAGGAGAGAGATCATGGAGAAAGTTTGAAAAAGCATAGGGATCCTGTTAATAGGGAGGAATCTTTTACCCTGTTCCCAAAGGTCAAAATGCCTGACCGTGACACCACTCCCAAAAAAAAACTGTCTCCCCATGAAGAAAAGCTTCCCCTCAGAGTCTGTGTATATATGTCTACAAATATAAACTTTTCTCCTTATTATTTTGTTTCTGAGTATGGTCTAGTCTGTGAAAATCCCCAGTGGCAGATAGAAACTGGGATTAATAGTTAAACCATGTATTTCTGTCTTTTGCAGCAGACTGAAGAGAATGCTCCAATCTATCAGATTCTTCTGTGGAGTGAAAGAAGCAAAGTTTCACATCAAAAGTATGATTGTCACCACCAAGAAATGGCAAGTGTTACTCTTTGTCATGTTTTTTTTTCCAAATTAAAATTGTCCAATGGAATTTGTGTAGATGCATAATTAATGCAGAGTGAGATTAGGGATATTTTGGGATTATATGTTAGTGCTCAAAATACCTTTCCTACCACCTCATCATACCCTACAAGCTATGTTAAGTCATGCTATCAAGCATTTCCTTAGACAACAAAGTGAGTAAAGAGAAATAAGAGCTAAATATGGTGAAGTTATCTATACCATTAGTCAAGATTCTACAATATTACCAGTAGAGTGGCATTTAAATTTGGAAAATATCTATAAGTCATTTTGGCTATGGTAGGGAAACCCATGATCCAAACCTCAAAACCAAGTAGTAAGTGACAAGATGACAATTAAGGGAAAGTTGGGTTAAGAGTTGGTGCAGGGAAGAGTCTCTAGAAGATAGGATTAAGCAGGCTTTGAAAATCTTTTTATGATTCAAAACTGAAAACTGCAAGTACACATTGAATTGAATCAATTAGAAACACCATTAATTTAGTTTTGCAATTATAACCATTTAGGACGTCAGATTTACATAAATTGCTCAATGCATTTCCTTCTGAATCTCAGTGTTTTCATTGAACATGAGTCTAAAAGACAAGAAATACAGCAAGCATACTTGGACCTTCAGGACTGCAGTCTCAATTTACACAAGATTCCCACTGATGTAAGCAAGGATAAGGTGAAATACAACCTTCTGCACATTTCAACATCTACCAGTAGGACTTAGAATTCAGGGGAGAGGAGCTGAAACTAAAACATGATCTAACCAGGAAAGAAAAGCCAAAACCCCAACACCTATTATTGACTCATGTCTCAGTAAAAATGCTCCAAAATCTTCTGCATCAATATGTGATTGGATCAGTCATTTTATTATTCTGAACACAGTGAAGATCTATAGGTCAGGAATAAGAATGTTTGCTTTATATTTTCTTGAGAGGTGAAACTTCTTAACTGAATCCTACACTTAATCATTTTCAAATCCCAGGCTATATCTGCTGATCCCTGTTTCGATTTAAAATAAAATTCATTTTCCGGTTTGCTGCATGACTTTTATTTTAGATTTGACTTAGAGATTTATGAACATGATATAGCTTTTCTTGCTGAACACTTGAACAATCTTGGTCCCTGTGGTGACTTCCACATAGCTGCAAGTGGAAAGAAACACTCACTATTGTAAAATGATATGACATCCCTACCTCAAAAGCCAAAACAAATTTTTGAAGGCTGAAGTGTTCAGTTTCAGGAGGGATGAAAACCCAAGGGGATCTAGAACTTGCAGCATTGTGAAAATTCAATGCCAGTTTTCAATTCATAGCTTCTTAATTAAGAAACAGAGAGAATCTGGGCACACAATGAATCATTCTCTGTATGGGGAAAATGGGAAAGGGGGAGACAAGGAGGTTATTGATTGAATCCACTGTTTCTCCTGTCACCACTCCCTTAAATTTGACTCAAAGTAAAATGATTTCTCCTGAAGACAACTGCTGCACGCTGCATTGCACAATTTACAGCAGAGGGTAAATATATAGCAAATGGGCCACAGGATTCTGAAGACAGAGCTGGGCACAGCACAGCAGCATGACCCCATACACATGGCATCACTACTGCTACACATCCTGAAGGAGTAATGGATTATGCATTGCTGACTATTTGCACACCCAAAATGTTTGGTACATCAGCTTACAATACCCTTCACTATGCCAGTGACAAATGTGGCAGAGATGATCTTTTCTACTCACTCTGATACCTGGGTACAACTTGAGGCACAAAATGGTCTGGAGCAAAGGTAAAATGCAAACCATGATGCTGAGATCCCCTGCTCTGATTGCTTTCTTAACCCTAGGGGTTTGGGTTTTTTAATGCCTAGAAACACACTGGTATTTACAGGGACAAATTTATTGAGTGTACAGTTCACATTGACTGTGACTTTCAATAATGTGGGATAAATACACTCAGTGCACCCCATGGGCCAGTTTATCGTTCCATACCAAGATTCCCATGGGAGCACCCCACATCTCCAGCCCTCCTAACCTTCCAGTGCAAAGCCTCCACAAAAAAATTTATGTACTATGTAGAGCATATATCTGTTTAATACACATTGAATTACAGAAATTATGGAGGCATATGGAGTACAACAAATGCAAATGACTTTGAGGCCAAATTACTTTTTTTAAATGGTATTTTGCCTGTTTTGTGTGTTTTGATAATCAGCGTCAAAATCCTTGAAGGACTCGTTTAACTCAGATCTCTCTAAAACACACAAGCAACCTACCCAAATGTTAAGGTACTTCAGTGCTATCAAAGATCATACCTCTGTGCACTTGTACTTTTAGCTTGAACTCAGATGTCTTAAAAAGAGACAGAAGGAACAAATTAAATAAGAAATGAAAATTTTTTTTCCAAAAATTCATTTGAAGGCAAATTGAAGACAAATAGAGAAGACAAATATGTGGGATACAGACCTAAGTTTAGCTAGAAAACACACAACTTTCAGAATATCAGGCATCTCAAAACAGTGAAATCAATGTCCAAAGTTAAAAAATAGATGAAATTCTTAATGAATAACCAAAATATATCTTCACAGACAAAGCACTTGAAGGCTACATATGTTGGAGATAGGTGTACTTTAGTTTTCAGATCTTGTACTTTACACAAAAATAAAATGGGATATTAATCACTAATTCACTGATTAATATAAAGTGCTCACATTTTAATAAGCCAGTTGAAAATTTTACCCCCTTTACAGTTCTGCTTTGCAAAGCACTTCCCAAATAATTAATTTCAAGCAACTTACTTCATTCTACCAGTATCTTCATGACTATCCAACATTGCTCATATACTCAATTTCCAGAGCATTTCACTTCAAAATGAGATGAACAGAAGTGTGACTCTTATACACCTAGGAGCACTGAACCATTTGGCACTTCCTTTATCACAAAGCAAAATCAATGTACTGAAAACCACTCTCGTATTACTTCACCTTATTCACAGTATTGCAAATTACTCTTTTTTCCACATTAAAAAAAGGAACAAAAATAACATAGAAGAAAGAAGCAATTATTCAGTTTTACATTTCCAAATATTCTACAACCATTAATATTCAGAAAATCTTTTAGTTGGGAAGTAATTCCAGCACTTGATCTAAAAGTGAAGAAAATAGCCCCATCAATCCTAGATATGTGGCTGTCTCTACAACTTGAAAAGTATTTGCTTCATTTTATATGTGACAAAGGAATATCATATTAGCCGGTTTTTACTGCAAAGCACTGAGTCATGAATTCTAGAATTCAAGATATTTCAGGTTAGAAACCAAGTCAATCTGGGCTCCTGGTTTAAAACAGAGATCAAGAGGCCAGTCCAGAAGAGAGTTTGTATCTTCAGTTAACTTAGTTGTAATCTGAAAATGTTATAATCTTTCACTGATTTTACCAGTAACTTATTGTAACAAGGATGCTTAAGCTGTTTTAAGGTCACAGTGGAAGAATAAAAGTGGAAGAATAAAATATCACGTTTGGCAGAAGAGGGAAAGATAGTTCTACATCTTCCAAGATGTAGAACCCCTACTGCCAAGATGGACCTTATAAAAATCATGAAAAGTGATAACTTATACCTCATTTGAAAACCCCTTCCAGCATGACTGAATTATTCACTAAAGCACAGAGCAAAAGGCTGTGGCATCAAGGACTGGACAGCTGAGCAGTCTTCTCCTCACAGCTTACCTAGCTCTCAGACACCAAAGAAACATTGATCTAGGACTCTCAACATTAAGGGACTCCTTTCACATACCACCCTATTTTGCAAAGACTTCTGACTCCTATTCAGTATGTTTTTGAACATGAGAATGGTAGCAACAATAACAATCCAACCCATGCTTTTTTTAGCAGTGATAAATATAGGTACTCAAATCTGAACAGGTCAGATGAAAATATCCTGATATTTCACTTCCATTTGAAAATTTTAAGATAAACTAGAGCAATGAACAGGGTTGAACTAATAAAGATTGATACAAAAATGGCAAACTTGATCAAAGAGAGACATGCATGCAACAGGTTATATATGAGACAACAGGGATAGTCTTTGTGATGCCTGAGACAAAGGAAATCCTAGGGGACAGACTAGCCACGGAGGATTAGATGACTCTCAATTACATGGGCATGAATCTGATACAAGTGCCACTGACATTGGTTTCAAACATGTACATTTTAACTCAGATCAAAATCTGTCTAGTGTCTAAACTAGAGCTGAGCTGATATTCTCTTTGCACTATATTCCCAAGCAATTTGAATGAATCAGTGTTTCAGGCAAGCATTCATATCATCTGTTCATATGTGAAACGTCTTCATCTTTCTTTACTTGACAAGGATGGGTTACATGCAAGCTGCATTAGTCCTAATAAGATAAAATCTAAGATGAAGTAAAAAAAAAAAAATAAAGAGAAAACAAAGAGGGAAAAAAAGTGCTGTAGTAACATTATTTAAAACCTGTAGCAACCCCAAGACTTTGTCTCACTGTATGAAAAAGCTCTCTTTCTTTAAGAGACTGATCAGTGTAGGATAGCAGCGATTATCCCAGACCTTAGGTTTTAGACCCCAGCAATGTATGGATGAAGAAAACAGAAGTATAAATGAATTTTTAAAGATTACCACCAAAGGCATCTCATAAATACAAAATGCAAATTCTACAGAAGCTGTACTTCTGCTTGCTAATGTTGAGGTTCCTGAGGTAGCCTCATTATTTTTCTCTTATACCATAGAAAAACATTAAGCATCATTATCAAAGATATTTGTACTAAAGTTGTTTCTTAAGTTTTTGGTTTTTTTTAAATGAAGAGAACCAAGATCATACAAAAACATTTCCCAAGAAGAGGAAAAAGATGTACTTACAGCCCTACTTTGAATGGTATTTTATACTCAGTGTGTCTTTTAATAAAAAGATTTTAAAAGGGTCTGAAGACAAAGCACAAAACCAAACCAGAATCCAGATCATCAGGTATCAAATAGAGTCCTCCAGATGCTATCTGCATTTGAGTAGTTTTGCAGCTGCTACTACTATAACGTGAAGTTTGTCTAGAAGATAATGAATGGCTCACACAAAACATAATTAACTCCTCGGTATATTATCAGTTAACATAGGTAAATAAACACAAAGTTTTAAGGATTTTTAGGTCGCAATAGCACAAATACAAATCCAGGCAAACCAGAACCCTTAATCCAGGGACTTTTCCTTTTCTTACAAGTTTGTACTATCCCTAGCACAAAGAGAACCTGTGGTTCCCATGTGCTTTTGGATCATAACAATTGCTCATTAAAACAAGGGCCAGGTAATACACCAGCACTAACACCCAGAGAGGGCACTTGTTTAACAGGAGGATTTTGTATTTTTTGGAGCTTTGCTTCTAGCTCCTCTGATAAGGATAAGATGAGTTTCGTGCTCAAAATAGAAATTCCAGAGCTTTGCAATACATTGAGGCATTTTTTGTCTAGTTTTAAAGCACTTATGCTGAGTATCCCTGAATATAAATGAATCCACTGAGAATACAAAATGACTGTTAGAGAAAAAAATTAGTTTGAAAATCCTTTAAAACTGTAAAAAATTCTCTTACATAATTTGTACTTATCTCAAATATTCCAAGGATTTCAGTTGTCCCAGGCATGTATGAAAACCAGATCTGGTGGATTAGACCAGCATTTAAACAGGCAGGCTTCTAACAACCTAAGAAAAGAAAAGTAGTTCAAAAACCACCAGATAGTTAAACTCATACAATCACCCCAAAAATCATAATGCTTACAAGCCTCTTGCAAAAGGTAAATACAGGCTAAAACTTTAGAAAATGCTTGGGTTTTTAAGAAGTCAGAATTTGGGCAGATCTCCAGTAAAAGGACATAGATATAACTGTTGGAATTGGAACATACAGCAGATTTGTTTCTATTACTGATTAAT
Source organism: Chloebia gouldiae (assembly GCA_003676055.1). NCBI lineage: Eukaryota > Metazoa > Chordata > Aves > Passeriformes > Passeridae > Chloebia > Chloebia gouldiae. Next base: position 8,842,818 of record QUSF01000005.1, on the reverse strand, counting down.
AATCTTTCAATACAATAAAATTTGTTTCCCAGTTAAGATCTTTTTCATTAATATTCATTAAAGTAATTTGAACAACTTACATTTTTAGTTTAGTATGATTTTGTACAAGTATGATTTTGTTCTTCAGTCTCGGAGACTTTTAATCAAAGGTCTCTATTTCCTACTTCTCCTTACTTTGGGGTGGGATAGCTATTGCCCTTCTTCCCACAGAGACTAAAATGAAGTAATGCCCATGCTGAAAAAGGTCCAACACTTTGCAAGTCTCTTCTAAAGAGATAAGTGAATTCTTGTTTCTGTCTACTGAGACCAAAGCTTTCAATTTTGAAGGGTAGAAAAAATGAATAGTCAATCATAAATATTTCTTTGCTTAAGCAATTCTTTTCAGCAGATCTAGTCCACAGAGATGGTAGGAAGCAAAGTGTAACAGGAGGTGCACAAGTGTACTGGGAAATGTGTGAGAGAGCAGGTGAAGTAATAGAAACCCTTTACATATTCCAGCATATTCCATTTCCTCTCATGAGAAAAAAAGCAAACACAGCCTAACTGCATGGTTATTATGTTTGTTATGTGAAGCTCTTGAACAGCAGAAAATAGACAACAGTAAATTTCAGACACATCTGTTCCACCTGCATATTATTAGATACATCCCATGTTAGCATTTTCCTTGTTTTGCACTGATTAGTGTAATAACTTCACTTAAAAATGAAAATCAGGGAAAAGCAAGGTAATTCCCAATAGGGATTTGGTTTTTTTAAATTGAATCTGATGTAAGAGGTCCATAGGAGAGGGACTCAGTTCAGGAAACTACTGGACAATAGATAAAGCACTAGTTTTTTTCTGGTGGACAGAAGACCAAGAAAAATATAAAGACAAAAATAGATGTATTCACTTATAACCATGCAGGAGATATTAGAACAGTCCCTAAGGCCTCCTTTCCCATTTTCTCTGTCACTGAAAATAAACCACTTTTATTTCGCAACAATCTCTCTCTTTCTACTTAGCAATTCAGTGGAAAAAAAAACCACAGAATTTCAGTCTAAATACCTGCCTGAGATTTTTGGGCATTGGAACAGCAGAGTTTGCACACATTTCTGAGTCTCTGAGGTACTGATTCTCATACTGATTAATCCATAAAGCTTGAATGAATCAACATTTCTCCTGTTGTTTGCTGGCACCAGCTAACATTGTAAAAGTGACACTAGAAATCAGGAAAGCTCTAATAAGCAACAGTTCACATGGAATTCCCATGTGAGGTTCTTATCCCAGAAAGCCAGCTGATTTTAAAATTCTTCTTGCAGATATGTGGACCAAATTCTCTATCATAAGTGCTTTTCAATTATGTCAGAAAAGAAAATCTGCAATAGAGGAGGGAAAAGAATATTTCTATTTCTAACACTTTCATTGCAATTTGTTTCTAGTTAGAGTACATGTCCTGTTATGGAAAATGTTCTAAGCCATGATCAGAAAATAACTCTGCTTTAGGGAGACACAGTCATCAGCTCTCCCCCTGCTAATAAGCCTTCCCATCTGCACTCATTGTAGGGAAGGCAAGGACCCTATTTGGAGAGAGCTATTCATTACCATATAAAACAGAGACCCTTCCACTACACCAGCTAATGTTTGAATTTCTGTTAGCGACTTTCTCCCACAGTAAATCACACTTTTGCTGCTGATCAATGCTTTTACCTTGTGCTTCTGAGCAGTCAGTCATGACAACATCCAACAGCTGCTTCATAAATGTTGCCTATTTAACATATTACATTAAAAACACACATCACAGGGCACTCTCCCCTTTTACAATTATGGACAGCATTCACATTCAATGAAAATATAAACTAACAATACTATCTTCCAGAATTTTGAAAACATTTACAAATAGGAAATATAGGAAAAGAAATATTTTAGACTGAATCTAATATGCATCTTTACATCTGTCAAGGCAAAATGCCACATCCAAATAAAAAAAATCCAAAACCCTAAAATCCCCAAAACTTAAAAAGGGTCAATAATGAGAAGAAAGCTTGGAAAGGAGGTAGCGTAAAGGCAAAATTTTCAAAACACACTAACTTATCTATGCACTTAGGGCTCCAATAAGAAAAGTGAGCTGTTTGTTCTTAAACTCTCTGTCTGGAATGGTTGATACACTGGCCCATGCATAGGCATCTAGCACCCTTTCAGATGCTTTAGGGCTTTTGGCTTGGCCTTCAGATGATGTGCTAGAAGACCAAAGATCTCCCATTCATCTTGTGTCATATTCCCCAGTTCTTCACAGAGGTCTTGGATACCCTGAGGGCATCTCACATGGTGCTAGACACTTCCATGCAGTCAATGAATTGCAGTGCCATGACATAGACTGATTCTCTGCACAAAGTCTATGATTAAAAGCGTCCAAACCTGGTCTAAATCATTTGCTTTTTGGGGCCAAGAACAGCAAGTTGCTCAAAGGCTTAATTGTCCTCTTAGTGACTGGAATAACTGAAATGTTCTTTTTCCTCATGCTGAATCCTTTGACCAAAACCCCTAAAAACATATTGCCTTAGGCAGGCCTGAGTCTGTTTAAGTCTTCATTGGAGTCCTCAGATTCTCAAAATACAGCAGTAAGACTCAAGCAGCTTCTCACTCAATTGAAACATAAATATTTTTTCTATGATCAGATTGTTTATTTTAATAAGTTTAATGGGATGCCAATTCAGAAAATAAATACTGATCCATGCTATAGAAGTTCACAATAGTCATAAATTAATGATTTTATTAGAGAAGTAGACCTGGATTTTAATTTATGAGGGTGCTGAGAAGGTTGTCAAATGGAAATGATAAAATTTTAATATCTCTTTAATGGAAAAACCTAGTGTACTGTAAATGTTCAAAAAACCCAAGTGTTTCTCTCATTAGTTAAATTTTTTGTGTGGAAGCTTTTCTTCCTAATACCATTAAAGAATAAGGAAAATAGAACACTGACCCAGTCTCCTGCTGGCATTTTCCTATTATCACTAATAAATTACACAGCTACCTCAAAAGCAATAAAGGAAAGCACATCACTGTGTCTGTACCTCTGCACAGTGCTCCTCTTCACATGGACTCTGTGTTTCTCTTTAACAAAATTACCTTTTTCAGTGGGTGTCTGCAAAGAGGTCTTTTAAAAGCAAAAAACTTGTCTGATTATGAATTATCAAAATGTTTTCAAATTTACCAGTCATAATAAGATTTTTGAAGAGTTTTCCCTTCTCAGGAGGGGTGAAGGTGATCAGAAATGACACAGAAAGGTCCCTTGCAGAAATGGCACAACAGCTTTGAACATGTTCATCCTTGTGCACCTCTTTATAACTTCTGAATTTACTTCATTATCACAAAATTGCCAGGTGACTGTCAATAGACTATTATTTATATTGGATACCTTAAAAACATTACCTTGATTTTAATCAGCCTCTCATCTCCATCTGTATATTGACTCTGTGCAGATTTTGAAAATAATGAGCACAGAATAACAGAGCTATCAACAAGGTACAGGTTCTACTCAGTTTCAGGATACTTCGCTGTAATAAATGATGCTGCAAGACTGCAGAATCTTTTCCTGTTAATAACTGTGTACCAGAAAAAAAAGACCATTTTAAAGTTTAAAAGATGGTTTGACATACAGGATGAAATTACAATGGCTCTGCTATCACTGCTATCTGCTATTTTCTTCCTATGCATTTTCACACAAGTAAATAAAAGCATGAAATCAGTGCTAATGGCTGAATAAAAGGACGTACTTAGCAGGGACAAAATAAATTCTGAAATAAGACTATAACTTATTTTAAGTTAGGGTCCCTGTGTTTCTGTAAGGGTCACTTTTGCATTTAAAAAATAAGATATCTGGATGATGAAAATAAATTGCCTGGATTTTATTCCTTTAAAGGCAACAACTAAACAACACACAGTACCTCAGTCCTCCCTATGCTAACTGAAAATAAAGATTAGAAACATTTTATACATGCTAATTAGGAAATAGAAACTGTTTCACATGAGATATTAGACAGATAAGCAAAGGCTCTATGACAGCCAATGCTTCACAGGTAAATATTAATGTAAAATATTTTTTTCACTTTGTGTGTAACATAATTCGATTATCAAAAAATTCCAGCTTACAAAAAAGTGACAGGTGTGCTCTACTAAGGAGGCATTTAGGGTTAAATTATATTAAATAGAGAGAAGGTTTTGCAAATGCATTGGTAGAGTTTACTTAGCTGGTCATAGCTGTCAGTTATGGGACTGCAGAGAAATGTAGAGTTGTCTGATGGACACTGCAGAGAATTGTTTATTTTGCTCAATAAAACATTTTATATGCATGGTATCACACAGTACAGAGCATGCATTCATCAGTCAGCAAACTCCCAGCTCTCACAAAACAATTTAACAGATGCTGCCAACTTGAAATATTGAGAATTTGAAGTCTCGCCCCTCTGCAACCCACCCCAAACAAACAAACAAAGAAAAAAACAAACAACCCCCCACAACTTATTTCTACCATCTTTTTGCAATTTTTTAAATCAGGTTTTCCAACCAAATGAAAATTTTCACTTTTCTATGGCTGTATGAAAGTTCCACCCATTGGAAAATTGGCTGCATTAATAAAGAGAAACCTAGAAAGAACTAGCCTCTTTTATTTTATCCTTGTTACTTGTAACAGAAAACTTGTTATTCATAGAAAATACAAGTAGATGTTTAAAAACCCACTAGATGTTGCTTTTTCCTTTGTGTAACTGTTCTTTAAACAGCCTGGTCTAAAGGCCCAGCTGGCAGAAGTATTCACAGATTTGCCAAACTCTAAACCACAATAAAATTCCCAGTAATGCTATCAATTTAGGTGCCATTACTTCTGTTGAATATATCTAACAAAATTACTCTAAAAGCATGTTATTTTTTAAATAGTATTTGTTATTTAAACTTCACAAATTCATTGATGCAAGCAATGGTTGGAGCACATAGAACAGGTTGTCTGGATGTTTAGCCTGAGCAAAAGAAAAAACAAAACACCCATTGTGTGAAATTCAAATGGCCCACAGGAACTAAAGGCAGGTAAGAACCAACATTTCAGGGTATTGTACTCTGTATATTAGGGGCATTTAAAATTTACTAACCAAATCTCCATGACCAGAATCTATAGGGTTTTATAAGAATTTTTTGGTTATCTACAATCCCTAGAAGACCTGCTGGGCTAGAAATTAAGGAAAGAAGAATCTCAGCATACCACTTTCTCATTACACAACAAAATATACTACTTATAAATAACATATATACACACCAATTACTTCACATAAAAATTAACAGACTTGGAGACATACATGCCTAGTTCAATGCACAGATAAATCCAGGTAGCTATCAAAACCTATTTTGATTTCTTTTAGGCTCCTTTTAGTAAAAGAAAGAAATTAAATTGGAACAATACCACAAGGTTATAAAGAAAAAATGTATTTCTTTCATTATATTAAAAATACTATGAGTTAGCTATTCTGAGCTATTACAGCTAAAAGCCATGTAGAAGACAACTGCAGATTTGCAAAAACCACTTTTTGGGTTGAGTTATGCTTTTAACAAGCATTTAGTAACTTTCTTTTTTACTATTATTACCATTTTATTGGCTAATTTTGCTGTGGTTCACAAAAATTGAATCACCTCAGAATCATATTTCACACTCAGCTAACTTGGAATATATCTTAAAAATTTCACAGATGTGAGCAGCTCTCAGGGGCATACATTTTAAAGGTGTTCTCAAACTTTTCACCAGCCACCCATCAGGGCAGCCACCCCATCACCACCCACCCACTTTTCTTTTCTTGTGAGAATCACATGGCATGTCTGTGAAAACAGGGCAATGGGAACTTGGACAAACCTAGCATTAGAATCTTGTTTGTTTGTTTGTTTTTGTCAATAAATAGCTCTGCAAAAGAATTAGAAGCCCTGTACAGAGTCATCAGGCCAGGGGAGAGTCTGCAGCCCTCAAAGCTGCTCTCAGGACCCTATTGCTCAATTGCCAAAAACATTGATTTGAACAAAACTAACCACACGTGTGGTGTGAACCCTTGTCCCAGCTTCTCTATCCCTTCTAGGCCAGCTTTTCCCTCCTGGTCCCAAGACGAAGTCTGCAGAAGATATAACCACTACAAATAAATGACACAAACACTACAGTTTTCACGAATCAGTTTTGACCACAAACCTAAGAGGATGTACTCTGCAAATATTAAATTATCAGAGTTCAGCTTTCTCAATCTCAAAAGCAGCCACCCCTCAAAAAACCACATTTCCATATGTTAATTTATTATTGGATAGAGCAATAAACATCACTATGTGATTGTCTCTAAGATTTCCTAAAAATACAAATTAAATTGCAGGGGAAAAGACGTATATTTCACAGACATCACAGACACCTAAAATTAAATTATTGATCTTAATCTTGGTTTACTGTAATTTAAGAACATAATTTATTCTTTCCTTTATATAATATCTTTAACCAGAATATATATTTTGAGTCTATCTAAACAATAATTCAAAGAGAAAATGGGAACTACAGTTAAGAAGTACCTTCACAATTCATGAGATAATGAAAAATATTATAATACTTTTCTGTTTACCAGACTTGTCAAAACTGCCACCCGTATACTTATTATCATAATTCAATCAGAAAATCATAGTGTACCAATTTCTCACATTTATCAGCTAAATGAGTTCTTTATGGTTTTACACCTCATAATCATCTCAAGAATGTCACCACACTGAAGCTCTTAAGATGAAGGAGAAAGGGACAATTAATATGTAAGACATCCATCTACTTTGTATCAAGTAGCTGCAACCTCTAACTTCTTCATGGATATATATTTATATCAGGATATAAAAATGGAACTTTAATTTAACAGAAAATCTTCAGTTTCTGAATCTGGTAGTCAGGGCACCATCTGGTCTTTCTTTTCCCCTGTTTCTTTTCTGAGCTTTCCCCAGGCTCCTTGGAAACTTCCCAGATGTGTGTTCTCTCCAGTTCTCAGCCCTCTCTCTCCAGGGGGCCTAAAATGTCCATCATTACAATCAATCTCATCTGCACTAAGCTGGTGGAGGAAAATGAGGGAAGATTACTCAAGAGGGATGGTGTCAAATGTTATATGATTTCCTATAACCTGCTTTCTGATAAACTTCTTGTTTCCCAGGCATTTGTCAGCTGTTCTGTACTTCTTGTCACAAGGGACATCCATCCTAACTCAGTTCTTAAGAAATATTTATAAGGGAAATTATGCCTGACATTTATTTATACATAATGCTAACATTTATGCCCTATCATCACTATATTCTTTTTGGGCTGCTTTCTATTAAATCAACATTACAAAATGCAAAGTTCAGTTTTTTAACCTAATTTATTTTATGCGCTTTTCTCCTAAATTAAATATATGTGACTGCAGACAGTTTTCAGAATGGAAGTAAAGATTACACAACATAATTCAAACTGCAGTAGCAAGTGCTAAAATCTGAAGATAAGCTATCCCTTCACCTTGTGATTTGTGAAAACACTACATCATATCTGACATATATTATGTCATCACCACAGTGTTTCTTGCATATAGTCTGTGTTACCATAATTCTAACCAGATTTAACAAACAGAAAAATCTTTAGGTAATCTGATTTCCTTTCCCCAACATAGCAAATGCATTAATATAAGCATCTGTCAGGTCAGAATCCTCTGCCATAATTAAAACATCCTCAAGTTTCTCTTGATATAAATATATTATCTTTACATATTGGGGTTAAGAGAGAATTTAACCTGTACCTAGAACATTTCTAAACATCAATCACAGGCAGCCATTTTATGCTTAGAAATTGCTTAGGATATTGTCCTACATTGTAGTTTCTCCAGCACCAAAGCAATTTTAAGGAAGCACCTGCTCTCTCTAGGCCTGAGGCATGCACCTGCCATTATGCAGTACAGTACCTCAGTGGTGGGGATTGTTTGTTCATGTTGAAATCAGATTGCTCTGGAGGGTGACCACACAGAATCAGAGCAGCACGATTAAGAGACCATCAAACTGAGGCAAGGAGGAAGGGGTTTGAGTGGGAACATCTTTACCCCTGAAGAAGTCTGACTAGGGGTTGCACAATTTGTCAGTGTGAAACAGTCCTTCAGGGAGTTGCTGACTACAGAATACCAGGTGAGCATATAAATTCTGTGTGATGTTTTCAAAGGATGCTCTATGCATAGGAGTAAGAAGACAAAGGCCAGTGAAATCTGGGCATGCAATGCTGAGCTACTCTGGAAATCCCAGCACTAGGGAGAAACATATGACCTATGCTTATTCAGGTAACTTGAGATTGCATTTATCTCACTCACTAAGCAAGGAATGAAAAAAAAAAAAAAAAAAAGGAAAGAAACCACAAAGAGTGCAAAATGAGAACAAGAGGATATCCAGGACTGAGACAGATGAGGAGACAGGAGGTGAACCACACAGTAAGACTGTCAGAGCTACTGAAGCAGTGAAGAAGAAGCGGAGGAGGAAGGGGACAAAGAGACGTTTTAATTCCTTCTCAGTAACCTTTGGCAATCTTCCTGCAATATAGAAATGCCCAAACTAATTTCCAAATGATCAGTCTAGCTTGTCAGTACTATGTAAGAACATGATGATTAGTGAGGACTAATTTCTCCTGCTTCTCAATCTCTATGAGAGTAGACATACCTGAAAGGCATGAATACACACAGTTTTAAATATATTTCATTAAAGTATGAAATAAGGCATGGCTTAAATGAAGCTTGACAAATTTATAAACCACATCACCATGAGATTATAGGCCAACAACCTACATGTCAAGTTATCACAAAACAGCTAATGAAAAAAAAAAATCACTGGCATAAAATATTTAATTGTTTAATAGCAATTTAAAATTGATGGATTCCAGAGCTTTTTTCGTGGCCTTTTGGTTTTGGGGTTCTGTTTGGGTTTTTTAACATTTTCACCTTGTCAGCTGGACTATTTGCAACTACAGAAAAACCTGACCCTTGCTCCAGACTCTTACCTGAACTCTCATTCTGATTTTAGAATGATGGTTTCAAGATTCAGAACAGAATATCCAAGTTGAAGAATGTAAGGGTTTTTTTCTTTCCGTGAAAAGAATGCTTTTGGTAATTTATTCATTGGAGAACTTCCTTACAAATAACCAGCTGTAGCACAGCCAGCTGCTCAGGGTGATACCAAGGAAGTTAACAGATACATTTGTAGAAACATTACTAAGCAATTCAAATAGTGGAATCAAAATGCAGCTTTCGCTAGAGACAATCTTTGCAGAGCTGCTTCTTTGTTAGCTACTAGTGGTTTATGTTGTAAAGCTGTTCTCTTTCACAAACCCAGAAGGGACCCATTTGTGTCTCTGCTGTAACAAAAGGCAGGACACATACAGTAGGCAATAATCAGCAACAGTAAATTTGTTGGTTTTCTTGGTGTACTGTAGGGACCTGGCCACCAGTAAGCTCAAAGAACACAGACACAATACAGGTGAACCAACTTGGGAATGCTACCATTATTTGCTTATCACACATTGTAGAATATCTTTTTCTCATCCTATGGTGATAGACAGTAAAGTGGAGCATTAGATATATAATTGTGCTATTTCACCAGTAGTGTACTCAGTATATGGAAACATCAAAAAAGAGATGGAATTACTATTCTTATAAAAGCACTGATTTTAGATTACACACTGGGACTTGAGGCCATACCTGAGATCCTGATTTAGATTAAATAGGTGTCAAGATATTCCAGTTTCACCTGATCTCATAAGGTCTGCTCCACCTGGATTAATTTGGAAGAATGTAAACTCCTTCAAGGAACGTTGAATGCTTTTTCTAGCAAGAAAGAAAATGGGAATGTGTTTTGTCTGTAAAAATACAAAGATAATACCACAATGCTCATCCTCAGAATTCCAGAAATTTTACAATTTATCTCATTCAGAACTAACTCCTTTGTTTTATATAAAAACAATGTGTTAAATTAAAAAAAAACTAAACAAATAAATAAAACAAAACAAAAAAACATATATCAGTCCAAGAAGTATCCAAAAAAGAGAGATAGCACAAAGCAGTTGATATTGCTCATTCACCTACACCTTTATAAGAGTAAGGAACAGCAAGTAATGAAGGGAGGAATGGTCAGGAGGTCTCCAGTGAAAGCATTTGAATGATGCATCTTTGAAAGTTTATCAAAGCAGGAAGTTACTAACCATTCAGCATCATCAGTTTTGCTGAATTTTCAGAGAAAGAGATAAAAAAAAAGATACCTCTTGACAAAAGTATTAAGGATCTACTTACTGACATTGAAGGGAATAACATCCATATGCAGACAGAAATTTATGTAAAAACGAAATCTTAATCTAGTTTTACGTCGACAGAAGCATTACATGTCAGCTTACATTAAGAAATTAATATTTATCTTTCCTCCCATTTGCTTTCTTTTTTCTGGTCAAAAGTAAAAATATAACTTTGAGATCCCAAAAATACTCAAATTTTATCAGAATTAACCCATATCCTCGAAGCAGCATATTTTGAAAACAAATGATGTAATTAAAATCTTTTTAACCGGTATCCCAATATCTTAATTTTTTACTAGCATACCTGTTAATGTGCATTAAGTGTGTACAAAGGTAAAAAACAGCTAAGTGCAATCTTTAATTAAAGCAGCATTGACAAACATTCCATCAATTTGGTTGACAATCCCATTCAGTGGAAAAGGATTTCTGAGAGGGCTCTCATTTAAATCCTTCTCATAATACACTGCAAAGGTGCAGATTTTTATTTCTTCTCTCAGATCAGTTCACCAATCCTTAAGGAAGCCTATAATAAACCAGTAACACTTGCTAGAGTAATTTTTTATCACTTACTAAGATGACAGACAGCACTGACAAGCTTTAAACTCATGAGCACATGATACTGAACAGGTTGAGCACAGACACAGGATAAAGTCACATTTAGAAAACACCCATGTGCGAGCTAATGAACAGTTTTAGGTGACGTTATATTCTTTTTAGATGTATTTCCATAAGGAAACTGGCTTCAGCCTGTAACTGAGCCCTGTGTAGGGAGATTTGCAGGACTGTCTCTCCTATGATCACCAGAGATGACAGTGCACAGAGCTTCCCTGGGAAGGTCACAAAGCCACTGCTATCCTAACTCTGAAAATCCTCCACACAGCAAACAGCTGTGTGGAGGATAATACCTCACACCTTGAGACAGAAATGTAACTTATGAAGAACAATGCAAAGTAATCCAATCCTAATCAAAACATTAGGGTTATACACAAATTTATTTAATAACTTAGGAATTTGATCATAAAAACTTACTTGTCTCAGTGTAATGTCCTTCCAAGCAAAATGTGGCACCTCTTCAAAACACAGTATATTTATAATAGAGCTCAGTTTACAACCTAAACTTTTCTGAAACTATTACTATTTTCTACATCATCTTTGGTATGAAAATTCTGTGCCAAATCCCATTTTTTGACATTAGTATCAGAAGCAATAATCATTGCACTTATGCAACCATTTAATAAACCTGCCTCTGAAAACTGCTCCTTGTATGAGACTGTCAGAGTCTACCAATGGTCATATCTGCGATGTAGTGTGATAGTGCTGGCCTGAGAGCAGCAGAAAAAGACATATTGCATAATGTGCATTTATTCCTAGTACATACTTTTAAATGTATAGCTGGATGATTTAACACTATGATAATCTCATTCTTATTAATGCAGCAACCACAGTTACAATCTCAATTTATGAGACTCATTCATTCACATCCATCAAGCTGCTAAATCTTTGATTGCCACAGTGTTTTCTAAAAGAAATGTATTCAGAGTCATTTTAAATTTTAATGCCAAAGTATATTGCATTAGAAATCTCTTCCAAATACATCATTTTCTTCTTAGTCAGAATAAAATTGATTATTCATTCTACATCTTCATTTGGTTTGCACAAGCCACAAAACATTTTTACTGACACATTCAGCTCTCAAGCAATTGAAATCTACCATGTTTCTAATGCCATTCTTTTCCTAACGAGATATTAGAGGTTAGTCCTATCCATAAAATATATAGAGTTAAAAAGTGGTGCTTCTTTAAATAAAAAACTCATTTGGACACTAATGATATTGAAAAGGACGTGTTTTGATTACAATCAAAACAGTTTTTTAAAAATTTTTCTGTTGATCATCCAGTTCAAAACTGTGCTTCTTTCTCTTAACCCACAGTATTAAATCTAGCAATGTATATCCCAATTTGTAAAGCATTTAAGGACATGATTTTCTTTGTGTATGCACAAAAAGCACTTTCCTAGGTTGAAAATAAGGACAGTCATAAAAATGAAAGCATTCCCCAGATGAGAGGTGAGAAATTTAGCGGCTACGCTACTAAAATGCAGTCAACACAAGCACATGCTAAAAGTAATTGATTTCTACACATTGTTAAATCAGAGCCTGAATTACAATTGCAGAGCCAATTTTCATCTTCTCAGCATTACAATTAATACTGTCAGGCAGCAAGGACTTACTAAAGGGTCTCTGATCCCTTTATTAACAGCATTTAGTGTGGTCCATTGCTCATGCTTAAGTGATAAAAACAGTCATTTATCTGAATAGAGTATCACATGTACCATCATTGCACTGAGCCCAAATGTAGAATTATAAAACCATAGCATAGTTTTTGTTAGAAGGAGCCTTAAAGAGCATCTAGTTCCACCCCCCTGTCTTGGGCAGGGATGTCTTTCACTAGACTAGTTTCAGTACAAACAACTGGAAAGTAATTTGTGCTAGAAGGCAGCCACATCAGCACACAAAAGATGCAAAGATGCTAAGAAGCCATTTGAAGCCATTAGTTTCTGAAAAAAGGAAGATCTGCTGAAAATCCCCAATGCTACCACTGATCACAATCACATGAAAGCGTGGATCAGAGACCTCCTGATTCACAGCCCACATCACATAACACGTTTGTCTGCCTTTCCAGGACTAACTGATTTGCAGCCATGTATATTTTATTGCAATGCAGAGTTTAGGATTTCAAAATTGTCAGAAAGCCGGACAGAGCAGGCTGTACCAAAGTCTTTCTTTGCAGAGACAGGGAAACAGGCAGTTCCGTGAGTGTCAAGAAATAATGCCTCGCTGCCACCTAGGGGCAATCCAGATATTCCCTTTCTTAGCGTCATAAAACCTTTCCTGGATCTCCTGCTCAAAATGCAGATATTCTTTATTGAGTTACAAGGACAAAGTAGATTCATCTCAAGTTTGTTAAGCAGGCAATGAAGTAAATCAATTCTCTATGGAAAATGGGTATTAGTTAACACTCAGTCAAATATCCAGGTCCTGCTATTACCAACAATGTTGTAACTAAACCTGAAGACTGTGCCATCCTGCACTACAGGAATCTCCTTCAGAGGCAAAAAATCTGAGGTAAATGTAAGCATGCATATTTTATAACACAGAGGTAAAACTTGATTAAAAAGTATCAAAGATGCAAAACCACATCTAGGAGGTATATTTGGACAGTCTGAAACCAGTAATATGGATCTCATCTTTTAGTCTTTAATAGAAAGACAAGAAATATTTCAAAGTCTCCAGAATTTTATTTTCGCTATTGCTACATTAAAATGCTCACTGGCTTCTTGAATGTTGAAATGTTGCTTGAGAAAATAATTTAAACACAAAAAGAAACTCTAGACATGTTCAAGTAAAAGTCTCTGTCTTCATTTATTTCTATAACTTTTATTAACACTATCATTTTAGCTGAAATTTTCCATGGTGGGTTTCTGCACAGACTAATGGATTTGGGGAAGTTCTGCTTTTAATATTCAGCCTTCCTCTTTTTGGTGTAATTGAGTAAAAAATTCATAAAGAAACTTGTAAGAGTTCAGAGGGGATGGTGGCAGAAAGGTCCTAAAAACTATTAGTTTAGTTACTACACTAATAAATTCTAGTACTTCCTAAACTTCAAATTTAAATTTGAAGCTTTAAATTTTCTATGGAGTCATCACTCACCCTGTCTACCTTTTGAAAGACATAAGTTCACCTACATCTCAGCCAGGTTCTACAGCCATGAAATAAGCTGTCACTTGCATGTGTCCAGCTGAAATTTTCAGTTTAGCAGTTCAGTTCTCCAAAGAGTCTGCCTAGAACAAGTGTCAAAGCTCCTAGAAACCAAAAAGAAAGGATTGCATTCATAGGCCATTGTCATTACGTATGTTCCAGCCAGTTCATGCAGGATTTTCTCTACAACTATCAGAGGTTATTCAGAGGATACTGGAAACCAATCTAGAGTAGAATTACTAGAAAGCATATTCTGAAGTGTCTCAGCTACTCCAATTTTTTTTCTCCCATTTTTTGTATTCCTTTTTTTTTTTTTTAATCCCGGGGTTTTTTTTTTTCCTTGATTAGAAAAAAAAAATCTACAGTTTAATCCCTGTTTGAAACAGACAAGAACCTGCAGCAAATTTCAGAAACCACGTTGATTTATTCAGGACGCAATGATTATACTGGGACAAGTACAAGGTATATACAGGTACTACATCCATTCTGCATGTGACATTAAGCTTATTTGTTAGCTATTCAGTTTTCCTCTTTTTAGTGACCATGTAAAATGGAAGATAACTATGTATCAAATTCTGCCCTAGAGAGAAGAAGAAATACAGAGCAAATGGAATGGGAAGGAAAACATCCTCCATGAGAAGAGGGCTAAGTGCCAGATAGGAATGATGGTTGTGACTGAACTGTAGTCTCTTCATGACAGTATGCTTTGAATACTATCTGACTTTATTACTGGCTGGGAATACCCAATCTGCATGACAGTCTCATAATAAATATCCTTCTCATGAAATCTACACTTTTCACAGCACTGAAAATACACAAGATACTGTCCTTTTTGCACAGGGAGATTGAAATGACAGCCACCTCCCTGCTGTCAGAAGAACTGTAGTTGCATTTACTCTCTATCTTCAGGCAGGCTGCTGAGGACTTTAGATCTCTGCTTTCCGTATCAGGTATTTTTAATCATATGTGCCTAAGCAACCAGCAAGTCTGAGACCAGCATTTTGTTCATGACCTTAGCCTCCCCAAATGTGAACTGTGACTGCATTTACTGCCTGGTAATTCAGCCACTGATGTGAAAGGCTTTTGACTTTCTGTCTGCAGATGATTCAGCTGACCATAACTTTCTGGATGAACAGTCTAGAAAACAAAAGGTGTGCTCTCTGGCATCTCTTAAAACATGAGACACAGAATACAGATTAGATAGCTACAAAAAGAAAGAAAAAATAAAAGCAACAAGAAAAGCACAATTGCATTCAAATACCAAACAGCCAGAAAAAGATTGGATAGAATACCAGCCAGAAAGATGCTCTGAACTGTGAAAAAGGAAATTATTTTTCATTGTTTGTTTCATATTGTGTTCAGGACAACAGAAAATTCCTTCTTTGAAATGATCAGCATCACGTGAAAGAAATATGATCCCATTATCAGTTTATTCCTCTCTTGAGAAGAACCCATAAGCTTCTCTAAAATTGACTGTTTGGGTGAGAAGTATGAGGTCATTCTATTCTCTGACATAGACAGTATTGGTTCATAAAGAGGAATTTCAGTGGCAGGATTATATGTTTATCGATACATCTTAATACTTGGCATTATCATTGACTTCTCCTCCTGGGAAACAGATTAAATAGATTTAGTTGTTCACCCCCATATTATACATTATTTTCAAGACTGAACTCAACTGAAACTGCCTCAGCTGTAGTTTCAGATACTTAAGACAATCAGTGAAAAAGTTACTCTATTTTGTCAGAGTTTTTCCTCAAATTCTTTGAGTGGTACCCTGAGATGGCAGTGGTTCAGTTCTCTAGGGCTGAGAAGTGAAAGGTAGCAAAAAAGCCTGTTGTAAATTGTTTATACTTATTCCCTGACTTTGGAGGAATGGAGCTGTGGCCAGCTATTAGAAGTGTTTAGCTCACCTTGGGCTACTGGAAGCACTAAAGAAAATTGTTTTTCACTTTTCATTCTTAAAAAAAAACCCCATAGAGTTGGATGATACTAATATCCAGAAGCTCAAAATCTCTAGCTGGCAGTGATTGATACCACTGCTTGCTCCCTCTGCACCAGCCCAGCTGCTTTATACTTGTATCAGTTGAACCAGCCACAGCATTTGTTGGACCTTCCATGTAAGAGAAGTTGGAGCATTAATCTAGCAGAAAATTAGCTAAAAAAACCAAACAAACAAAAAAAAAACAACAGAAAAAAAATCAAGAGGGTAGGGAGTTTTTTATCTTGGCTAATGGAACTCAGTTGTATTTGACAGGCACCAAAGCTGGCATGAGGGGAGGGCAGAACACTGGAGCCAAGAAGTGGTGAAAAGGCAGAAGCAAAGAAATAGAGTGAAAACAATCTTTTAAATACAAAAAAATGTTACGGTTTCCTAGGTCTAGATCCTAAATCTCATGCTCACCCGACCCTTTTTCTACAACAGATTTTCCTAATCCAGCAGGTATGTTAGTATAGTGTCCACTTACCTCATCCTTGCATATCTGACAACCAAATAAATTTACTTGGCATGAAAAGTTTTAGTTATATTTCTGGCATTCACTCCAAATACATGCCAGTATTTCAGAATAGCACTTTCTCTGCAATTCAGTGAACTTCAGAGAAGCAGGAAGATTATATTAATTCAGTTTATTATTAGTATGGATCATGAAATTAGTTCATACCTGCAGAAAAATCAGTCAATCTAACCTACATGCCATGACACTATTACATCAAAAGAAAATTTCCCAATAACCCTGCATAGAAAAGAATAGTATTTAGTAATGGTAATTACAAATGTTAATGAAATTATTTGCTCTCAGACACAATATGAATATGCAAAAGTTACTAATGACATTGAGATACAACTGCTAATCATTGCAAGATCCTTTTCATTGAAGAAATATGCCATTTGCTATCAACTGTTTCTCTAGTTATTTCAGGTCCACTATTATTTTCAAAATAACGCTCATTCTGTTTTTCTTATTCAAATAAATTCCCCTCAGATTCGTATTACACTGAATGGCAATTTTGAACTAAAAGACAAGATATGAAGCTCCAAGAGTGATTTGCAAAGAAATTTGAAGTCCTGGTCATTGCTCAGGGTAGTTGTGACAGCAATATGTAGGTGATAAAAACTGATTTATAAAATATAGCTGATCATTAGATACTAATATGCTAATGGTCCTTGTTTTTTCTTTGGAGTATTTTCATTGCGACAAGGCACAGCTGTCAAAGCTTCAACGGATCTTGATTTTTTTGGCAGAAAAAAACCTGATCTGCAGTTCAGTGAATATTTTCCAAGCATATCCCCAGTTGCCATAGAGGTAGTAGACATTCTGGAGAAACTCCAGCTGAAGCTAAAACCAAGCAGTTCTTGGCATTGCAAAAATTATTTTGATACTGTCATACAGTCCAATAAGATCCAATAGAGAATTATAAAAATTCTGCTTCAAAAGTTTCACAAATCCGTATTTGGGGTGTATCAGAAGCCTCCAAAATACACAAATGTTGATATATGGGCATACAATACTTCAGAGCTATGAATGTCTGAGATCTGCCACCATCTGCATCGTACTACCTGTGGAGCAGTATCATATTAGGTCAGAATGTTGGGCTACCAGCTAGCAGTCAAGTACAAGAAAGTTTTGGATATTTCTATCCAAAGTTTTGGATATTTCTATCTTCGCAAAATGCTTGTTGAGTAATTCTTACCAAACAGTCTGTTCAGTGATCCTGATAAAGTGGATGCTCAGGACAAGCTGCCAGGAGGCTGCCGTTTGTGAATTTAATGCTCAGATTTGATTCATATATTGATCTTGTTTTTTAAACTGAAATAGTCAAATTCCAAGCAGTGCTTAGCTGCAGTTGGTCAGCTATGTTGCAGGATATTTCCATACTCTCCAAACTGGATGCACTTGCAGGCATATCCAACAAGTGTTGTGCAACTCAAAGGAAAATGCAACTGTTTCCCACAATGCATGAATCCTTAGGATTTGCATTCTGTGAACGTTTAGGATTGACAGACTATCTGAACAGCAAGAAGAGGTGAAAAGAAGGAGAATGCTTGTTTGAAACAAATTCATTTAACAGTTCAAAACACTTCACACTATTTACCCCAGCCTTAATTATAATTGACTCTGAAGGACACATTTTGCACATAAGAGTACTGAAGAGATTTAAGCTCTTTTAACACTCAGGGGCATAAATACCTTATCATGGGATATCTAGGGAGAGAACAGACCCTAAAAGAAAGATCAGAACATATACAAATGCCTTATTGTCTCCTCCCAAAAATAAATTCAAGGGAGCTTAAACGTCTTTTTCAATCTAAATGATTCTATGATGCTAAGACACACAAGCCCTCATTAACATATTTCAAACTCATATAAGGGCCTATAAAATCCCACATATAATATGCAGTACTCCTTCTGACAATATACGAAGATAGTTACCAGCATTTGGAGTGATGATTCTATTTCTGACTACTTGAACAGAATCTTATCTGAATCCTGGCCCTTAAAACATATTTTCTTTAGATGATGTGCCTTCACAAGGCTGATCTCATCCAGATTCAGTTGTTCCAGCCATGTACATGCATATCAGAACATAATCTTGGGTATAAAAAATAAAACTAAAAAGAAAATACTTATATGACCCTATTAGCACAAGGTCTTGGCATGATTTAACATAGCAGGCAGTAAAATACCACACAGCTGCTCACTACTCAGTTCCCCTACACCATCCCATATGGATGGGAGACAAAACCAGGGGAGCAAATGTCAAATTTTAATAGGACAGAAGAAGAAATAATAATAGCAATACCAATAATACTAATAATGGCATTAAAATATACAAAGCAAGTGATTCACCACCTGCTGAATGATGCCCAGCCATACCCAAACAGAGGCCCCAGACCACCTTTTGTCCCAGTTTGCATATTCTCCTTCTGGTGGGGTGGGATGAGAAGCTGAGAAATTCTGTACTCTGTGTAAACATGGCTTAGCAACAACTAAAACATCAGTGTGTTATCAACATCACTCTCATCTTAATTCCAAAACACAGAACTATACTGCTACTGGGAAGAAAATTACCTCTAATCCTGGCCAGCACTGGGACAGGTCTCCAGCTCCTCTTAATTCAACCAGTGGGTATCAATGAATTCCAAGTTTTCTGCAAGCCAGACAGGCATGCTAAATTATTCAATCTGTCATAATGTCAAGATGTGATACTTTAACCTCAAAATCCAAAAATCCAAAAATATTTTCTCAACGATTATTTCTGTACTAAACCAGCTTAGCCTTCGGCCTTTGGATCACCTTTTTTTTTTTTTTTTTTAATTGCAGAGCAATTCAACTGTCAAATTGCAATAGATGAGATAAGATCCCCCAGAAAACGTAAGCAATTCCAATCTAAATTTCTCACATTGATTAACACCTTGTAGCTAGTAGCTCTCATTAATAACTAATACAGTAATAGTCAATAGTTAATATTATTTCAATTGGAAAAATCATATTGTGCTTCTGAAAATTTAACCCAGCTATTTCAAATTTTGCTTTGGAGTCAGCTATATACTTTAATTTTAAAGAATGTTTTTGAAGCTGGTCCTGTTACCAGACATTCACATCCTGACAAAAAGTCATAAAATTATTTTACATAAAAAATATACTTTTTACAGCTGTTATACTTAATCTTATAAAAATGGCATGGCACCCCAAGACTGTTAGTCAAGACAAATATAGAGATACCATCTCAGTCATAAAAGCATAATAGGGCATTGTATTTTTAAGTAGGACTTAAATGTATTGTTTGTCAATTTATACATTTTTAGACATCATTTTCCCACCTGTAAATGAGAAATATTATTTTTAATTTTCCAAGCAGCTAAATAAATATCTCTTTTTCAAGCTTTGTCTCTTTAGACTAGAAAGAACTCATAGAGCCAAAGCACTAGCCCTGTGCATTAATGCTTCTGCTGATCTGGCACCTAAAGCTAATGATCAAGTTATACATAATATGAAGATTAAAACCTGTAAGGAAAAAGGATGGAATAAGTCACTCGGGTTCATGGCCATTAATCTTTCATTTTCTGAGCAAATCTTTTGCAAAATACACTTAAGTCACTTATGGTTTCAGATAGAAAAAGAACAAATATAGAAAGTTATCATCAGTTTAGATTTGAAAGTGAAACACCCAGATCCTAGAAGAAAAAGCAAGCATTGATCATAAGTAGTTAATTAAAGGTTTTAAATAGTAGTCCATTTCATATTTTCATTAAAATTACACTAGTGCAGTCAGTTGCTCAATAGGAGTATTCATAAATACTGACTATTTTAATATTTTGAAGAATATTGACTTTTAGAAATCTTCTATTTCCTGAGAACCCTGTTGAATATTTCATGTCTAGGAATCTACTTGCATCAGAGACTAGACAACTTTCTTTTCCATCCAGTTCCATTTACTCGTTTATTTGGGGGTGAAATTATTTCTCTGCCCTTGTGAAAGTCACAAGGTACCTTTGGAACACCAGGGGAAATTCTGAGAACAAGGTGCACAGAGGGTAGCAAATCATATGGAAGAAAATATCCAGTGAAACCTGCAGTTCTCTCTACTCAGCTTTTCATATTTGGATGCTGGCAGTAATTGCTGACCAGTGTACTGTGGGTTATTGCACTCCTGCCTGATAGCTTTGCAATAATATACTCCTGATAATCCTAATAAAGAACAACAGGTGAAATTTTCTATCTTCTTGTGGGGAAAGGAAGTGATACTTATTCTAAATCAATCTCTTTAATAACAGGATTTTTAAATGTCTTCACTAATTAGTTCAAGCTGCTTGAAGGATTATTTAGGGCTTTCTTTCCTCTTAATTATGACAATTTTCTAACCTCATTTAGCTCTGCAATAGCTGTCACAGAGAAAACTTTGATGCTTTGCAGCCTTTTGTATTTTTGTTTAAGTTTCTTCTCCTAAAGAAGGACTTACACTAATGTCTGAAACATTTCATGTCAGTTTACTAGTTAGTGTTCAGGTAATGAAGCAAAGCACAAACTTCTGATGGAGGGCTTGGTCAGGAGCTACTTCAGAAATGTATTGCTGAACACAAAAATATTTAAATTAGAACTACCTCCATTTTAAATAGAATATCTTTTGCTTCTGAGTGAAAAGAAAAATTGAAAACACTCAAATTTGAGATAATAGTAATATATTATTTTTACTATATTGGTTCTAATCTGTACTTTGAAAGATGGGACAAACTGCTGACAACTTACAAAAAACCCAAATATTTCCTGATTTGGTTTCAAAAGAAAAACCAAATGTTCATTCTACACTGAATTACTTTATTAGCAAAGCACGTAAATTTAAAACATGTTTTAGTAAAATATTTTCAACATGTTCTTGCAAGCCTAACATCAAGCATAAAATATAACTGGATATTGCAGGAATGGAAACAGGCAGAAAAATTACTTGTGATTTGAGTAAACGAGCTAAACCTTTCAATTATACAAGGACAGAAATTAAGACTGGAGGTAATTGGGCAGCTCTGCATTTTTATAGAAATGTATGAGAACAGCATGAAGCTGTCAAGGGAGAATTTAGGTATTTAAGCCTATTGACACTAAATTTGCCTTTCTAATTACCCTCTACTCATCCTAAAGACAGAGATGCTGGAATTCCCTGGGCCTGTGGACCATGGGTTCAAAACTAATCCTGCAGTGAAAAAAATGTGTCTCTTTAGGATAAAATTTGAAAAGCACCAGAAGAGAAAGCTTTAGAGTGCTGTCACAGAAATATTAAGCTTGGGATGGAATATGAAGAGAAATCTCTATAAGATTAAGACATAAATAGTAGTGATTGTGAGAGCTTGGGAAACTAATCACCAGAACTTGGATGCAATATGAATGCCATCGTTAGAAACTGAAGGCTTAGGTAGTCTTGAACCTGCTGTAAAACAGATTTCTTTAATAAATACTCAGTGAACCAATGAAAATTAATGCTGCTTTGGACACACCTTTAGCAAGAATCAAGGTCTTAGAGCACAGCTTTTCATAGAAAATAATCTTGGCTGTAGTGATCATAAACTGAATCAGTCTCTCTCAAACTGCAAGGCACAAAACAGGCCTGCCTATGACTAATGTTTGAGATTTTAGAAAGGAACAAATGAAAGCCTACACATTAGTAATCCAAAGCTTTTAAAACTCAGAAAGTAAGGAATTACTTTAAATCAAAGAGCAGGCACTATTTAGGATTAAAATTCCAAGGAAGGAAAAACAAAAGAAGCTAATAGAAAAAGTTTATTCAGTTAATTGGCTGCTTTTGTAGACATGCAAATCTACCAAGAACAAAGAGAGAGCACTGTTTCTCAGAAGTTACAGGATACAGAAAAGAGGAAAATAGCTAGGGGTTTTTGTGTGTGTGTGTGTGAGAGACTTCATTTACCATTAAAACAATTAGCACCAAGTCTTTGTAACCAATAAAGGAGCAAGGGGAAAAAAAATGTTACAGTGTGCAAATATAGAATTTATTGTTAAACAGAGTTTTATTAGAGATTAACATTACTCTGATCTGATTACAATTCTGATCCACATAGTAAATGCATATTTTGCCTCTATTTTCTATAAAGTTAATGATGAGGGCATCAGTGGAGAAAGAAGCAAAAATGAAGGTAGTGCATAAGAAATTATGACACCTGAGGGAGAAATAAGGTTAACATTCTTAATCCCTCATAAAGTAAAAAATAAGGCAGGCTGGATAGTCCAGGTGGAGTATAGAAATATGAAATTGTCACATGAAATTGACACTCCAATTGTTAGAATTTTTGGAGGCAGTATCTTATGACTAGAGAACAGTAAAGGTAGAACTAATTTCAAAAGAACATGAACAAAGACAATTTTTAGAACCACTAGACTTAATAGACCTAATAAACTGATTTTCAAAAAATACCCAGAATATCCTTTGAAGGAAGAGTTAAAGGCAGAGAGATGATAAATAAAAGGCAACATAAGTTATAGTGAGGCTTTATCAAGGATAGATCATCTCAAACCAATCCAATATCTCTTTTCAAAAGTTATCTGCTTTATTAGACAAAAGGATAATATCATTTATCAGATATTTAAACAAGGCATTTCATTCATTCTCCCTGCAGAGAAAGTTTGCTAAAGTTGGAGAAGCCAGGTGCTAATATTCAATTTCTAAAGCAGCTGGAGGAATCAACAACAACTTATACTCACTCGGTAGACAAGGAATGAGGATAGTTTACTAGGTATCTTACCAGTCCTGTGTAGTAATTTACTGAAAGATTTTCATGAAAAGTATAGGTGAAATCAGCAGACAATATAAAGTTGTACAGGATTATCATTTTTTACAAAGACCATAACATCTTTTAAAAGCATTACTTTAACTGATAGAATGAAATATAAATTAATGTAGGAAAAGCAGTTTCATGCCACTGGAAGATTACTGAAGTTATGGGTTAATGGGTTCGCAAATGCATAGAGAAACAAACATTTGGAAGCAAAAGGCCTAGTCAGAAATATTATGTAAGGTTCTGGACAACTAGTTGCAGTGAAGTTTAACTTTAATTGGAATATCTGATAAAATAATTAAATTATTAGAGCAAGCCAAGTAGGCAATATCAGCACAAGGTTAAATGATAATGCCAGCTATAAATGCATCCTTACAACAAATTCAGGAAAAGGCTTCCAAATAGAGTAATGACAGCAGGAAGAAAATTATATTATTTCAAGATAAAGACTTATGAGTTTATATATAATATTGTATGAGAAGAGAGAAGAATTCTTTGTGATAAGATCTTTTGTTCCTCTTGCAAGCTTTCCTAGACAGCTACATATGTCTACGTTACACGCTCACAAAGGAGTTATCCAAATCAAGTATCCAGGAGGACTGGTAATCATCACCAGACAAAGTATATAGAAAGGAATTATTTCCTTATGATGGGTCTGCAGCATTCAGTGTTTGGCTTTTGTTTTTTTATGTTCACCACCACAGCATGCAGCATAGACTAAACTCCAATGGGGGGTTCATTTCTCTAATAGAATGTTAGTGCAGTGGACAGGACAAAAATGAGCATTCACATTGTCCGAGACTCGTTACATTTGTGCCTCTGCCCTTGTACTACAAACCATAATGTCATATGGTAATGGGAAACATTTCAATACAAGTGGAACATGATAACATGTTAGCAGACATTTTCAAACCTCACTGAACCTACTGTCTGCATGGTTGCACACAGCTGTTTCAGATTGGACATATCACCAAATGTTGCCTTCCCGTGTAATGGTGGAGTGTGGAGAGAACATCAACCAACTCACCAACATCAGACAGATGATCAAAAGAATGAGTGCTCAGATCACATTAAATTTCAGACCTGGATACATGTGAAGCAATGCATATATACACACATATGCATGGTCATATGTATGTTTGTATGCATATGTGTATGTATATATTCCACATCAAATTAAGGCCAAAAAGAGGAATTGGCAAAGGACAAAAATTGTCAGAAAATTGAGAAGAAAATGAGCAACATTGAATTAATTGAAAACTCACCATAAATAAATGGGAAAAAGCTGCATCAATTCCTTTATGAAAAAAAATATACAGAATTATACAAAAAAAAATTTTTTTGCTACTTTAAGTTAACATTCATGAAGTTTTCAGTTTATTTTTATTTCTGATGCCCTTTCCATACATTTCTCACTGTATTTTAAAAGGTATAGTACATGAGGAAACAGTTTTTATTTTGTTTGTTTTTCTGACATGTAAACAAACATGGGCTCCACTGCGACTGACAAATTTGCAAGGGAGATAGAGCAGAATTCTTGGTGAAACAAACTGAACGCTTGCAGCAAGTATGTCTAAGTGATGGTGACAGAATCATGTTGAGAGCAAATGGCTATTGGGACCCAGGAGCTTTCTTAAATTTAGGACCCAAGGCAACAAACTCCCCCATTCTATCACCAGACAAATAGTTATTGGGCTGAAGGGTTCGATGCCATGGAGCAACGTGAAGCCTCCATAATCCCCATTAAATCCTTAGGTGACCTCTCTAGAACTGTCACAAAAGCCATATGTGCACGGTCATGCACAAATGAGGACCCTATGATGTCCCACTATCTGCTACAGTAGATTTCACAATCTTAAAAATCACTGATTAGAGGATCCATGACAGTGCTTAAACTTTAGCTAGCCACAAAATGGGATGAGATAGAAAGAGATAATGAATATAATAAAAACAACTCCCTAAATGTTGGTGGAATTAATATGAGGCATTGCTAGGTCCAGCTGTGAAATGGCTGGGACAATGCACCAGCTAAAAAAGAAAGCCCCCAAGGGACAAGACTACAAAGATAGATCAGTGAAAGAGGAAAACTAGACCAAAGATAAAAAAGGTAAGAACCCTCGAACATAATCTCAATAACAGAGAAATGAATTATGGTTGGATTCACAGAGCAATCCTAATCATTCCTATAGTCTCAATTCAAGGTCAGCCTACTGGCATTACATTGAGTCTAAATGAAGCATTCCAGAAAAAAAATAACAGTGAAAGAAGCATATTTCAACTCCCTAAAAAGGGAGGCAACCTATTCCTCCCACTTAGGGAGAAACTGTAGGACATTAAGTGAGAAAATGAGTAATTGGGCCTGATTGTCTGGGATGTGGAGGCTGATCGGTGGAGAGGTGATGATGGCCCATACATTTTAACTCCAGTTAGTCCTCAGGGACAATTGGCAACATTTTTAATAAATACAGGAGCACAAATTTCAATAGTTACACTAGAAGCCAAGAAGCAGGGCATGAAATCCATATGGCAAACAACTGAGGCAAGCAGTGTGAACTGCACAAGTGTGTGTTAAATTGCCAAGGGCAGTTTATGGCTCCCTAATGAGAGGCACATGGCAATTGCTCTCTTCACAATTAAAGTCCATCATGAAAATATTTTAGGTTTATGTTTTAAATGGACAAATCAGGCACATGGTGGCAGGCAGTGCATGTTCCTTCATCTCAGACAGAAAGAGGGAATCTGCTCTGTGGCTACTACACACAGCCCTTGCAGCTCCTGACAAAAAATTACTGACACACTGCAGTATCCAATCTCTGTTGTGGCATGAAATAGAATTTCTGAAATCACAGCTGGTGTAGAGAAAAGACAATCATCTTCAGAACCACTTCCAATTAGCTCACCTGTCTGGCCAGTTTGGTCACCAAGGTGACTCAGCAATTGACAATCCAGCCCCACTAACTGCTACTGTACCAAAGCTTAACATCTATCTTGCAAGCAGCTGCACACCCCTAGATGGGCAGGGTTCAATACAAAAAGTTATGCTCTCTATGGATTCCATGAAGGAGTAGGATAAAAAGAAGTCTGCTTGGGAAGGAATATTTACCCACCACCACTCACACTGTGCTTGCTAAATTTCTACAGAGTCTCATTCCCTCAATATAAGAAACTGTACCAATACATCAGTGATATCTGGATTGGTGAAACTTCCCCTGAGAAGGTAGGGAAAGCAGAAGGAGTAGCATGGCAAGTACTCAATAAAGCAGAAATTGATATTCCACCCAGAAAATGTCACAGACCAAGTAAAGTAATATTTTAGGTACTTAATGGATAGCAGGCAGTGCAGTGATTCCTCCAGATACCTTATGAAAAATCAGAGATGTAAATGCCCCAGTCAAGAAAAGGGTTACAATAATTAATGGGAATTTTAGGATATTGGAGGGTGTTTTATCATTTCCCATTCATTATACTCACTCTTTTGTTCCTCCATCATATTCATGTTCTGTCTCTAATAGTTTATGTGATCTTGAAAGATTTTCAGTTCTACATGTAAGTGGGAGCAGTGAAGCTCCTTTTAATATGACATGAAGGTTACTTGGTAATCACACACCAGTCTTCCAAAGCTCTAATCAGAAAGTGGTGCACAAAAGGCCAACATTTGATGTTTTTTTATTGACCTGATGAAACATTCTTAAAAAGGGGATACTCCTTCTGATGTTAAGAGGGCATCAGCTCAAATTAACTCTGTGCTTAAGGACTCTGATTCATCCAACCTTCCAGTACTTCATTTGCAAACCAAATTGCAGCATGTACCTCTGCTCTACTACTCTTAGTCTACTTTCATTAGAAAAATTTGTGTGGAAATCTTGAAGTGATTAAATGTCACTGTAACAAATTTCATACACTGAAAGGCAAAAATGCCAAGTCTTAAGTTTAAATAAGTGCTTCATAACAGAAGTGAAGAAGGCTGAAGACAAAATGTATGCTGCAACCAACTAATTAAAAAGAAAATTCTACCAGAACAGCTTGGGTAGGCAAACACTTTTGATTCTATGACAAGTACAACAGGAAATACATAGGAAATTAGGATTGACATATTTCTTGTGGTAATGGGCATTTGAATCCCATGGGCACCTGAAAAGACAAAGTGTACAAAGTCTCTGCATGTGTCTTGCTCATGTATTTTGCCCATCTACAGCATGAATTGCTTCATCCAGACTTTGAGTTGACCCACTGTTCCATAGGAATGAACAGTGACTTGCAGGGGTATTTTAAATGCCTAGAATAAATAATACAAATTTTTGCTGCTTATTCACTTCATTAGGAGACAGGGTTCCAACTACAGTCAATGACAGGAAAAAAATGTGAGTCACCAACACTTTTCAACAGTGTCTGCTGCCTGAGCCATTACCCAAATATAGTTACTACATCAGTAGTTTTGCTATTCTAGGTGATGGAGAGCTGACAACAAAAGAACAAATGTGTCTTACTAGAAACATTCCTTTGTTGTCATAGATATGTCATGATCAGAAAATGATAGAATGCTGTTCTTGATCTGCTATATAATTTTTCTTTTATCTCTTCTCAATTATAAAAGCATTATATGCATATGAGAATTTCACAGCGCATTCAAAATCAGGGATAAATTTTACCACCAACTTCATCAGAGTGAGATATTCCCAACAATAAACCAATCATTTAACAGAAGTTTTACATGAATATAATTTAACTGAGCACAGACTGCATTTACTCCTCCTTGTATTTCAAGTGAGAGAGTTAAAGAAAGAATCAGCCTGTGCTCATAACCAAATATGAATAAATCCAAACTAGAACAAAACCCAACATTTCAATAAATAAAATCACTATGGCCCATGACCCATTCTCTGCTTAAAGATAAATGAAGAAGCTCTAAAAGGACTTGCATTGCTCTTTCCTGTTCTTTTTTCTTTTAATCTCTGTTACATTTAAGTTCTTTTACAAAGTCACTAGAAGGGTGGGTCTTTACAAGCCTTCTGCTCTATTTTTACTGACAATGCTGTAGAGATAACATCTTAGAACAGACTGGGTGCAATGAAAGTCCCAAATTCTCTAAGTGTTTATTTGCTGTGTGACTGAAGCTGCTCAATATTTCATGAAAATAAAAAAAGTGAATGACAAATAACACTATCGCCTGCTCACAGTACATTAAGGATATAGCACAATAATGGTTTATTTTAACTATTCTGTTTTCCCCTCCTGTTTATTTAACCAGGACTATGATTATCGGAGTTGGTTAATAGCTTCTACAAAATATGCCCCTCTGTGACTGAAGACAGGAACAGGACACTGAGCAATGTGCAGAAACATTAGAGTGCAAACTGTTTGCATGCTTTAAGCAGAGTATCTCATGATTACAAGAGAGATTGAAATTGTTAAATTGCAAAGCATGCCTAACATCACTAAATTCTCTGTTGATTGCTATGTAGCTGCCTTTTTTTTTTGTTTTTAAGGCAGGCCTTTTTGGAGAAATTTGGACAATTGGCAATGAAAGTCATATGTAGTGACCATGCCCATGATGGCAGAAAACACACACATCTGAGTCTGATCTTCAGAGTATCACTGTCAACATTCCAACAAATTAAGTCTTCCCAATGACATCCTTGGTCTGGTTTTTCACAAAATCCATCTGGTAAATATCCTATAACCTAGTTGAGATTTTCAACTGTTGTAAATATTTCACTGTAGTAATATGTATTACAAGTTATAGCATCATACTAACAGTTATATAATTTAAGATTAGATAACCTAATTTTTCATTTTGAAAAATAAGTAGCATCCAACCTTAAAACACCTGAAATATAGCAGTTATATCCAAAATAAGCAGACTGAAATCAAAGATCCTGTCAGCCTCTTTATGTCTTTGGATTTTCTATATTTCATCTATGAGTATACAGCCACCAGGTACCTCCTCTTCTACAGATCTTATATTAAGAAAAGATCTCAACAATTTAGCCTGCAAATGCCTTTCCTTACAATTCAATCCCCATTTTCTAATCAAACCAACAAACAAGGAAGTAAAAGACCCATTAAAATTCACTGGATCAACTTAATCTATATTGAAGGACTAGGAAGAATGGGATTAAGAAACCATTAATAACTGAGATATATGCTTTTTACTTCAAAGATTTCAGTACTTAGCTAAAACTTAATATTTTCCATGAGGATTCTAGAAAAGAACTAAAAAAAAGGAAAAATTATCCCTAAATTTTGGATATCAAGTTAAAATCAAATAGAGTATGGGAATACTTCACAGCAGGTCAGTAAAAACAGCTTTGTTAAAGGGAAGTGTAAGTAAAATGTGCATACAGAGTTGCATTCATACTTCGACTCATCTTTGATGACATAAATTGAAACTAGACAGCAAAACTATTGCAGTGGCTGCTAATAATTTACAAATTTAACAGAGTCACAGAATCTGCAGAGTTGGAAAGGACCCACAAGGATCACTGAGTCCAACACTTAATCCTCCACAGGACAGCCCTGAGAGTCACACTATTAGCCTGAGAGCATTGTCCTAATACTTCAAGGACTCAAGTTCACTTCTTGAATTAAAGCTGTGACAACCTTCCTGGGGAAGTTTATTATTAATTTATTATTAACACTAAGATTGAATAATTTATTTATAATAAATACAGTCCACAACTTGTGATGAGCTGTTGAAACAGAAACATGGTGTTTTTTTCTGTTCAAGGAAGCTCTACTTCCTTGATTTTTGTTAAGTCTGGTGTTAGGGTACTGCCAAGTAGAAAAGGTAAATAACTTTGTAGTCAGCAGTGACCAAAGTGAAAAGCTGAAGTGAAGAAGGGAAGTTTTTCAGACATCCTTTGTTAATCATCATTAAGTCCAAAAAGAGAGTAACACACAGTCATAGCCAGACTGACATGTTTAAGAGAAAAAGGACAGTTTTCACACACAGAGTCATTAGACAAGGAGATTATTTAAGACTTTTAATGTTTGAGTAAGAGTGTTTTGCAATGTAGGAAACTGTAAAATGGCATAGATCTCATTCTGAAATAGGCACTATGCAAGAGTAAAGCATTGCAGCATGGAAAAAATCATGGCAAAAACCAACCTGATGCAGCATTATCATACATGAGATAAAATTGAATAAACTGGTGTTTAAATACACTGGCAAAAGCGTGTTTTAATATCATTGTCTCCTTGAGCTGGAGCATGATCATGTTCAACATGACTCCAAACTTAAAATTTTAACAGTTTAAATAATATCTGGATAAGAATTTCGTCTAATATAGATATAATGTACATTACAAGCACAAAGACCACAAAACTCCAACTACCAAAATTTGTCTTACCAGCTTCAACATTCCTATCTCTTCTTATAACAATCATCCTCTATTCAGCTCCAAGGAATGCTAGAGATTTATCTTTCCTAGGAGCTAGCATAAGTAATCTTTGTTTGCAGCACACTCTGTTTAAGTTTCTTAAATTAAAAGAGAAAAGGATGCTGCATTGTTGATGTGCACTAGTAAACCTCCCCACCTCTCTAGCCCAAAGTATCAAGCACTTCTATTGTGTTTAGGAGAGTGGGGTTTCCCCTACAATGTAGTGGCTTTCTTTGCACCAAGTTATCTCTGTGCATTTTTTTACAATTTGTTGGTTTTCCTTCTGCATCAGACTTTAGCTGCCAATGACCACTGCTTTTTCCAGAAAATATATTTTCAATAGCTGAAATTGCAAGCAAGAGCCACTCCCACTGAAGAAATCAAATGCCTGAAAATCAATAAAACTGCCTTTTCCTTCTCTGTTACATCTAAGCCAGCTAGAAGGCAGTGTCACCAGCACAATTTCTGTGTAGCACAGTTAAATGTTGAGCAGCTTGGTGATGTTTGCATTTTTTTGACATGCTTCTCCATCCCACGTGGTTCTTGAAGTGAAGAATTCTAGCATTCTTTAGGATGCTAACATTAGCAAAAGATGTTTCATGCCAAAGAATTTCCCTCAGGACAAGTTGTATTTTGTTAACTCCTTGAACTTGTTACTACTATATTGACATTGACAAATATAAATCCCAAGTAGACTTTCAGATTAATTAATTTTCTTCTTGAATGTCTTCTATAATTACAGACAAATAATTTTCAGGGTTAAATCAATGCCTAAACTAGATATATTTTCCTCCAGAGAACTGGAATAAATAGTTATTTACACTTCAGTTCTTTAATGGTCTGTTTTAAAGAGTAAGTATTTATTTTAATGTTGAGTAGGAAAAAAAGAGTAAGACAGTTTTGCAGTTTAGACAGCAGGTTTTTTCCAAGCCAACTTCGATCACTAATTTCTTATGGAATTGGAAAAAATCAACATACCATGCAGAATTCAGCTGGAGTATGACTTAATTCAGTTTTATTAAGCAAAACCAAATTATCAGTTTATTCTAAGGCTGCATATCATATTTAAGTTTTAAGGAAGCAAATAAATGAACATGAATTGATTTAACTACCTTTTTTTGTTAATATATAGCCTGCTAGCTTATCTCACTCTAATAGTACACTCATACCCATCAATAACAAGTTAATTCATCCCACATGTTGAGTATTTCTATCACTAATGTTTAATCTTATTCCTCTTCTTAAAAAGAAAAAAAAAAGATTATTAAAAAAAATGAAAAAGAAATTTTAAGGTTACAATTAAGAACAACTCCAAGACATTTGAATTGCCTAAAAATTGAGATTTCTTAGGGGGCTAATTCACTTGCTCTCCTCTCCTATAGCTCAATTTAAAACTATCATCATTCTTATTCTAAAATTATATTTTATACCATTACCTCTGCTTTAACCAGTATGCTGTAAATAAGCATTGACCAAATCCGGCTTCATTTAACTTCCTATTTCCATCACTCTGCCAAACATCCACACATTCACTCTTCTGGATTTGGTATGTAACAAACATGCAAGGAGTTACTATGTTTGGAAAGCTAATGTAGGATAACACTTGATTTTCTTGGGTGTTGCTTATTTCTCCCATGAAAAATAATGTAAAATTCTCAAATACTTCTGTAAAATATAATCTGGCAGTTACCTGAAGGAAATTTGCTGAACACTCAAGGGAAAAAAAGCAAAAAAAAAGCTTGCTATAAAGTTTCAGCTATATAAAACTCTGTCAGAGAGCCGTAACATTGAGTGAGATGAAAAGGGACATCAAAAGGGACAGACAGATAATTCCCATTCCCAGTGAAAGCTATAGCTACTGCCACCAAAAGAAGGGATCACAATTCCACAATAGCAGCTGAAATTCATATCTGGGTGATAGAAAAAGCCTGATGGAGCGTGGGTAAGGAAGTACTCTGTGGTTGAAAGAAGGAAACAGTATGAGAGAAAGATGTACAGCTGACAGAAAAATATATTGCTATTCCTCTGTATTGTAACAGATACCATGCAATCATTTAAAGAATCCTTTTAATCCCCTACAGATTCTATTGACCTAGCAAAGCTCTATCCTCACTTCAGGCTCCAAGAAAAACCAAGGGTTTTTATGGAGTTTTCAGACTCACTTTTACATGCAAGATTTTTCTTATTGTATGGATCATCCACAGCAGAGGTTACAGGTGCTTGTAAAATTGGATTGTTTATCAGAAGAGCATTCAAACAGACTTCACATAATTTCACAATTAATTTATTCACTTGCAGTCCTGGTAAGTAGGTATCAGCTTGAAAATGCCGTTTTTGTTTGGCCAAGCTGACTCAGGTTGCATGCACATGGTTACATAGAAATGATGCTTTATACTAGTCTCCCCATTTCCAGAGACAGATTTTACTTATTTTGCTCCCACTGGAAAGATTCCAAAGTAAATACCCATTCTTCCTTCAATTCTTATTGCAAATGTGATGACTGTTACTTTGCAAACTATCCCACTGGAACCCTCTAGGACATCTGGCATTCAGGTGATTTTGTGTGGATACTCATTATTGCAATCTAAATTTAAAATTATCTGGCATTACCACTTTGCTACAAATTTCCCACTTCAGCTGTATCATATAGTTATGGAATAATTTAAACTGGAAGGGATCTTTGGAGGTCACGTAAGCCAACCTACAAACACACACACAAGCAAGAAGAGAGACATTGTCTCAGGAGAACCTGTTTCACTGCTTCACAGCTTTACAAAAGGGTTGAGCTTCACAAAAAGCTGGGTTGTGAGTGTTACAGAAACCAGTATTATGTATTTGGAGATAGGTAATACATATGAAATCTGGAAATACATCATAATAAACTTAGCTTCTTTTTTTAATAACCTATTGAATTTCTTTATGTTTGAACCTGTCTGTAATTCACAACAAAAGAAAAAATCCTATGTAATAAACAGTGTTTGTAAGTATTGATACCCCTCAAAGAGGATACCGTGAATTTTCACCTGTATACATACATACAGAATCATGAAATAGGCTGAATTGGAAATTATCCATCAGGATCATCAAGTTCACCTCCTGGCCCTGCACAGGCTATCCCAAGATTTACTCCATGTGCCTGAGAGCATTATCCAAACACTCCTTGAACTCCGAGAGGCTTGGTGTTCTGACCACTTCCCTGGGGAGCCTGTTTTAGTGCCCAACACCCTCTGTGTGAAAAACCTTTTCCTGATATCCAGCCTAAATGTCCCCCAACTCAGCTTCATGCAATTTCCTTGAGACCTGTCTCCGGTCACAAGAGTGACAAGATTGGTACTTGCCCCTCTGCATCCCCTCATGAGAATGTTGAAGACAAAAATGAGGTCTCCCCTCAGGCTCCTCTTCTCCAGGTTGAACAGACCAAGTGACCTCAGCCACTCCTCATATGGTCTCTCCTCCAGACCCTTCACTATCTTTGTTGTCCTCCTTTGAACACTCTCTAATAATTTAATATCGTTCTTATATTGTGTCACTCAAAACTGCTCCCAGCACTCGAGGTGAGGCCATCCCAGCTCAGAGCAGAGCAGAACAATCCCCTCCCTTGCCTGGCTGGTGATGCTGTGCCTGATGCACCCCAGGACAGGGCTGGCCCTCTTGTATGTATTATACTTGTATGTAGAAGAAATATATACTTGGGGAAGAAAAGGCTTGCATGTCCCTTTAAACAGTGTGCTGTATCTTAGTTTTCTTGTCGTTGTCACTTCCATCTATGCAAGAAATCCAGATCTAGTGAAATACTCTGTTATTTGAGTACCAGAAATATTTATTTTAAATACACCACAGGAAAAAAAAACTACTGAAAGAGGGAAAAAAACCTATCCAAATGAAGGAAGAAAAGATAGTTTGTCTACATGCTTTTCAGCTGCCTGTAATGTTTTTAGTTAAGTAACTTTAGACTTAATTAAATTTAAATTACTTCTACTTATCAGACTGAATGGAAGTGCTTAATACTGATGTTTTACTATACTGTACTATAAAAAAGGAGTTTTATCAATCCCAAATAAGCACAAGGACAGAGGCTATGGATGCTAATGCATAATTTTGGCATGTCATGATTTTGCAAGCTGATTTGCAAGACACTATGGGAACCAAAATTCCATTGAAGAAAATCATTGAAGAAAACACTCTTTTACCATTTCAATTATAAAGTGATGCATAAATTCAGCATGTATTTAGCATGTCCTTGGCTAAAAAAGGACATACATTTTCTCCTGACCTGGTAACCTGGGACCGCACATCATTCTGCCTACAATATAAAATAGGGTTCTCACTGGCAAACCATAAATTGGATGAAATACTGCAGCTATTTTTCCCTAAAATATCTCTAATTAGAGGAAAACACACTGAAGAAGTCTGAGTCTATAATTTAATAACCTGTTTTGAAATATGAACTTAGAAGTACTTATATCAGTAAAAGATAAAATACAGCATGACAGCAGAATGAATAGCAAGTGGGGTGTACACGCTGTCTTTGCTGACAATGTGTAAAGATCAGCTCCATTTTAGGTGTGTGTAAACCTTTGATCAATAAGCTCATGCCATCAAAGGACAACAGGATTTCTCCTGGGATTCACTGTCTTCAAAAGTGACATATGTACTATATAGTTGTGCTTAAACCACATGCTCAGGCTGAGGATACTTATGTGCTACCAGGATATTTTAGGCTACAATTCTTCCATAATTTTGACACCTAGTATGCAGAAATTTTAAACACCTAGTTTGACAGAGCCTTAAATGTTTTGAATCCTAAACCCCAAGATTCCTATTTTGATTCACCTAAGTCCAACACAATGTGTGCATATGTTAAAAGAAAGAACGTGGAGAAATAGAAGCTAGATTAATAGACTAAAAAGGACAAAGTTTTGAGCCTTCCAATGATTTTGGTACTTTCCAGTACAAAATGGCAACTCTTAAAGTTTTCTGAGAAACTCCTTAGCTCTCAATGCAATTTTAAAGACATCACAAATTATTGTGCACTTTATTCACTGTGAGCAGGAACAAATGAATACCACCACTAGACCTGTTTCCCAGGCAGATGAATGTGCAAACACTGCTGGTGAGATCACTTTATGTATGTAAATTTAAAATCCATTTTACTTTAATTGCCGAGCACATGACTTTGAAACTCACTTTTTGCAAACTGTCACACCAATAAAGCTGAATAACATAAATGCAGATTGAAAGTGAACAAAAAGGGAACACACAAAAAAATTCTATAATTTTAAAATATTAATGACCTTTTGAGTCTGCTGCTACCAGAAAAAAATTAAGTCATCTGTGTCCTCTTCAAAGTCATGACCTTAAAGGGAAGCTGAGAAATTTCTAGTTGGCTATTCAAAACTTTTTGTTCCCAAAACTAGTGCTGTATTACATATATTGTAAAATGCATACATTAATGCAGCTAGTTTATAACTCCATCAGGTGTAATGCTCTTAGCATCATTCTTCTAACACATAAGGCACAGTGTACTTCTTTCTTCCTTACAATTTTCATTGGTAGTTTATATTCCTCAAGCACTTTTTAAACTTGGTGTCACAGTATACCTCTGAAAATCCATAATATACTTTCCTGTGTCATTGCAATTGATATGCAGATGTACTGCATACAGCCAGCAGTAAATTTTGCATCTAAGGATTTTCTCAGGCAATCTGTATACTTGTCAAAAGACATATTTAGAACCCAATTTTTTCATATTCAAGAGTATAGGCTCTAGAGTATAGTATACACAATTTTATACCTATTTGGTACATAGAAACATGAAATGCAGATTTATGGATATAGACAGAGTGTTTCACTCTAGCAATTCATGAACGTAATGCACACACATTCAGAAATGAATTTGCAATTCCTGGCTCCCCTGATGCTGTTGGCAGAATTCTTATGGACCCCCACAAGGCCTAGTTTTCACCTGTGATTACTGACCAGTAGACAATGTTTCCATTAGTTCAAATTACAAAAAGACTAAGGAGATACCTAATTCTTAAACAACTTAATATTTTGAGGAGTCCATGTTTTCTTTCTGACTGCAAATTTGAAAAGTTCTCTTTTTATAGCTCAGTTGAAAGTCTCTGGAGCCTAGGTGTATTTGCAACTCAGCATTCCTTTTGTTCCTAGTAAATAAAAAATGTACCCACTTAGATGCTCATCAATATTCAGAATAACTTAAAAAGGTAGCCAACTTCTAATATGGACGAAAGAACAAGTAGTTCCCCAGACAGTAATTTCTGAGTCCTAATGTTATACACATGTTCTCCCACTGGTAGTAGAGTAACTAGTAAGTAATGCATGCATAAACCACATCACATTTGCACAAGACTGTTCCTGTAGAGATGTACTCTGCTTCTTTGATCACTAAATATGCAGCCACACACACACAAAAAACCACCCTCAGAAAAGCCTGGGTTGAATACATACTACAGTTCTGACTTTTTGCTCTTTCATTGTCATAGAATAATGTGAGTTTAAAACAGTGATATCAGCTCCATGTTACAAACTTTTCACACTTTGAGGATATTCAAGAGATATGGACTTCTCTCTAACACTAAGTAATATTGCCCTTGGGGCAATATGTTTTCCTGCCCCTGAAATATTATTTCTTGTGTCTCCCATTACTTCCAGCTGTGATGACTCTGGTTTTATACTCTTTATAGTGCCAATCTTGACACACAATTGACAGTTGACTGAAGTAAAATTTAAATGACAACATACCTTGTTCACATTCAGAGAGAATTTTTTTTCTGGATGTTCCACTTGTATTATTGTATTACTTCAACTCTTCATTATCTATAACTCTTCACCAATCCTTGACCCACAGAACTCTTACAGAGATGATAATTTTCACTTCCACTTTTGCAAATATTCCTGAGAATGTGTAAACATTTAAAGATCTTTTGAAAGAATGTGCAACTCATTCCCCCAAAATGCTATACTAGTACTATAAGCTAGAAATAAGCCAAGAGACCATGTAACAGACACCTGTATTATAGACACCTGCAAATAACGTCCTGGACCCTACAAACATCCAGATAAACGTTCTGCCTCACATTCTGTCCCTCTATTATTTGCATTAACACCCCAAACATAAAGATGACGTTATCTATTTTCATGAGAAGAAGGAGCCACATGAGCACAAAACAAACAACAAACAAAAACCACAAACATGCAAACAAACAAAAAAATCCTGACTTAGTAGTATATTTTCAATTCTCATATCATTGAATATGACAATCAAATAACACTATTCAGCCATCAAATAAAACTTGCCTTCCTTACCTTCATTCCTCTGCATATCAGTGTGATAATTCAAAACCCAATGTTGAATCAAACTGGACTCCCATTTTAATGGTCCACGGATCCTAAAAATATTTGTTGCCTTTTGTATAGATGAAGAGATTACTTTAGCGTCAGCTAAAGTGACATCCCACATAGTTTGGTCAATATCTTTCCTCCTTTCCTGTTCCAGTTCTTCTTTGTTTTTCATTGCTAGCCTTCATTAATAAGTAAGCCTGTGCCTCAAAATCCCTTTAGAATTATGCACATTCTGTCCCCATGTTAGCAAATCTAGCAGATTCCAAAAGACCCAGGATCTACTGTCTCTTTCTATTCCTGTACACATCAAAGAATTGTTTTGTTACTTTTTCTCCCTCTATGTGAAGAATCTGCAAGTTGCACACAACATTTAATCAGAAGGAAATGTTTCTGAGAATTTTTTTTTATAGTTAATATTTTACTTTGTTGGGGTTTCTTTGATCTTCATGCAGTAAATAGTGAGCAAATCCTCTTCTAGAGGATGTCTCTGGGAGAAATACAACTACTCCATCTTACTTTCACCTCCCTCTATTTCTGCTAAATAAATTTTACATTTTGAGATACTTCCATTTTCCTCATGCCATTACAAGACAATTGTACATATGATGACTGATGCAATTTCTCTAATTTAGACAAGGGAGCTTTGATCAGCATTCCAAATACATCTAACTGTTGGATGTACAGAACTCCAAATTTTATTTAACAGCATAAAACAACCATCTCACACAAGGGCTGAGCTATTAAAAATCTACTTTCCTTGAACCTACATTGGCATTTCATTAAGCAGTGGAAAAGAGGCTTTTCTGCTATTTCCTTTGTGCATTTAATATTAACATAAAAGAAACTGCTAAGAGGTGTACTTAAGGTAAAGGGAGTACTCAACATTTATTTTTATTCTTTTGGGGGTTTTAATTCTGCCTCTGTCATGGATTTTTTACCAACAAATCATAAAAGATGACTTAACCAGCAAAATAATCTAGTTGAAAATATTTTTTTATCAGCATCTCTAAATTTAAGAGATTTCAAACATAAATTCTAATTAACATATCTAAAGTGATTGTGATTGTGGCATTTTTAAATGTTCAGATTAATTTCCCTGTGGGGCAGGTGCCCAGACCTATAGACATTCAGGAAAGTTTTCCAAGCTCAGGGAGACATTCTGGCCTCTTCAGTGAAGATGCACTGTCTTAAAAGGACAGAGACAAATGAATCAAATTTTCAAATTCAGAGCTACATCCAGGTATAAAACATCTCCAAAAAATTGAGATATTGAAGTAAAAAATTTGCTGTTGATCTGTGTCTAACACCTATTATTAGTTCCTACCCTGCAACATTCTATCTTGTGAAGTTAATTTTACTTATAACCAAATAGTAGATGTTCACTTCAGCAAACCACAAAGCCCAGAGCTCCAGGGACACTGCAACTGCAAAAGACCAAGCCAGAGTGCAGCACTGCCCCAACATTCCTCTCTCCACATGCTTGGCGCCACTCATGTGCTTGGCACCTCAGCAAAAGGCAGCTTTTACTGCTTTGTTTAGGGTTAGGCTTGTGCTCAAGGATAGGCTTCAGAAAACCACAAAGCCTAGACATCCTGGGACAAGGCAACTACAAAAGGTATGCAATGGGGAGCATTTCATGTAATTTCATTACAATCCTTTCATTTCGGAATTTTCATTTATTTATTTCCATAGAATTTCATTTCATTAGAAGTCTACCCAAGTCAGTTTGTTTCACTTTGTTCTCTGACTTTGAGATTTTATTTTCTTTTATGAAACAAAATTCTTCATTTCACGGAAGGAAATGAAATCTTGCAATTTCAATGAGGATCAATTTGGCAAGGTCTGGTCCATCTCCCTGCTCTTCATACTACCGCATGCCATTTTATTGTTTGCCCTTTGGTGCAGAACTTTTTTATTTTCTTGAAGCATTTAATTTCAGCAATTTCTTCTTTTTGTTTGGCTTTGTTCCCTGATTTGGGGATGTCAGTAAAGTTCATTTTGCTACGTTTCAGTCCTTTTCAGTCCAGTGCACCTCATTTAATCACAACCCATGTTGTTGTAGTCACTCCATTACAAGGTTTTTTTAATTGCATTTTCTTTTATCATCTCTCCCTTCCAGAGTGAAAGTGAAAACTTTCTCTTCTGTTTGCAATATTTCGTTTTGTTTCATGAAAGAAATTTCTTCTTGGTACTGTCCCAGTATTGCTCACTCCTCATCTTGCTGCTCGGCACCAGCATCAGCCCAATGCTGGTTTTAGAGCTCCACCTAGGGTTAGGATTTCACTTAGGGTCAGGGTTCAGAAAACCACAAAGCCCGGAGCTCCCGGGACACAGAAACCACAATAAGAGGAGCACAGTACTGTCTTAACTGTGCTACCTCCTCATCTTTCTGCTTGGCACCAGCCCCAGCCAAATGCTCTAATAGCTCCACATAGGGTTAGGGTCATCCTTAGGGTTAGGGTTTAGAAAACCACAAAGTCCAGAGGTCCAGGGACACTGCAACCACAAAAAGAACAAAAAGGGGAGGGCTACAC
Source organism: Chloebia gouldiae (assembly GCA_003676055.1). Lineage (NCBI taxonomy): Eukaryota > Metazoa > Chordata > Aves > Passeriformes > Passeridae > Chloebia > Chloebia gouldiae. Next base: position 8,802,185 of record QUSF01000005.1, on the reverse strand, counting down.
TGCCTCAATATTGCTCTCCCACCCCTCGCATCTTGGCACTACCCATGTGCTGGGCACCTCATGTTTAGGTGCAAAAATGTTGGGGCCTCTCCAGGATCACCTTGCATGTCTTTTTCTGCCCCGTTGTTCCTGGAGGTCCAGGCCCTTTCACTCTCTCAGTGCTAATTCTAGCACTAATCACACCTTGGCATTGTGTCAGAGCTTCCTATTGCCATAGGTGGCACAGATTAAAAAGTGAGTGGGTACCAATGTCACCACCCTGCCATGAAGAAAAGTCTTCATTATGTGAAAGGAAAGGAAATCTCAAGATGTCAATTAGTATAATTTCATTAAATTTTGGTTAGTTTCATGGCACTTCATTTCATTTCAACTCCATTTCAGTGATTTAACTTCTCCTAAGTATTTTGGGGGTTTTTTTTAACTTTATTTCATTCTTTCCTCTTCTGTCTTTTAATTTAATTTCTCTATTTGCTTTCTCATTCTATTTCCCTTCATAAAATAAATTTCATAAAAAGAAATTACATCTGAATATTTCACTGAGTATCATTTCACCCTGTTTCTGTCCATTTCTCTGCACTTTGTTTTATTCCATTCCACTGCTGCCGCTTCATGCCAGAGTTTTCTTTTTTTTCCATTTCATTTAATTTCATTATATTTCCTTTCCTGTCTTTTCCTTTAACTTCATTCCTTGATTATTAACTATACTAATTAAATAAAACACATATTATTTTATTTTCCTCACCTTCAGAAGATTGTTGCATTTTAATAATTTATCAAAGGGGAAGACTTAAAAGAAGATTCTCTTCCACAATTCTGTATTTTTACTAGTTTTTTTTTTTCGTTTTCTGAATAGCTCCATATCGATGAAAAGGGAAGAAGCTATACTTCAAAAAATGTTAAAATTAAAGATTCAGATTTCTCCAAATATAATCCTTTTTTTCTCCTTGAAAGAATTACTGACCAAATTCTCTCCACATTTTCAAGTCTTTTCCACTACTTCACAAACTTCATTTTCAGCAATTAAAAATTGCCTGCAAGCAATTAGATGATTTGAGTTACAAACCATCTCTACAATAGTCAAAAAAGATTTAGTATGCTTCTTACTTCTAAGTTAAGAATAAATATAATCTTCAGTTCATTGTCAATTAGTCCAGACCCTATGGCTGTGTGAAACCCAGTGGTGGGTTAAGTTGAACTCCATGACCTTAAAAATCTTTTCCAACCTAAGCCATTCTCAGGTTCTTAGAACACTCACCTCACTGCTGGCATTCACCTTTATTAAGATGTAAAACTTTACTTAAAATGAAGGCAAAATCAGACTAAACTACAAAGCACGTGCCATGAAAATCCAGGTATGTTTTAAAGGAAAAATTATCCTATATCAAAAAATGAATTTTAATTGGCTGCTTATGCTTCAGCTATTATCAAAACACTGAGTCTAAAATGATAAGCAATATCAGAAATAGAGGGAAAACCTTTGCATAGATAAATGGACAGTAATATTAGGACATTATGTTTCTCATATCCATATTAAATTCTTACACATACATATGTAGTTGAAATTCTGGCTCATTACTTCTCAGTTAATTCAATGAGTTTATTTAAATGCAGATTTATCTCTCAAGTCATTTTGTTGCTGTAGGCAGTCATCCAGCTTAAAATACTTATATTAGGTAACTACAACTTTTACAGAAATGTCTCTAGTAACTGTTGGAGGGGGAAAGGGGCAGATCAGTTTTCATGTTTTTATACGTTACTATGTGTATTGCAATAATGTTCTTAAATTGATCCTAACTTACAACAATATTAAATAGAATAATTTAAAGTCTATATGAAAATGACAATAAAGTGCAACTGAATGCACCTTTTAAATATCTTTTGGGTTCTTTTCTTTAAATTTCTTTGATTACCAAAAATATATTAGATCTGTGATAGGGTTTTGTGAAGAGCTTTAAAAGCCCTTAATCTAAAATTACTACAAGAAGCAGATATAAATATAAATATTTACAGGACAAAACAAAATGTAGTCTTTCTACCTTGTAGTTGGTAGAATGCTGTACAAAAAAGAAAAAAATAAATAACAAAACAAACAAACAAACAAAAAACACCGAAAATGCCCATAGAATTATTAAGGCTAAACACTTTTACAATCTTTTGGTATATTTCCAGGATGATAATTTGAATGGGGAACTCTACAGCCATGTCTGCCAGTATTTCAGAAAACTGGTCAGGCTTATTATACACCTACACCAATGGTTTAGAGACAGCTAAAGGTTCTGTGAAGGCCAAGATACTGTTCTCCACTACCATGTTTTCAAACTTTTTTTAAATTTAAATTAATTAAAAACTCAAGGAAGTGAACAAGAAAATGTTCATCAGCATCAAGGTCAAAACTCCAGACTCTCCCAGAAGCAGTATTCTATTCCAGGCTAACCATCATCTCATCAGGTATCTTAATCTTCAATGTATTTTAGATAAACTCTTTAAGAATGACACAGTTTTGTTTTCTGCTGAGAATTACTGTTCAGAATTACTGATAATTATTCACAGAGAGTGAACCATGTAAAGTTTGAAACAACCTCTTGTTTTCAGGTCTCCATTAACGTCTAAATTGTTATTACAGCACTGTGACATCAGTTCCATGTTAAATAGAAGCAGTAATGCTTTATTTAAACTCTTTTTCTCCCCAGTTTTCATGCCTACAAGCATGACTTTTTTTAGACATTTCTGCATTCCCTACTGTTTAATAAGTACCCACAATTGAATAATACTCTCACCTTCTCCTTTATTCCTGCTGTGTGAACTAAGCAGAATACTCAGGGTTATTTTATCTAAAGCATCACCTGGATTTCTTAACTCAGGTAGAGCAAGAATCTATTTATCCTAAGCATATACTATGAGATTCTTTTATTTCCACCCAAAAACCCCCAGTGAAATTGTGATTAGGTCTGGAAGAAAAATGCATAATGGCCAGGAAAGGTACATGATGAACTAAACTATATTAATGCTAGTACAATTATTAATTTAATCTCCCCTTTAACACTAAAAAGTCAGGAAATACAAAATTATGGTTCCTGTAAGTGTCATAACTCATGCTTTTGCATACATGCTTTATTTTATATTACATTTGTTAAATTTCTAGGAAGTACATGGGAAAGTTACAGTTGTTTTTCAAGTATTAATTTGAAATTCTTAACTGGAGACATGGAGGCATAAAAGAAACCTTCAGCAGCATGTTACAGAGCTACAAGCCTGTCTTGTCTCTGCAAACAAGCAAATTATATGGAAAACTTGGTGGATTTTGCTGGAGCTTTACTATACTGCAAATGTCATCAGACCTAACTAGCAGAATAGTTCAGCAAGGATCAGCACTCCACATCGTCAAAAACTCCTGTGGTTTGAAGTGCATCAGCTGGACAGGAGTTACTCGGTATTCAAGGTAGGGAAGGTTGAGCTCTTAAATTTCTACAGGTTGATATGTCATAAAAACTAAAGAATTGCAGATATCCACTTGGGAGAAAAGGAGTGGAGAAAAACCAACCAAGGCCAGAGTATCTTGATCCATAAGCTTCACTATGCTCCCTATTCTATCTCCCATTTGTTTTCCCACAGTCCCTGATAAACACAAAAGTAGGAGAGAAATACTTCAGCCTGTACTATGTGCTTAATAACTTCCCATTCCCATATCCACCTCAGCAAAGAGAACAGAACACTTTTGAATGGTCCTTGCAAGCTGTTGAATTTTTTTTTTTTTTATTATTTAGCATCTAATTACAACCCTTTTTTCAGCCTAGTCTGCAAACTTACCAGCATTTTTCATTTCTCTGTCCACATATGGTGCATTCCCTGCCTTACTCTACTGAGGCTCCCTTGAGAGCAAAGCCTCCGAGCATTGCTACAATGCATTCAGCAACAAACCCAGCAGGATACTAATAAGCTGTCTTCATTAACCTTTGCTGATCGAACTGTGCTCTTGCACTTGCACTCTGCACATTTGTGATGTCTCATAAAGATTCATAATAGGAACTTTAATGGCAAAAGAGCTTGTACACTAAATTGCTTATGCACCAAAAAGGAAGAGTGGCTGAAAGAAACAGTAGAGTTTTTTATTTTTCTCTCATCAAAGCAGTGGCAGCACTTGAAAGAGGAAACTGAATACAGGAATTGATGAATAGAAGAACAGCACAGATGATAATTAATGTGGGGAAATGGCTATTTAGGCACAGTAACAGAAGCTGCATTCGCCAGGTATCCAAAACAAAAGGCAACACGATATGAGAGGAAGCCATTGGATGGTGTCAGTATTAGCTCATGAGGTACAGAGAGTCCAGTGTGAATATGCCTTTCTCAAAACATGGTTGTATCCCATATAATACACCACGCAAGCGAGAAAAATGAGTTGTTACCAACAGAGGTAACTTTTGAGGTTAAATACCTTGCCTTTAAGAGACTTGTGGAATTTAAACTCCGTATCAGATATTTCAACTTTCTGCACTCATACAAGTTGACTAGATGAAATTCAAAGTAATTTTTAAGCCATGAAGAAAGATAATCAGGGGCACTTAGAATTTTATATATTTTATATATAAAAACAATAAAATCTCCTTCTGACTTTCTGAAGCAAATATCCCATACAAGTTAGTCTCTTAGTTTCTCACCTTCTCAGTGTGATAATGAAAAGTCTGGAGGTTGCAATGTAAATTAATTAAGAGTATTGATTAGTTTGATACAAAGGGAAGAAAAACAAGAACTATGATACAGTTCAAAGATATGGTAAACCCTAAGTAGAGAGCTAGAGTTGAATGAATATAAAGCAAACTTAAGATAGCTATGTCAATAAAAAAAGGAAGATATTTTCAGAGCCATCAAAGATATGTTCTGTAGGTCAAACAACATGATGATGAGTTATTAGCATTAGCTCATATTAAAAAAAGAGAACAGAATAAGTTTTGATATTCTCTCTTTTTATAAGGCATTGGGTAAGTTTCTAGCTGCCATTTCAAGGAAACTCAATAGCTACTCTCAGCTGGAAGCAGTACCTTTGCCTTAGACCATGAGGAAAATTAAACCACAGCTTTCCTTTAGTTTAATCAAAGTCTGCAGAAGCCTATCTGCAATGTGCAAGTGGGAGAGAAAAGGTATAAGCACATAAAGTCTGCAAAACCTAGGGGATGGAGATGGAATTCAAGCTTTAATAAGTATTTACTATTTCTGCTTTGTTGAAACAAAGCAATCCAAAACATTAGCAATTCATGTCATGTTCCTGCACTGATTGCCACACCTTCTGAAAGCACATGTCTTTACAAGTACTCTTCTAAGCAAAGAAAAAGCTTCATAGCTCATCAATAAACATGAACAAGTAGTTTTACAGAAATTTAGCCACAACCTGTTCAATAATTTCACTGGAATCAAGCAAATCTTCACATTACCCTTTAAAAATGAACTGAAATAGGAGAAAAACCTCTCAAAGGGTCAAATGTTTTAAAGGCTTTGCTATTCACCATGGTGTGGAATACAAAAATATTTTCGAATAGTAGTCTTTTTGTGGCTGTTTCTATAATTTCTGTGCATTATATGAATAGTTAGTAGATATTATTTTCATTATAACTGTACTGTTGAGGAGGAAGGACCATACTTCCTGCTAATTACAGTTCTTCATAGATGAAAAAGATTACAATCATTTGTAACTAGTGATCTGGAATGTTGTTTTTCTTTCATTTCAGAACTCAGACAGGAATATTTAACAGCTAAATTACCTTTGGATACTTAGGGCTTATTAACACCACCCCACACCCTCCCACACTGCCCTCAATGCTGTTAAAATTGATTCACTAATTTTTAATCTAAAAACAATTCATGTAGGATGTGAAAGGTTAAGCTTGAGATAAGGTGTGATACAAAGGGGATGGCAGGCACCCTGATGAGAAGCAGACTGGCTCTGAGCTTTTGCAAGCCAAGTGGAGATGTTGTTGTTCTGCTATGGATGAAGGGGCTCATTATCCCAAAGATAATTGCCCAGATGCCACACCAGTGAGGTCACACGAAACATGGCTGTGATTGCTAACCAGTATTGGAACTAATTAACAGTTAAGACTGCAGACAGCTATTCTGTACAGACCCCCACTTAGATGTATATATAGACTGCCCATCCCATCAGTGTTAAGCATTAGGTCACACTGTATTTGCTGCTGAGAAAAAAAATCATCATCCCACCCACCAGAAGAATAAACACTTTGGTGTTACTTTTACAGCATTAAAATTCATCGTTTCAGTCATCTTGTAAATTCTGAGGGTCATCAATCATTTTTATCCCCATATCAATTAATGATTTGGCATCTCCTTTTTTTAATGCAGAAAAAAGCTGTATCACAAATTAAGAGTAAACCTGAAGTTCTAAAAAGGGCTAACTCGCACTAAGAGGAAGCAACACTTTCATTTTCCTTCATGACTATTTTTTCTGCTGTCTCTCATTCTGGGTTACATTGCTTACTTAAAAAGGTGAAAGCATGAATTGAGACCTATTGCTGCTTTCAGAGACCAATCTATTTTTTTAGCCACACGTATTTTGCAGGGGTGGTTTAGTCAATAAAGCAGCAGTAAATTCTACACTTGCAAACTTACAGGCCTCTGCAGACTCTCCCTTGATTTTAGTGAGTATTTCAACATGAGCAGGCACAGCCATCCAAGTGGAGGTCACTGCAGCAACAGGGGATTTTCCATGACAGCAGTAGGCCAGATAGGCAGTTTTCAAAGAGTCTTTTCCAGATGCTTTAATTTCTTCCAGCTTCTTCAACGGACATCTGATATGTTCTCAATGCCATGGAAAGGAGCCATTGAAACTTAACAATTCTTCATTTCTAAAACAAAATTGAGAGAAGTTTCAACTTTTTGGCCTTGTGAATTCAAGTGAAGCTTGCTATATCTTTATAGGCAAGAAATACTTAATATCTTTAAAAAATTTGGGTTACCTTGGAAAAAAATCGGTATGTTTTCCCTTTCAAACTTGTTTTCTCATTCATTTAATCAGAACAATCAGAATAACTTTTTAAGAGAAAGTGAATTGTTCTGGGGGTTTTTGCCTTTTTTCACCAAGGGAAAAGATTTTGCTTTTAAGCTGTTGTGAGACAGTACCTTTCCTGCTTTTTTTTTTCCCTCATTTCACTCACTGAACCAAAAAACTCAGCTGTCTTGATCCCAAACTACTAGCTTTATTCTCTGAGTCATTTAACCATTACAGGACCTCTTTCCAAGACTGAAGTCATTTCTACACAAGGAACATGTAAAAGCCTGAATCCCAGAATGGCTACGGTTGAAAGGGACCACAGTGTATCATCTGGTGTAACCTCCCTGCTCAAGCAGGGTCATCCCAGAGCACTTGGCACAGGATTGTGTCCACATGGTTCTAGACTATCTCCAGTGAGGGAGACTCCACACACTCTCTGGGCAACCTCTTCCAGTGCTCAGTCACCTGCACAGTAAAAAAGTTCTTCTTCATATTCAGGTGGAACTTCCTGGGCATCAGTTTCTGCGTGTTGCCTCTTGTCCTGTTGCTCAGCACCATTGTGAAGAGCCTGGTCCATCCTCTGACCTCTGAGGAGGTCCTCTATCATTTCATGGCTGAACAGGCCCAGCTGCCTCAGCCTTTCCTCCTCAGAGAGATGCTCCAGTCCCTTCATCACCTTTGTCATCCTTCACTGGACCTGCTCCGTATCTCTCTTGTCCTGAGGAGCCCAGAACTGGCACGGCACTCCGTATGTGACCTCACCAGAGCTGAGCAGAGGGGCAGGATCACCTCCCTTGACCACCTGGAATGTTCTTCCTAATGCACTCCAGGATCCTCTTGGCCTCTTGGCCAGAAGGACCCTGCTGGCTCATGGACAGCTTGATGTCCACCAGGACCCCCAGGCCCTTCTCTGCAGAGCTGCTTTCAGCAGGTCACCCCAGCCTGTCCTGGTGCAGGGACAGGTTATTCCTCCCCAGGGGCAGGACTACACATTTCCCTTTGTTGAATTTCAGTTGGATCTTCTCTGCCCACATCTCCAACCTCTTGAGGTCCTTCTGAATAACATCAAATGTAGAGAGGCCTGCTTTCACCTAACATCCACCTGTGTTCTGCTTTACTCTCGCCTGCCACTTGGAATTTCTGCCATTCCCTCCAGTTTTTGAAATCCTTGTTTCTTTTCAGAAGGCTCATGTTACACAAAGGCAAATGTAATATTTCTTCTCTTAGCCAATAATGTTAAATAAATTCAGTTTTTGCTTCAGGTATGTCTTTTCCACCATACCTTCTTCTTAGTTTTTTTGTCAGGTTTGCTTATCATAAATACATATCACTTGGGCTAATATTGCCTAATTTTAAAAGCTAGCTATGCATTTAAATATGTATATTATACATACATAAATATACATATGTATGTAAGGAGTGTTGCATTGCATACTCATCGCTGCATACAGCGATCTGTCAGGTTTTTCTGACCATATGAAGGTAATCAACAGATTTCACTCTTTGAAAAAAAAGTCAAAGGCAAGTAGTATAAATGGTTAGTGACAGCAAAGCAAAAATAGAAAGAAATCCAAGAATTAACTTCTGGGAACCAATAACAGCTGTCCCAGAATGGCTGTAAATCAGTAAAACCTACACTGGAAAGAAAATACAATGATAATATTTGTAGGGTCTGCAAGAGGATTCCATACAACATAAATCTAACTGGAAAAAAACTTCCAAAGATTAAGAATAGTTATTTTGAATACACAGTAAGTAGTAGGGAATCTTTTGGGTATCTAAACCTGGAAATGACAGCTTTCAAACAAACCCATAACTGTAAAATTGTCATTGTCTTCTTTTTCACATATATATGTGTTTTTATGCCTTTGCTTTTTCCATAGTTCAAAGACTGATTTATTACCAGAGGAAAACCTGTGAGAAAGGCAAAAAAGCAAATGCAGAATTCATTCAGGCTCTCCTGTAGTTCCAGTCCTGAGCTCCTCCATCTCACTAAAATTATTCTGCATGTTTGAGCATTAGAGGGTCTGGAGATTTTAACCTGGAATAGATACAAGATTGAAGAAGAGAGCAAACTCAAGGCCTGACACAGGGAACATGATACTGACTTCAGATTTTTAAATGCTGATTCAGTGCTTGCTAGTCAAACTTACTAAATAATTTCTAGCAAGAATCTAATTTATTCATATACTGCTCTAGAGTGCATAATGTCTGATTCATAAAGGTGTGACTCTTTTGAAAAGTCTGCTTTTAAAAAAGTTATTTGAATTTTTTTATGGAAGGGCTCAAAATGTTTCAATCATTGAAGCAGCCTTCTGAAAAGAAACCAAGTTTGACTTTAAAGATATAAGTATATTGGTTATGCAAAGCTCTAGGTTTTCATGTTTTCATGTTATTCTGTTTTCATGTTATTATGCATAACATTACACCACTATAATCTAATATTCTGTTATGGTGTCACAAAACAGGAAAAAAATCAGAGCAAACTGATTACAGATCAGCAGGAACATAGGAGCTGAAAAACCATTACAGCATATATGCATATGTAATGTATACTGAAAAAGAAAATACTGGAGTCCTGGATGTGCTTGAAAATGAGAGCAAACTTTTTATACAGGTATCGGTTCAATGTATAAAGAACCTCCAAAGCAGAAAAGAATAAGAAGAAAAAGGAGAGATTTTCAAGTTTTAATGTGAATCCATCTCTAGTTACAGCTAGTTAAGGTGGACTTGCAGAGCAACAAGATGGAATTAAATACATTTAAGTGGAAATTTGGAGTGATTAATTTTTTTATCAGTAACAGAAATGAAAGCCACAATGCTGTGATGCTAGGAAACTATAGTCTAGCATCTTACTTGATCAAGCATGTGCACACTGTGGAAGGACCACTGGAGAGCAACAAAGATGGGGAACAGAAGGTCCATTAAAAGAAACAAGACAATATGGCCCTGGAGAAACTGAGTGTGAGCTTGACATTGTCTGCTTCTAGTCACAATTTTGCCTGCAGTGCAGACAGATGCTTAAATTCTTTACAACTTGCCTTTTAGCACTGTGATGACAGAAGTTTGCTGCTTCTGCAGATGGTGAAGTTGGCATCTTTGAAATAATTTAACTTACAATCATTAAAATTTAATAAATAATAAAAATTAATATAAATACATTTAAAATAAAATTATTTTTAGAATTTAATATTTTAATAAAATAATTATACCTACTAGGTCTCATAAACCAAGTCCACAAATATAAAACACACAACTGTCATCTGTCCCATCAGAAGGTGAACAAGGCTATATAAACTACAATTACATCTTTCACCCTCCTCACACTACACTGAGATGCCTGTTTGGAAGACCTCTCATAAAGCTGGGTCTGTAATAAGTAAATAAAGAGGTGCCCTGTTGCTTCCCAACAGTATGACTATTCATATAGTGTTTCTGTCCATCGTACATATTTTACATTTATTCTCTATAGGGTCAAAATGTGATCCAATATATGGTCCCCTGGTTGAAGTACCTTAATGATACTTGAAGTGAATGCTAAAGACAATACTGGAACCCACACACATATGTCTGCAGTGTAAGAGTCTGTCCTGCTAGAGTGTTTGGATTACAATTTAGATAAGCATCAGTAAAGATAGTATTACAGTTGGGAGAATATTTGCTGCACAAAGAGAGTACTTTGAATCAGAATATGCAAGAAATTATACTGAATTATATTGGAAACAAATTTCAAGGGACTATCGGTATAGCACAGCCCCTGGGGAATGAAAGTCCATTTGTATTCCTGCTTGGCTAGTTTTGGACAACTTGAACAACTGTATGTTTATATTTATAGATGAAATATACTGTTTAACAGCAGTGGTTCGTGGTAGCACATAGATTCTACCAATGAGGATATACATTACTGCATTAATTTTCCCACTTTATTGCATGCTGCTTTAAATTTGGTTTCTGTTTACTAAAGAGGTACAAAATCACAAGATGTTAGGAAACTATTTTAAACTTAGTAGAAGAGGCTGTACATATGATAATGCAAATTACCATGGAAAGGTAGCAGGTTTTTTTTTAAAAAAAAAAAGAAAGGTAAAAAATGATAAAAGTTCCACAACTTATAATAGCAAGGATAATGTTAAGCCACCAGAGCATTCTGGGCCCAAGTTCTAAGGCAGCAATAAGTGCTTACCACAAGCTGTCACTAAATTAGAATTAGGAAGGAAAAGGAAAAAAACAAGTAGACAAAAAAACAAGTCAGTTTTCCTGAACAGAGATAAAAGCAATGAGATCAACAGTGGGGCTTCTGAGAAGCAATCTGGCATTTAAAGTAATCCCTCCCTTGTTCTCCACAAGACATTGGTCTTCCTTGCAACAGCAGAATATAGGATACAACTTTTTTGGGCTGAGAAGCTTCCATGTTTTTCCAGAACCACAGCCTGCTCAATTTGTGTGTAGAAGTTGTTTTCGTAATAGAACCCAAGCTAGTTTCTTTTACAGTGCTTCCAGGAAAAGAAATGAAGGTAGCACCAACCACTGTATTATCCCTGATATAACTCCAGTTGCATTCCCTTCACTGATATTCAGTTCTCCCACTACCCATAACACTCACCATGATCTTCAAACCATGCCATGCAAATCCAGGCCCCGTGTTTGGGTCACCAGTGATAATGCAATCTGATCCAAAGCCTGGCCTCGGACAGCCCTCCTTTGCTCTTCTCCAAACTCTTTCCTCTTTTCCTCTTTTGCCCATGTTCAGCTCAGGAAGCACAGTGCACTTCCAGCTTCACGGACCAGTACAGAAGGAGGTTTGGAAAGGCTGTACCAGGCAAACATTAAATGGTCTATGCACAGCCTGGCTGGAAAGAGGAAGAGAAAAGCAACGCTCAAGGAAATTAACTCAGTCTGCCTGACTATTTAAGTGCCTGTTGCCCAGGGTATGCTCCTCTACATGAATCACATTTTGTCCTGTCTTTTCTGCTGCTAGCACTGATTAAAATTCCTTTCCAACTCTTCTTCACCCTTCTTTTGAATCAAAGTCACTTCATAATAACCTCAGCAAATGCTAACACCACACTGCAGCTATTTTTTCTTCAGACAAAGCTATTTGCCCATTTTATTCCAAGTAGTTTCACAGTAATGGAAACGCCATTCAGAGATGAATAACTTAATCCTTCCTCTTAACAGCCTTCCCTATCTCTTCCATTTGATTTGGTGTCTTTGCCAGCTCAGTATATATTTAACAGATATTTTTTGGGGTAAAGACCCTATTTTCTAAAATATTTGTACAGTAGTTAGGCAAAATTATGCTTTTTTAAGTGCTTTCATTTCAGAGATAGTACTATGGACAAGAAGGTAATTTAAGTCATTACAGCCTGTCAACCAAGATCTGTTCACTTTGACTTTTTAGGTAATTACACTTTTTTAATATTTATAGTGTAAAGCATATAGAGAAACAAATGGATGGGATTAACAGCATAGAGCAATTGCTGACTTTCTAAGCTTTTAAGCAATGAGTATAGAGGAGAAGAATGAGATAGTATATTTGAATCAAGGCTATCCAATATAATTGTTTGAAATATAAGTATATTGCCATTTACTGGACAGTCTAATCTAATTCACATTAAACTTTTATAAAAAGGCATTACTATTTTAGAATTTAGTCCTCCTGATGAAGGACAGACTGCTATGATATCTATATCAGTCATATATGTGTCTGTCTTGTGCACACTGTAGAATTTAGAAATCTAATTCAAGGAGAGATGTGCTTCATTTGGTGTCAGTCTTCTAACACAGCTCTGTTTAACACAAGTAGGCACACAACAATCAGCAGCTTGTTCCAGAAACTCCTAGGGGGACAGTGGGCTTTGTCTTACCTCCCAATGCGAATGTAACAAGAAAAAAGGATATGCCAAGTATTCATCTGAATGCCAGAAATATACAGATATGTATGTTACCTTAAAAGGAGTGTTAAGGTGTCTTTGTGCATAATCTCATTCTTGTGATCTCCCTGTCATAAGGGCATCACAGTTATCCAGTGATACCAAGGTAATTCATTCCACAAATTAACACTGCTCTGTCTGTTGCCTTATTCCTTGGTCAGGCCAGCTAATTCATATCCCCTGTCTTTTTTCCTTCTGGAACCAGCAGAAACTGCTCTTTTTAAACATGGGACTGTCTGGAATGACAGCCTCACTCAATGCAATGACCACATCTCAAGACACTCCTGTTCATAGCCCTTCTTTTCTATTGCAGGTACTTCTAGACTCATTTTTATGGATTAAGGCTAGTGACCAGGATCCCAAGAAATACCAAGGTGTAGTTTGATTTGCCTTTGTTACCTCAATCTGCAATTCCCTTCTCAACCAGACATTTTTTGCTTGGTTTGTTTTTTTTATTATAGAGCCATTTTTTGTTTTCAATTTCTATTTGAACAAATGTCACAGATGATAAATCACACTTCACTGTCCCCATCCTGTAACAGCAGAGTTAAGAAGGGATCACAGGTTGAACCTACATACTCCTTTAGTAGGCAATCAAGTATTTTTATGGCCTTTTACACCAAATTATTATGTATAAACTCATAGACTTTACATGCCACACCACTATTTCACTGCAGCCTCATAGATTCCTGACTGGTGCATTCTCTAACACTACTACAGCTCTTCCCTTACGTGGCCCAATTTTTTGGAAAAAAAATTCCTTTTAACCGCAGCATTACCAGATTTAGCAGTCACAAGTCCATTTTCAAATAAAGACATTGTTTTGCTTTTTTCCTTACTTCTTTTAAATATTTCTGTCACATGTTTCTTTTTATCATTGAGAAGCAGGTTCCACTAACAGTGCTACCTTGCACAGGTAGCACTGTCAGAGTACATGAAGTGCTCCAAAACTGGTCACATATAAGACTAATACTGAAAAATTTTGATGTTTGTTGTAATATAATGCTTGCAGACATGACAGAAAACAAAACACTGCTTAAACCGTGTCCTGATTATTTTCCAGAGAGCTTCAACTTTGAATGGGTCTCTTCTTGTTCTCATTCTTCTTCTCAGATTATTTTTTCAGCTTGTTTTCTCACTTTATGGTGTATAAGCCAATAACCACTTAGCCACATATTGGCAGAGGGAGTCCATTTCATTCAGTGCCTGTGTTTTAACCTCTCAGCTTTTCACCATCAGGGCCTCTGTGCTTCAAAAGCCTATCAAGTTGGCTTACAGCAGGATGGCTATGATATGTCTGTCACCTCAAGCTGATTCACTAGCACCTGTCCCCTGATACCACCAGTAGTAATGCACTGCTGAACTCAGTAGAAGCAGTGAATTAGCACTACTTCTGATGACTTTTGGATCAATTTAATCAGACTAACCATATGGATGATTTCAGCTCTCTTCTCAAACCTGTAATAATTACTGCTTTTCAATCCATCATTCCCAGCCGGCTGCACTAAACTAGAGCTCTGTGACTGGCTCCTAATTAATTCACTTTAAAATAATTGTCATTTCCGAGTAAATAACAATCAGGATCAGAGAGATGAAAAGATTTTCCCTTTCCACCCCCAATTACCAGCATAAAAAAAAAATACTGGACTTATCCTTGGCATATCTTGCTCAGAACAAAACGTTGGAACACACGTTACCATCTATAACAAATGCCACTTGTTTATACAGAGCAAAGCTTTCTCAACCCAGAACTCTGTCTCTTTCTTGAAGAAAAGCTACCTCCAGCACATCAATTAGCACAGGGTAATTCAAGTTCAGCCAAGTTAACAAAATGTTTTTTTACAAAGAGGGGGAGAGCCAGACTGAAAGGCATTTGTAAGGTAACACTTGTTAACATGCAAAGGTTGCAGGCAGATATGGAGAGCTCTTTGGTTTACATCTAGCAACACTTTGAAAAAGAAAAAGAAAGAGATTCCACAAAAAACGCAGGAATATTCAGCAGCCTCTAAAGCAGTAGCCTATAAAAGCAGTAGTTGCTTTAAGTTTTATATTAGAGTTAGTCCAAAATCCCCTTCCTGCTGGCTCCCAACCACCCTGATGTGTGCCACAGAGGGGCTGGGGCTGCTTGGGGTGGCTTGGCAGCACCCAGGCTCCAGAGGCACCCACACCCATAATACAGCCTGCGTGTTAACTAAAGTAGAGCAGGGATTTGGGTTCTGCTCCCCTCACCACATCAATTAGGTATATAACAAAACAGGGTTTCACAGAATCATAGGGAGGTTTGTGTGACATTCACATTCTCTAGACAGGGAGACATAATTCTTTCTCTCAGGATTTCTCAGAGAAGCACAGAGAGAAGAGAAAACAATCTTTATCTCTGCTCACTTGTTCTCCCCATGTAGAATATAGAGATTGTTTACCTAAAGTAATTGCTTAATTAGATTCTCGTGAAGGTTGTTTAAGTTCAATCGGATCCAGCTGTGTCTCGGACTCTCAGCAGAGAGTCACAAGTTTGTTAGTTAAGTAAGTAAGAAGTATGTAGACTAGTATAGTATCTCTTTAAGTAGTATATTAATGTAATATTGTATAGTTTTAATAAAGCTATCCTTCAACCTTCTGATCTGGAGCCAGACATCATTATTTCTTCCCCGCATCCAGGGTTCGACTGCATTGTTACTATAGGTCTGGGTTGGAAGGGACCTTAGAGATAGATCATCTATTTCCAATCCCCCTGACGCAGGGAGGGACACCCTTTATTAGACCAGGCTGCTCAGAGCCCCTTCCAAACTGGTCTTCAACACCTCCAGGGATGGGACCATGTACAGCTTATCTGGGCAACCTGTTTCAGTGCCTCACCACCCTCACAGCAAAGAACTCCCTCCTAATAATCTATTCTAACCCTCTTGTCATTTAGTGTGAGAAGCTTAAAAATCATAAATATATAACAGTATGTATTTTTATCTATCTGTGACGCAGAAGCCGCCCAGCAGCACCGCACGACCAGCGGGGCTGCCACGCCGGAGGCCCCGGAGCGTGGCGGGGGAGGCCGGGCTGAGGCGCCGTTCCTGAGGGCACATCGCCACCTAGCAGCGGCCCTGCGCAGCCTGCAGCCGGGCAGGGCCGCCCAGAGCGGGCTACACCAGCCCCCCGAGCGGGGTGAGCTCTGCCCCCCGAGCGGGGCTACACCAGCGCCCCGAGCGGGGTGAGCTGTG